>JANJGK010000036.1:27532230-27579730 GCA_039081455.1 Macrobrachium rosenbergii
GTTCATCGAAGCCTTACCGAAATATCTGTACATTTTTCACACATAAGAATTTGGAAAGTAAAATTATCTGTACAAAATATGGCATTCGATATTGCATCCGCCAGGCGTATTTATGATGTATGAAATAATAAAAATAACAAGTCCATACTAGTTTATATATATATAATGTGTCTTTGTGTGTATGTATATATGTATACACATATATGTGTATATTTGTATACACATATATGTATGAATGTATATATGCATATATGTTATATATATATATATATATATATATATATATATATATTAATATATATATATATATATATATATATATATATATATATTACATCTATCTATCTATATATGTATATATACTGTATATATATATATATATATATATATAATATATATATATATATATATATATATATATATATATATATATATATATATATATATATATATATATATATATATATATATGTGTGCTGTGTGTGTGTGTGTGTGTGGTGTGTGTGTGTGTATGTGTGTGTGTGCGTGTGTTTGTGTGTTTTATTCAAGAAATATAATGAACACTCGAATAAGTTAGAAATTCTTACAGCGTTATTTAACATGAAGAATGTAAAATGCCATCTAATTTCTATAAACACTAGCAACAGAGGTCAAAGTTGTGTATCCTGTCATATAAACCCTCTTTTGCTACTGACAACAATAATGAATGAATACATTTTCGCCCCGAGTGAACGAAATAATGACACACTGAACGAAATTATCAGATAAACCGAACAAAGGAAAGACCTCTGTAATCGTGACTGCTTGCTTTGACCTATTATGAAGATCGACAAGTCTGTTGGGAATTCTTTCAACTTTTTTTTATTTTTTTTTTTAATCGTTTCCTCGGTGTTCATATAACGCCCGGAAATCATTTAGACAAGAAGATACTGTTTAAATCATTTTCCTCGATCTGATATGGAGCAACACAGTGTTCAAAATTGATTCAGCCAATAAGATGCTCTGCTCTTAATCGTTTCTTTCAACGTAATATGGATCAACTAACGGCTTCTAGTTGCGTTTTGATTCTACACTGGTAAACTTAAGCCTCAACGGTCATTTAATTAGTATGATATCAAATGTTAATCACTCCATTTGATTTCAAAACATTCGACGATGTTTTCATTCATATGGAGAATAGAATAGAGTATAGAATTTAGGCCAAACGCCAAGCGCTGGGACCTATGAGATCATTCAGCGCTGAAACAGAAACTGACAGCATAAAGGTTTAAAAGGTGTAACAGGAGGGAAACCTCGCAGTTGCGCCATGAAACAATTATTAGTAGAGGGTGGAAAGAAAGATGGAAGAAAGAGACTATGAACGGAGATACACCAAAAGGAATGAGAGAGGCTTCAGCTAGGGACGAAGGGACGCTGCAAAGAACCATAAGTAATGCCTACAGTGCGCCACATGAGGTGCACTGGCGGCACAACCACCCTACGGAGTTCTTTTTTTCGTTCAAATGATTCGAAGTCTCGCTTGATTGAAAATGGGCCAACGTTGATACTCGTCAGTTATTTTGACAACGGATTTGTCCGAAAATACCGTTTGAAGGTCACGATTCCATTCATATGACCTTCTGCGGGTCAACGTAACGTTCGAGGACATTTACATTAGTAAAACGGGTCATTTGATATCATAAGATAGTTATGAAATGAATCCCAAATTGGGCCAAAATAACTTCAGAAATTTATCCTTTCATTTTAATCGGGGATAAGTACTGCCATATTTCCTTCACCCTTGTCCTATAGGGCTGAGCAAGATTATAGCAGTAGGCTGCAGTTCAGTAGGCCTGCGGCATTCACAGTTAATGCTTTGATCAGTGGTAGGCCTAATATTTTTTCCTCGTTTTGCTGTAATCAGCTACGCCTTGAAGGCATAAAGGAGGTGGTCATGCTCAATAGCATAAGTGAAAGACCGGAGTTGCTTTTTGTGGTTTTTCTAAAGACTTTCAATTTAAAGAACTCGTGTATTGGGCTACGGCTAAATACATTTGGTATACAGCGAAGCGTCCGTAAAACAAACTGGATTACTAAATTTGATATATGTAAGTGGTCCATTTAATCCAGTGATATATATATATTATATAATATATATATATATATATATATATATATATATATATATATATATATATATATATATATATATATATATATATATATATATATAGTCTTTGTGTATTTCTAGATCACACAAAGGTTGCACAGAGAATGCTCACGATTACAAGACCTGTAATTTAATGTTTTGAATTGCAAAGGATGCAATTCAGATGTTTAAATGCATACAAATATCCCGTGTGTGTAATTCAGAAACAAATACAATGCATTTCGACAATCAAATATACGCTGGCTGTATTCTGAATCCTTACAGCTACAAAGTCTGCACTTCCGAGTCTAATGATATAAAGAATAACTGCTTCTAATAAACAGAAATGCAAAAGCCTCTGTTCTGGGTATAGTTTACTCAAGTCTCATCCGGAATATTCGAAAGTGAAAATTAACGCAATTTATATATATATATATATATATATATATATATATATATATATATATATATATATATATATATATATATATATATATATATATATATATATATATTCCGGATCAGACCTGTGTAAATTATAAACAGAACTGAAGGCCTTTCCATTTCAGCACATTTAGAGCAGTTTGCCTTTATATAATTAGACTCGGCAATGCAGGCTTTGTAGTCTGAGAGCTAAAAAAAAAAAAATAAAAGACCATTGTACATTTAAATGTCGAAATGCTTCTTTCTGTATTTCCAGACATCACACATGTGATATTTACACACTTCTAAACACCTGCTGAAATACGGCCTTTCCCATTTAAAACATCAGACTGCACGTTTCGTAATTCTATGCATTCACTGTAAAGCTCTTTTGTGATCTAGAATTACTAACTTTTTTTCAAATTTCTGTACCGAAGTCAAAACGACAACAGACGTCGTCTGCGCAGGTAGACTCCCCGAGCATCGATGGGATGTGAGATTCGTCTGTTCTCAAAAGCAAAGGCTGCATAGTTCTGATAATTCAAGTTTAATAAAGGAAGAGACTAATTTTCGTTTGGGGGGAACGGATGGCGGAGGAATTCCTGCTCCGGGGAGAGAGAGAGAGAGAGAGAGAGAGAGAGAGAGAGAGAGAGAGAGAGAGAGAGAGAGAGAGAGAGAGTACATAAATGTCACTTACTTCACCCTACAACGTAATCATTACGAAAGAGTACGGTAATGCATAACAAAGCAGGCTACGTAACAATGACAGTGCTAAAGCAATCGCCGTTGGGTCGTCTACCTCTGAAAGCACCTTGCAAATACATAAAAAAAAGAGAGAGAGAGAGAGAGAGAGGAAAATAAATGTAATGGCAAATAAGAAATAGCCCAGGGGCTGATGCTCTCACAAGGCAAACACTAAAGAAAAGACGATGGGGGGGGGGATTGGGAGTAGTTAGTCATGGATGGAGGGGGAGGGGGGGGCGGGGTAAGGGTGACTGAAAGGAAGTCCTTACAATTATTACATTCCAGAGCAGGTCGGGTCACGCAAGGTCAACGCTAAAGGTGAATTATACGGTATCTTTTGTGGCGTATTTGAATCCTCTTCCCTTCATCTCTCTCTCTCTCTCTCTCTCCTCAAAGCAATTACGTCGGTCTTCATTACAGATACGGAGTTTTAATAATGGCGATGATAGTGAGAGAAGAAAAAGAGGCGATGGCTCTGTTGTTTCTCATTCCGTCTTCGCAAAAAGTGAGAGATGGATTATCGAGGGGAAGGATGATTAATTATGATAAGATGAGAGCACGAATGCTCTCATAAAAGCTATCAAAACATTATACGTTTGTGCATTCCCTTTCACGTCTACTCTCGTGTACAAACACGAACGGATAAACACATGCAGATACACATGTGTATATGTATGTGTATGTATATATATATATATATATATATATATATATATATATATATATATATATATATATATAACACATATATATACATATACATATATATATATATATATATATATATATATATATATATATATATATATATATATATACATATACAATATACACTCACACGATTGTTACTACAAAGCCTAAGACCCATGTACGAAACACAAAGAAATTCTGATGTCCGTGGTAGGACTCGAACTCGTGCCGACATGTTGAATAAGGTTCATTAAACACTCGACAGGAATATGGTTATAAGCCAATTATTGCTCAAAATGCAATAAACGCACCAAAACAATTCTACAGGAAGGATATAGTTAAATTCATCCTTACACAGCAGATTGGAGTTTGAATTCTGCCAACAGTTTCAAAGGTATTTTTTTTTCACTTGGATCTTAGGTTTTGTAGTGACTTTCATATCCACGAAGTATGAAAAAATCGAGAGGTTAAGAGGTCATTATGGCTCTTACATATCCATACTGTATATATAGCTGGTAAAAACGTGACCAGTAGATGCTCTCTCTCTCTCTCTCTCTCTCTCTCATATATATATATATATATATATATATATATATATATATATATATATATATATATATATATATATATATATATATATATATATATAATTATATATATATATATATATATATATATATATATATATATATATATATATATATATATACATAATGTGTATGTAAATATACATATATCTATAATAAATAATTTATATATGCGTATATATGATATATATACATGTATAAGCATATACATATAAATTTATATGTATGTATGTATGTATGTATATATATATATATATATATATATATATATATATATATATATATATATATATATATATATATATATAATGTGCGTTTGTGCATTATAAGAGCATTGAATAAATACACTTAACTATGCGTAGGAAACCGAAATTCAAACTGAATATTTGTTTGATGTCAATTTTATGCTTGCGGCACCAACTAACATCAATGTCATGGTTTATTTCATTCGTCCCAACATCACCCGAAAATGATTTTTGTACGGGGGAACAAAATAAGATAGGAAAAATACTTACAAATTACCAGCAGGGAGACTGAAAAGATAATTATGCCGCGTCATTTCTGCTTAATTAACTTTTCAATGCGGGCCGCATTAATTTGTTCAACATCAACTTAATTAAAGCAGCAGTTATTCTGATATTTATCGAGGTCCACAAATAACATCTGTTTTTTCCCGGTTGTCAGTCATGTAATTGGATAATCCATTTCGGCGCTACCCGCTGTCACCGCATATTACCGGGCAAATGGTTGGGATTACTTCCAAAAGAAGGTTCATGAGCGCATCCCGCCGTTAGACGGCTTCTCTAGAGGGTCAGGAGAACATCGACACACTCCGCTCGGCGGCTTTTTCGAAGACAGATTTTTTGCGAGGAGATAAAACAGCATAAGAAGATGGCTAGCTAGTGAGTAGCTGTTTGTCTGCTTGCATGCTCGACGCTATATAGCTGTTCGTTTATCTGTTTCATGTTTAAAAGTTGCTATCTATTTTTTTATAACTGTTCCCTCGTCCACCATATCATCCGCTTTTTATTACAATTTTTTTTTTTTTTTTTTTTTTTTACAAGAAGGTAACTTACAAATGAACTGATGTCTGCCTGATTGCATGCTTGACGCCACAGTTTCTCGCAATCAAATTGTATTTTTTTTTTAACTTTTTACATATCTCATTAATTTTACTTTTTTTAGTGATTTTTTAAATTGATTTTTGTCTTAAATCCTGAATGTTTTTAACGTTGTCTGTCCGGCCTCTTGTCTTTACGAAGCGATTTCAAGAAATTATTGCAAGAAGATGCTGTAGGTTGCAGTTTTTTTTTTTTTTTTTTTTTTTTTTTTTTTTTTTTTTTTTCAGTATGCCTGGCACCACACTTTGCCGCTTATTTACCAAATTCTCTGTCACCCTGCTTGTCTCAACATCCTAGCTGCTTATTTACCTGTCACAATCCCTCGGTGGATCTTCCCCCATTATTCGAAATCAGTTTTGCCCGGTGATAACTTGCAGGTGACACAGTACCCGCTGCCTACCTGTCTAGTTACCCACCTCACTTCTTCCTGTTTCTGCAACTGACACCCATCATCTGTTTCTTTACCTATTATCTTCCTTCTGACGCGTCTGCTAGCTTATACCTAAGGCACTCTATCTCACTCTGACTATATATGTTCAGCCTTCTGACTGCCTGTCTGGTCTGACTGTGCTTGAATTACAAAACTCACTGGTGATTGATTGCATGCATACAAATGTCCTCTAGCAGCACATCTGAGGGTATGTAGGGCCATTACTGTGTGTCTCCCTTTCATAAGAGATGTCTCACCGACTGTTATTTTTCTGTCATGTCTGCCCACATACCTTTAATCATCGCCTCATTGTGTTCGTTCCGTTGCCTGGCTGTTTGGGTGTATGTCCCTTGGCCCCCTGTTTCGTGACGTACCTTGTTTTTGTTTGTCCTTTCTTCTGTCTATGCTATTTCATCTGTTTTATTGCGGCATACTGCCTGTCCATCCCTTTATTACTCTGGTGTGGACCTCTGGACTCGCTGCTTGAGGGCGTAGAATTTACATATTTCGATGTAAATGATGCTTGAACGACTTCATGATGGAGAGTAATCTCTTAGTGAAAAGACGCACGTATCATGAAAAGGAACTGAAATAAAAGTAGAAATTACGGTACGTATTACTGTGCAATATTTGTTTGAGAACGTCATTCAGTTTCATTTTGATAAATGTATGTGCCACAGTGATAAAACATACAGTGATAAAACATCTGCTTTATATATATATAATATATATATATATATATATATATATATATTATATATATATATATATATACATATACATATATCTTTGTGCAGATGTACTATCACTGTGGCACATACTTTTGTCAAAGTGGAACTGAATTTTGATAAAAGTACGTGACACAATGATAGTGCATCTGCACTATATATATATATATATATATATATATATATATATATATATATATATATATATATATATATATATATATAATATATATATATATTATATATATATATGTATGTATGTATATGTATATGTATATGAAATTTGCACCGAAGCGTAAGCCATTTTATCAGTTTAAATGTACTCCACAATTCATAAGTCATGTCACGCTAAATATTTCGGCGTCAAATTTCGAATTCGCCCCCCCCCCTTCCTATCTTTTTTTTAAATACGTCACACATCGTACCTACAATTAAATTTACTACAACGCCGAACAAGTTGAGCAAGATATTTGAAATCACAGATGAAAAAAAAAAAAAAAATAATCGAAGGAAACGTTCAATTCATTTTCACCGAGATTCAGAAGACTCCGCCGCAATACTGTTCGACAGAAAATTCGTAACAGAAAAAGGAAAATAATCTAGTTTGACGCAACATCAACTTCAGAGTTGATCACTGAATATTTTTTCTTTTTGTGTACAGCATTTCACTCCATACGAAGTATTCACCTCTCTCTCTCTCTCTCTCTCTCTCTCTCTCTCTCTCTATCTCTCTCTCTCTCTCTCTCTTGCTCAGCTCAACCGCTGACTGCGCTTTTGCTTGCTGGTTTGTTTTTTTTTATGTGGAAGGTCATTACATACATACACTCATATACATACACACGTACATACACAGATATACACACACACACACACACACACACATATATATATATATGTGTGTGTGTGTGTGTGTGTGTGTATGTGTGTGCGTGTTTGCGTATTATATATACATGTATGTGTTTGTACTTATATATATATATGTGTATGTATATATATATATATATATATATATATATATATATATATATATATATATATATATATATTTATTGTATATATATTGTAATATAATATATAGTATATATACACATATATATACAGCATATATATGTATATATATATATATATATATATATATATATATATATATATATATATATATATATATATATATATATGGGTGTGTGTGCATGTGTGCTTATGCATGTTGGGTGGGGCCACGCAACCTCACCTCAAAATACTAGTTGGGTAGCTTAACGCCTCCTGGCGCCACAACTCGTACAGCGGGATAAGGAGTGGTACAAAATTTGACTGAGAAATGAACATCACGTCTGCAATATTTTTACTCTGCTCTCATCATCTCTCCGCCTTAGCTGTGACCCACAACAATCAACTAGCAATTAGGTATATAACTGCTTGAGTGAAAAGAGATACTCCAGATTCTAGGGAACGAGTCCCTTCGTCCTTCCTCGCCCGGTTCAGGGCTCGAACTCGGGCCTCTCAATTTGTGAGCTGAACGCGCTTGAACGCGCTTGTCAAAGCGCCACTTGAAAGAATCCGTATTTATTGAAGGAAAACAATTTAAGATAAACACACTGAAAATTGATAAGTCACGATAGAGAACTGCTCTCTATGTGAGGTACGTGTGGAGAGAGAGAGAGAGAGAGAGAGAGAGAGAGAGAGAGAGAGAGAGAGAGAGAGAGAGAATCTCTTACAATGGACATGGAATTTCTAGATCAAGTGGTTAGCTTTATGAGAGATGATGGTCAAAGCATACCTGTGTATGTATGTGCGATAGTGTTCGTTATATTTGCAATATTATATATATATATATATATATATATATATATATATATATATATATACATATATATATATATATATATTAATATATATATATATATAAACGTAATAACCACAATGCCCTCTGAATCTCTCGAATTACTCAAACGTTTTGGATATGCTTGTGAAGAGCTCGAGAAGTTAAGAGGGTATTGTGTTTATTACAATTACATACGTATATGATCAAAAGTTGTCAGTTGATTTCATATATATGTATATATATATATATATATATATATATATATATATATATATATATATATATATATATATATATATATATATATATATATATATATATAATACTGCGACTCAGCGTACGTTTATATACATTTGTGCAAGCGAGTATGTTTATTCTAGGTGCTTAAATAAACATTACCGTTACGATAACTCATAACGCACCTCATACAGAATGCACTGGTTCACAAGATATCGTAAAAGGACGCGAAAAATTCTCGTGTCTTAGTTAAATGACACAAACAAACCTTTCATAGTAATTTCCCCCCAAAAAAATTGACAAACAAATTACCTGATCTCAAGAGGTGTGGAAACGAGAACTCGGGGGGGAAAGGAAAGCAGAAACAATCCATCGTAAAGAAAAACAACCCCACAATTACCCTGTGTTGCAGAGTGACAGGGCAACAATCCATTTTAAGAAATAAACACAAGTGTGATCACAAAGGAACGGACGAATGCAGAATGAATAAATATAGGCTTACGTGTTCGCCGCATTCGTATACAGCTGTAGTAGAGTAAGGCAGCTTGACCCCAGGCATCACAGGGATCATGAGAGAGAGAGAGAGAGAGAGAGAGAGAGAGAGAGAGAGAGAGAGAGAGAGAGAGAGAGCCCTAAGGCAATCCTTAGCGTTGTATGCACCCTGGGGTAATAAACGATTGCACTGAAATCGAAGAGATGCCGGTTAGCCATTTGTGCAAAGCATTTTCATGTAGACTTTTGCATGTGACCTAACGATTAAGATGGTTAATACGTGAGGAAGTTAATGAAGTAATAAAAGAATTAATGAAGACTTACGAAGCCGAGTTTTACTTCCAAATACAGCGAGAATGATACAGGCAAGAAGGGTCAAGTCATGTGGGCGTTGTTTATTGCTTCTTTTTTTCCTTCTTCTTTTCCTCTTTTTTTTTATTGGGGAGAAGTTGGGTAACGTGGTGTGGTGGAGGGACAGGTGGCATGAGAGAGAGAGAGAGAGAGAGAGAGAGAGAGAGAGAGAGAGAGAGAGAGAGAGAGAGAGAGAGAGAGAGAGAGCAACAACTTTGAACGAACCTGACTAAAGTGGAAACAATAGCGTTGTCATTTCCTTATGACTGGCCACCAATCTAGTTATCGTAAGTAGCATACTTTGCGCTACTTCTGTGTGTGTGCGTGTGTGTGTGTATATATATGTGTGTGTGTTTGTGTTAAATGCAACTAAGTCCCACTGCTCAGCAAACAAAAAGAGGACTCTGTTTAAATGTGCATGTTTCACACTTCCACAGAGAGAGAGAGAGAGAGAGAGAGAGAGAGAGAGAGAGAGAGAGAGAGAGAGAGAGAGAGAAACTACGAATCAAGTTTTCCTGTAGCTTTCCGCATATCTATATTAAAGTAAAGTAACACTCCATGTAAGTGTCGCTTTAAAGTATGAAAATGAAAATTATTCCCAGTTTTCTCAATGTCCACGCGTACAATTTCCGCTGTCTATGAGTAGGCCTACTTCCTGCAATGTACAATCCATATATCATATTAACGCTATGAAGGAAAAGTTCATCCGTATTATTTCAAAACGTGCGCACACGCTAATTTCATACGTATCAACGTTGATATACGTAAACGCTTAGCGCCATTTATATCCATCAACATGTGCAGTTTCATTATCACGTGCTGAACGACTGGACTGATGTTTCTCTTTGTTTACGTCGACATAATTCCTTAAAGCACTCTTGAAGCGTGACGCGGTTGGGATCAGTTCTGAAAACATCGACAGCGCTTGCGAGCACCCGACAAGTCTTCATAATGCGTCTTTCAGCCTTCGGTTTCCAAATGCTGAAACAAACCTTCACTATATTTCTTTATATATTTTTGTAACTCGTTAGATTCTAAGCATTTGTTCACGTGTTGCTTTACAATCCGTGTTCACGATATAAATGAGCAACGGTAGCTTCGCTTATGTATAATGAATTAACACAAATTTAATAAAATTAATTTCGAAGCCACGCATGAAACGCACGAATTCGCCTAAACATGTCGATTTCCTTCGTAACTCTCTAAATCACATGGTTGTGTAATATTGGCAAAGGAATAAAGTGTAAATGTCGTATAAAAAAAACATGAAAAGACGACCGTAGACTTTCCAGGGGCTCCGCACACCGCCTCTGAATTATTAATCACTCGGGAACTTATCAGGGATCAACGGGAGAGACAACGTTCGTTTTCTCCTGCGAAAACGTTCGTAAAAACGAAGCGCCTGGGAGAAATTGTCGGCTTAGTACGCTCGCGAGTCATCATAGGTGTAAGCAGAGCAAAGGAGTGAAAAGAGCAAAGGTAAACTCGGGGGGAGGGAAGGGGAAACGGTCAGCAATCTCTTCCCCGGTAGCCGTGCAAGCCGGGAAAAGAACTATAATAGTATTAGTTGCAACACGGACCCACGGCCTTATAAACACACGTTTTCTATGATGGCCCAAAGACCACGACGGTGACTGAGGACGGGTCTGGCTTGCCCAGTTGCTGCAGGCTAAACCTCGCTCGTTGGCTGACGGATCCTCCTCGTTTGCTATGATAATCATTGGCGGTCCAATCACTCACACCAGGCCACTCTGGCCGATGCTGCCGGACACGTCAGCTGGTGACGTTTCTGCCTGCGCTGGTTTCCCGCGTCCACGGCGAATCGTGACGCTTATTTTTCCTCGTACTGCCCGGCTGAAATTCAGAAAATATCACCTGTCTCTAATTAAATCCGTTCCTGCCGAACAAGTACGAACGAGCTGGGAAGGCGAAATCATTTCAAAACATAATTAAGTTCTTATTTTTTCGTCAGAATATGGAATGAAGGCGGCCCCTCGCTTATTTCTGTTGAATAAGAATTTTTTCCCGGTGGGGGAAAAGTACCTTACATCTCATTTCATTTAAAAATATAAAACTTAATCCCAGAGCTTAATTTTTACCAGGTGTAATAATCATATCACAAAAGGCACTGTGATTTTTTAATAGTCCAAACATTTAATTGAAGTTGCTACAAAACAAGTGAAAACTTCCTCTTCCAAAGTTTTTCACTTCCTGGACTGCCTGAGGTAATTACTGCATCTGTTTAAAATTTCTCCATTATCGTAGCTTCTCTCTCGTAAAAAACATGACTCTGGCTCAAATAATTAGATTTGAATTTCCATCTAACTCCACCTTCACCAAGGCGCGACTCTTCATCGCTTGAACAAGTCCAGTAACAACAAAGAAAAACAGTTTTATTCACCGGGGTGGAAATCAACCAGTCAAGAAAAATGACGGGAGAGCTTTTCGTCTGAAGTCAGCACTCACCTGAAGGGTCCGTTCCTTTATACTACCCGGTGTTTCCAGCAGGAAACAAAGAGAAAGGGAACGAAACCCACTGAAATGAACTGGAAAAAGAGAGTTTCGATGGAGAACCTTGAACAACCAACCCTATTTTTATTTTCTTATTTGCATGTGCTTCACCGCTGCGCATTTTAGATGCGATGTTCATCTTGTTCTCTTTGCCATGGATGTTCCCTTGAAAAAGGTATCTCTCTCTCTCTCTCTCTCTCTGTGATCTACGCATTAAGAGGGGAGTCCTCTTTATATTTCTTTTCACAATTTTGTTCACCGTGTACTCAATATTTGGTTGGTTTTGTGCTCTCTCTCTCTCTCTCTCTCTCTCTCTCTCTCTCTCTCTCTCTCTCTCTCTCTCTCTCTCTCTCTCTCTCTCCCCTCTCTTTCATGGGCGTCTCACAGTGCCTTTAGATATTTTGCGTCCTCCTCTCTCTCTCTCTCTCTCTCTCTCTCTCTCTTTCACCAGCCACGCCCAGTCGGTAACTCCTCTCTTTCTGATTTAGGGTAGTCTGAGAGCATCACGTGACAGGTGATATTTGTTGTGGAGGGGCTTCCTCTCTCTCTCTCTCTCTCTCTCTCTCTCTCTCTCTCTCTCTCTCTCTCTCTCTCTCTCTCTCTCTCTCTCTGGAAAATGCTTCTATATCTTGCAGGGCCCTGCATGTTGTTTATGCATAAACTATATGTACAGGACACACGCAAGGACCGATAACGCACGGACATAAACACACACAAATGCAAAGAGAGTAACGTCTTTCAAGCTCGTTTTTGGGCGACTTTTCCCTAATTTTAGATCTTACAAAATCCTACAAATATGACATAAGGGAAGTTTCAACATCAGTACCTTATTTCTCTCTATTAAAATGGGCGTCATGAAAAAAATGACTGGGCTAAACATATATTCTTATTGTAATTACCTACTTTACAGGTATTATCTATATAATTATGATGATTAAACAAAATATCCTTAATCTCTATGATTTTTTAAGGAAATAATGGAAGATACTGTCATAAAAATACGGCAATCTAACCATTTTAGGCCCGTGAGTTGAACGATACAAAACAGAAGGGTTGTTCTGTGAATCTTTTCCAAAATACACACACACACACACACACACACACACACACACACACACACACATATATATATATATATATATATATATATATATATATATATATATATATATATATATAATGTATATATATAATATATATGTGTGTGTGTAGTAAAAATGCGCAATGGTGTACTTAAGCAGTGCCTGCAAGCAAGTCTTTCAACCTGAAGTTATAAAAGAGAAAAGTGAGCGACGTTCTCAGCTTGCGCATTCATATCTGGAAGAAAAAAATATGACATTCACAAAGGACCCCAAGTAACGCAGGCCCCTCTTCAGTGATTCCCGTGGGAAGATGAGAGAGCCACTGAATGAGGAGGAGGAGGAGGAGGAGGAGGAGGAGGAGGAGGAGGAGGAGGAGGAGGAGGAGGAGGAGGAGGAGAGGAGGAGGAGGCCAGTACCAGGAGAAGGAAGGGGAGTAGGAGGAGGACTTCAAGGCAAGAGGGAAGCCAAAAAAAAAAAGAGGATTGCAAGGTGAAAGGTCCGTCGAGCTGGAGAGGTCAGGCAAGGCACTGTGACCTCTCCAAGTGGAAGGCGGACTTTCACTCGTGCCCACACGTCTTCGGGGTTACGAAGAGCTGATGCCCGGTGCGGAGAAGGGACGTCTCTGTACGTGTAGTCTCCGAGAATAGGCATGTGAGGCAATAGCCTGGCATTCTGCAGGGTTGGGTAAGGGATGAATTATGCGCCGTGGCCATTGAATAGATGGGGGGAAGACAAAAGCTCACCGCTGATTGGCTGAGAATAAATGATTTGTGGTGCTTTTTGTTTGTTCAAAAGTATAAATGGAAGATTGAATAAAGGGAAAGGATACGAGCACAAAAATTAAATTGTGACTTGTGGTTGTTGCTTTTGGGGAGAGAGAGAGAGAGAGAGAGAGAGAGAGAGAGAGAGAGAGAGAGAGAGAGAGAGAGAGAGAGAGTTAGTTTAGATTTTCTTGTAAAGTCCAGTCAAAAATAAAATATCATGGATAGAAAAACGTAAAATAACGAGAAATGGGGAAGCCTATGTATTTAAAAGAATAGCGTCAGAACTGTTACAGAACCATTTAAATTCAGCAGTCCAGTTGTCATTCATTTTTACCTCATAAATAAGAGCTGTGAACAAAATATTCCCTCGGGAGAAATCTACTAACAATACAAAACAAATGATGGGAAATGTTGATAATAAGCCTATTCCACAGAAAAAACTGGATCTTGGAAAAAGAAAGCATTCCTTTGAAGTTAATTCTGACGCCCACAAAAATAATGTTTATTATGCAATTGCCAAACAAACAAATACCGTCAGTTATAATGACACCTTATGCGTCAGAGAACAGAGTATACAAAATATTTTGTCGGGAAAATGAATTCCATCGTGACAGAGTAATAAGAAACGCTATTTTGACCATTCCAGTGAATGGCAATGAACATACTCAAGGCTTAGAGATGGAGACAGAAATTTATACTGCGCGGTTAAATAAAGTTTATATATATATATATATATATATATATATATATATATATATATATATATATATATATATATATATATATATTTATATATATATATATATATATATATATATATATATATATATATATATAAACATACATATATATACATATATGTATGTGTTTATAAATATAATATATCTATAATACGCCTTTTTCCCTTATAGGAGGTGGCCCAAAAAATGCTAGCCTTCCGATTATCAGCAACCTCTCCATACATACATACATACATATATATCACATTTATATATTATATATATATATTATATATACATATATATACATATACATATATATACATATATATATATATATATATATATATATATATATATATATATATATATATATATATATATATATATACATATTGAGAGAGAGAGAGAGAGAGAGAGAGAGAGAGAGAGAGAGAGAGAGAGAGAGAGAGAGAGAGAGAGAGAGAGAGTGTTGTGTGGGAGTGAGAACTCGTGCACATGAGCGCTAGATTTTACGACGTGCATTATCGTAAGTATACTGACTTATCTTTGAGTCAGTTTTGTCCAGAGAGAAACTCATGTCATCTTCTGACCCAAGGAGTGGAGGTCAAGCGACGATGCCCCATGAAAACTCACCTGACAGGTGTCATAACTGTCACTTAGACTTTATATGTATTCCCGAAACGCTGTGTCGCTATTCCCGGATTGGCAGGTGAGTGGTGAGTCAGGCGCTGTTCTCACCTGCCAATCCTGGAATAGTGACACAGCGTTTCGGGAATACATATAAAGTCTAAGTGACAGATATATATATATATATATATATATATATATATATATATATATATATATATATATATATATATATATATATATATATATATATATATATATATATATATATATATGTACCAGATGTAAATGTATGTGTATGCATATATATATACATATATGTATGTATGTATGTGTGAATTTTTCACATATACCCGCATGAACTTTTTATAGTGACAATGATTAAGCCACGTATATCGCTTAATACTGGACTAAATTACACGCAAAGGGAATCATAGTTAACTAAAGCTAGTGCATGCGGCCCAGGATTCGAACCGTTGTGCTAATACAATACAAAAAAAAAAAGCCACATTTTGAATCTGAGATTTTAATAACTCGTAGCAAAGAAACTTTGGGAACATCTTAAGAATCCATTACCTGTCAGAATGCCTTGACCTCTTTATTCAGTTATATATAATTTGCAAGAATACAATTCTTTAGTATTTAGAATTTACATCTTTTTGCAGAACACCAGTAAATTTGGCGTCTAGTACGTTTTAATTTTCATTGGACGATTATTATTAACCCAAATGGATACTTATTTATGGTGCTGTGTATATTTAACGTATCATAGCGCATATTACAGCACATTCCCAAGTTCCTCTCACATAATATCCAATTTGACATTCATGCCTTATCAAGAATTATTCATTATTATTAATAAATTATTTAACCTTACTACTGCAGTAACACTGTTAATCGTCATAGGGCTTCCGGGGGAGTTTGTAATTTATTTAATTGAATTGATCTAATGAGTTACAACTCTTTAAAATATAATAATTGGAAATATAAAAGACTGAATACGTCGACAAAGTTTAACGGATTTGTTGAACGATACCGGTTGTTTGTTGAAAACTGGTAGACACAAAACTTGTTTCTTTCTTGTCTGTTGAAAATTAGTAAAGACATAGAACAAGTTTCTTTCTTGTTTTTTTGAGAATTGGTAAAAACATAGAACAAGTGTCTTCCTTGTTTTTTTTTTTTTTTGAGAATTGGTAAAGAAATAGAACAAGTTTCTTTCTAATTAATTTTTCCAAAAATTTGGGGCTGGTTCCTGTGCATTACTCGTTAAATACCCGGTAGTCAAACGAGTGTGACCAATTCGAATACGGAATACAATTCCTTTTTTTTTTTGAGATTTTTTCTTTAAATGAAGAATACACACATTAACCAATGGGATTAATGTCATCATCAATTATTATCTTGTTCACCATTCCACAAGTCATTCACTTACTGAAGATGATGGCTTTTACTATTACTGCTTCTTTATCTGCATCTTCACTTCTCTAAATACCTAAGTTGGTAGGGACTTATCATATTTCATAATTTATATCATCTTCCTACATTTTGTGGAATGGAAACTTACCAACTGAGCAAAAAGAATTTAAGGTGATAATTTCAAAGGGCTTCAACAGCTCTTCCAGTCGTGGAGAAAAATCCAATTCTTATAGTTGTATACCTTATTATCCTTAACCGCTGACCATATTGCAAACCGTTCTGCTGTGAAAAAGGAATTTTGATCAGCTGAAGAGAGTTGGAGGTATCAGTGTGGACTGAGTATTTCGAAACGTTTCGCCTTGAATGCTACGTTGCGTGTTGATTATGATGTTCATGGGTATATGAATAATTTTTTGGATAAATAGTACATTTGCGCACAGATTCGTTCTTGACGAACAATTCACGGAATGAGGATTTCCAGTACTGGGTACGTCTGTATTTGCGGACTCAAAAATTCTGTTGGATCTAATTGAGAACGATGCGGAGTGGTTGTTCATACGTGTGTCTGACCGATATACATTTTGTTTACGAGTCACTTCTTTGGGTCTTTACTGTACTTCGCTTGATTACAAAAAGATGTGGTTCTCAGATTAAATTCGTGGAGAGCTTAAGGACTCCAGAGCAGATTCTGAGCTCATCATGGGGTATCTAAACTAAGCTCTTAAATCCTACCATATATCCGACGTCGAGTCGTATATTAGGCTTCCATAATCTATAAAAAGCAGAGCAACTGATATATAACTTCCCAAATTGCGCCAGGCAACTTATTTATCACGTCTAATTCCTTTGACTTTTGAGTTTTACGCAAGCAGTGGTGACTAACAATTCCAGTGCGTACCAAAGAGTAGGTCCGAGAGTCACATATGGCGGATACATACCGATTTTTTTTAAACTGATATTTTCATGAAACATGACTGCTATTGTTTTTCCTGTAAATACTGGAAAACTGCTGACGAGGCTCAAGAACCTACTGTTGTTATGACAATGTTACTTATCAGCATGCTATAAGTCAGGCATCTTTGTTCAAGGAACTAATTATCAGTAATCCTGGGAAATGAGTTTATGATTGTAACAAAAGAAATATTGCAATTCTAAATATCCGAGTTGCCTTATTGGACCCTTTATTTAAATGGGCTACGCCTGCTAACACAACGTGAAGGGAAGGAAATAAGAAGGGCATAGTACAATATATGGATATTTAAGAAAATTTTTTAATACCCTCTTTTCAGAGAATGGTGATAAGATCCTTTTTGTATGTTAACAGTTCAGAACAAAATGTTCGTTCAAAAAAGTTGATTCTTCCATGTATTGCCCTGAAAATTTAAATCCAGGAGATCTCTGAGTCAACGCGTTTTTCCAAACTCACTCTCCAGTGAGAACGTATGATTTTCTAAGAGGTTTTATCTTTCATGTGTCTGAAATGCTGAATCTTTGCGCCTTCATCCGAGAAAGGCACGCTCATAAAATGACAGCAGGTTTTGTTCTAGTGCGCAATGGCTTACGTTTTTCGTTTCACTATTATTGTTACATTCACTTCCTGCAGATACAGTTACTAATAAATCTAGGATGACACTCACACCTGGAGTTCCTCTTGCAGGTTACATAAAAAAAAAAAGTTACAAAAAATATGAATAAAATTCCTCTACGAAAACAATCTCGGTATTTGTCAGTCTACTACCTACAAACGCTGTAGTCTGACTTGTTCCCAGCTCACTTAAATACAATAATATTCACACTTCCTACAGATTATTGTGAATGCTCTGCAAAATGTGTTTGATAATACTTTCCTTTAAAAAGTGCCATACAATGTGTTAATGAACCAAGTAACATTGTCCCTTTAAGCTAATTGTAAATCTGAAGAGTTTGCTGTCATTTACCAAATGAACTAATATTCATAAATTAGCAGCTGTGACCCAAAGCGTAATCATTAAAGAATGATCCACTGCCTCTAAAGTGTCAAATTAATATCTAAGGTCAAAGGAATGGTAATTTCTTTGATTAATTTTCGAACGTTCTCCGTTAATTATCATATGGATATAGTTACTCATTGCAGTATAAGGAATGACACAAAACTACATGTTATTTCTTGAAGAACTAGCAATGGCAATACTAAGGTTAATGGTTAATATATATATATATATATATATATATATATATATATATATATATATATATATATATATATATATATATATATATATATATATGATATATATATATATATATGTATATGTGTGTGTGTGTGTGTGTGTGTATATATATATAATGTATATATATTCTACATATATATGTGTGTTTGTTAATGTGCTCCGAGATAAGTTTCGTAAATTATCATTTCCCGCTCTATTACACACATGAACATAAATGTTATTTGTTCCTCATCGAGAAAAAAAAAATCCTCTTCCAAAATACAAAAAGACAAAAAAGAAGTAATCCGACGCAGAGGCAAATAAAATCACAATAAGCGAACGTGGGAGAAAGAGTGAGAGTGAAACTGTTCGGGAGTGGATAAAAAAAAAAAAAAAAATGTCAACCGTTTAATTAATAAAAAAAAAAAACAATCAAGTTATGGTGACATCTGAGGGGAAAAAAAGGAAACCCCGAATTATAAATTGCTCATTGCATGATTAAAGACTTTGCTGAAGTTTTCCTAAGCGCTAGGATTGCTTTTCAGATTTTTTTTTTTTTTTTTTTTTTTTTGCCTTGCTCTGCGGTAACAAATATACCCAACTGGGGGTTGCTCTTCAACTTCTACTTTCATTTATTGGTACCCTTGACAGAGACTATATTTGACTTACATTTTTATTTATTTATTACTAGGTTTATCTGTTTTTCTAATAATTAATCTTCTCTTTCTGTACCTCCCTTTACCTTCTGTTACTTTTTTCGAATGAACATCATATTCTTTGGAAGCTTGAATTTCAGGTCAATGGTCCCTGTAGGTTTGTTCCACCTTACCTGGGTTCATCTTCTGAATAATAATAATAATAATAATAATAATAATAATAATAATAATAATAATAATAATAATAATAATAATAATAATAATAATAATAATAATAATAATAATAACATATTTGACATCTAAGAAGTAAATAAAAAACCTCGATCTGAAAGTAACTGTAATATCTACAAAGAAAAAGCCCCATAAAATTATTATTAAAATATAAAATAAAACCTTCTGCTGATGGCGACAATATTAATATTTGCAATTCGATGCTGAAAAAACGACACCTTGCAGGTGTAATTAATATCAGGTCCGAAGAAATCCGCGTCAGAGGAAAGCCAATGAATTTTCCAGGCTTGTTCAATAAAGGGATGCACCTCTAACCAAGCGATATTTGTAAAGCCAATAAAGCACTGATTGAATCGGAGAGAAGAGACGGAAAAAGGGGCGATAAATCAAAATTGAAAAAAGCCGGGAGGAGGAAGAAAACTCAAGAAGGATAACAGGTCAGAGAAGCATAAGCTTCTGGGATTATCCGTCTCTCAACACTTCAACTGAATAAAGGACTAACGCCATACAATAGATTTTGATTCCTTCCGCCCGATATTCTACAAAACAAGGTCGCCCTTCACTATCGGAAAGAACTTTTTAATTCATATACAATCCTTTTCCATTACGCTCACTCTTGTATTCAAATCGGGAATATCACGCTGAACAGTAACTGATCAGAAATCGTCACAGATTTTTTTTTTTTTTTTTTTTTTTTTTTGACGGGTGAACGGAATCGTATTTATATACTGTAACATTCATGAAAATACGATAATTGTCTTTTCTCTCGCAGCCACCGACAATGGATGAATTTGATTTTGATGCTGCAGAATATTTATTGAAAAATCAAATGCTTTTCGAATAACATTCAATTCTGTTTCGATTGTCTGACGGCAGTTTATCAATTTCAGGCCGTAAATTAATCTGAAAGTATTTTTTTCCTGCTCTTATTAAGCTTTAGAGTCATTTTTGACTTGGTGTAATACTCTGTTTTTTTAATGAATGTGTACAAAAAATGCGTTCAAATCTTTCTTTAATCCAGGTATAACTGTACTGTATTATTGTGCAACACGCAAGAGCATCATATATGAGCTTAGAAAACCGTTCTTTCAAACACTAATATCAATAAGGTAAATTTATATGTGTTTGTACAAAACACAAGGAATATTCCTGAAATAGTGATTGGTTTCAATGAAAGACTGACATTGTAATCATTAATGAAAGCAATTAGATTTTGGGATTAAATGTAGGGCAGTGCTTAAAGAAGGTTGCAATGTTCATATACATATCTTGTGATCACTGAGGCGAACCTAGATTGTAAACGGACAAAGTTTTCCACTGGAATATCTCTGAAATATTTAATGATTAACGACTGATATTATAATCATCCATGAAAGCAATTAGATTTTAAGATTAAAATATAAAGCAGTCCTAAAAGAAGGTTGCAATGTTAATACAAGTATCCTGAATGATCACTGCGACGAACCTAGATTGTAAACACACCAAGTTTTCCATGGTTGGGGGACAGGTATAACTCCCAATACTTAGACTTGTTCACCCACCAACGCTTCGCAACGTAATGGTAAGGGGTTTAGTGAGAACTGGTCAACTTCATATTCCTCTGTTCGGAACACAGTATGATTAGTGTAATAAGTTCATATAAGTAAATTTCTATCAACTTAAGCATAAACAACACAACAATGCGGCCTAATTCACTTTTCATTCCTTAGAAATCACTTCACTGGTACTAATTCCTTTCGTTTTTGGTGATGAGTAAGTGTTACGCAATTCCGTTACCAAGTATGCTCAAGTTTATATCTAATATATAAATATATATATATATATATATATATATATATATATATATATATATATATATATATATATATATATATATATATATATATATTTATATACATTTATATATATATATATTATATATAAATATATACATATATATATATATATATATATATATATATATATATATATATATATATATATATTTATATAAGGACAAATTCAGTACAACTTAATTTACTGCGAAGGCTCTTCTGTTTGTGTGTTTACACGGGAACAACAAGCCATGCATATCCATGACATGAGGAAATCTCTTGAGCAATCACCAGCATGAGTAAAAACTCGACGTGGCTTAAACGCACGAATCATCACGAAATATATTACGTGCAGCTACGAGTTTCGAAATCCATGATGCTTTGTTTAGATGGAAAGAGAATCTCAAAATCACACAAGATGTCTTCTGATTTAACAAACTCAGGACACATTAGAGATATCATAAAGTCATTTTTTACAGTTGTGTTTTAATGACATTACTGACAAAGCTCTCATAAATAGGAATATCAGCATGGGGATTGCTGTAACTGGCAAGTTTGAAATACATTTATGGTTGTAAATTTTAGATATGCTAAAAGCCTGTTGGCAATTTTAGATATGCTAAAAGCATTGACACTCCTCCTCCTCCCCCTCCTTCTCTTCTTATTCTTCTTCTTCTTCAGCCATAAAGACTGACTGGCTAATTTAATTTTATACTCTAGCGTTTCAGGATATATGAACATCGACGCCGCTCTAAAGTCAGAAATGATCGCGTTGCAAACGTGACGAAATACCGACCTGAACCTTCTTTTCTGGCAAATTATGAAATATTCGCTTTTCATGGAAACAAAGGCATCATGTTTATTGCTTCATTCTGCACGTGCACGAAGCTCAAGGCTAACTGGAAAGTAATGCCTGGTGATCCTTCCTTGCAAAAATAGTTGGAAGTTATGCAAGGCTAGCTGGTTTGTTTAGATCAAATCAGCCGCATCATAGCTCGGACGTTGCCAAGGAGGGGTAACCAGTTAAAGGGAACAAGAAGTCTGGTGTGGCCTTGTAGACTCTGCCCAACCTTGTGGATTCTGACCATCCGACTGAGATTTTTTTATGTCAACACTCTTTCTGAATGGTATTCGCAGAGCATGACATATTTTTTAAAGGTATTTACAGATTATAATCTCGAATTTTGAACAAAAAACTGTGCCCCGGGACTATAACACTAACCATGAGACTTGAATTGTTATTCATAACTCATTTGAAAATAAGTAAAACGTGTGGTCTCTAGAACTTGCTCCTTCGATTTCCCCTCTTCCGTATTCCAACTATGTCGATGCGCTTTATTTAAAATGTCTACCTGGAAAAACAAATCACCGTAATGTATTTTTTTAATAACTGGATTAAATAGAGATTGAAGTGTTCTCGTTTCCAGATCCCTTTCACAAAGTAAATACATTTAATTATTTCTAACAAAAATGTTATGAAAGTCATGTGCATTGTCCCGAGTTCCATCATGACTCTAATATTAAAATTTATTCAATCCTTTCATGAAGAGACGAATGAAAGGTAAAACTGATACATGAAAATTATGACAGAACTCCCAGCGTACCCTGTTCAGTAATATGGCCGGGACCCCATAAGCTCTTTTCAAGTTACGCTTTACCCTACCGGATTTTTACCCACTAAACACAAATATCCTTTTCGCCAATAGGATTGATATTCGCTCCCGGATAGGATACCACGCATAAAGCCTCCTGCGTTCTCTGCAACAGGAGAGGGACGAGAATTAAATACGTAAATGAATATAAGAGGGAAGTTCTCTTATTACATTATTGATGAGCTGATGAAATTGCGCGCATCAGTTTAAGCGTATATAAGTAAGCTGATTAAAAATTAAAAATAAATTAACTAAGTGGGGATTCTGATAGCAACAAACGGAAATTCGAATTTAGGTATTATCTTATTGTCAGGAACTGACTGGAAGTATTTGTGAGAGAAAATCTAAATGTGAGATAATGATAAAATTAGAGCCTTTAGCGTAATTTGTATTATTCGTATTTCCACTCATTATTATTATTATTATTATTATTATTATTAGTGATTTATTTATTTCCTTATTTATTTATTTATTTAGTTAGATAGTTAGTTAGTTATTTAATAAAACCAGATAACTCCTGGCGCAAAGGAGAATAGATCATAACGAAGACCTTCGGTCAATCGAGTAAAGGGGAGATGGATAAGAAGAAGAGCCAACGAAGGATCTCTTCTATGCAGAAGAGACCGTTAGAAAGGAAGAGGTCACGACCCCTGACGACCCCTATTGCCAAACACTTTCACTAACAAGGGATAAAGGAACTTTGTTCTAACTTTTGTTTTTCTACCATAATCTTTGGGCATTCTTATTTGCAGTCATAATTACAAGGACTACATGTATGTATGTGTGCGTGTGTATATATATATATATATATATATATATATATATATATATATATATATATATATATATATGTGTGTGTGTGTGTGTGTGTGTGTGTGTGTGCATTAAATGCTTGAACGCACTTATATAATTGTTCCTTGGTATTGTTTTATATATATATATATATATATATATATATATATATATATATATATATATATATATATATATATATATATATATATATACATACATACATACTACATTATATATATATATATATATATATATATATATATATATATATATATATATATATATATATATATATATATATATATATAACAATACCAAGGAACTATTACACAAGTGCGTTCAAGCATTTAATGAAGATGAAACAAATCATAAAACCAGTTTCAAGTTTAACACCTGTGTTCGCAGTGAAGGAGAAGAATGTACATAAAAAAAAAACCGCAGGTTAGAAAAAAAAAAAGTGAAAGTTACTCAATAATGATGCTGTTACCCAGGAGTGAACAGATACGTACTTTTACCCGCGCTCTCTCTCTCTCTCTCTCTTCTCTCTCTCTCTCTCTCTCTCTCTCTCTCTCTCTCTGTCTTACTCAAGTTTTTGTGCGTTTGCGTGTGTATACGGGTAAATACCCCACCTAACTTTCGAACAGACTCTTCAAAGTATAAAAAAAGATTTACTGAAACAAGATGATTTGGCGTCACTGCCGTTATAGTAATTAACATAAAAAAAATGCATTTCTTAAAAATTTTTATGGTGCTGAAAGACGAAAAAAAAAAAATTCTTCAAAAAAACAAAAACAAACATCAGTTTTTTCATATCCCACAATCCCTCTATTACAGCTATGCACTGGAATAAGGAATTGCCTGACGTATAAAACACAAGTAAAAATCAAAGGCGACTTTATCCTGGGTTGCTTCCATCTACTAAAATGAGGAAATCGTGAATAAAAATGTAAAAATAAATAAATATACCGACAAGAACAAGAACAATGGTGAATAAGGAAAGTTAACATCACAGAACTAGGAGATGCCAAAATGACTATTTACAAAAAAAAAATATTTACGTTTTTTATATATGTTAACGAACTTCTGTTAACTGATTTATGCCCTATTAACTCTCCCGGCTTTCAAGTCTTCATGTGGCTTACTGCCACCTACACTAGAACGCTGAGATTTGTTGCAAGTTTTAAAAAACGCAGAGTTTCACTAAGGAAAGGAGCACTGTCATTCCTACGCTCAGCCTTCCTCTTTCATCCGGGGCTGGGATTGTAAATGTGTAAAATCCTTTTCTGTAAATGTGTAAATAACTTTTCATGGCAATGCTATTAACTGCTTTTGGCAAGCTGATCGATCCCTTCGGTAAAAGGGGTCTTAATCTCCCGGACACTGACAACTTGATAATATATTCATGATGTTGCGGTGTCCTCGTTTCCTATATTAAAAAAAGGAGGAAGAAAATTGTTAACAATGGTGATTCAGCTAATAAAAGATTTCATGCTCCTTTCCCCAATGCTCTTTCGTAATCTCTGTCTCTCTTCGTTATAAAAAAAAAATTATTCATTTGTGACTAAACTAATACCCTTCATTCTTATATCTCTTTCTACAGGAGAAGGATATTATATATGCACGGTGATATTTGAATTCACAATTCATTATTACATTATTATAATCTCTCTCTCTCTCTCTCTCTCTCTCTCTCTCTCTCTCTCTCTCTCTCTCTCTCTCTCTCTCTCTCTCTTTTCATGCGAAGGTTTGAGGCACTACACGCTATTAATTTTTAAACTGATGAAACATCAATCGCAAGCTTTAATTAAGCAATAATGCAGATGTATTTATCCATAAGTTGATTAAAATCACGGCCATTGTTGTCCTTTGTGATACGGTGCATATGCACGGCGGACAGTATTACAAAAAGTGAAGAGTAATCAACTGCTCTCTCTCTCTCTCTCTCTCTCTCTCTCTCTCTCTCTCTCTCTCTCTCTCTCTCTCTCTCTCTCTCTCTCTCTCTCTAAGCGAATAATACTGATTTTTACACAGCGCAGTGTATTCTGTTTGCTTACTATATTCCATACGGATGAAAGATAGACCTACTGAAATACTTTATTATGATTAATTAAAGCAAAACATAGAGGAAAATCGAAAAAATCCTTAATGTTTAACTCCATAAGAGGCTGAAATCGTAACATATGGATTCATCGTATGCAAAATTTTGCAATGATTTTATGAAAAGATAAGCAATTATCTTTCTACAGGTAAAAGAATTTTTATGCTCCTTAAATAATGCAAGGAAAACCCGTGTACAATATACAAAAGGAATGATTTATATACTCATTAGAAAGGATTACATTAAGCCCATGAATCCTAAGAATTTGTTATGAAGATGCACGGTATATTTTTAATGATATTTACATGCAAATATTTATAAAAAATATAAAAATAAAGTTAAATTGTAAATTAAAAACTTATAATGATCAGTGAAATTAAATGAGTTAAATAATTAACCCCAGTACTTTAGCATAGTAAGCTAAGTACTGTGATCATGATATATACATGAAAGTATAAATATAAAATATAAAAATGAAGTCAAATTATAAATTAAAAACTCATAGAAATCAGTGAAATTAAATGAGTTAAATAATTAACCACAGTACTTTATTAAAGCATACTAAGCTAAGTAACATAATCACAAGTATTTTCCTCACAGACGAACCAATAAAAGACGACAACCCAACACCGTCATCGTGTCCAAACAGGAACCGAAACGCAGGCCAAGAAAGGGGAAGGAAAAAGAAAAAGGTAAGGAAAGAGGAGAAGACAGAAATGAAAAGAAAAGAAGGGGGCAAGAAAAGAACGGTTAAGTCAAAAGGAAAAGAATGAGTGAGGAAAGGGGGAAGTAAAAGATTGGGTCAGAGGCGTCCATAGCTGCCTTTACGACAGCGTCTCAAACTTACGATGATTCTTTATATATTTTGAACCATCATCACTTATAACTGCAGTGACAAATTATCAAAAGACTGAGGATTATGCTTCCGTCTTTTGAGGATTATCGTTCCGTTAGGGATCCTCTTTAATGACGCCATTTCTGTTACAATTTACTGAGTGGGAGCTCTTTCTGTAATTCCCTTTACCTCCGCTTACTTCTTCCTAACGAACACCATCTTCTTTGGAAGCTTGAATTTCAAGTCAATGGCCCCTGTGGGTTTCTTCCCTAAGAATAAGGTTCATCTTCTGAATAATAATAATAATAATAATAATAATAATATAATAATAATAATAATAATAATAATAATAATAATAATAATCCCAGAGGCAAACTAAGACTAATATGTAAGAAGTAAACTGGTTTCTAGTTTATTCCTCTAACACAAGGCTGTGTGTATTCGACTATATAAAATGGATATACTTACAAGCCACAAAATGTCAACAAATCAGTATATAATCGACATGTTAATCCTGCTTTGCTCAAATTAACACCTGCCATATTGCTTATAGGGTTGGAGAAACTAAGAAGGCCTCTCTCTCTCTCTCTCTCTCTCTCTCTCTCTCTCTCTCTCTCTCTCTCTCTCTCTCTCTCTCTCTCCCCGTTGCACGCACAGAAAAATTCCGCGTAGATGACAAGCTGCATCACTAATTCGATCTGCAAATCAATCAGCTGAATCGAAGCGCATGAATCAAAGTAAAATTGAAAACGAGACTTGACTTGGATGACCTCGGGCACTGTGACGCCATAAACTGAGAAACGTTTAGTTCGCGTCCTTTGTTAACGGAACAGTTATTCTTCAAGATTTGTCCGGACTAACCTTGGGGCGTTCTTCAAAGAAATGATTAAAGGGCATCCAAAGAAAAAGTTAAGTATACCTTAGTTTTACCAGACCACTGAGCTGATTAACAGCTCTCCTAGGGCTGGCCCGAAGGATTAGACTTATTTAACGTGGCTAAGAACCAACTGGTTACTTAGCAACGGGACCTACAGCTAAAGTGAATAGGAACGTTTTATGAGAGGAAAAATGCTAGCAACAGTAACTTCAAATCAAAAGGGAGAAATTAATGATGGCAATTCTCTCACGATATGGAGAGAACGTATGTGATGAAATATGGGAAAATGGATAAACTCATATTTTGTTACATAGATACATAAGCAAATGGACTTTTTAGTTTTTATGTTACTGACATTATTATGAGTTGGTTATTATCTGCAAATGTTCTAGCTTATGGTTATGAATACATGTATATTCACCGAAGTGAGCTGTTTGGTGTATGTTATGTGGCATATTAATGGTTGATACCTGAGAATGAGCAAATCTTTAAGAGCTAACCCTACATAAACCTTTAAAAGCTCATCCTACATAAACCTTTAAAAGCTCATCCTACATAACCCTTTCAAAGCTCATCCTACATAAACTACATCTCAGGGAAATGAGTTTTCCCTCTCTCGGCATATTTAGTGAAGACTTTATTATCGTACATACAAAAAAAAAAAAAAAAAAAAGACATGGAACCTTGGCCTTTCAGTATCCAATTTTTTTTTTAGTTTCTGAGTTTTTTCTCATTTTTATGTATATCTTTCGATGGGCATTGTCACTAAATAATATTGTTTTTATTGTTTTTATCACCTTCAACTGACCTAGTGGAGGAATTTGACCGTTTTGGTGGATTATTTTTTCTATCTGTGATTATTTTTTTTCGAGGATCCGTGAAATATCAAAGTTAAAGGTAATAATCGTAATATCACTCTTGCTATTTTTCCACTTCTAATATTAACAGTAATAATGTTGTTGAAATAATAAAGATTTCAGACCATTATGCAGATAACAATTACATTAAATAGGCTCACACCTCAAAACGATAACTTATTTACTTTTTGCTTCATATATAAATCACAAGAGCTCTGGCGGTAAAATACGGAAGAATAAACGACTCGGCATTGTCCCGCAGTCGGAATGAAGCCGTGTTTGAGCCAAAGGTCCTCGGTTTTAGCTGGAATGGCAAGTACGGAGAAGATCGGTGCCTGTCTCACCTCAGGTGACACCCAGGTAACTCAGAGGGGAGGAACAGGC
Organism: Macrobrachium rosenbergii; assembly: GCA_039081455.1. NCBI lineage: Eukaryota > Metazoa > Arthropoda > Malacostraca > Decapoda > Palaemonidae > Macrobrachium > Macrobrachium rosenbergii. The sequence goes on from JANJGK010000036.1 coordinate 27,561,494, forward strand.
CAAAAAGTTATCCGGAGCATCAAATGGTATGGACGCCATAAACAATCTCTCCCTTTAGCATCTCTGGGACTCCAATATCCAAAGTGCTGTTGAATAAACAATGCGATTCCGCGTTATGCATCCGTAACCTTTACAAACAGGGACGCTTTTTCACCTTTTACGACGTGAGGCCGGATGGGGGGGTGGGAGGTTGTTTAACCCTTGGGGGGGGGGCGGGGGAGGAGTGCAGTGGATAATGCCAATGTTGAGCGATAAAGAAGAGAGAGAGAGAGAGAGAGAGAGAGAGAGAGAGAGAGAGAGAGAGAGAGAGAGAGAGAGAGAGAGAGAGAGAGCCGAGTCCAAGAGGGACATTAGGAAACCCATAAAAGACGCATTCGTACACTCGTGCTCCTCGAAAGGTGCTGGCGTGTTTTTGGGGGAGTTTTGTTGGCCAGTGCACTGCATTTTGGGCGTTGCAAATAATATTTCGTTTTGGACCCAGAATGACAGAAGAGATATTTAGGGAGATTTAAAAGCGCCGCATCGCTTACAGACAGCTGGTATTTTGACCGTTTTTTTTCTCCGTTTTCTCCTTTAACGGTTTCCGGAAATACTAAGCCACGGTCTAGTTCTTGAGGGAATTCTTATCTGGAGCTTCATTCCAGCCACTTGCTTTATTTTCTTACCCTGAAACAGACGTTAAACGTTCCTCGTACCGAGTGGTCTGCCTAAGTAACATCTATTACTTTTAAACTAAAATCAGACTATGAAATTTAATGTTGACACGGTTGCCGATAATTGCATGAAGTAAATTTTTATAGGCATTTTATAAATTCCGGGTTCCATCTACAATATGGTTTTCAATCACAACTCATTCATTTTAGAGTAAAAGTCTGAATACTAACATGCTGTCCTTCAAATACTGCTGCAAAATTTCTTTAAAAATGTAGTTTTAACTTACTGACGTTAAAATTAATCTCACTATTGTTACTGAAAAAAAAGAATGCATGTCCCTTTATTTAAAGACAGCTCATTTTGAATCAGTATCTATCAGCTGTTTGATAGAAATGTCCAGTTATTCAGCAAAGCAGGTTTTCTCTTATCCTTTGCAATTATTCCTTCATGGAAATCGAGACTCGGTCGCATGTCAGACTGATTAACACTCGAGTTTTATCTGTTGAGGAACATAATCTCGATTGCGATCTATTTCCAAAAGCACAACGCTGTCTATTTACTTAACACTTCAGAGGCATTTACAGAACAGTGATCATCGTTATCGTTTCACTGATTGAGATATCGCGCAGATTGGACTCTGAGAATTGATCATCGGGGGATTGCCATTGCACCTTATGCAATAAAAGCGTACTTGAGTAATGCGTGTCACATTGTGAGGACGTGTTCGTTACATTTTACGAAATGGCTGTGACCAAAGATGAATTTTTCTACCCCATCTATTTGTCTTGTGAAAAAAGTTAAGTATACCTTAGTGTAACCAGACCACTGAGCTGATTAACAGCTCTCCTAGGGCTGGCCCGAAGGATTAGACTATTTTACGTGGCTAAGAACCAACTGGTTACCTAGCAACGGGACCTACAGCTTATTGTGGAATCCGAACCACATTGTACCGAGAAATGAATTTCTATCACCAGAAATAAATTCCTCTAATTCTTCACTGGCCGGTCGGAGAATCGAACGCGGGCCTAGCCGAGTACGATATCGACACGTCCAATGAGGAACTGATTTGTCTTGTGACTATGAAGTTTAATGAGCATTGTTTTAAAGATCATTCCCATGAATGAAAAAAGAAGTAAACAAAATCCTTTTTCTTCCCCCTTACCTATAACCCTATAATTCTGCTGGGGTACTTTTTCTTTCTTCTAATTATACCTTTCTTACGCTGGTCTACCCACTCCTCAACTTCACTATCACCACCACTTATCAATCCCTGGCACATTTACGCTCGTCAGCCTGTTTATGGTCCTTCATATGCGTGCAAAAGTCACGTCAAAAGCATTCACAGATTTAAACAGACCCTTCTCACTTATGTGTCATTCATATGTACCTCACCTACATCCCTCCCTATTCAGATATTTATACACACATATATGTGTGTGTGTCCGTGTACTGAGGTATGTGTATGTATTTGAACATGCATATGTGTGTGTATGTATGTGTATATATATAATATATATATATATAATATATATATATAATATATATATATATATATACTATATATATAATATATATATATGTATATGTATATGTATATGAACTTCATGGAAATGATGCAATGGATTTTGGAACTGGACAACGGCGTCTTCATGAATTGCATTTTCCGTGCATAAATTTTTTCTTCAGCGATAATTACCTTTTTAACTAATATAAGACCGAAATATTTATCCCCCACCTGCAGAAATAAGATAGATAGATATTCTGTTTCCTAAATGACAGCTTCAGCAAAATTTCCTGGTATAATAATCATATAATCGTGATCAGTATTGCAATATTTATTATTTATCCAAGTTTTTTCAGAACAAAGGCACTGAAATCAATCAGTCGTAATATAAATGATCATATTCTTTTAAACTCTAAAAGGGAATGACGTGACGTGTACATTTTATTCGACTTGTGAAGCGTTAAAAATATTCACTTCTTTTCCCCTGACACAATAAGGTTTATGCATTCATTGGATATCTGTGTTATTTCAGGCGTTCCAAACAAGAGGATCAACTTTCCCGTTCAAAAAAAAAGAGGAAACAATTTTCATTTTCAGGAATATGAATCTCGGTTGAATTATTCAGGCAGCCAGAATTTTATTTTTGAAAATTATGATGATTTCATTTCTCGTCAAGTTTCAGTATTATACCCATATACAGAACGGCATGAGATATGTTGTTGCACTTTGAAAGCATCTCACTATAATCACTGTTTTTGTTATACGTATATGCGATCTCAAAGGAAATGACTGACTCGATCAGCTAATCTATCAATCAATCAATCAATCAACTGGGCTTATTCGTGAGCTAAGGACTTCAGTCATCTTCGATTTTCTATCATCTTTAGTTATTATTAATTATTATTATTATTATTATTATTATTATTATTATTATTATTATTATTATTATTATTATTATTATTATCCAAACGATTGTGCAGCTACCTAAATCGTATCAAAAAGAAATCAGGATATAGTTAAATAAAATATGCATGCATCAAATTATTTTAAAAAGCACTCCCAGTTTGTTAATGGTACTCCACACACCGTCCTCCAGCTCAATAGCTATTTTATTATCACTATTTTTTTTTTCATTTCATTTTATGAGCACATTTCGCTGCATGCAAACCGAAATCCCCGAACATGATCTCACGCAAGTTTTCACAACCTGAACTATGAGCATCTTTCTCTACAGAAGCATGGTATTAGCAATATCCCATGTTGAATGGCAACAGAGTCTTACAAAGCCACTCCAACATCTTCTAAAACATAACAGACACCTCACACGTCTCCGACTGTCGACCCTACCCCCGCGCAACGACTCCTCGCTGCTGCGGAGAAAGGGCGCTGGTGACTGGTACAATACATGTACATACGCTACCGGGGTCTAAGCGATGACAGGCAGGGCAGCGATCGAGACTACACAGTCTACCCCAAAGCCAAATCAAAGTCCTTCAAAAAGAAGGCATCGTGCTTGCTCCATACAAATGGAAAAACAAGCACATTAAAAGAAGAAGAGAAAAGAAGAGAGGTCTTCGAGGTGCTGGGGTCAACGCAAGGAACGCTGCGCTTCTCTCATATGACCCACAATCGTGACTCAGTAGAGACCTTTTAGCCCGAGGAACCCTTGTACGAGAGGCAGAATAGATATATATGCTCATCTGTCCGCACGAACGACCAAACACTTAAAATCCTTTTTATACAACGGGTATCTTCTTCGTTTTAACGTGCTTTTTCCCATTTTTAAATGGGGGTAAGCACGATGCCTTGATACATCTTTATAACATACTGATGCTGATAGTTTAGTTCATTTATTTAAAATCACCTCACATAACTTTATTATTAGTTTTATTTATTAATTATTATTATTAATTATTATTATTATTATTATTATTATTATTATTATTATTATTATTATTATTATTCAGAAGATGAACCCTATTCATATGGAACAAGCCCAAGTGAGCCACTGACTTGAAATTCAAGTTTCCAAAGAACATGGTGTTCATTAGGAGGAGGAGAAGGTAAGGGAAATACAGAAAGAGATCTCACTTATAAAAAAAAGAAAAAAGAGTACATTAACAAATAGATAAAATGCATTAAAATGCAAGGGAAAAATAGCATTCGGGTAGTATGCATTGCATCTCCGCTTAAACTTTTGAAGTTCAATTTACACGACATCCTCAGGGAACTGTTCCACAGTCCAACGGTTGAGAGGAACAAGTACCTCTGGAACTAAGAAGTTCTATAGCAGGCATATTTGCTGCACATTGTTGCTGCTATTAAGGAAATCTGGCTGCAAGTTCTTCATTTGAGGGGGTCGGTAGAGCTTTCGGCTAGCACGCTGTTGGCCCAGCGTTCGACTCTCCGAGCGGCCAATGAAGAATTAGAGGAATTTATTTCTGGTGATAGAAATTAATCTCTTGTCATGATGTGGTTCGGATTCCACAATAAGCTGTAGGTCCCGTTGCCAGCACTAGGAGAGCTGTTAATCAGCTCAGTGGTCTGGTTACAACTAAGATATACTTAACTTTTTTTTTTTTTTTTTGCTCTCAGCAGGAACAGGAGATCATGACTCAATTGTGAATGTGTATTAACAATATTAAGGAAACATTACCTAAGAAGTATAAAGCTACTGTTAAAGTGGAAATAATTCTAGAGTATAACTTTTGTTTATGAATATAGTCTATATTTGCCGCAAAAAATTACATTATAATTTAAAAAGAGGCATCTAAGTATCTTTTTACGGAAAAAGAAAAAACCCTTTATAATCATATTTTTCCAACAACTAGAGAGCATAATGTATTTTTGTCAACAATTACAGAGCATACCGTATTTTTTTTTTTTTTTCTTGAACAGTATTAATCATTACAAAGAGACAAGTTAATCCGAACTACTAGCAACAAAAAGAAGGGTCAGAGTGACTTACCTTCGGTATTAAAGAAACACTTCAGAGGTAAATAATATTAAAAGTACGAGAGATGAAAAGGGAAAACTAAACAAATACTACTCACAGGAGGAAGCGTTTAGAGAAGGGGAAGACGCGTTCCATTCAGCACCCGAAGGCCGGTCAGTTTTTCTGTTCCTTTTCTTTTTTTTCTCGGGGGAGTGCATCGTTTGACCTCCCTCCCTCCCTCTCCCTCTCTCTCTCCTCTCTCTCTCTCTCTCTCTCTCTCTCCTCTCTGTTGCAGGTAGTCATTCTGGTCTTGGGACGAGATCCAAACAATTCTCATTCATTCACTTTCCACCCGCGATGATGAGTTTTTCGAGAATGAGAGATGCGCTGGCGAGAGAGAGAGAGAAGAAGAGAGGAGAGAGAGAGAGAGATGAGAGAGAAGAGAGAGAGAGAGAGAGAGAGAGAGAGGTAAACAGGCTTTATTCCCAAAACGCATCTACATACATCGAAAATAAACAAAAATAATAGGTAGTCAACTCAACCACAAAAAACAAAACACACACACACACATAAATATATATACAGTATATATATATATGTGTGTGTGTGTTTGTGTGTGTGTGTAGTGAGGCATCCTTTCTAACTTGCTTTACAACAGTCTGTTTAATGAGATAAAACGATGCGAATGAAATTGCAATAAACAGTGCTGCTACTACCCAGGCTGGGGTTGTGGAATCGTGGTCCGGGACGCAAGAGCGATTAGAGGATGGGTTGTAAGCTTCGTGGGAAGGTTGTAAACCTCGGTACATGATTCAGGAAGTTTGTTCACTCACCACTTTTACTTTATTGTAGAATGCCGAAGAATACAAACGACCGCAATAAACAGCAGGCTACTGTAGTACAATCGATTATGGCGACATCAGAATACTTTTGAGTTTATTTGGAGAAATATAAGTGAGATCCACTCAGAGTATAATTTTCATAGAAACAAACCAAAGAATGCAGACCATTAATGAACAGAGGGACCAGATGATCTCCCCATAATCTCTATAATGGCTTACAGAATAATTCTACCATCCGAGGGGAACACAAGGCCATCAAAGAGAAATCATTATATAGTATATCTGTTAATTTCTAAGATCTTACGTGAATTTAGACGAGTAAGGATGAACATCATGTAAAAAAATTGGCCTAGGAGGGTAACCAGTGACTTGGAATCCTTGGTTTAGAAACTGATTGATAATTTAACTGGGCAAGCTAATAATATGAACTTTGTGTGTCTACTATATACTAATTGGAAACAGGAGAAATAAAATAACAGTAAGATATGACGGACCTAGACGACGAATAGAGGGAAATAAAATACAATAAGAATTTTATACCAGTGAAAATGAATAATCTGCAAGAATACCACCTAAAAAACGAAAGACGGGTGCAAAAATGGCAAAAGGTAATATTTCCTTTACAGAGGCAGGACATTTTTAAAAAAATAATTTTGTAACTTTTATTCAGTGATGAAGAGCTACGCTTCCGTTAGCAAGATCCGTGGTTAGATTCTCTGCGCACGGACTACCAGCTGAATTTGTATAAAAAAATTGTAAAAAAAAAAAATTACGCCTTTTGAATGGCAAGCATGAACATGAAAGCAAAGGAACGCAAATGAAAGATGATGATGGTGTGATGCTGAAGTGAATGGTTTTGTTAAAGAAAAGAATGTGACTTGTAATGTAGACCGTGATATATGAATACTGTATAAACAAAGCGAGAGAGGCAAATGTATCAATTCAAGAAGAGTTGTGAATGAATGATAATTTGCCATGAAGGAAAACAAAACAAAAACATAATTTAAAAAGACATAACTGATTTGGTAAAGGTGCTGAAGTTCATAACTGATTTGGTAAAGGTACCTGAAGTTCAAAGCGCAGGCGAAGATACTCAGTCTGTTTATATCATAAAGATGGGATAATAAGTTAAAATGTTTTTTTGGAAGGAAAGAGTTTCTTTAGTTTTCAATAAAAATTACAACTATAAGTATCTCTGAATTACTTACGGAATGTCCACAGATGAAAATGTGATGCAGAGGATGACAGTACAAAAGGAATATATTTAGGAAGTGCGATGCACGAGACGGGAAAGGTGAAAAGATGAAACAGAATGTGTAAAGGATTGATTCATTGATTTGATAACACACTGGAGTTACTGGGGTCACTTCAACAAGAGCCATCAGGTTAAATCTTACACAGAGAGAGAGAGAGAGAGAGAGAGAGAGAGAGAGAGAGAGAGAGAGAGAGAGAGAGAGAGAGAGAAAAGGGACAGAAACTATCTGGCTCTACAGAACAAGGGTACGACAGAGATCAAGAACAGAAGCCTTGATGAAATATTCAAAAGTTTTTAGTTACTAAAAGAGAATGGTGTCGTGTTGCTTCTGTGTGAAGTAGAGCATATGTTTCATGCATTTACTGATACAGACCTTTACAGCTTCCCTTACGGATATGCAGTGCTTGCATGAATGAAAGAATATTGAATAGTGACTGTGGATGAACAAGGAAAGTGATGTGTATAAGGATACAGTAAGTTAAAAGACGGATCGTAATAGCATGCAGGAGTGTTGTGACCATGCCGAAAGGATTTGAAAGCTATATCCCCGACATGTTTCTAGAAAGGGTTAACAGAAAGGTTGAGGATGGAAAAGGATTATGAATGAGGCAGAGTATGGACTGCACTAGGGGGATATGGAAACAAGCTTTGGGAAGTAAAGCAAAGAGATAGATTAATGAATAAATTAATACGGAATTGTGAACGAATTGCACGTAGGGTAGGAGAAAGATTGATAGGAAGGGATACACTGGTCAGGTTCAAATTGAATGTAATTAGTTAATTATTGGGTTAGAGGGTCTTGTGAGATGTATAGATATTAGATATCTCGAATACGGGTGAAAGGAAGACTCACAGTGTGCAATATTGAAAGGCAGATGAACTCTGGTCAAAATTATTCTTCGGGAGGAAGTTGTAATTCGGCAAGAAAATGTTCAAAATATTGTGTGTACAAACATAAATTAGTGTGCGCACAATATATATATATATATATATATATATATATATATAGATATATATATATATATATATATATAATATATACATATATGTATATATATATATATATATATATATATATATATATATATATATATAGTAGATAGATAGATAGATAGATAGATAGATAGATAGATATATGTATAATATCTGAGGAGAGAGAGAGAGAGAGAGAGAGAGAGAGAGAGAGAGAGAGAGAGAGAGAGAGAGAGAGAGAGAGAGAGAGAGCTATACTTAAATGCTGCAGTAAGTGCAGAACCTAAATTTTAGATTAAGACATTTAACGTGCCTCAGAAAACTAAACAATATCCAAGGTAGCCCCTTTCTGTTCTACCGAAAATAAAAAAATAATAATAACAACAATCTTCTATATATATATATATATATATATATATATATATATATATATATATATATATATATATATATATATATAAATGGATTTGTGTGTTGTTTGTGTGTGTGTGTGTGTTCCAGCATAAATCTGAAACGCATTGAGCAATTTCAACCAAACTTGGTATACTACGACTTACTATCTGGAAAAGAATACTGTGGGGGGTAAGACATCTCTGGTACCAAAGGGGGTTGGGGTGAGAAAGGGGTGACATGTAAAAATAACAGAAAACGACAGATATAAGCGTCTAATCCATAGTGTTCGAGGTCGCTGAGACGAATAGTGACACTCCCAATGCCTTTTAAGTCCAAGTTCAGCCCGATAGGAAGATGGGGTGAGAAGGGGAGGGAAGGGGGGTGAAATGTAAAAATAACCGAAAACGACAAATATTAGTCCTTTAAGCCAAGTATCGGAGGGGTTGAGAAGGGGTGAAAAATAAAATGTCAAAAATGAAAGATATTAGTGCCTAATCCATAGTTTTTGAGGTCGCTGAGATGAATAGCGACACTCCCAATCCTCTTTAAGTCCAAGTTCAGCCCCAATAGGAATGGGGGGGTGAGAAGGGGTGAAATATAGAATGTCAAAAATGCTGGACAATGTAACTGAAGCAAGTATCTTTACAGAAGAGAGAGAGAGAGAGAGAGAGAGAGAGAGAGAGAGAGAGAGAGAGAGAGAGAGAGAGAGAGAGAGAGAGAGATTTATCGGTTGTTATTCAGAGTTTTCCCGGGCAGTGCCAGGTTGGTCAGCTTGTATATGGATAAAAGGGATAGTCAGCACAGTAGTTTCTTGATAAAAGGGACAGTCAGTATAAGGAGGTGAAAGAAAATTGTTCTGAGCCCTTCATAGTTTTCCCAGGCAGCGCCGGGTTGGTCAGCTAGTAATATATAATAATAATAAAAAAGCAAAAGCCACGAGGAAACAAGTGCTGAGCGCGTTCAAAACGCGATGTACATTCCCGCTCAATCATGATATTGTCTAAGGATAAGTAGCTTGGAATTAATTAGATCTGATCATTTTTCCCGTTTTGGGGAAAAGAGGCTTCAGATTCTCATTAGCAAATCTGATTTTTTTTGCTATCCGCATTTCATTTGCGACTGAGGAAAATCCCAGCGCTGCTTTAGCGGCGCCCCCCCCCCCCCCTTTCTCTTTTTTTTTTTTATCAGGCGAATTACACTTTAATTTTCGCCTGTTTCCGCGTTCCGACGCGTAATGAAGAAAGACATTAGAATCAGGGAATACTTCGTGTAATGAGATATGCTCTTCGCCGTTTGTTTTCCCTCATCACAACGATTGCGCGTTGTCTGAGTAATGGAAGGCCATGAGAGAGAGAGAGAGAGAGAGAGAGAGAGAGAGAGAGAGAGAGAGACTGTGTATGAGTGCAAAAACCAGGAAAGTCGCTCGGTCATGAAATTACATTAGTATATTACCGGGGGCTGTGTGTGTGTGTGTGTGTGTGTGTGTGTGTGTGTGTGTGTGTGAGAGAGAGAGAGAGAGTGCAAAAACCAAGACAGATTCGTCGTTCAAGAAATTACATTAGTATATTAGCAAGGTCTGCATGAGAGAGAGAGAGAGAGAGAGAGAGAGAGAGAGAGAGAGAGAGAGAGAGAGAGAGAGAAAATGCGCACAAGTTCCCTAATAAAAAAAAACCTCTCACGATGATACAGCTGAATTAGCATTCGTGTGCGGTGCATGAACGAGAGAGAGAGAGAGAGAGAGAGAGAGAGAGAGAGAGAGAGAGAGAGAGAGAGCAAAAGTAGTCAGTCAGCTCTCCGAGGCTTTCTCGCAGTCGAGGGGTTTTCATTATATTTTATCTTGGCGAAGCAACTCCGTGCTCATCTGACCTCACCGGCGGTTGTGACGTCATAATCGGCAAGAAAAGGTTGACTTGCACAAACAGGCAACTCTGTCTTGCCAAGGTTCGAATGAATAGGACCGGTTTTGGGAGGGGGGCGGGGGGGTGGGGGGGACGGCGGGTTTTGTGTTGGGCCTTTTCTTTATTTTGTTTCTCCATCATCTTCTCAGTTTCGCTAATCTCTCTCTCTCTCTCTCTCTCTCTCTCTCTCTCTCTCTCTCTCTCTCTCTCTCTCTCTCTCAGTTTCTAAGACTGTGTAATGCAGAATAAGAAAGCATAAATTAGTTATTCAGAATATTGTTTTTTAAATTTCTCCTTCTCTCTCTCTCTCTCTTAAACTTTCTCAGATTGTGTAATAAAGAGTAAAAGCAAAAAATTAGTTATTTAAATTATTTGTTTAAATTCACCCCCCACCCCTCCTCTGTCCGCTTTAGTTTCTCTCTCTCTCTCTCTCTCTCTCTCTCTCTCTCTCTGAAACACACACACACACACACAAACGCGCACGCGCACACACATACATACAGTTAGTAATAACTGCGCAACGAAGAGAAAAGGTGAAAATTATTTTGACAAACATTAAAATGAATGCCTCAGTTATTTTAAATTCCCAACACACCCTTTTGCACATCGCTTTTTTATTTCGTTCGCGAACCAGAAAACTGCAGGGGATCACATCTTGTTTCCTTGGCAGCTTCAGTGGTTTGCAAGCAATTTGCTTTGATTTCTACCATTCCTCTCGCCTGTCCATTGCTTGGCAAAATAACACAGGGAACTGAAACGTTCAGTTCCAGAAATTTAGAGACTGAGGAAAAATTGAAATGTCAGTAGAGATAAGAAACCGTTTTTAACATCCAGGCAAAAAAAAAAAAAAAAACTTGCCTGCTGCAGAAAACCTGAACAGACATCCAAGCAAACAAACAAATCAAGTATAAAATATCAAAACTTCAAAGTTGCGTGCCAGGACGGGAGAGATATGTATTTAAGAGAAAGTTAAATATATTTTATTTTCTAACAGCATAAACGAATATGTTTGTATATCTCAGTCATAAATTTATATCCTATTTTTTTATACTCGTCAGGTTTTCAAGTTCTAAGCCTTATGATACGTATCAAGTCAATTTTACTTCTTTAAAATTGTTTCTTTTCTAATACGTTACACTTGTCCTGACTATGGGTTTGTGAAATGCATTTTGTAGTTATTCAGGTTACAAAACGAAACATAATGATCTAGTTAGTTTTCTGGAAAAGAAAACTATTGTGCCGTCTTTGTCTGTCCTCCCGCACTTTTTCTGTCCGCCCTCAGATCTTAAAAACTCCTGAGGCTAGAGGGTTGCAAATTGACATGTTGGTCATCCACCCTTCAACCATCAAACACACCGCTGCAGCCCTCTAGCCTCAGTAGTTTTTATTTTATTTAAGGTTAAAGTTAGCCACATTCGTAAGTCTGGCAACGATATAGGCCAGGCCACCACCGTGCAGTGGTTAAAGTTTCATGGGCAGCGGCTCATATAGTATTATACCGACACCACCGAACGATAGATCTATTTTTGGTGGCCTTGATTATACGATGTACAGAAAATTCGATTGCACCGAAGAAACTTCGGCGCAGCTTTTACCTTTTTATCTTTCATTTTTGGAGGAGTTTTGCTCTTCCATCAAGAATTGTTGATACCTCTGGAAACTGGCTTTTCACACTTTTCAATCCACCCTCTACTACATTTTTTTTTTTTTTGCTGTCATCTGTTACTGAAATCTCCACAGTCAATGGTCTGCGAAAATGAGTAAAAAGCCTACTTGACAGATGTTATCCCTTTTTGGTTTCTTATGGACTTTCCTATCAGAGATTTTATGGTACTATTTGATCGTGTTTTCCCTGTTCTACTGAACTGTGAATGTTCTAACCTATCTTTTTTATTATTCTGTCCTTTACTTATTTTCTAAATATTCATTTACTACAATGAAATTTTTTTTATCCTCATGGCAGACTATAGCAAGGCCACTTCTCGACATTCCTTATGTATATTCCAAAAATCTTGCCACTGTTTCAGAAATATCAGAAATGTTAAAATAATGAAGCTGAGGGCTATAATACAAAAATCTTTATTGTGATTCCATAACTTCCATGTATCAGAGTTTTCTGTCTACATCAGGTGTAGGATGCCTAGTGTGGACCTCTGGACTCTGTCTAGCCAACAGTGACGATCAGTTATACAATTGTTGTCTCCCCTGCTTGATAAAAAAAATCTTTATTGTGGTTCCATAACTTTCATGTATTATAGTTTTTTGTCTATTTCAGGTGTAGGATGCATAGTGTGGACCTCTGGGGTCTGTCTAACAAACAGTGACGATCAGTTCTACAATTGTTGTCTCCCCTGCTTTTGTCTTTTGCTAAATAACGTTTTCCAGCCCACTTCGTCTTATCACCTACCGTCCCACCCATTCACCAAGTAACAGTTTTAAGTTTTTTAAAGATTAAATTCTGAACCTTCTAGTCTATCTTTTGAGATGATTTTGATGTTCCCTAATGGACTACATGCTCACATATTGTTAATGAATATCTGGATTATATCTCAGACAAAACAGATGAAAATTGGTTAAAATTAACGGATGTGAGACAAGACTTCCCCTTCAGATTGCGTAAAATGAAGTCTCCTGCCAAGCTACTGACCAATATGCATGCAAAATGGCAAAATGTGGACATCTGCTTGCAATTATCCATATGTCATTTCCTTCCTTGCCACATAATTTACGAGGACACTTTAAAGCTTTCTTACCTTGGTCTTGGTTAAACTTGCTCCTGTAAGCCTTCGTGGGAACTGCCCAGCCATTCGTGAGTAGTCTAATAATGATAATTTCTCTCATAAGCTTCACATTTTATGCAAAGCCATGTAGACTCACTTTATGCCTTTCCTGGAAAATAGAAAAATCAAACATTTAATACATAATGTGAATACCATTAAATAAATTCTTATCTACCTTCCTTTAAAATATATATCTATCTATCTATCTATCTATATATATATATATATATATATATATATATATATAATACACATACACACACACACACACACACACACACACACACACACACACACACACACACACACATATATATATATATATATATATATATATATATATATATATATATATATATATATATATATATATGCCAAAGAAACGTATCTATAATTTCCTCACCCACTCACTAATCTTCATTCCACGTGTACTGCAGTACTGAAACAACTCCCTTATTTTCTCTTCCACGGAAATACATCTCAACAGAATCTCCCCATTATTGTTATTTGCATTATCCATTCCATTCGTATTGACATACCCTTCAAGTCCGTCCTTCCTTACCCTACACGTGCTTTACTCGAATGCCTTCCACATTTTCTGCGTCAAGCAAATTCAGCAGCCACGCGTTACTCCCATAAATGAGAATTGACTCAACAATCACTTCATATATCCCAGGCGTTGCTGTATTTGACGGTTCTTCTCAATTTCCCAGCTCCCTAAAAGCTCCCATTACTCTCCTTGTCTCATCTGCTTTAGCATTCGCCTCTTACCTAACTCGGCTATTTCCCAGAACACTTGCTTTTAAATACGTATCCGATCATCAAAGCGACGTATGGAGGAAAATATGGCTTATGAGTTTAAAACAATGGGATTCTTAATCTCCCTTTTTTACTCTGTATTCATCTCCTGGTTCTAGATTACATTTTTTCCCTTCGCCTAGTTCTACACTATTCTAGTTTCCGACGTCAAGTTCAAGCGAAGATGCAACGAATTACTATCCTAATACTATTCTCGTTGCATTTTAATCCATTTTTATCTATTTATTAATTTATTTTTTTTCTTTTTTCAATAAGTGTTTTCTCTTCTTTCTGCATTTCCCTTTACCTCCTCTTACTTCTTCCTAATGAACATCATAATCACTGGAAGCTTGAATTTCAAGTCAATGGCCCCTGTGGGCTTGTTCCATATGAAAAGGGTTCATCATTATAATATCACATACATACATACATACATATATATATATATATATATATATATATATATATATATATATATATATATATATATACATATATATTGTCACCGCGAACGGTTTTAACCAGCTATAATTACATTTATCACACCATCTTCCTGATACCTCAGTTTTCCTTTTCAAATTATCAAGATGAGGAGATGAACGCAGTGATCGAGTCCGGTCACTGCAATGAAAATGTGCTGAGTGGTCTCACTTCTTACCAGATGGCAAACTCGCCTCTTAAAAAGAGGCAGGTTGTATGATCCTGGAAATGATCTTAACATCGATTTTCCAGACAGTTGTTTGTGCAATTTCTTCCGCTAGCTTTTATTTGATTTTTGGTTCATGTTATGGTAATTATTCATATTGCGCTTTTTGACTTATTTTGGCTGTTGTGTGCGTAGATATCACAGACATAATTCTCCTTCCGTTACCTCTCTATTTGTTTACTGCCCTTCCATTCTCATTCGTTTAATGCAACAATGGGTTCCCTGGACACACGATAATCAGGCGTTGAAATTAAACATTCTGAAATGGCTGAACGACAGAAGAAAAATCAGTTACCAATTTATTCCGCTTCCTCGTTCGGTAATTCAGTAACGCAATTGGATTAGTACAACCATCGTTCGGCCACCCTCAAACTTCGCTGTAGCACTTGGAGCGAAATCAAATTCGGTCATCTTCAATACATTCAAAGCAGACGTGATATTTTTTGCTGCTGCAGTTGAAAAGGGAGTATCATGGCTTCAAGTAATACACACACACATATACACATATACATACATACATACATACATATATATATATATATATATATATATATATATATATATATATATATATATATATATATATATATATATATATATACATACAGTATATACTCGTATAATTACCGTAAATCCCTTTTCACATGATTCAGTGATTTTCAATATTACTTTCTGTAATGAGTTAGCATATGGAAATTTTGATAAGCTGAATAATATAACAGGTGATCCAACCCACTGTTGATGTTCTTATTAAATAGAAAAGATCAAATCAAAGGGAAAGAAAAGGCACTGAAAAGAAGAAAAGAAGAATATTATAAGATTGATAGAAAATTAAAGCAAGAGAATTTTCACGTTTGTCTGTAGATGTAACGAAGCATTAATAGAATTGAGTGATCCGTTTACTACCGAGTACATCCATATAAATGCGTGATGTAGAGGCCTATCTTGTGTTGTTAAACTGTAAAGATGTAAATATAAATGCGTGATGTAGAGGCCTATCTTGTGTTGTTAAACTGTATAGATGTAAGTTGTGAGAGTATTCGATAACTCTGTGGAACATTGGCTGAGACATTGTGAATTGAAAATATCAGTAATATGATCTCGAACAGGAAAGTAAAAGGACCTTACATTAAGTAGGAGTATAGAGTTTAATTAGACGAACGCCGAGTCAAGAATGACATGAAAAAAGGAGCTTTAATTATGGCTATAAAGGTTGGTTTTGTTGTCGCTAGTGAGTTTAACTGGAGTGACCAAAGGGCTGCAGACCTATGAACACACAAAGATGAAGGCTTTAGGTAACACGACACCAACAGCACGAACGGGAATCAAGAAACCAGAAAGTTTGGCACCACATTGAATGCCTTGCGTACTGAGAAAAGATGAATCTCATTTCATAATACAAAATATAAAAATTTGAAAATATTGCAAAAAAAAAAAAAACTTGGTGAAACAAGGGAAAGTGAACTGGTTATCATTATGTGAACCTAATTCCGTTACGAATTCAGAATTCGTACAGTAACTTCAAGAGGTTTTGCTAACCATTTACCGAGACTCGTGGCTAGATTTGGATTGTACCAGAATCTCAAACAGATGTGAAAAAGCACGAATAGTAGCAGGAACGTCTAAGAATTACTTCTGTGTATCAGGAAAGTCTAAGAATTACTTCTGTGTGGCAGGAAAATCCAAGAATTACTTCTGTGCAGCAGAAAAGTCTAAGAATTACCTCTCTGTAGCAGGAAAGTCTGAGAATTACTTCTGTGTATCAGGAACGTCTAAGAAATACTTCTGTGTAGCAGGAAGGTATGATAATTACTTCCTCCTGTGTGTCAGGAAAGTGTAACAATTACTTCTGTGTATCAAGAAAGTCTAAGAATTACTTCTGAGCCTTATTTTCGACTGGTTGGCTGAGAAGCACGAGGAATCGAAGACAGGGTCCGAAAGAGATCAGATTTGAAAAGAAGCAGGGGACGTATTTCTCAATACTCGAGGTTCAGACCTCCCTCCCAGACATTAAGTGTCACGTGGTCAGGTCTTCGGTTATCAAGGCCCAGTTCCCTCCATGGAAAATCGACGAGAAAGGCTTCGTTTGCCCGCCACTGAGGAATTCCCAGAGTACCACTACAGCTGGCGGTAAATGTTGTATGATGAACATTTGTAAAATTAAAAACATTTATTTAAGATAAGCTTTAATTCATGTATTAAAAACAATTTGAGGAACATTGTTACTAAAGAATTCGTGCAATATTGTAACTGGGGACTAATGTATATTATACACTTAAAATGTTTAAATAAAAAAAAAAAAAATTAAATAAAAAAAAACATTTTTAAATAAAAAAAAAAAATACATTTTTAAATAAAAAAAAAATAACAGCCGGTGGTGTGTGGAGGAAACGGGTGAAGAATAACGGAAGCTGAAGTAAGAGGAATAAGAGGACACGGATGGAGGTCAGGGAACCGGGAATTGAGTATGTTGGTATGTGAGTATGTGCGTGTGGGGGGGGGGGCGGTTAGGGGGGGCAGGGGCGTCGTACTAGTCACTGAAGTAGTTCGGGGAAGAATCTAACACTGAAGTTACATTCATCGACATGACAATCAGGTAGTTGCATTGACTGTTGAACAATTATTGTCATCTTATTATACGGCTGGACTGACACTAATATAGAAACATTGGTATGAATGACTAGAAACTTATACAAAGCTGCAACTATTATTATTATTATTATTATTATTATTATTATTATTATTATTCAGAAGACGAACCCTATTCATATGGAACATGCCCACAGGGGGCCACTGTCTTGGAATTCAGGCTTCCAAAGAATATGGTGTCCATTCGAAAAAAGTAACAGAAGGAAATACAGAAAGTTATTACAAAACCAGATAAAATAATAAATAAATAAATAAAAAAAAATGTGAGTTAAAAATTAAAATACAGGTTGAATTGTATTAGGGTCGTAATATATCGCATTTTCGCTTGAACTCCAGAACATATTTTTCAGAATTCATTTCTGATATCACAATATTGTTTTATTCTCTCAACTCTCCGTAACCTGTATCTATCTCTTTATCTGTGTTTCAGCCACACATCCGGAAGTAATTAATTCCATGAAATGAAGGACAACGGAGGAGATGTAAGGGTTCAAGGCCTAATCACAGAACCATATGGTTAATTAGATATTGAAGCTGAGAGGAGTGCGATTAGTTTCATTCTGTGTTTAATTAGATGCATATTAGCGCTGTATCTCAAACAGCGTTGTAAAACAGGTTGAGGTGACTGTAAAACTGTTCGTTAAGCTTACTGCGCAACGTAATGGTTTGTAAATTAGAGCAATGTCGCCCACCAACAGGAAAGGCAGAAGAAAAAACAATGCATCATGTAAATTATTAAACACCTGCAAATATTAATAATATCGAATCAAATCAGACTTTATGTATGATGATATTACAAGTCTCGGCAATACATTATTATTATTATTATTATTATTATTATTATTATTATT
>JANJGK010000036.1:27582230-27587230 GCA_039081455.1 Macrobrachium rosenbergii
CATGTTTTCAGGCTCTCTACACCTAAAAAAAATAAATAAATAAATAAATTTAAAAAAACCTAGAGCGCATCTATCTTTAACAGTTATATAAACCCTTTCCGTCCTCCATTTCTGAAATGGAAGTGAGGGACTTTGGGTTATGAGAGTGAATATTTTTTCCTCATTATTCATCAGGTACCTGACCTGGTGAAAAACGTGTACTACCAAGTCGACAGGATTTTCCACTTTTTTTTTATACACATTCTGGTTAGAAAACTTATGTACATAAAGTAGAAATTTAGTCACTTACAGCCGGTGCATGCAGCAAATCCAGAAAGGATTTGAAGTATTCGTATATATATACAAGCTTCTGTACACATGCTTGCGTACCATGTATTTAATGGGTGACTGCATACTGAAAGCTGACATTAGCAGTAGAGGGGAAGATGTTTAGATGGCTCCCATGCATAGATGGAAAGCTATGAAATCGGAACGCCATATTCGTGTGCCCAGATTCGGCCGTGTCGAGTTGGAGAGTAAATATTCTGCCTAGTGAAGGAATGTCTGGGAGAAGGACTGGAATATTTCTGTTTTCTGTAGAACATTTTTTTTTTTCTGATAATATAGAGAGTGGCTTATTCTCATCAGAATCAATTATATTTCTCTCTCTCTCTCTCTCTCTCTCTCTCTCTCTCTCTCTCTCTCTCTCTCTCTCTCTCTCTCTCTCTCTTATGTTATATAGAGACTAATGATTTCCTATGACTTGGCTTCTGGAAAAAAAAAAGTAATGGAGGTCGATTTAGGGGCAATGAAAACTCATGTGATCTTGAAGAATTTAGTTCGTGAAGCATCAAGGAATTATATTCATATAAAACTGTGAATATGTGCAGGAGAAATTAGCCCTGAGTGATGGACTCAGGGCCGGATAATTAGAGGGTTTTTTAAAAACGATACCGATTAGGGGATGAGCTGTGAAGATCATACTAAGATTTTAAAGCTTGGTTAACAGGTTGGTGTCCTCTTTTGACTCGCTCTTGTGAATTAGTTTTATAATAATAATAATAATAATAATAATAATAATAATAATAATAATAATAATAATAATAATAATAATAATAATAATAATAATAAGGTAGAATGTGAGACTTTATAAAAAATGTATAAAGTCTCTCATTCTACCATGGATATATTATTGTGGATTTTATTTAAAATAATAATAATAATAATAATAATAATAATAATAATAATAATAATAATAATAATAATAATAATAATAATAATAATAAACGCAATTTTTGGATTACAGCCACGATTTTTATGAGAAGGTTGTACAAATTAAGAAATATACTTTTGGTAAATCCGATATCGGTTTTGTCACACAGAAAACTAACAGAATGAAATAAGCAGACAGTTACTACTTATAAATGACAATCTATTTTCATTTATATCACTGCTGGTATTAAAACGAGAGCTGTACAAGATTAGTTACTCATGGTTTAAGTCATTTTGACTATTTCACACTGGCTGAAAACCTTCTCCCATATCTATGGCGGCTAAAATAACAGACATGACAGGTCTGGAAGTATTTCTAAAAAGAATGTGATTTATGCCAACGATCTCAAGGTGATTTTTTTTTTATGTGAAGGAAAATCTTCGGTGGTCACAGTTCTTTGCAGTATTATTATTTTTTTTTTTAGATAAGACTAGATAAGGTGTAAGAGGAGGAAAACCCGGCAGTTGCACTATTTATCAACTGCTAGGAGAGGGTGGAAAGTAAGATGGAAGAAAGGGAATATGAGCTGAAGTATAGTTAAAGGAATGAAATGGGTTGCAGCTAGGGGCCGAAAGGACGCTGCAAAGACCCTTAAGTCATGCCTACAGTGCACCGCATAAGGTGCACTGACGGCACAACTCCCCCGCCCCCCCCCCCAGGTATTTTTTTTATAACCACCCAACTATTAGCATTGTATTTCGAATTGTTATAATTCCAAATATTTTATCAGAAATCCTAACTGTCTGACCTAGTCATTCAAAATGCATTTGACATTTAAACACCACTGATGAATAGCAATCCTGAGAAGCCACACATTACTGTACTACAATGTGGATATTGTGTGAAATTAAAAGAGGTCACAAATTTTGCCGTAGTATTTTTCATTACCATTCAGCTTTCAGAAATGTTTTTTCCAAATTAGTCAGACTTCTGTCTGAGCAAAGGCTTTTCATGATAAAAGCCAATTTACATCCATACGACACAGAAACACAATTCATTTAATGGCAATCGTAGTCCAAACAGAATTTCTTAATCTGGATAAGTTTCAATATGCTATAACTTCCTCAATTTGCCTTTAACATCCCACACATTACGGATAACTGCAACTCCACTTCATCATCAGATAGTATATTACCTGCTTCATTTGGCATTTTTACATAAACAATCTGAATGGAATCCGGTCATTTATTAGTATAGCAATAAGCAGATCGTTCTAACCAGCAGCAGAGTTCCCTAACACAATAGCAGAAGTTGCCTAATATAACGGGACTTAGTTCTCATTAAACTATTTCAAGACCATTCGTAATACCAGTGTCTATTGTTTTCTAAGTACAGCTTATCATATTATGGATACTTTTGCTCTTAATTGAGTAGCTCGCACTAACCAGAAAAATAATTCATCATGGCTAAAAGGGGAAGCCCAAAAGTTATTACAAGGGCTATGTCAGTTACGTGATTAATTTATTTTTTTACTTTTTTAATAATTGAGATCCCTTCTTTCTTCGTTTCCTATTATCTTCTGTAACTCCTTTCAAATGAACTACTATTATGCTTTGGAAGCTCGAATTTCAAGTCAATGGCCTCCGAGGGCTTGTTCCATATGAATAGCGTTCATCTTCTGAATAACAAGAAGTATGTTTTAAATTACTTTTTGCTCTGCCATAATATTAGTCCTTGCAACTTTCTCGGGTCATATTAATTTAAGGATACTCCGAAGCTAACCTGACTATAGGGGTCTAATTAGCGGCGTTATTCTTTAGGAAACTAGAAGTTCAAAGTTAAAATGAAGTTTAGAGCTTAACCAAGAACTTCCTTCCTTCGACTCCACATGACCTGACAGTGTTTGGAACGTCATAAGCCAAGTCCCCATTTTATTCCGCTTCTCCTTTCCTCCCATGCCATCGACACACATATTTCCTCTCATTCCATCGATCCCTTTCCTAAGCCTTAGACGTAACACCCCCCTCCCGTCCCCCAGCCCAAGAGCCATCCCACCCCACAAGGCCTCCTCCATCCCACCACCCATTCCTTTCGCCGCGCATAAACAAGGACACTGAAGGAGAAGGACAGGCGTCCTAATTGTCAGTGATGGGCACGGTTGTGAGGGAGAGCGGAACTAATCTAGGATCGTTATCGTCTCTCTCTTTCTCCTTCTCTCTCTCTCTCTCTGTCTCTCTCCATTTCGTAGTTGGGAGGGAATGGAATGAGAGAGGTATATAAAAGGAATATTTGTCGAAAATTGGGGTGTTTATGGTAAGGCCGGAAGCTCGAGAGAGCGTCACCGGAGAGAAGAACGCTGAAACGGAAGGGCGAGCAATCCGGAGATAATGGTAAAGGAAGAGGAAATGATCGTTTTATGGGTCCTTATGATTTTCGTCGAGAGAAAAACAAATCGGATAAAGCACTAATGAGAAGGAGACGACGGAGCAGGGGCGAAAGTGCGACGCGAAACTAACAATAAATAAGTTTTTAAAATAATCGTGACCTCGTAGATAGCAATATCTTTCCCCGATAAAAATAAAAATAAATAAATGTTTACAATAATCATGACCTCCTAGATAGCAATATCTTTCCTCGATAAAAATAAAAATAAATAAAAGTTTACAATAATCATGACCTCCTAGATAGCAATATCTTTCCTCGATAAAAATGGTTTTAGATGAAACTTTTTTTTATAGGGCAAAACATAAACAGGAAAAAAAAAGTCTAACAATCTCACTAAAGATGAGACTTTTCTTCAAGGGAAACATGAAATAGATAAAAAGCCAAAGACAAGCGAGAGATTCGAAATGATGACGGGGGAAATAAAAGGAAAGCTAAATAATTCATTTGAATAATTTCATAGATGACGATTATCTTCCTTAAATTAACAAGGTATTTGATAATAAATGAATGAGATAGCTGAATAAGGGATAACCTGAGAGGTTAAGGAAATAAAAAGTCCTAAGAAAATGAAACATTTGATGATAATATTTTCTACATAGACGATTATGCTTCCACTAACAGGTTAACACGGGAAAGTTTAAAGTATGAAAAAATAAAAATATTAATAAAAATAAAAATACTAAAAATATTAATATAAATGAAAATAAAAATGTGTGTGTATGTGTTTATCATAAATATATATATATATATATATATATATATATATATATATATATATATATATATATATATATATATATATATACATATACATATACACAGTATACTGTAATGAGTGTGGAATTCATGGCCATGATCAAGCCTAATAAGTTACATTCTTATTACATGAAATTTACGCTGCCAAGCCAGGCACTGAAGGACTTTCAACCTTTCAGCACAAATGAGAAAAATTCAGACTGAAAAACATGAACAAGATGACTGAAATGAAAATAATTATTATACAGTGGACACGACAGATGAGGAGAGGAACAGAATTGACAATCACGCGACAAGAAAATAATTGAAAGGAATCGAAGCAAAAAGACACAGAACACGAAAAAAAAAAAAAAAAAGTTACTCTGCGATTCCATTGCCAGTGAAATCTAAATAACAGCGAAAGATAAAAACGAGGCGCAGGAAATAAAAAAGACAGACCACGAAGGAAAAAATCAAACCCATAAAACCCAGATATGTATGAAACTGAGAATCAGAACTGTAGAAAAAAAAGTGAAGTACAGAAATATGAGAATGGACCGAGAATTTTTGGTGCGAAAGGATATTGCTAAAAAAATAAAAAATAAAAAAAAAAGAAACGCGAGAGAGA
>JANJGK010000036.1:27592230-27614730 GCA_039081455.1 Macrobrachium rosenbergii
TTCCTGCTCTTCTTTTTAGGTCTCAGACGCATACAAGTAATTCCGAAGACGTGTCTTACTGCCTTCAGGCGGCAATGATGTTGTGTCATTAAAATTTTGTTTCCTATTATAGTACTTCTTTGTAAGGGTGATGTTGCTATATACAGTGAGATTCTAATACCAAAAAGAGACTGCTTATTTACGCTCTATATTAGCTGCTTGTTTTTACTTAGAAGCAAAGCTTCACAAATATATTATATATATTTTTTTAAAAGAGCTAAACAGACTTTGCCAAAACCTACTAAAAAGCTTTTCAAGACCCGTTAACAGGACGGGGACAAAACCCCACAGAATTTCAAAATTGTATTTTAGTTGTGTGAAAGAACTCTTAACAAATTGACTGTGTGAGAGGCCTTAACAATTTGACAATTTGCTTAACTCTCAACAAATTGAATATGTAAGACCTTAACAATTTGACAATTTTTCACAGGTTTCGGTTAATAGTAAAAAAAACGTCATTTTACGTGAAAAACCCATGTATGTATGGATTTGCAAAGTCACACTGTACGCAGGTATGACTCACGCACGTCCGTGGGAAATAAAATCCCTTCGCTCCCACCTCTTCTATATTTAGTGAACGAAGTGACTGACCTCGCTCTCTTTTCCCACTTCATGCAGTGACCTTTTCGCGCTCGACGTCTCGCATAAATGCCCATTCAGAGCCAAAAGTGAGGCTCATTGTTGTTTATAACCTCGTCCGTGTATTTTCTAACATTTTGAAATGTCAGTCTGGAACATAACGCCTGATCTCTCTCTCTCTCTCTCTCTCTCTCTCTCTCTCTCTCTCTCTCTCTCTCTCTCTCTCTCTCTTCTAGGGAGGGCGGACGAGGATTCGACTCTCCCACGTCGTTTGGCTGCAACTGGAAGGAAATAACCTCCGCAAGCCTTTTGTTTTTGGGCCCAGCATCCGAGCTCTTCTCGTCAACTGAGATTGCATCGTTAACCTTTGTCGAGAGCGTCAACAAAGGTGAGGTATTTGTTCTTCTTAACGGACGTCGTCGACAAAAGCTTTAAAGAGCGCAATCTGTTAATCCGGATATTCTCAAGTTCATTGCTGGCGCACACTTTGACATTTCGTATGGTGTGCAGCTTTTAACAAAAAAATAACTATAACATTTGACGGCGTAGGTGCACAATTCGTTGCACAATTCGTTCCAAATTTTCTTTTTTAATTTCTGGTCGCATTTCTCACATTTACTAAAAGATTTCTGATGCGAAATGAGAAAGAGAGATTTCAACACCAACGGTCTGGTGTAGGCAATTCCTAATGTCTAAGTTAGACAATAATATAGATAAGGCATACGACTTACGAGATCCTTAGCAGTTAAAACTGAAGGAAAGAATGACTAAAGATTCCTTATACAGCTAGAACAAGTAAATATGAAATGTCTTATTACTTCATTGAACGATATATGGCCTCGTCAAACGTCACTTTTTTTGGGGTTTTTTTTTTTGCATGAGGTTCCTTCCTTTTTCTAAAATGGTCTGTTGCCTATGCTATAGTCACAGTAACTGACTTTGATATTACGTTCTTAAAAAGAAAAAGTCAACTTTTACCTGCATTGCATTTTCCTCTCTGTCTCTCTCTCTCTCTCTCTCTCTGTATATATAAATGTGTGTGTATATATATATATATATATATATATATATATATATATATATATATATATATATATATATATATATTAATGTATATTTTATATATGATATATATACACATATATATATTATATATATATATATATATATATATATATATATATAAAATAAAATAAAATATACAGTAACTTCAAGTTATTTAATGTATCACTATTAAATATGTATCCCAACTGAAATTTTTACAAAGCTGTTTTACATAAAGAAGTAGAAAGTGATCTAATAACATTCTCTGGAGATATTTAGGCCTGACTTCCTGGGTTAAACCCGCATTATCAAAGGCCCAGGTAAAAATCGCAGCAACACGAAAAACCAGTTATTAAATAATATTAACCCAGGTTTCCTGGCCCCCACCCAAAACAAAATATACGTATTCAATAGCAAGTGGTCAGCTTAAGAGTATGAGAGACACTATAAATTATTTTTTTAAATAACTGAACTACCTCCATTAAAAAAAAAACGAATGCTTCTACGAACTGTAGATATGTCGGTTTAGGAATACCTCTGCAAGACGTTTCCAAAAGAACTCTTTTGTGCTTTTCCTCCCATTAAAAGCACCATTTACGAACTAAAGGGGAAAAATAAAAAAAAAGGGGGGGGGGAAGGGTCGTATATAACAGGGTGGTATGTATCATCTCGCTCGCTCACTCACTCACTCACTCACTCACGAGAGAGAGAGAGAGAGAGAGAGAGAGAGAGAGAGAGAGAGAGAGAGAGAGAGAGGAGGGGGGGGGGCGGGGAGAGGCACAGACACAGACTGACATGCTTCACGGAGGACTGGAGATGGTTCCCGCTCCGTGTATGTGTGTTATTCGACCCAACACCTTGTTCCCCTTTAAACCAACCGCCACCCTCTCACCTTTCCTCCCCTGAAGCTTATGATGTCAAGGGCTCCTCCACCTCCTCCTCCTCCACTTCCTCCTCCTCCTCCTCCTCCAATAATACCCCTCCCCTTCTTCTCTTACCACCCTCCTTTCGTATTATAGTCGTGCAAAAATTTATGCTTTGATTCACCTCCTGCGTTTGTGTCATCCTAAACCGGTTTTTTTTTCTACCAGGAGACTAGCTGTGTGCGGGTGTGTGTGTGTGTGTGTGTGTATGCGTGTGTGTGTGTAAGGGGGGAGGGTGGTGGTGGATTAAGAAGGGTGCTGGGTTAGGGGGGAGGGGTTCTTCCGCCTCTGTATGGGTATCCCGGTGTTCCAGAGTGTGGCCAGTTTCAGACTGAGGTCTAAGGGAATATATATATATATAATATATATATATATATATATATATATATATATATATATATATATATATATATATATATATATATATTTTTTTTTTTTTTTTTTTTTTTTTTTTTTCTAGTGGCCTGTTTATCCAGTTCGTTAGTGCGGTTTGGCCGATTGCATAATTATACATAAAATGTCCACAAAATTCATGCTGCTGACTTTTCATACACAACTACAAAATGTTTTGATCGTCTAGGTTCTGTAATTTAAAGCGTCTGCTGCATATGATGCCATTTCATTGTAAAGTTTTGAAATATTCATACGCATGGATAAGTGGGCGCCCGCACGCACGCCGACCCACTCACCCACCCACACACACACAGACACGTACATATGCACATACACACACATTTATATATATATATATATAATATATATATATATATATATATATATATATATTATATATATATATATATATATATATATATATATATATATATATATATATATATATATATATATATATTTATATGTATGTATATTATATACTGTATATACATGTGTGTATGTATGTGTAGATATACACACACGCCCATTATATATATATATATATATATATATATATATATATATATATATATATATATATATATATATATATATATATATATATATATATTATATATATATATATATATATATATATTATATATATATATATATATATATACATACATATATATATATATATAATATATATATATATATATATATATATATATATATATATATATATATATATATATATGACATGCAAATTACGCCGGAAATAATATTCGGCATTATCTGAAATCCGTTCCCCGAAAGGGGTACCATTTGTCACGCCCACAAACTCAGTGCATCCCATGGCAGGCGAGAGGCTCAGGTAAATGTTAGAAGCATCCATAGAAGAGAAATTGCTTTTGAAGTGGCGACGTCCTTCATTTTTCCATTATTATTATTATTATTATTATTATTATTATTATTATTATTATTATTATTATTATTATTATTACTGGTGTGGTGTAAATGTAAATGCGTATTAGAAATATATATACTAACGAGAGTTTTAAAGAACCTTCTCGATTCTCCTTCTCAGTCTGAGTCAGACTGAGCAGGGAATCGAGCAGGTTCTCGAAAGCTCTAGCGTTTACATATATTTATAATAATATATTTATATTTACACCACTGCAGATTTCTTGATCACTTTATTGACTCATGCTATTATGAGATTCTTATGAATTATTATTATTATTATTATTATTATTATTATTATTATTATTATCGTTAAGTTCTCGGAAACTCTAGCTTTTACATATATCTATAATAATATATTTATATTCACACCACTGCCGATTTCTTTATCACTTTATTGACTCATGCTAGTATGAGGTTCTTATGAATTATTATTATTATTATTATTATTATTATTATTATTATTATTATTATTATTATTATTATATTATTATGGTATTTTCGGTCTTTCTACGAATGAGCATTCTACTGTGTGAAAGAATGTCATACAAGTCCATAGGCAATAATAATAATAATAATAATAATAATAATAATAATAATAATAATAATAATAATAATAATAATAATAATAATGCTGATGTGACCTCATGTTCAGATATACCCCAAAATAAAAAGAAATTATAAAATAAGGGAGAGCATGGTAAAAGGGTAAAGGTTATTAAAGGAATTGAAAGGTTTGCATCTTACAGGTTGAAAATTAGATGTGTGGAAATGGGAAACAGAAAGTAAATGAATAATAATAAAAAAAAAACTGAGTCTAGGATTTAGGAAGAAGGAAGCCAACTCAGTTTTGAGAAAATGAAAACTGAGGCAAGAAGTAATAAAAAAAAAACCCTGACTCAAAGGAAAATGACGAAAGAGTTAATTCAAAACTGAAGTAAAGGAAATCGGAAGAAGAAAGTAAATCGTAAAACTTGAGATATGGAAAACGAGAGCAGAAAGTGAAATTAAAAAAAAAAAAAAGATTCAAGTAACTTCAGAATGATATAAGTTTTTACGCCAGAGTAGAGGAAAACGGAAGAAGCAAACTAAAATTATTAAAGGAAGTAGACGGAAGAAACAACTGTGTTCCACACACACACACATATGTATATGTATATGTATATGTATATATATATATATATATATATATATATATATATATATATATATATATTCTAAGCCATTTAGACACAATCAGTACACATGGCAGAACGGGGTGACAATACAAATTAAATGGCTCACAAGATCTATAACAGAATATACAATTTAGGCCGGAAGGCCGAGAGCTGGGACCTACGAAGTCATTCATCGCTGGAAGAAAAATTGAGAGCAAGAACTTTGAAAGGTGTAACAGGAGGATAACCTCGCAGTTGCACTATGAAACAATTGTTAGGAGATGGTGGAAAGTAAGATGGAAGAAAGATAATGTGAATGGAGATAAAATACACATGATCCAATAAGTGCAAACCAACATGACATAAAGAGAGTGAAGAACAAGGGAAAAAAGGATAACGACTGCATGACAGAAAAATGGGGTCATGGTAGGACATAGATAAGTAAACATATAAGAATTATAGAAGATATAAAATGAGTCATAATATTTATTAAATAAATGGACAGAGGGGTTGAAATGGGGAGATACAAAGAAGACGCTACAATATGACCTTGGCAGAAAAAATCTTAAGCTTCTGTTGTGGTTCATTTCATATTATTATTATTATTATTATTATTATTATTATTATTATTATTATTATTATTATTAAGATGATGAACCCTATTCACGTTGAAAAAGCCCACAGCGGCCACTGACTTGAAATTCAAGTTTCCAAAGAATATGGTGTTCATTTGAAAGAAGTAACAGAAGGTAATAGGAAATACAGTTATTAGGAAAAAAAAAAAAAAATATATCGCTATCCAAGCGATGCTCAGACGAATAGCAGATTTACACCTGACTGTGTTTGTTCCATTACTGATGGCTATTTATAATTGGTTTGCAAAGCGACAGTACGAAAACGATTAGAACAAATACATGACAAATTAGGGAAGTATGCTCAAAGTAACAACATTTCATAAAATGCAGAAAAAAAGTAAAAAATGCGCCGAAGTTATGCTCAAAGTAACAACATTTCATAAAATGCAGAAAAAAAGTAAAAAATGCGCCGAAGTTTCTTAGGCACAATCGAGTTTTCTGTAAAGCGTATAATGCTGTATGAACCGCGGCCCATGAAGCTTTCAGCCACGGCCTGGTGGTGGCCTGTCCTATAGTGTTGCCAGACGCACGATTATGGCTAACTTTAACCTTAAATCAAATAAAAACTACTGAGGCTAGAGGGCTGCAATTTGGTATGTTTGATGATTGGAGGGTGGATGATCAACACACCAATTTGCAGCCCTCTAGCCTCGGTAGTTTTTAAGATCTGAGGGCGGACAGAGAAAGTGTGGACAGAAAAACTGCGGACGGACAGACAAAGCCGGCACAATAGTTTTCTTTTACAGAAAGCTAAAACTATCGCGATAATTTCGCTCATTACCTCAATAAATGTTGAAGACTACCCACTGATGATAAATTCAGTGGACAAGTGAGTGAAAACATTATCTCAAATTCTTGAATAACCAAATTAACGTTTGGTAAATTACCCTCTGTTAGTCGAATTGTTTCACGCAATTTGCCTTAATGGAGCTGTGAAAATTCCGGAGCTTTGGCTGAATGTCCACACTCGACAAAACTGGCAATTTACATTTTTAATTTTCCGGTTTCTTATTAAAGAAATGGCTTGACATATAAAAGCAGCATCGTTCTTAATATATCAATATCTATCAATCTCTCCCTCTCTCTCTCTCTCTCTCTCTCTCTCTCTCTCTCTCTCTCTCTCTCTCTCTCTGTATATATATATATATATATATATATATATATATATATATATATATATATATATATATATATATATATATATATATATATATATATATATATATATATAACATAAATATATGCAATGTATAATACATTTCATTTATATATATATATATATATATATACACACACACACACACACATATATATATATATATATATATATATATATATATATATATATATATATATATATATATATATATATATATATATATATATATATATATATATATATATATCTGGCTTGGCAAAATCATAATAATGATATTTTTCTAAATATTACAACAACAGAGTAAGCTTAAAGGTTTGGTTATTCTCTTATTGGTAAACAAAACAATATTATTAAAACGATGAAGTTTCTGAAGGTGTCGGACGATAGAACAAAAGAGAGAGAAAAATGAAAATATAAAAGAGAAAAAGTATAAAATAGAAAACTGACTGGATAAAGCGGAATTTTTCCGAACTCACAGTTATTGTATGCAATTTACTCGAATGACATATGGTAAAAAGCGTCATTACAATTACCATTAAAAAAAAAAAGGAAATGCATGGTGATATTGCGAGTCTAATCATTTCCATCAATAACAAGATTTGTTATATTGCGAGTCTAATCATTTCCATCAATAACAAGATTTGTTATCACAAGAAAAGAGAAGGTTTTGCCTAATGATATTTTTTAGTCTTTTAAGAATTCAGTGTATTGAAAGTTTTGGGGATGGTGCAAAATTCTGTTCTGTTTCGTTCCGTAAAATGGGGGATCCAATCATTGTCCTGCAAATTTTCGAAACAGTTAAACAATTAAACATTACTTTAATAAAACAAGCTTCTAAACCAGGTTAAATTTCAATACACATTATAAGCTACATTTGGAATTCTGATAAACTAGTTCTCTGATGTCATTCTGAACAGGGAAACCTTGTAGGTGGTGCAAAAGGGAATTAAACGATATATTAATAAAACGAACTTCTAAACCTGGTTAAATTTCAATGCAAATTATAATCCTTATTTGGATTTCTGTTAAACTAGTTCTCTGATGTGTAATTCTGAACACGGAAACCTTGTAGGTGATGCAAAGGGAATTAAACAACATATTAATAAAACGAATTTCTAAACCTGGTTAAATTTCAATACACATTATAAGCTACATTTAGACTTCTGTTAAACTAGTTCTCTGATGTCATTCTGAACAGGGAAACCTTGTAGGTGATGCAAAGGGAATTAAGTATAATATTAATGAAACGAATTTCTAAACCTTGTTAAATTTTAACCAAATTTTATGCTCAGTTTGGATTTGTTAAACTAGTTCTCTGATGTAATTCTGAAAAGGGAAACCTTGTAGGTGATGCAAAGGGACTTAAATATTAATATAACGAGGTTCTAAACCTACTTCGATTTCAATACACATTATAATCTACATTTGGATTTCTGTTAAACTATCTCTCTGATTTAATTCTGATTTAATTGTAGATGATGCAAATGGCCTCTATGCAATTCCAGATTGGGTGCCAACGACTCGCCTGGATGGACCAGAAAGATGCGCGAACTTGATCGTTTCGAGGCAGTAAAAGATTAACGATTTTATAAAATTGTGTAAATGCAAATTTTTTAACCATTTAATGAGTTTTCAATACAAAAAATCTTGCCATAAATACTGAATCACTTTTCTATTCATGTTCTATCTATTAAATAGTTGCCACATAATAACTGCTAGAGAATCATTGTACCTAACAAGCAGTTTATCATCCTCATACATACTGCACATTTCATCTCTTCCCCAACACACTTAAATCGCCTTGCATAAAATATCTTTATTCGTGAATCTTTATACTCAATGCATACATCACTTTCGTCAAATAAAATATGTCAATCAAGTAATGAATATTAATCACCCTCCCAGGGAATTTCAAAACAGCTGGTATTGCAAACATTTACCGATGCGCGCCCTTCTAAATGTCTTTTCGATAGTCACATTTATTCTCCCAAGGCTACATTTACTTCTTCACTCATCTTTTTAAACCTTTGTGCAGAAGGAGGCCGAGAGGAAGACCTAGACAAAAATATATGGATGGATTGGTGAGAATGACTGGAGGAAGAATGTCTGCAGCTCAGTTGCTGCAGAGAGCCGGAAATAAAGAGGAGTGGCGGGCCATGATTGCCGACGTCCTTGGGGATATGGCACCTGGATGATTATGATGATGATGATGCAGATAATAATTCGGCACAAGCAACAGTCTCAAGCATTCCTCTCTCTGCTACTTTACTCTTTACCAGATCCAACTCCATAAAATTCATGGTACAAGAACTGGCTTCTCTTATTTCACAAGGCATTTCCATAATGTACGTCCTCTCTTGCAGCACTTCTGGAACTCCCTCCTTTTATAATTCAGACGCTCACTACCACTCAAAGCCTTTTTCTTGTCGGAAGGGACGAAAAATGCTTCTCCATTTAAACTTTCTGGAGTGGTCCATGATAATCTAAAAGTACAAAATTAGTCTTTTCCCATTTAGCATAATCATACAAAAGTTTTGCATGCAAAATAACCACTTGCTTCCGAATTACAGAGACCTTCCCAGTGTCGCCAACCTAGGTCTGGAAACCTGCAACTGAAAAGGGAACCATTTTTTTTTTCTTAGGCAATTACTTTTGGTTACTAGAAATTATAGGAGAAGAAAAATAAATGACCCTCAAACTTGTGAAAAAAATCCTAGAAACTAATTAATAGTTTCAAAGCTAGTAGCTTTTAAATATTCGCGATTTATGGACTAAAATTCTCCACCATCTAAATAAAAAAATAGTAGAAATTAAATAAAAATCATTATTTATTCCTATGTAAAATCCTGAACTACCTGCTTCTGCTTATATGCTTTTAAAACTGATGCTACCTTCTCAAAGCCATTGTAGCCATTTTTACACGAGCAAACGCTATTTTTCTAATGTGAACCAACCACCTTTTCATTTTCGTACTGCAAGTCTGTCAACAACGCGTGATCTTCCTCTGCATGAATTTTGTATATAATATAAATATTCGGCAAGACTAATCGTTACATTTACTAGTTTCAATTGTTCCCAGGTCTCATTGTGATTCACAGCTACAAAACCTACAGTATTTTTCCTCGTTTTCTGTACGGTTAATTTCTCTTTGTTTTGAAAAGGGGGCTGCGCAAAAAAGCTGTCTCTGTTTTGTAAAAATTCTACCAACGTTGTGTCTCATAACTGGCAATATATTTAGATTTTGTCAAATCCGAAAACAGATGGGGCTCGTTCTTTTTTCTTTTTTTTTTGGGAGGGGGTGGGTAGGAGAGGGTGTGACGATTGTTCGAATGAATACGAGGATTTTTATAACATACTGTGCGGTTCCGTCAGTTTCATAAAGGTAAAATGTACCTACTGTACTGTTTTTGCATTAGTTTTACCGTCAATCTTTTAGCGATCTCAGTAACTATTCATTAATCCTAAACTGGTCGTCGTTAACATGGTTACTTGTTTTGTTCTTTAGCTCACTGAATTGGAGCCATGTTGTCGTGAGTCTGCATTGTATGTTTTCACGAGTCTTCAAGATTTTATGAATGTAATCTTGCTTTTAGATTGCTATGAAGGAAGAAAGCTGGATATATAATGGAATTTTATATATATATATGAAATATCTTTAAAATTTTTAGGCTACTATGGATGTACTATGTATGTATGTGTGCAGAGAGAGAGAGAGAGAGAGAGAGAGAGAGAGAGAGAGAGAGAGAGAGAATCTGTAGCCTACCCCTTTCGGACTGCCAATTTCATCCAGACAGTAACAGATTTAAATTTTGTGGACAGATAAGCTGCCAATATTTAGGCCAACCTACATTTCCTTTCTGTAATGACTCAGTTTTCAATACAATGTTTTTCAAGAGCAATTCATGTAATTGGCGCTGATATACTGATTAAGAAAAAATATACAATAAAAAAACATGCAAAAAAAATAAAATACCATAAAACTGTACTGGACGATGCACTAAGAGTAGAAAAAAATATTTATTGGTGATAATAACTTCGTAGACATTTGTAGCAAAAAAAAAAAAAGAGAGTTGTTTGAAGTAGAATGCGCAATAACTTTAAACATATTACCGGTCTGCTTATAAATTGCAGTTTATGTGGCCTCGGAGAAAAATGATTTAATTAAATGATATTGACACATAAGGTGGGATGCCTTTTTGAAATTATGACGTTTATTGACAAAAAGGGAAATTAAATCGGCAAAAATGTTCCTTATATTTCACAGGCAACGGCGATGTACAATTTAATTAACGAAGTAAAGGCAAACTGATTTCAGTAATACAGTAAATATAACAACGGCAAAAATAAACCCAGAATAAGTGATTACGGTTTTCAAAAAATAGCCAAAACAAATCACAGACCCAATATTAAATACTGAACAAATAAACGGAAGGGAGATCAAAAGACCTCTATCAAATTAAGAAAGAACTCGGTTCATAAACCTCCGCAAAAATGCGTGAAGCGAAATGGGAGGGAGAGAGGGAGAGGGGGAGAGGGAGAGAGGGGGGTATAAAGGAGGGAGGGAGGCAGGGAGATAAATTCTGGATGCTGAGGCATTCATATAACCATGAAAACGTCTCATCAGTATTCAAGACCAGGTAAGTGATTCACAGACACCTACACTATATTACATCCCAACTGGTCCCGAGACCACACCTCTTCCCCCCCTTAGGGGCGCCTACGGTACCTTCCTCCTCCTCCTCCTCCTCCTCCCGGATCGTGATGGGTTTCCAATCTCTTCGGCGATTCAGGGTGACGCGTCGCTTCAACGGCGCCGATGGATGGATCAAGGTCTCTCCTTTCCTATTTTTATTCTGCGGAATTCTCGGAAACAATCCCATGACTCAGTTCGGGTAAAGAATAAAAATGGAGAATTTCCACACTGTTTCTTTGTGACAATTTCTCGTTTTTTTTTCACTATAATAATCTATTAGATCCCAGAACGTTGTTAAATGGATCAAGGTCTCTTTCTATTTTGGTTCAGTGGAGTCCTAGAGGTTCCAGAGGCAACTCCATGAGGCAGTTAGAGGAAAGAATAAAATAAATAAAATACAATTTTTTTTCCGACGTTTTTGCCGGGAATTGCTGATCCATTTCTGTTTGGGAATTTTAACATTCTATTCCATCCAACGGCATTCGTGGATAGATCACCGGCTCTTGCCATTTTTATCCTCTTCAACACTTGGAGGCAATTCCTAACGCGACTGGAATATAGAACAAGTGAAAAATGCGCCGAAGTTTCTTCGGCGCAATCGAGTTTTCTGTACAGCGTATAATGCTGTATGAAACTCTCAGCCACGGCCCGGTGGTGGCATGTGTTGTTGGCATCTACAGCGATGCCAGACGCACGGTCATGGCTAACATTAATCTCAAGTAAAATAAAAACTACTGAGGCTAGAGGGCTGCAATTTGGTATGTTTGATGATTGGAAGGTAGATGATCAACAAAACAATCTGCAGCCTTCTAGCCTCAGCAGTTTTTAAGATCTGAGGGCGGACAGAAAAAGTGCGGGCGGACAGACAAATAGCCATCGCAATAGTTTTCTTTTACAGAAAACTATAAATGGGGACATTTTCCACCGTGTTTTTTGCGGATTTTTTTTTTTGTCTACCATAATTATCTATTCTATTCAGAGACGCATATGGAAGGATTACCAACTCGCACTGTTTTCATGTTCTGTGTATTTAGTGGAGTTTTTAGGAACAATTCCGAGACTCAACTGGGTAAAAAAAAAAATAAATAAAAACTATTTTCCCCCAAGTCTTTTTTTTTTTATTTTTGTTTTTCCAAGCATAATCATTCAAACTATTTAATGGTGCTGTTAATGGATTTCCATCGCCTAATAATTTTATTCAGTGGACCTGCCAAGAAATAATTCCTCGATTCATTTATTGAGTGCAACAGCTAGTCTAACCTCCCTAGACCTACGCTTCACTATTCACCTCTACCTTGCACACAAAATCCCCTTTCTTTGTATTAGGGCTCTCCTTTCTTGTGTTCAGCACTTTCATGAAATTCCCTAGTCCTTACTCCCGAGTTACTCACTCTCTTCCCAAATATATCAATTCGCAATTTTTTGTTTTTTTGAACAGACAATCTCAAAACACTCGCTCGAACCTTTTTATCCTCTTTGCAGGTCAACAACTTTGAGTCTATCAGTTCATCTTCTGGTAAATATAGTAGACTGACTATTCACCTTCACGGCATCAACCTTTTTCCACACGCATCCAACACCCACACTTTACTCCCATAAAGGAGACTCAACCTTCCATTCACACATCCCAGCCTTGGCTTCCAGAGACTCCAGTTATTTTTCAAAACTTTTGCACAGCCCCTGTTGCCTTCTATGTTACACCCGCTCTGTAATCCACATCTTTTCTCATCTTACGATCGCTCCCAAACACCTGAGGGAATCTACCATTTTCTATTCTGTCATTTATATAACATATACAACATTCAGCGTTCAATATTCCTTGGTTATCAATGGCCCTAAAAGCTTCCTTCTTGCTCACATTTATATTCAGCTTTTTCATCAAGCAAACTCTTTCAACCATTTTGATAGTCTGTGCCATTTCTATTGACTATCCCCAGTCAATGTAGTGCCATCTGCCACCATTCTATTGACAACCAGTTTTCTATTGACAACCAGTTTTCTACTGACAACAAGGTTTCGAATTCCACATCATGCGATTTCATCTCACAGGTTTTCTCTGACTTCCTTCGTCTTCTAATCTACAAAGGCACCGTTATCTGAGACAAGGATGTCTCGTGTAAATATATATTCGTACATGCACTTTCCTTCTATCATTTAAAACAGTGGTTCTCAAACTGGGGGTTAATTAACCCCGTAGGGGTAATGACGCCGAGGCACCTTCTAAAAGAAACAGTTCTTTGGAGTAAAATTCAGTAAATTTTTATAAATAATAATAAATAAATTAATAAATAATACAAAGTAAATAGATTAATTTTTACCATAATTGTGCAAGTTATACCCCCAACGTTCGTTTTCTTAAATTCCAAAGGGAAATAAGAATGCCATGAAGTTAAGTATACCTTAGTTTAACCAGACCACTGAGCTGATTAACAGCTCTCCTAGGGCTGGCCCGAAGGGTTAGACTTATTTTACGTTGCTAAGAACCAACTGGTTACCTAGCAATGGGACCGACAGCTTATTGTGGAATCCGACCAACATTATGCCGAGAAATGAATTTCTACCACCAG
Organism: Macrobrachium rosenbergii; assembly: GCA_039081455.1. NCBI lineage: Eukaryota > Metazoa > Arthropoda > Malacostraca > Decapoda > Palaemonidae > Macrobrachium > Macrobrachium rosenbergii. Next base: position 27,606,368 of record JANJGK010000036.1, read on the forward strand.
AAATAAATTCCTCTAATTCTTCACTAGCCGGTCGGAGAATCGAACGCGGGCCCAGCAGTAGGCTAGCCGAGAACTATACCGACCCGTCCAACGAGGAACTTAGAATGCCATGAAGAGTCTTTGTGATATAAGCGAGTGAATCGTAACTGAAGAGAAATGGGGCAAGGGTACCGGTGATCTATCACACCACTGCCGGGGTAACGATACCAAAAAATTTGAGAAACACTGAGTTCTTCACTGGAGCGGTGGGTAGAGCTCTCGGCTAGCACGCTGTTGGCCCAGCTTTCGACTCTCCTACCGGCCAATGAAGAATTAGAGGAATTTATTTCTGGTGATAGAAATTCATTTCTCGTCATAATGAGGTTCGGATTCCACAGTAAGCTGTAGGTCCCGTTGCTAGGTAACCAGTTGGTTCCTAGCCACGTAAAATAAATCTGATCCTTCGGGCCAGCCCTGGGAGAGCTGTTAATCAGTTCAGTGGTCTGGTTAAACTAAGATATACTTAACTTTTAACTGATTTAAAACTATTTATTCATGCCTAACAAATTCCTTCTGCATCATGAATAACCAAAACCTTAACATTACAAAATCTCTTGAGTTCCATCATTCATTTTAATTAGGTAAAAGAATATCACATATAAATTATTGCTAACGAAATTGTTTCATAAAAGCACTTCCTTTCCCACTCCCTTCCTTGCCTAAACACACACTGCTCTTTCCCGTCGCTTGATGTGTCACCGCTTTCGTAATTTCTCAATCTAAATGCTACTGTACCCCGTCCCTCTATGCCCTTTTAATCTTTTATTATTATTATTATTATTATTATTATTATTATTATTATTATTATTATTAAAAATACTCATAGCAGCATGAGTCTTAAAGTGGAGAAGCAAATTCACAGTTATGTATATTTACAAAAATGGGAACCGAACAAGTTCCCGAAAGCTATCTATATTGATTTACCTTTAAATATATGGACATATACATAACTGTGAATTTGCTTCTCCATTATTATTATTATTATTATTATTATTATTATTATTATTATTATTATTATTATTATTATTATTATAAACTTCTCTAGCACCCTTTTACCCCTATTCAAGGAAAAAACTATTCGTTTTACCCGTTACTTTATGGAGCGATATATATATATATATATATATATATATATATATATATATATATATATATATATATATTACATATTTATATATATTATATATTTATATATACATATACGTAATATATATGTATGTATGTACGTGTATATATATATATATATATATATATATATATATATATATATATATATATATATATATATATATATATATATATATATATATATATATATGTGTGTGTGTGTCATGGCTTACGTGGAAAATCTCCTCTCAGGAGATCTACAAGAGTCAAAGAAATAAAAGTTTTTAATACCTAAACCGCCTCCCCCCCCCCAACCCACCCACCCACCAAACCCATAACGCAATAGCTTGCATTTGTTTCTGAGCTGAATTCGAGTTATTTTCCAGGTGGAATAACACGCTTTAGCCTTTCGCCGTCCATGTTTATAAGTATTTTTGTTTCAACTGTCTCTGAAGTATATTATCATTTCCTTAAAAAAATTTTTTGAAACGTAAGAATCCTCTGTTCTTACAGAGTTAGAATCCTCTGTTGAAAACAAAGTCGTTCTAACTAAATTTTATATTAGTTTAGAAATAAAAAAAAAATAACGCCGAATATTTACAGAAAACCCTGAAGATAAAAGTAACAATAATTACAAGAAATCACAAAAAAATGGAGTACATGACTTCCCGCATATTTAGGACAATACAAGAATTAGATTTGCTTTATTTGTACCACGTCATTCTCACACACACACACACACACACACACACATATATAGTCACTTATGTACGCGTGACTTTTACATTCACAAATATTAAGCCAAAAATGTTGTACAATATCCAGTTCACTTTACCTCGGGAAACACTTCCCGAAGGGAAATTATAACTGAGATATATATATATATATATATATATATATATATATATATATATATATATATATATATATATATATATATACATATACATGTGTGTGTATATACACCGGTGCACACACATACACACCACTACATGAAATCCGGATCTAGGAACTTGCCTTAAGTTCTCCTGAGACCGGCAGTAAGCCTACAATCCTCTCCGGCAAAACCCCGATGGAGCCTCATTCTGGTAACTTGCATAATTTTAATCCCCCTTCCTCCGTCTCCTGTAAATCAACTCTCCCTTTACAATGTGGCAGAGAGCGAATCCCGATGCACAACATTCCGAAATAATCCGTTACACAAACATGAACCCAAAGACGGCATCTTTTCCCTGAACTCAGTCGGTTTAAGATCCAGCAACCTTTCACCGAACGCTGGCAAGATCCGTTAGGTTTCTCAGTAGGCCGTACTTTAATCAGCAAGTGATCAAAGCCTCGGTAAAGTGCTTATGATATCAAATGGAATCGAAATTAGGTTGAATACAAAGGAGCCGAGGACAAAGGCAGCAGGGAAACTGGTGTACCTTTCAAAAATTAGATTACGCTCAGTGCCAGGCCTCCCATACCTCTTGCGCATATGGGTTTCCAGCCACTTTATGAGACAGATGCAATCTTATTGACTCCCTTTTCCTTCCACACAAACTGCGGGAAAAGGATCCCCGAGGAAAAGGAAGAAAGAAGGGGAGAGAGAGAGAGAGAGAGAGAGAGAGAGAGAGAGAGAGAGAGAGAGAGAGAGAGAGAGAGAGAGAGAGAGAGAGAGGTTTTGAGAAATGTCTGCTGTGTCTCTGTTGTTTACTTCTTTATTATCTATTTGTTCGTTTAAACGTTTCAGTCCTTTCTTCATTATCAACATCAGAACTAGATGGTACGATGCACTACTTAAAGACGTTTAATCAGCCACCAGGAATAATCCGGATTCTGAAAGTATTCTTCCTAAGTATGTTTAGTTAATCAAGCGAGTCCAAATCTTTACCAAAGGCTATACCTTAAAAGTCAATGAAGAAACTGAACAGGCTGTTACAGAATGAGGAAACTTAATGCCATTTAAATACCAGCAATCACATGAGTATTTCAGAGCTAAGACTAAATACTACACAGACTGAAGTATCATCATCAAAATAGACCCGCAGGTGAGTATTTCTAATTCTCAAGTCATTATAGGAAAGCCACCTACTTCCCCGCTGAATCTTCCTAGCAGCTAATTACAGAAGACTGTGCTAGGCAGCTAGTTATCCACGGAATTAAGGAGAGAGAGAGAGAGAGAGAGAGAGAGAGAGAGAGAGAGAGAGAGAGAGAGAGAGAGAGAGAGAGAGAGAGAGAGAGAGAGGTCACTGGAACTTCTGCTTTAAAGTGACTTTCAGAGTTGACGATCGACGATGGTAAATTTGGATGATGCCGAAGTAGTTATAGCTATAGTCTTAATGTATATTATAATATATAACAACGGAAAGTAAAAGTAATTAGTATTGTATTGGCGGTGTCGGAATGGCAGTTTTGAATCGTTTAGCTGGATTTTATCAATGGAAAGTTAATCGATCAAATTGTATTTGTCAAAACTTGCCAGTGAGTATGGAAAATTTAGAAGAGGGAGGTGATTAGTTATACGGGGCTAACAAATAAAATATCAAATTAGTCTTTATTACACAGAAAACAAAGGTACTTTTCTCTAGAGGCGCCTTTTATAGATCAGAGGGATGAAAAAGGTTTCAATACGACTGATATCGATACAAAGCTGATTCACTTGCATCAGACAGCTGAAATACAGCCATTTCTGTAATTTGTTCATCAAACAAGGGAGTATAAAGTTTAACCCTGTAAATTAAGGTGGACACTGACATCAAGAAGGTCTAATGTAAAGTGTGCATTGTTTAATAATCTCATTTCATTTATGCTTCAAACGAAAAGGAACTTAACCGAATTACGAAAAATTACCTGGCTTAGTTTGGAGATGGATGATGGAAAAGGGATGAGTAATGGCTAAAGGCTGTAAATAATAAAGTGATAGTGATAGCTGATTAACTTGAAAAGGAGAAATTTTCATGCTTAGTTTGGAGATGGATGATGGAAAAGGGATGAGTAATGAATAAAGGCTGTAGATAAGAAAATGATAATGACAGCTGATCAACTTGAAAAGGAGAAATTTTCCTGCTTAGTTTGGAAAATGCAAGATGGAAATGTGATGAGTAATGACTAAAGGCTGTAGATAAGAAAATGATAGCTGATCAACTTGAAAAGGAGAAATGTTCCTTCTTAGTTTGGAAAATGCAAGATGGAAATGGGATGAGTAATGACTAAAGGCTGTAGATAAGAAAGTGATAATGATAGCTGATCAACTTGAAAAGAAGAAATTTTCCTGCTTAGTTTGGAAAATGAAAGATGGAAATGGGATGAGTAATGACTAAAGGCTGTAGATAAGAAAGTGATAATGATAGCTGATCAACTTGAAAAGGAGGAATTTTCCTGCTTAGTTTGGAAAATGAAAGATGGAAATGGGATGAGTAATGACTAAAGGCTGTAGATAAGAAAGTGATAATGACAGCTGATCAACTTGAAAAGAAGAAATTTTCCTGCTTAGTTTGGTAAATGAAAGATGGAAATGGGATGAGTAATGACTAAAGGCTGTAGATAAGAAAGTGATAATGATAGCTGATCAACTTGAAAAGGAGGAATTTTCCTGCTTAGTTTGGAAAATGAAAGATGGAAATGAAATGAGTAATGACTAAAGGCTGTAGATAAGAAAATGATAATGACAGCTGATCATCTTGAAAAGAAGAAATTTTCCTGCTTAGTTTGGAAAATGAAAGATGGAAATGGGATGAGTAATGACTAAAGGCTGTAGATAACAAAGTGATAATGATAGCTGATCAACTTGACAAGGCTCTAAGAAACAGCCTAGAAATTCCTGTAAGGAGATATCAGGCAAACGTTAAAGAGAAGAAATGATCTATTAGGAGAAAATTAAGCAAATTCTCTGAAAACGGCGGCAACCAATGTTTATGGACGTCCAAAAAGAAACTTATCGGCGGAGAGAGAGAGATAAGAGACGCGTTAAGTCTGATGTGTCTTCGAAAAATGAGGAGTAAATGAAGTGTTGAAGGAAATGAAGGAGAAAATGCATAAAAAAGAAGTTTGAGAAAAGTATTTGAAAAGGAAGTGAGGCCTGGAAGATAAATGCGCATCTGGCTGGATAAAAAAAATCAACTAAATTAAATACTTTAAAGAAAGAAAAAGTTGTTAATGGTGCACAGATTTGTGGAAAAAATTACTTAAAAAATTAAATACATTATAGAGACAAAAAAATTATTAATGGTATAGAAATAACTGGGAAAAATTACTAACACAATTACATACCTTAGAGACAAAAATTGTTCATGGTACGCAAATAAGTGGGAAAAAGCTACAATCAAAACTAAATACCTTAGAGACAAAAAATTAATAATGGTATAGAAATGAAGTGGGAAAATTTACTAAAAAAATTACAGACCTTAGAGAAAAAAAATTGTTATGGTACACAAATACAGTATGTGGGAAAAATTACTAGCAAAATTACATACCTTAAAGAGACATAAAATTGTTTGATGCACAAATAATATGTGGGAAAACTTACTAAATTAAATACATTAAAGAGACAAAAATACTGTTAATGGTGCACAAACAATATGTGGGAAAAAATTACTAACAAAACTGAATACCTTAAAGAGAAAAAAACTATAATGGTACATAAATAAGTGGGAAAAATGATTAAACTTCAACTGCTGTAATACTGTCATATAAAATTTTTTCATACAAAATTTTAAAACAGAACTAAAGTAGTTTAGTCTATGTTCAAACTGACAAGCGAAATGTTGCGAGTTTGATTAAATGAAAAATATGAAAGTACTCAAATAACGAGGAGAATACGCTAGTATAAAAAAGGCATAACAAAGCTCATGCTGTGTGAAATCCTGTTAGCAGCAGACTAACCAGCGGAAACAGAAGGAAATGAGTGTGAATTTATCAAGAATATTTTTTAAAAATTTCTTTTTTGAAAATGTAGTGCACCGTCAGGTATAGAATAACTATTCATTATATCCCTGCAGTAAGAAAACACACACAAAAGCGCGCGCACACACACACACACACACACACACACACACACACACACACACATATATATATATATATATATATATATATATATATATATATATATATATATATATATATATATATATATACCTCCTTTTTTCTAGTAGGGGGATAGCTCAAGCAAACGTGAAAGCCACAATTACTGCAACGTCTATGTTTTAACTACTGAGTTCAACATGATCTGCAAGCGTAGATATTTCTAAAAAATAAAAAAATATACAAATCAGCCTCTGCATATACCCCAACAGAAGGGCTACGTGGAGCCGGCACTTCTCTCTCACCTGTCTTCAATATGCTTCTTTTCAATTTGCACATCAAGATCTTTACCTTCCAAGACTTATTCTTTTTTTTATTTTTTTTCTAGCCATCATGTTCGTCTCCTACTCTTTCAGACCTAAACCTCCGCATTATACACACACTTCTAAATAATCTTTGCCCTATATTTATATTTTTCATTCTTTCAACCCTTACTTTTCCATTAATACTTTACAAGCAACTCATCTCAGGGGTTTCCACCTTTGTCGTGTATTTCCCATTTACTTTGTTACTGATAGCTGGCACAGCAATCTATATGTATACATCACTGTTTGTTTCCGCAGGCACTCCTCTCCTGTTCTCAGACTTTTGCAGAAATCCTCAACCCACTCCATATGACATTTTCTATCTTCAAAAACACTTTTCATGTCATTCTCAAACTTCTCAAACACACTATCACTATCTTCCACTCACTATCCACAAACTATCTTCCTGGTTTAAGCCCACAGAGTTCTTGTACAAATCTATTATCTATCTTACTTTCAGTCAAAATCCCACAATGCAACTTCCCTGTTATGCTAAGAACATTTGTACCCCATTCATCACCTCTCTTCTTAGTCAAATGAACAATAATGCCTCTCTTTCATTCCCTTAAACCTTTAATTTATCGAGACATAATTCATACACCCTGGTCAGTAACTTACAACTTAATTTAACTACCACGCCACTGATAAGATTTGCAGTATTATTCACTCCTGGCAGTTTTTCATTATTCATCCTCTTACCCGCCTTGCTTACAACCTCAATAACCAATTCCACACACATTCTCAAATATACATTAGCTCACTGTGTTCTTGCAACATTCAAAACTTCCTCTGTTCTAAACACTAACCTAATATTACTTTCTCTTTTGACCAAAGTCTGTCCATTAATATTAACTATGTGCTCTTCATCCCCATAAAATTACTGCCCACATTTAACCAGATTTTTAATATATCCTGTGATTTGTTTCCTTTCTTTATTTGCAGCTATCTTAGTCTCTTGTTTACCACCCAATGATCATCTTGTTTTCCTCCGAATTGCACATCATCATCATTCTTTTCCCCCTTATAAGCTGGCGGCTCCAAGAGGTTAGAGACTCCTCATTCTCTGCAAGTGTGTAAGGATATTCCTAGTCAAAAGGCTTCTTTTTAACTCAGGCTGACGTCAGTAACTCATTTACAGACGGGTCCACTGGTGAGAGGCAGGCAGAGATCGAACAGCGAATCTTACTAAAGCAACCCCAGCAAGGAACACTAAGCTGCCTGTCAACATGTCAAAAATATCGACCATTTGCGTAAGTAACGGTTTCATTTAATTCTTTTAGTCAAGTTCACTAGATTCACGCTAAAAATCTGCGGTTCCTGAAACACTGCAGAGTTGTCAGTGGAAATCAACCTTTTTTGTACCGGATCACATATATATTTTATCATTTACATACACAAATGAATCAAACACTTGTTTGATTCCCGTCCTGATAAACCGCTTAACTCTGCGCAACGTCATTTGCAAGCAAGATAACATAAAATTGAAAACAGCAAATCCTGTAATCCCCAGAAACTCAGCCGTAACAGACGATATCCGCCGGATCTGCCGGACTGGCTCGGAATAATATTTTAATGGGCGAGGCAAACAATGGTCGGAATTACCGACGGAGCAACAAGTCTGCAACTCGACTTTTCTATGAAAGAACAAACGGCCGACGACCAAAACCGTGATTTACGGCTCCGACAGAAAAGAAAAATGATGGGGTTCCCTGAGCATGGCATCCCACGCCTGCTATACCCCGAAAATAACAGTTTAAACCCGCCTAGGCACGGATAATAGAGCCAGACAAAAGACCTCCGCGAGCCTTACAATTAGGGAATCCGCCTGCGTGTCTTATATACGGTGCG
>JANJGK010000036.1:27617230-27632230 GCA_039081455.1 Macrobrachium rosenbergii
GACTCATGTCTAAGAGTGATTCTTATAACTGAGAAGTCTGGACCTAATTGGAACAGCAACGATAAATGATCGGCTAATATGAAAAGGGTGGGTAGACCCTGGATCCTGGGTAGACCTATAGGCCCCAGGAGTGTGGAGTATAGACTGGAACGGAATGTAAACCCCTTGTCCTCGACTGGGGTGGTTCCTAGGACAGGGGTATGGAACGAAAATGTTCTCATCGGTCTGAATCCTTTGGGATCAGTGTATTTTTCAAGCTGGCCGATGCGATCTTCAAACCAGGCATGCGTGACCAATCAGCAACAAACGACGACACTCAATAGGGACAACCGAAAAAGAGATCGTCCGATTTTGCTGCTCATGGCTTGAGTTGACACGTCACATGCGTGACCATTTGCGTTACCCTCATCACGTAAGTAAAAATGGATAGTAGAAATCACAACTCTTTTCCGAAAAATAGAAAGATTTAACATCCAAATTTTAAATGGCAGATAAGAGCTCTCAGTTCTAAACCTACAGGGAAGTAACAGGACACGATCGAACGCCGGTGAACGTTGAATGGGGACAGCGAATGGCCGAGTCAGACTACAAACGTTTTCAACAGGGCTTTAGGATGTAATTTTCTGATCGCCATTGTCAACACGACAACACCAGGACTTGGAAGGCCTGGTGATCGTCTGTTTGGGTGGCGGATCGGTCCACGAAGCTGGGGGTTATTATTATTATTATCATAATGCTAAGAAAATGGAGGAGCAAATAGAACGTAGCATGAATGTGGACAGTGAAGGATAGTGTAGAGCCAGAAGAATGGCAAAACACAAACACACACACGAGGATACAAACGCATTTAAATTTGAGAATGAAGCTAAGAAATTGTTCAAATCTAATAAGAAAGACGAATCTCCAAATAAGAATTCATGAGTTTCTGTGGTATATACCCTCTAGAAATTAACTGGGAGCTGAGAAATCAATATATATATATATATATATATATATATATATATATATATATATATATATATATATATATTATATTATATTATATATATATAGTAATATGTATATATATATAATATATAAAGAGAGAGAGAGAGAGAGAGAGAGAGAGAGAGAGAGAGAGAGAGAGAGAGAGAGAGAGAGAGAGAGAGAGAGAGAGGATGGGGAGCGGAAAGGGAGATCTGCCTGTATCACCTCATATATTCCTCTGATGGCTAGGTATATACTGTAGCTGCTAACTAAATATATCAACCATATGGATATAGGGTAGTATTAAGCATGTGTTGGTTTGTGAGAAAAGCAACCTCGGAGCGAGGGAGTATACAACATGAGTCTTTATTATTATTATTATTATTATTATTATTATTATTATTATTATTATTATTATTATTATTATTATTATTATTATTATTAACTTGTTTTGGATCATGTAACAATTCTGTACTACTTCCACAATTTGCTATCTCTTGTTATCCCCGTGTTATTCTGATGCTTTAACGTATTTAGTGGACGCACGTACATTATTATTCATCGTGTAAGACACAGCTAGGCCCGAGTTCGAGTCTCCGGCCGGGCCAATGACGAATTAGAGGAATTTATTTCTGGTGATAGAAGTTCATTTCTCGATATAATGTGGTTCGGATTCCACAATAAGCTGTAGATCCCGTTGCTAGGTAACCAATTGGTTCTTAGCCGCGTAAAATAAGTCTAATCCTTCGTGCCAGCCCTAGGAGAGCTGTTAATCAACTCAGTGTTCTGGTTAAACTAAGGTATACTTAACTTTTTATCGTGTAAGACATACAAAAGTTATTTTCCGTGTCATTCATTTTCTACCTTTTCATACTTAAGCGTACTGTGACGTCTTTCAGCTACTAACACTTGACATGATAAGGATTTATGTATAAACTAATTTGACAACATTAGTAATTATGTGTGCATAACTTCCCTTTAGAAGAATCTGAGTACATTATGAATAATAATAATAATAATAATAATAATAATAATAATAATAATAATAATAATAATAATAATAATAATAAACATTTTCTATCATCTAACAAGCCAGCTGAGTAACACAAATCACAATTTACAGTACATTTTTAGTTTTTGAACACTGATATACGATTAGATATTACGATAATATCACAACCGGAAAATTCAAAATATTCTTTTGACTACAGCAGGAATAAAATCCATGATTGCATGAATTATCACGTTCTCGGACTGTTGCACATAAGTCATAATCAATTGTTGCAATAGCGTGCTCTCTCTCTCTCTCTCTCTCAAATTTAATGGATACTACTAATACAAAATACTCTTCTCGATTCCTTTCATGCAATTATCACATGTATTTCCCTTTAAATGCTTCACTCGCTTTCTCTCTTATTTAGTGTATGGAAGAAGCTGGAATGAAAAACAGAACTTCTCTGCTCTACAAGAAATTTCATTATATAATAAATTAATTTTAAGATTCTCTCTCTCTCTCTCTCTCTCTCTCTCTCTCTCTCTCTCTCTCTCTCTCTCTCTCTTTTGTCGTCTTATTCGGCTATCAACATAAATTTCTACGAACGAGTAAACCACTTACAAATATGCATATTCATATCAAAATTTATGCAATACCAACATAAAAGCTAGTTAAATAGGTGACTGCTGTCGACTAGTAAATTATAAATATTGCACCGAATCATGTGTAACAAAAAAAGAAGTAAAATGCACCGATGTTTCTTCGGCGCAATCGAGTTTTCTTTACAGCCGCTACAGCGTACAATCAAGGCCATCGAAAATAGATCTATCTTTCGGTGTTCTCGGTATAATGCTGTATGAGTCACGGCCCATGAAACACTAGCCACGGCCTGGTGATGGCCTATTCTATATCGTTGCCAGAAGCACGATTATGGCTAACTTTTACATTAAATAAAATCAAAACTACTGAGGCTAGAGGGCTGCAATTTGGTATGTTTGATGACCTGATGGTGGATGATCAACATACCAATTTGCAGCCCTCTAGCCTCAGTAGTTTTTAAGATCTGAGGGCGGACATAAAAAGTGCGGACAGAAAAATTTGCGGACAGAATAAAGTGCAGAAGGACAGTCAAAGCCGGCACAATAGTTTTCTTTACAGAAAACTAAAACTGTTAGTCCAACAAGACTTAATATGCTCGTTAAAAATACCTAAATACGAAACTTTAAGAGGAAATCCACCTGGTAAAAAATCTGTAAAAATTCATTTTATTACAATTTTGAATCTGCATTTGAACCTTGTCATGATTTTTTAGAAGGGGAATAAGCATGTGTACTAATTACCTATGTTATGGAACTCGCCTGTTGTATTTTTATTAAAATGGCACCATTTACTTGTTACTGCTCATCCACCAAGTTTTTGATTTCTGAATATGGATACTCTTCTCTACGCTTTCTTTGGAGAGTAAATAGACTTTTTAACGTATCTCGTATGAGTTTGTGTATATTATGAGCATCAACAACAACAACAACAACAATAACAATAATAATAATAATAATAATAATAATAATAATAATAATAATATATATAATAATAATCGTAAAAAATCCAGTGGTATAATTGTAAACATATACAAGAAAAAAAATATAATATAAGATATATATATATATATATATATATATATATATATATATATATATATATATATATATATATATATATATATATACATACATACATACATACATACATACATACATACATACATACATATATATATATATATATATATATATATATATAATATATATATATATATATATATAAATATATATATATATATATATATTATATATATATATATATATATATACATATATATATATATATATATATATATATATATATATATATATATATATATATATATATATATATATATACATACACATACATACATACATATATATATATATATATATATATATATATATATATATATATATATATATATATATATATAAATATATATATATATATAGGCTATATATATATATATATATATATATATATAATATATATATATATATATATATATATATATATATATATATATATATATATATATATATATATATTCTTTCGTGGAGATGCTCGCTCCTCCCTGAGAAGGAGAATCGAGCAGGTATATTATGAGCATCAGCCACATCAACAGCAATAATAATAATAATAATAATAATAATAATAATAATAATAATAATAATAATAATAATAATTTTTTTTTCAATCTGTAACCTTGTTAGGTTGACAAAAATGTGACCAAGAAGTTTTGTGATATTTTTCACTGGAGAAAGCTATCAATTAATTAAAGGAATAAAAATAAACGGATGCCATCTTTGAAGTGTATGATGGAATATCAAAACGTTTCTATATATAATTACGTTTTTAATGATGTGACCTTCACAGATTGCTGATAAAATTTAGTACAAGGAAGTATTACCAAGAATGATGATGAAAATAAATATATCCTCTCACTCACCATTCCTATTTCACTTTCGGCATACAAGAAAATAAAAGAAGTAAACAGGCAATAATTTCGTTGATGTTTTTCCCGTTCTCAAATGATCAGACCCTTTAATTTATTTCTACTTGAGAGGCTGAACTTCGCCCGCCCCCTCCCCACCCCATGCCTTGAAATTTTCTGGGAACACGGTGTTCCGTAGACGCCACAGCAACCAAGCCTATATTTACAGTTTATTACGACACCTATTAATGAGAAGTAAAGTCACGCCACATAAATAAAAGAAGCAAAATCATTCAAAACTGCTGTAGCAGATGGTAAAGCTTATAAAGTTTATATCCTCATATATCTCAACAAACAGGTATGAAGGTCTATGAAGCTCCTCTGTGCGATAATCCCTTCATTTCTCGGATGATCGAAGATTCGAATTCATCCTGTAACCTTAATGACTCGCTCTCCCAAATTAATTTTGTTTTATACTTTCAATAACGAGAAGTGAATGTCGTAACGATCATATTTTCTCAACTTCAGAAAGTCATTATTTTGAGGAGTTGCTCCGAGTACGGATTCCGAGAACTTTTCAGTGATCATATATTTCAACATTCTCAATAACTCCCGAGTTTCCATTTCAAGAAGAATGGGTTTAGCAGAGTGCATCAATCCGCTTATCTTAATGAAATTAGATGATTTCATAACTTCTCGATAATTAGTGATGATTTCCTACCTCCAAGGAAAATCTGTTTCAACTCTGGCATTCAATATCTCATCTCTTGATAGCTCAGAGGTTTCGAAATCTCGAAGTCAATTGAGCATTAATTCATTTGGGAATTAATTTTAACTGTTGACAATTGAAATCCAATATCTTAACAAACAAGATTATTATAAACAGTTTTGTATCAATAAAGGATTTCTCTCCAAAAGGAATTTTTTTACTATATATACCCAAACTCTCGCCTCTTGGATGTTTACATGTTTCGAAACTGTTCGCTTGCTACAATGGATAAAACCCCAGCCCCCCCAGGATAAATCTTAACTGCAGGTACTCAAAATTTCATATAAGCGAAGATCAGCTGTCACAAAAGCGCTCGAAATAATTAAGCACTCATCTCCTAAAGGAGCTGATTTATTACTGAAGACATTCAATATCTCGTCTCCTAAGAAATCTGAATATTCGAAAGAGGCCAATAATTACCAAAGGCTTCTTTTCTTAAGGAACTAAATTAAACTGGGGTACTCGACTGCCCATTTATTTCCAGATAATTTTAAGACTTCCTGATGGAAGTGTTAATTCTTCATATGACAGGCTAAAGCCCTCTGTTTTAATGTACTCTTATTAATAATGTAAACGTAAATAATCGAACTTACATATAAATTTTCTCGGTTCATTGTTCGTTTACATGAAAATGAGAACTTACAGGGAACACTGAAAACTAAAATCGAGCACAGATGTAGTCACTAGCGGATCCAGGAGCGGGGGGCACCAAGACACGTGGCCCCTGCCCCATGAAAATAATAAATTAGAATTATAAAAAAAAGGGGAAAAATTAAAAAAAATCTGTTTTATAATAGAAATAATAATAAACACTTCAGATATTAACTACTGAATTCTATATATATTCTTTATATATTTGTATACTATAGATACATATGTATATATACACATATACTGTACAGTATATACAAATGTATATATCTAATAAACACACACACACACACACACACACACACACACACACACATATATATATATATATATATATATATATATATATATATATATATATATATATATATATATATATATATATATATATATATATAATATGAAAACTGGTGCGGCCCCCGCCCCGCCCCCCACCCCCGAAATTTTTCTGGATCCGCTAGTGGATGCAGTGTTATTGAGAACGAATCAAACGAATAATCAAGAGGGCATTCTCACCGTGAAAATCTCAAACAGAATTTATATCAAGAAAACATAAAGCGTAGTATTTAGAGGGAAAATACATAAAGAAATGTCATTAAAACAACTCAAAAGGAATACAGGAAAGAGAAAACACGACCGCCACATACGAAAAACATCAAATGTATATAAAAAAAAAAAAAGATTACATTCAGGCTCAGAAAAGGAAAGCGCAGCAGTTCTCATAAACTTAAACTGAAACGGAATACACGAAAGGAAACCTTAAACTGAAAGGAACACTGAAAAGAACTGAAAAAGGAAAACCTAAAAAAAGAATTGCTCGGAAGTAAAATTCCAAAAGTGATACTTTAAACTGAAGCTCAAAAGGAATGCTAAAACAAGGAAATTCGTGGGAGACGCCACGCCTCATAATCTAACACACCTAATACTAAGGCCCCCATATATAATTTTCGTAAGGCCTAACAAAACCGAGTATTCATCAAGAGACGGATATGGTGCCCGGATAGTCATAAAGCGGGCTCTTCAAAGGGCCGGGGAAACCTATGTGCCACGGACAACTGGAGCCGAAACGGATTAAAGTACTGTATGGGAAAACAGTTCAACTCCTCCAATAATTTCGAGAAGAAAGGAAATGCGTGCTCGCATTGTCCTTCCGAGTGAAAAACGTTTGTTGTAGCCTTTCGTGGGAATAAAATGGGTCAGAAGCATGTAAGCACACAGACACACACACAATATATATATATATATATATATATATATATATATATATATATATATATATATATATATACATATATATAATCATGAAGCTACAAATGTCGCTTAATATCAAGTTCACGCTACCTCGGGAATATCCCCGATGGGGAACTATCACCGAAGGGGAATTTATAAGTGGTATATGGACTGGTACTGCCGGGTCTCGATCATCACTTATAAATTCCCCTTCGGTGATAATTCCCCATCGGGGATATTCCCGAGGTAGCGTGAATTTGATATTAGACGACATTTGTAGCTTCATGATTGTATATAAAATAAAAAATTTCATATATATATATATATATATATATATATATATATATATATATATATATATATATATATATATATATATGCATACACACACATTGTGTATATATATATATATATATATATATATATATATATATATTACACCTGTATATAGTTCTTCTTTGGAGAGGTGGGTAGAGCTTTCTACTGGCACGCTGTTGGTCCAGCGTTCGACTCTCCGAGCCGCCAATGAAGAATTAGAGGAATTTATTTTTGGTGATAGAAATTAATTTCTCGTCATAATGTGTTCGGATTCCCCAATAAGCTGTAGGTCCCGTTGCTAGGTAACCAGTTCGTTCTTAGTCACGTAAAAATAAATCTAATCCTTCGGGCCAGCCCTAGGAGAGCTGTTAACCAGCTCAGTGGTCTGGTTAAACTAAGATATACTTTTTTTTTTACACCTGTATATACAGTATACGTGAGAGAGAGAGAGAGAGAGAGAGAGAGAGAGAGAGAGAGAGAGAGAGAGAGAGAGAGAGAGAGAGAGAGAGAGAGAGAGAGCTAGCAAGTTGCTTTTTTATGCAATGAACAATTAATTTTGAAGGAAAAAGTGGGATTTTCAGCCCAGCTATTCAAGAAAATTAAATCATCATAACTTTTAAAGTGAAACCATCATACTTTTTAAATAATTTTTTATTAAAGTGAAATCTTCATTCCTTGTATATAAATATTTTTTTCCTATTCAGCCATGTACGTGGCAAAAAACTTGCATCAAATTTAGGTCGCAAGTTAGACATTAATAGGCAAAAACGATTTACATAACTAAATAGTTTAAAAATTTTTTTAAAAGTGGACACAGGCTGTTTAAGAAACCGTAAACCTCCTTCAAAAGAGACGAGAAGCACAAATAAACATCAATCAACTTAAAACTACACATCAAGTATATTATTAAGAAACAAAGGACTTAACCATGGCTGACAAATATCGTTGATAAACATACAAACAAGATACAAGAAAAAGTATCAATCGGAAATTAAGAGAACATTAACTTTTTCTCCAAACAACGGTGCTTCAAATTCAAGCCCCGAGAAGGATTTATTGAAATCATATGCTATATCGCTCCTAAAAAAAAAAAAAAAAACTGATAAATATCTGAACAAATATTTGCTCTCTCGATTCAAAGGCGCTTGAGAGACGTCAGCTATTTGCGCAAGCTCCAGTAATTCATAAACGGGTGACTGACCCCGCGACCCCTTGAGGCTGTCGGCATCATCAAAGGAGGAGAGGCAGTGGGAAAAATGGGAAAAAAGAGACCTAATTCAAGTAAATCTATTTACATTCCACCAACGAACCTGAGGAGATTAACTTCTGACTGCGAACTTTATGAGGGGGGAATTTCTTTAAAGTTCGAAATTGAGACGCTAAGCTTGCTAATTCTTGGACTTTTTCATAAACACGTTAAAAACATTGGCACGGACACACACACACACACACACACACACACAAGCAAGCAAGCGCTTGAGAGCGCACAAATTTTTTTTCTTTTCGATTTCCTACATTTGGCAGTTTGCTCTAACAGGAAGTTTGCCCCCCAAAAAACCAGAGAAAGATTACTGCCATACTTATACTATTACTATTGAATCGTGGCTGGAACCCTGTGCAAATAACTTCCCTTTCATCCCATCAGTCCAGAAATTTCTAGATCTTCCTCTCCTCTTTCTCGTAACACTCCCGAATTGTACAGTCCTTTTCCACGGCCTATCATTCTACATCCTCTTCACAAGAGTAAACTTTCTCAAAACACTCTGATCGGTTGTCACTCATTTTTCTTCCCGGCATGCAGCATCCACACTTCACTTCCATATAGTAGAGTTGGCTTATCAATCTTTTCATACTTTCCCATTTCTGTTTTCATAGACACTCCAAGGATCTCTCCAATCGTGAAAACATTCTGCTTCCTACCTTCGTAAAGCTGTTCAGGGATTCGCCTCTTCTCTCATTATACCATCATCCATTACATTAACTCCCTACTGTCTATATGAATTAACGGCTTTCATTCTTCCACCATGCATATTAACATATTATGTCTATGAATCAACGGTTTCCATTCTTCCACCATTCAAATTAACATATCATGTCTGTATGAATCAACGGTTTCCATTCTTCCACCATTCCTATTAACATATTGTCTATATGAATCAACGGCTTTCATTCTTCCACCATTCATATTAACATATCATATGTATGAACCAACAGCTTCCATTCTTCCACCATTCATATTAACATATTATGTCTGTATGAATCAACAGCTTCCATTCTTCCACCATTCATATTAACATATTATGTCTGTATGAATCAACAGCTTCCATTCTTCCACCATTCATATTAATATATTATGTCTGTATGAATCAACAGCTTCCATTCTTCCACCATTCATATTAACATATTATGTCTGTTTGAATCAACGGCTTCCATTCTTCCAATATCCATATTAACATATTAACTCAATCTCCCTGGGTTACATGCACATTCATAAACCAATTCCTACCTACTTTTAAACTGTTTCATTCGTCCCTGAAGTTTCACTGCACTATACACAATCTGCATCCTGACATCTGCAAACATCAATCATTTCACACGCAATCCTTAATTCATTTTCTTAATCTAAACCTTTTTCTTAACATTTAACAGCAGTCCTTCATGAAAGATATTAAATGGTTCACTTTTTACGGAAAATTACTCGAAAACTTTTAATTGCTTTCAACAACTTAGATACTTTCGATACCATATGTCCCTGACATCGTCCAGATTACCTGTCCATCGATTCTATTAGAAGCTTTTTCTAAGTCCATGTGTGACACTTGCCAATTTGTCCCGTTACTTGGAAAAATATTTTTAGTGCTCGTTTCATAACTAAATGTTTGGTTTACATGCACATTCCTTTATCTAAACCCTGTTCTTCGCTATCAATTATTCAGTCATTTGTCCTACTTTCTCAGATCGAATCCTACCAAACATCTACTTTGGTAGAGTAAGAAATGATATACTCTTGTAACCTTCACATTTGCGAACACCATCAAATTTTTATGCAGCAAACTATAATTCTTAACACCTATTCCATCTGATAATTTCCCTCATTTCATATATATATATATATATATATATATATATATATATATATATATATATATATATATATATATATATATATTAAAAACGTCAAATTCAAAGTAGACTGAATTAAGAACACAAGAGTTTCTTTCCCGGATGTTATAATAATTATAAACATCACACATCTTAAGTTAACAGTTTACAAAAAAACAATCTTTTTCAATATTCTATATCAACTTCTTTAGTCATCATACCATTTCGGTAAAGGTTGGACTGAATATCAACTTACTTTTAAACGCCCTAAGGATATGTTTCTCTGAATAAAAAGATAAATAATTGAAAAATTATTCACGAAGAACTGTCTTTCTTACAAAGATTTTCGTTTGCACCCCCAATAAGAGGCCAATAAACTTACAGCAATAAAATAAAAATTCTCTAACTGGATAGCAACAAGAATATTAGTGAACCGTCACGCAGAGGAGTTCCTCATTGGACGGGTAGGTACCATTCTCAGCTAGCACTCTCTTGGCCCTGCGTTCGAATCTCCGACCGGCCAATGAAGAATTAGAGGAATTTATTTCTGGTGATAGAAATTCATTTCCCGCTATAATGTGGTTCGGATTCCACAATAAGCTGTAGATCCCGTTGCTAGGTAACCAATTGGTTCTTTGCCACGTAAAGTAAATCTAATCCTTCGGGCCAGCCCTAGGAGAGCTGTTAATCAGCTCAGTGGTCTGGTTAAACTAAGGTATACTTAATTACTTAGTCACGCAGAGGGAATCTTTTACCTTTCATCTTCTCTAATATTATCGGTATTGCTGTTATTAACGTTAATGGGAAAACGGAAACAACCGGATGCACTGGCGTATGCACGATACCTTGCAGGGGATGCAATAAATCCGAAGTAAGTGCCTTTTACCAGATAAACCCCGTGCAAGAGAATTATCGAACTTCAACGATCCGTAAAATATGTTCCTCGAAATTCTGGCATTTTAATACAGGACAATATCATCAAGGATGCAAACAAATGTTTATTATTGTAAAATAATATGCCACATGCTCGGGGTTACTTTAAAGGATCATGAAAACCCTTTATCATTATTTTTTCAAAAGATGGACCCTATTCATATGGAACAAGCCCACGGGGGCCATTGGCTTGAAAGCCAAGCTTCCAGAGAATAAGGTGTTCATTTGAAGCTTCCTTAAAGATGATGTACACTCCTTATCCTCCAAAATTGTCCGGTAACTGACGGATCCTATGACCTTCATTTGCGTGTATAAGTAATGCTCCTTGTGTACAACTAAACCATTATTGTTTGAGAAGGAGACACGACGCCAGGAATGTTGATCCCTGTTTGTTTTATTTTAATGGTCATTTTGTGTGTGCGTGTGTATGTGTGTGTGTGTGTGTACTGAGCATATTCATTAAACTTATGTGGTGAGTAATGGCGTATATGTTGTTGTGCTTGTAAAGGTACCTCCTCATTATTTTCTTGCCTTTTCCCTTGGCGCTCTCTCTCTCTCTCTCTCTCTCTCTCTCTCTCTCTCTCGTCTCTCTCTCTCTCTCTCTCGTCTCTCTCTCTCTCTATAATCCATGACCTGAATGTTGAATGAACCTTCCGCTGTTCCTACACTGAGAAGAAGCATGAGGCAAACAACAACGGGACAAATAATGATATATTCACAATCGGCGATCCCTGACATGACCAAAAAGATTTGGTTCTTCCTTCTGCTCTCTTTCCTCCAATATCATATTCAAGGATTCTTTCTGGAGTTCCTTTCCCTTGTCCATTTTTACTTGCCTCTGTGACAGATCTCAATTCTTTCTGTAAGACAACTATTTATTTGATTCATTCCAGCATACAGTCTAGTTTCACCTATAGGAATTGAGGGAATTTGTGACAAGCATCCATGACGAGAGAGAGAGAGAGAGAGAGAGAGAGAGAGAGAGAGAGAGAGAGAGAAGAGAGAGAAGAGAGAGAGAGATGAGTAGAGTACTACTACTAAAACTGGTGTCACAACATCTAGGTTTATTGACGCACAGTGAGAGAGAGAGAGAGAGAGAGAGAGAGAGAGAGAGAGAGAGAGAGAGAGAGAGAGAGAGAGAGAGAGAGATTGGCTACTAAAACTGGCGTCACAACATCTAGGTTACTGACGCCAGAGAGGAGAGAGAGAGAGAGAGAAGAGAAGAGAGAGAGAGACGAGAGAGAGAGAGAGAGAGAGAGAGAGAGAGGCTATTAATAACTGGCGTCACAACAATCTAGGTTATTGACACCAGTGAGAGAGAGAGAGTATGGGCTACTAAAACTGGCACCACAACATCTGGGTTACTGACACCAGAGAGAGAGAGAGAGAGAGAGAGAGAGAGAGAGAGAGAGAGAGAGAGAGAGAGAGAGAGAGAGAGAGAGAGAGAGTATGGCTACTAAAACTGGCACCACAACATCTGGGTTACTGACACCAGGAGAGATGAGAGAGAGAGAGAGAGAGAGAGAGAGAGAGAGAGAGAGATGAGAGAGAGAGAGAGAGAGAGAGAGAGAGAGAGAGTATGGTATTTCCATTTTTTTCTATAATTGATTTGAGGTTAATCGGTACTTGAGAGCAAAACATTTGCGGATTTTCTGGAACTATCGCTGAAATACTATCCATAATGTTGAGAGAGAGAGAGAGAGAGAGAGAGAGAGAGAGAGAGAGAGAGAGAGACGAGAGTAGAGAGAGAGAGAGAGAGAGAGAGAGAGAGAGAGACTAGCAACATTCCGATTGAGAGAAACAGTGTCTAGAGAACAGATAACAATTGAGTCACTAATTAGGTCATACCTGATCGCCTCAATTTGAGAATTAAGAGACGTGACCCAAAGATGAGAGCAGTACTACAGGACAACCGATGAATTACATGGATATACAAGCAGCTCCTACGACGAAGAAAAAATGAACAATACTAAAAAAAAAAAAAAAAAAAAAAAAAAAACTGGACCCATATGAAATATGAAGCACATTTGAAGCAGTTTCAACCTGTAAAATGTCAACAAATGAAGAGAGAGAGAGATAGAGAGAGAGAGAGAAAGTAACTGTATTCCATTACTGTTCAACATAACACAATAACTGACGAGGAAGGAAACGACCTGGATACTTGACTAAATTCAGGGATGACCATTAACTCCCAGGCTAAGAGGAATTCAAGAGGATATCTCGGCAGGAAAGGCCGATGATGCGTAGATGATTAAATAAATAGTGGAACCAAACATTGGAGGAAAGGTCCAGCGACGATCAGTTAAAAGAAGAGCGTAAAAATAATGTAAAGAGAAATGAGAGTAACAACTAAGAACTTATAAAAAAAAAATTCACACCTAGAAAACTGAGAGGTTGGCTTCCATGCAATTCGCAAAGGAGGCTGCCAATTTTCTTTAGGAGTGGCTGAGGACAGGAATATACGAGAAGAGGAGAAAGTAAGAATTTCAAAGAATGATTTTTTGATCAGCAGATCCAGAAGGTGGAGACAAATGGAAAAGGATTTTAGTAGAAAATCAAGAATACTAAAAGTGTTGGGGAGTGAACATGGGTCTGTGTTAAGATTTGAAAGGAAATATACGGAGTATCTTAATAAAAACACAAACTGAAGGACTAATATTTCTTCACATCGCTGCTGAGGAAAATTGAGCCACTTCGTGGGCGTTCACTTAAACTTCAATATTTAAAGTTCAGCTTCTGGAAAGAAAATTATAAGATGTTTGTAAGATGTACTGTACCTAAAAAAGAAAAAAAAAGTGAAGTTTGGTGCATACTAACTATACTTGTAGTTAACAGATGCATTAAAAGAGTAAGGTAAAATTGTCTGCCACTTAATGTTTGAGTCATGACTAAAAATTAGACCACAAGAAACTGAACCTTTCAATGCTATAGAAGCTGCCAGGCACGGGAGTCACTCTTTCATTTCGGCAACAAGGGATTGATCCCCTACATTGCATACACGTACCTTAACTTGAGGGAGACAGTACAGGTCTGATACGTTCGCAATGGATCGCAATGAGTCCCAAGAACCCGCAGAGTGATCGAGTCTGTGACTACTATAAATAATTAAGTACCAGAAAGGATTATCCAAACTTGAACATGGAACAAATTATAATCTTTTTCATACAAGACACTCAGAGGAGTAAACTTCATGATCCTTTATTCCCTTCACTAATACACATCCCTTGTCTTTTGATTTAACCTCCGCAAAAATGGACATTGTTAGTACCGTTGTAGCATAACCTTTCTACTTCAGTACCATTCATTTGGACAATATTCGTGGCATACTTTACTGTCCTTTACTAACTGGTCTTCAAATGAGCTTTCTAGTGTCCTTGTAAGGCATTTTGACAAATCATTCAATCTTCAACTCTTCTTTTTTATTTTAAATCTTTTCTGTTATCTCTAACCTAAAAATAAAATTATCCTGATCTCTAAAACATCAATGAGTGATGGACGTATAGCTAAACCTACTTT
>JANJGK010000036.1:27637230-27657230 GCA_039081455.1 Macrobrachium rosenbergii
TTTTTAGGATTTATCTTTCGGCGATATTGCATGCCAAAAATATAAATGGTTAAACACACATTACGTCGGAAGTGGAAAAAATTCATTTTTTTTTTCACATTTCCACTTCAAAGTAAAAGTAATCTGCTATGACGACCCTCTTGCCTTTTTTATTAACGATATTCTGCCTTTAAAAGGTGTCAACTCGTGGCGATTATATTTAAAGGCTATCAACAAGTCGGCGACCACTTTGAACTGTGTCGACGACTACTTTGAATTGTGTCGACGAGCACTTATTCTGCCTTTAAAAGATGTCAACTCATGGCGATTATATTTAAAGGCTATCAGCAAGTCGGCGGACCACTTTGAATTGTGTCGACGACTACTTTGAATTGTGTCGACGACAACTCTGAATTGTGTCGACGACCACTTTGAATTGTGTCGACGACCAACTTTGAATTGTGTCGACGACAACTCCTGAATTGTGTCGACGACCACTTTGAATTGTGTCGACGACCAACTTTGAATTGTGTCGACGACAACTCTGAATTGTGTCGACGACTACTTTGAATTGTGTCGACGACCAACTCTGAATTGTGTCGACGACCACTTTGAATTGTGTCGACGACTACTTTGAATTGTGTCGACGACCACTTTGAATTGTGTCGACGACCAACTTTGAATTGTGTCGACGACAACTCTGAATTGTGTCGACGACCACTTTGAATTGTGTCGACGACCACTTTGAATTGTGTCGACGACCACTTTGAATTGTGTCGACGACCACTTTGAATTGTGTCGACGACCAGCTTTGAACTGTGTCGATGACTGCTTTGAATTGCAAGCATTATCTTCTACTATTGCAATGAATATTACGAAGAAGCCAGTGATATATTCAAGGCAAATAATGAGGAAAGAAAGAAAATTGGGTACTTTTTCGATTGTTCTTTGCCATATGCAGAAAAAAATTTAATTTTTTTTAATACAAAAATATGGGAACCGAAAATAATGTACAGTTGTTTTCACAAATGTTTGTAGTAATATATTTCTCCTACAACCCTATGTAATACACATAAAAAAAACAATACGAAGTAACAATGTTCTAGGGAGAACCTTAAAAACTTCAAAAAGAAGAACAGAAGCAGTTTTCATTGCACTGTGATACATGAAATAAAATGAAAGATGATGTAAAGATGGACATCAAAACCGGATAATTGTAAGACCGAAGAAAAGAGAAACTAAGTAATCAAATGCGCTGAAGTTTCTTCGGCGCAATCGAGTTTTCTGTACAGCCGCTAAAGCGTATAATCAAGGACACCGAAAATAGATCTATACTTCGGTGGTCTCGGTATAATGCTGTATGAGCCGCGGCTCATGAAACTTTAACCACGGCCCGGTGGTGGCCTATCCTATATCGTCGCCAGAAGCACGATTATGGCGAACTTCAACCTTAAATAAAATGAAAAGTACTGAGGCTAGAGGGCTGCAATTTGGTATGTTTGATGACTGGAGGGTGATGATCAACATACCAATTTGCAACCCTCTAGCCTTAGTAGTTTTTAAGATCTGAGGGCGGACAGAAAAAAGTGCGGGCGGACAGACAAAACCGGCACAATAGTTTTCTTTTACAGAAAACTAAAACCGTCTTCAAATTGTCTATCACGTTTATGTAAAATTCCAGACACATGAAAATTATATATCAAAATAAAAATACCAGGAAGACAATATGCCAGGATTATCCACAGGAGCAAGAAAGGTAATTTTCAAATAACCAGAGTAATGTCATTTACTAGATAGGTTGTAAACAAAAAAGACGAACGATAATATATCATCTTAAACCAAGAAACAATTCTTAATGTCCATCGGGAGATTTTTTTTATACAAAAACAGAAGACTCGTTACCATTACAATGAACAACTAATAAGTTGAAAAATCAATCTTTAGACGCCAATGGTTAAACGTTTCTGTAAAAAAAACGAAAGGGTAATTTCCAATAAAAAACCAACACAATAAACAAAAACTTTAAAAGCATTGAAAGTAAAAAGGAAAATCACAACGCCCCATTTCATATACGATTCTACAAATAAGACGTACATAGAAAAGAAAGGCAATATCTCAGGAAAGACATCGAAGTCATAAGTACAAAAAAAAAAAAAAAAAAAAAAAGAAGAAGCCTGCATAGGTGAGAAGCAGCCCCCATTTAAAATGGCCCCGCCGCGACCCTTGTCCTCCTGCAGGGCACTGGAGGAGATGGCCTACTCGCTGCTTTTACAGCACCAATGTTATAGTTGAAGGTAATGGGAGAGTCGAGTGTGTGCCGTGAATATTTGAAAGCCGGGGGAAACTCTTCCACGGGATGAGTGCGCCCTGGATGGACGAGACAACTCTTGCAACAAGGTGTTTATTGTCGCCCCTGGAACATTCCCGGAATTCGGAATTACTCTCCGCGTTCCGGCCTGAATCATTATTCTGGCGGATAGTTTTAGATCGGCGATAACATTTCTCGTTTCCGAGCTACTCTCGTAGATTGTCGGCGGAGGCTTCCTTCCTTCGAGGTTTGCCCAGCCTCGGAGTTCTCATAATTTATGACTGATTTACACTCTTGTTTAATGTTTACACATGTGAGCTTCTTTCATTATACAGCAAACTGCATTCGAAATCTCTGTGGAATTTTGATTTCTCCTCTTCTGGACAGGATTCAGAGCAATAGCATCCGAGAGTGCATGCAAATTTACAAATTTTCTATATATTCACATTCATTTCTGTGAGAGTAAGTCATCCATATAATCAGGAGTGTGTGTAGCCTATATATATATATATATATATATATATATATATATATATATATATATATATATATATATATATATATATATATATATATATATATATATATATATATATATATATATATATATATATATATATATATAATTTGTGAGTGATGGGTTTAGCAAGCGCTCCCGAGTTTATGTATGTATGTGGGCTTGTTTTCTATTTCAATCTGTATACATACATATACACAAACACACAAGTGTGTGTGTATATATATATATATATATATATATATATATATACATACACATATATATATATATATATATATATATATACATACATATATATACATAGCATGCATCTCTTTTACAGAGCAAGTTACAATATAATTTTTTCAGTTATCTTGACGGTTTACCATGACATTAAATGAGATTTTTAAAGCGTTATACATTTTCGTTTTTCTCCGAGTCATTTAAAGGGTGTAGAGATAAAATTAAGTCACAAACGTCATGAGGCATACTCTCATGCCTAATAAAAAGACCTGGAGGTAATCAGGCATTTATTTTAATTTGTGCTGTGAAGCAACTGTTCATTACTAACTATGTTGCCTACGGACACTCATAATTAGGAGTTACGTTAGATTAGTCCCAGACTCATTAATTGAGAATAAAATAATCTTGCTGATGTCTACTTCTGGTTTTAATTAGCACCCAGGTTTAAAATTCCCAGCAAACCACCACCTGCTTTTGGCCAACAAATGACCGAAGCTTTATATTGTTGTTCAAGTTAAGATGGAATTCCTCCGTCAATTACTGGATATTTGTTTTTTTATAAAATAAGAAGAAAATATATTTTTCATAAATCATTATACTACAGATGTCACCAACTGACCAATAATTTCTTTTCCTCATACGAAATAAACTGTGTGAGAAAATTTAGTATCAATAACCTTTATGAAACATTTTAAGAAATCATATGTAAATAAAAATGTTATAAAAATGGCACTGAAATGAAGATATATAAAAGGACAAACATATAAAGGCATACCAATAGCATGAAGCGAGGACTGAATTATTAATAAAAGCAAAACTAGAGAGACAAAACGAATCATACAATTTATCAACATTTCAGTCGATACAGCGCAGAGCACCTGCTGTTGGTAACCGATGAATAATTGCTTCCTGCATGCAAGAGAATGTAATGGATTCTGTTTCTGAAGAGAAATATCTGTTCGAAATTATTCTTCGTGAAAATCAGTACAAAATGAATTAGAGGAGACACAAAGACAACACTTAAGTATTAAAGCACAAATAATCTTTGAATGATTGAGAGATATTCCCATTTAAATAATGCACGTCATATTGATTAAACTAGTATTGATTAAACTAGTACAATGACTTGGGTCAGAACGAGATATATTTCGATAAATTATTTTGAAGGAATGGCGCGTGTGTATATTTTATAATATATATATATATATATATATATATATATATATATATATATATATATATATATACATACATATATATATGTATATATATATACATATATAAATATATGTATATATATATATATATATATATATATATATATATATATATATATATATATATATATATATATATATATATATGAATGTAACTAAACGTGGTTACACACACACACAAACACACACACACACACACACACACACACACACATATATATATATATATATATATATATATATATATATATATATATATATATATATATATATATATATATGTATGTATGCGTGTTTGTTTAAGTCTTGAATGTGGTTACTAACCGACATCATGCTCTAAGACAGTGACCCACTACAGTTAACTAACTACTTAAACCATTGGCTAGGCAACAAAGGCATGATAAGATTTTAATGGAAAACGCCCCTTCCACAAACACAAACACAAATTATATATATATATATATATATATATATATATATATATATATATATATATATATGTGTGTGTGTGTGTGTGTGTGTGTGTGTGTGTGTGTGTGTGTGTGTGTGTGTGTGTGTGTAGGGTGGTGTTGTGACGGCCCCTTTGGTTTCTTTCTTCCCATATATTTTTGGATACGATTTCCGCTTAAAGTCTTCAAGTCAAATAAGAAACAAGTGAAAAAATTCCGCTTTCCAAGTGGGATTCGAACCCACGAAACGGTGGTTCAGGAATTCCCTTAATCATGTAGAGGTGTTTTTAACTTTGTCCATCTCCTGCAAGTAACTTCCAAAACGAGAATCTTTTTGGAGAGAGAGAGAAAATGTTAATTATAAACTGTCAGTTTTTATCATATGGCCAGCACATCGCACTGTAAAAGTATAAGAATTAGATTCTTATATTTTTACAATCTCTCTCTCTCTCTCTCTCTCTCTCTCTCTCTCTCTCTCCTCTCTCTCTCTCTCTCTCTCTCTCTCTCTCTCTCTCTCTCTCTCTCTCTCGATTAAATGACGCCCGTAATGTTAAGAACTGAGAAACAAAAAAATACGTTTTCCATTTACTTCGGGAATAATCGACTGAAAAAGATAATTAAAAAGAAACATCTTAATAAAACACTGCTCTACTATCAATAAAGGAAAAAAATAATCATCAGTATTATGACTTTTAACGATAAACTATAGACACAATTCATTACACGCTTACTTCGTTATCAGGCCTCATAGCCCTGTATAACCTTTTATACCAGACTGGAAAAATTTGCAATTTTTTTTTTTTTGGTTACAAATGTGTGTGACCTGGGGACATGAGCCTCTAAACTATCACGGACACACAGTATTCAATTACCAGCGAGCCTCACAGGAAGTCGAAGAGGCTACTTTTAATTACAGCCGAAAATGATGAATGAAATCCAGGTAAATTGAGTGCACACGAAAATGAACGTTCTTGGGAAATATGTTTGATTTCAGTGAACATTTGAAAGTAACATGCATTGATTCTGGGCCCAGCAACGCAGTACCACGGAAATTAAATTAGAGAGCGCTCACACGCTCCGGGTCTCCTCGATATCCGTGATGGACAATATTCAGCTCTCACTTTATTCCTATAACGGTTACATTCTTCTGCACGCCGCAGGGAGGTAGTGCAATCAGTGCACCTTCCGCGATGCACTGTAGGCATTACTTAAGGTTCTTTGCAGCGTCACTTTCGGCCCTTAGTTGCAACTTCTTTCAATCCTTTTGCTATACTTCCGTTAATATTCTGTTTCTTTCAAATTAATTTCCACCTTCTCCTCACAATATTGTTTCATGAGGCAACTTCGAGGTTTTTCTCCTGTTACACCTTTAAAACCTCCTTTACTCTCATTTCCTTTTCAGCGCTGACTGACCTCATCGGTCCCATCGCTTGGCCTTTGCCTAAATTTTATAATCCATTCCATGCATTCTTCTGTATTCATGGATAGGCATCCTGGCCTGAAAAATTTGTTAATAATTTTTTTCTGAAATATGAAGTTTCTATCAGATTTTTAATTTTTTACATTTTTCTTCTTGACTATTGTTATTCAATCAATTTTGGCTGTATCTGTTATATATTCGAATGTAATGCCATTGTGAATCTAGAATAGCCCTGAAGAAGACCAGGGACTGATGGTTGAAACAGCCGTCGGTTTAGGTATGAATATATAGAGCAGTCTTATTTATCCCTCCTAGAAGGGAGGCATTTGAAGATTTTCCAGTAAACTGTGGAAATTAATAATAATAATAAAAATAATAATAATAATAATAATAATAATAATAATAATAATAATAATAATAATAATAATAATAATAATAATAATAATGAACTCGTTTCCACAATGGATTTTTCCGTTCATTTTACACTACGAGATTACAGACGGTCAGTTTACACTGTCAACAAGAAAAAATGAGAAAAAAGTACAATTACTATGTAAAATAACAGCACAGACGTATATGTTAGAAAAGTGGCACAAAATGTCTGAGGTTTTTTCCCATTATTATACTAAAACAACACTAATAAAAAATAGTAAACTGAAAAACGATGATACAAACATATACCACAAAAATTCAATGAATTGCTGTAAACTGAAAATAAACAAAATGAATACCACTACTACTAGTGCTACTAGAAATACTACTAATGCTACTAAGAGGGACGACCACAATGAAAAGCCTCCTTTTTGCCACAGAGAAATGTTAGCCTCTTAATTTAACCGGACAACGTAAGGTCTCTGAGAGCATTACGTATTATTTCCTTTTTCTGTTTGCTTACTGGGCCATGCGAGTTCATTACCATCTTGCCACAATATATATGTATATGTATATGTATATATATATATATATATATATATATATATATATATATATATATATATATATATATATATATATATATATATGTACACATGCATATGTATATACAGTATATATATATATATATATATATATATATATATATATATATATATATATATATATATATATATATATATATATATATATATATATATATGGCTACTTTTTCTGTAAGTCAATAATTCAGTCCTTTATCTGCATCGATGCTGGTAAAACGACTTATTTTACAGGTTTATTTCCTTACATTAGGTCAGTAGGTCAGCAGTGTTGCACACACGCGACCTCTTGGGCGCCATAAAGAATTCAGTGAGTCGGCAGCTACTTATGAATCTTGTAACACAACCTCTGTGTTGAATTCTCTGGCTTCATTGTAGCCCTTCGCCGCTTGCACTAAATTAACAAAGTCTGTTGTAATTTCAATAACGTCCGTTTGTTTGTGTGTGTTCTGTACGTACCCTTCTCTTCAATGTGGTTTTGTGGCCGGCATAGCAAGATTTGAGGAAGGGTTACGCATCCTTTATCCTCTCTGTAAGCATTCGATTATAAGCTAGTATTCAGAGAAATGATAATTATTCGTTCTTGTTGTTAAAGCACATTAATGAAAGGGACGAATGCTTTAGTTTTATCGAATTTAATGCCTTCTTTTCTTGAGGTTTTGAGGGAAACAGGTGTATTTTAAACAGTGAATATGAGATGATGTGGCTAATTTACCTTCCTCTTTTCATGTGTCAAAATAGTCTCAAAGGCAGAACTTCAAGGGGTTTAAATCCGTAACATATTTGCCTCCATAGGGTGTCCCTACGAAGAAGATTGAACCATGACCAACTTACTGTCATCATTATACAATGTTGCTGAAATTATTATTAAAATAGGGATGTCTGAAGGATTTTACTAGAGTTTGGGTGTGTTATCCTCATCACTGTCTTTATTTTCTCACCGATGAATAATTAATGCAAACTGCGTCTGCCTAAGGAGTATGGATAACACTTTCCATTACGCACAGCCTATATTCCATTTTAATTAAAAAACCATGAAGTGAGTATTAAAGCTGACTGTTATTAAATCCACTGGAGATACATTTTCGTACTGAGCAGACTATAAAAAACTTCTTTTAGAACTGGTACGGCTACAGTCAATTATCTCCTAAACTTAGAGTTTCATAAGTTTCTGACGACCTATATTCGAAGGGTCGTGGTAGCTCAGTTATATCGTCAGCGACTCGAACTTTGTTTGTCCCAGTTTCAAGCTTCGCTCAAGCTGTGAAAGACGTTGACTGGCAATCGACCCCACTGTTCCCGTGAGATGCAGGTCAACATTTTCTTAGTCTAGTCGTAATCCTCTAACATTATAAAATGTAATCATAACGTGTACCTCTTTCTTTGGTATTTTCTTAGTCGATTCTTGGTGAGTATGTTTCTAATATTCTTTTTGTTACATTATAGGTTCACTATAATTCCTTTTATGGTAGTGTGAAATTTCTCTTCCAAAAGAAGTTTATCATTAAATTCTCTCTCTCTCTCTCTCTCTCTCTCTCTCTCTCTCTCTCTCTCTCTCTCTCTCTCTCTCTCTCTCTCTCTCAATCTAGTTGGTCTTCACTTAAAAACGAGCCTCATTAGAAAATTGGGATATATATGTGTGGAAAACCAAAAGAATAGCAATAACAGTAAAGCATGCACTTGCATACATTATCTAGATTCGACCGAGAATAAAGGGGATACTCGCGATAAGATGTGAGATGGAAAATGGATGTAATTCAAGATGCAATAAGCGGAGGAGGACAAAGAATAATTTTTCTGCAATCATAGAAATGGTAAGAAAGTAATTTTACGAATGACTGTGTCTCACAATAAGCAACTCTCTCTCTCTCTCTCTCTCTCTCTCTCTCTCTCTCTCTCTCTCTCTCTCTCAAAATGGATGTAATTACAATAAGCGAAGGAGAACAAACAATAATTTTTCTGCAATCATAGAAATGGTAAGAAAGTAATTTTATGAATGACTGTGTCTCACAATAGGCAACTCTCTCTCTCTCTCTCTCTCTCTCTCCTCTCTCTCTCTCTCTCTCTCTCTCTCTCTCTCTCTCTCTCTCTCTCTGAAATGTAATTCAAGATACAATAAGCGAAGGAGAACAAACAATAATTTTTCTGCAATCATAGAAATAGTAAGAAAGTAATTTTACGAATGACTGCGTCTCACGATAAGCAATCTCTCTCTCTCTCTCTCTCTCTCTCTCTCTCTCTCTCTCTCTCTCTCTCTCTCCCTCTCTCTCTCTCTCTGTGGAAACAGCGTCAGTGAAATACCCAGAGCGGAGTGAGGTGACAGTGAATTTCTCCCACCAGTGTTGTTTATATCGGCGATTTTGAAATACATTCTCTTATCCATTAGCGTTCCTGCACTCCTGTTAAGCAAAGCATTCATAAAATCACGATACAATACCTTCGTAATTAAAAGAAGGACAACTATTCCAAAACCGGTTATATTTCTTCCACGTTTCCAGCATATTACTATCAAACTTCACTCAAGTACACAACACTGACAATGAAATTTAGATTTCGTAAGTTCTTGCGTGTGAGCTATAAAATCACCTAAAGAACAAAGGTGACTAATATATAAATTAATATATATATATATATATATATATATATATATATATATATATATATATATATATATATATATATACATATATATATATATATATATATATATATATATATATATATATACACACACACACATACATATACGATGAAAATATGCAATGTCTGGACTGCTTAACTCAACGATTGTTTCCTTTCTTCAACTACCAAACCGTTCGCTTCTTTTTCTTCAGTTCTCTTCGTATTTGAGCTAATAATAATAATAATAATAATAATAATAATAATAATAATAATAATAATAATAATAATAATAATAATAATAATAATAATAATAATAACAGTCTCTAGTATAATACTAGAGGATGGGCAAAACAAACGCGCTTGTATACCACTTCCTTTGAATATTTAAAAAATATATGTAATCCTCCAAAGCATTCTGACTGACGTTTCACGCGGGCTATTACGGCGAACTAGGGAGTATATATCAAACATGCTGATTCCGATTAACATAAAGCCATAACGCTAATAGCCGTTTCTGCTTTGGCAACAGCGAGATGGAATTACGTCGGTTTAATGAACGTAAACTCGGTGATTCCACCGTCTCAATAGAATGCAACCGGCGGGGAGTCTGAGCCGTCGCACTTGCATGATGATAAAGCAAATGACTGTGGAGATAATTATTATTAAAAAAATAACTGAGTAGGAAGAGAATCAATAGAATGCAACCGGCATGGAGTCTAAGCTGTCGCACTTGCATGATGGTAGAGTAAGTGACAGTGGAAATAATTATTATTAAAAAAATAACTGTGAGTAGGAAGAGAATCAATAGAATGCAACCGGCATGGAGTCTAAGCTGTCGCACTTGCATGATGGTAGAGTAAGTGACAGTGGAAATAATTATTATTAAAAAAATAACTGTGAGTAGGAAGAGAATCAATAGAATGCAACCGACATACACTTTGAACTGTGATATTTGCATGATGATAAAGTAGATGACTATGAAGAAATTATTATTTAAAAATGACTAAGAGTAGGAAGACTCAATTGAATGCAACCGACAGAGACTGAGCTGTCATACTTGCATAATGATAAAGTATATGACTATGAAGAAATTATTATTTAATAATAACTATGAGTAGGAAAAGAATCAATAAAATGCAACCGACATAGACTCTGAGCTGTGATACCTGCATGATGATAAGGTAAATGACTATGAAGAAATTACGATTTAAAAGTGACTATGAGTAGGAAGACTCAATAGAACGCAACCGACGGAGACTTTGAGCTGTCATACCTGCATGAAGACAGAATAAATGACTGTAAAGAAATTATTAGGAAAAAATAACTGTGAGTAAGAAAAGAACCAATAGAATGCAACCAACGTAGACTCTGAGCCGTGATACTTGCACGATGGTAAAGTGTATGACTATGAAGAAATTATTGTTTAAAAATGACTATGAGTAGGAAGACTCAATAGAATGCAACCGACAGAGAGTCCAAGCTGTCGCACTTGCTTGATAATAAGGTAAACGACTACGAAGAGATTAATTAAAAAAGAGAAATCATAAATCTGTAAGAAACGTTTGAATTCCAACATGAAGGAATGAAGACCGTCATATAAACTTTTCATATGATATAAATAATTCACGATGAGAAAATGATTCAAATAAGAAAATAATAAAAAAAAATGGAAGAGAAAGTAAACGACTTTGAGGAAAATTGAGAAAAAGAAAATGAATATGCATGGAAGAAACTTAATGCAACAGATAAGAGAGGAATAATAAATCTGAATTAAGTTTGAAATCCCATTTGAAGGAAGGCAGAACGACGTTAAAATATATTCATCTGAAATACACAATTCATGATACAATATTATTCAAAAAAGGAAATCATTAAAAGAATCTGAGTAAACAATTAAAAATATTTGGCAAAGAAGAAAAAACTGGAATATTAAAAAAAATTATGAAAATTTTTCAGATGCAAAAAGATAACACAAATAATTAATACGTTAAAATTAAAAAGAAATCGATCAAGTAAAATAAAAAAAATAAAAGTCTACTGCATTTCAAACGTTTTTAGATATTACGTGTTATTATTCTGGCCTTTCTCTCTATAGAGGTAAATAAAAAAAAAAGTGTTTCAAAAACCCCAGAAGCCTTTACAGGAAACCTGTCATTTTAACACATGAAACTTGACCGCAACGATTTCAGGATGGAAACCAACCGTATTCAACGGCGAATAACATTTATATATATATACATACATATATATATATATATATATATATATATATATATATATATATATATATATATATATATATATATATATAAAACAATGATGATGAAATCTAAAATAATAGAATACTGAAGAAAAAAAACTGTCAAAGGTCAGTAATATATTTAAGATAAAAAAAAAAAAATTATAACGTTTCCCAATATTTTTAGGTACTACGTGTCATTATTCTGTGCTTTCTCTCTCTATAGGTAAATAATAAAAAAAAAAGTCTTTCAAAAAGCCCAGAGGCCTTTACATAAAACCTGTCACTTTAACGCATGAAACTTGACCGCAATGATTTCGGAATGGGAACCAACCGTATTCGACGGCGAATAAGATTAGGTTTGGTCGTCCGGGTTTAGTGCAAATGAACTTCGCTTTGTGAACCTCCAGCGAAATTGGATTAGGGACTGCACAGTTGCTTCGGGTCCTCTTTGGTTCCCCCGTACAAAGGGCGACTTTATTTCCACATAATATTTTATGCGAATATTGAAAATGGGTGGTTTTGATGGATTTGGAAAATGGGTTCATCTACAAAAAGCGCAATATGATATTATGTGCAGTGTTGCCATATTATGTGCAGTGTTGCCATCGATTCTGATACAGGTTGAATGTAGTTCCGATAAATTTTTGCCAATACATTTTCATGAAATCATTATTCATTTCATAGAGAAAAATGATAGAAGGGAGGTTAAATATTTTGCTGATATGCTTTTGGTGATAAATTTAACTAAATGAAAATTACTTCTGCGCTCTGCTATCCACATGGAAATACAAGATTGTGATAACTGTTATCCCCAAGCATAACTAAATCTGTAATGAAAATCTGGTGAGAAATAAAGTGTAATAGAGTTATGTATCAAGATTTTTATTATGTGACGGAAACGTTACAATGAAAAAAAAAAGTTCTTGTTCTTTAATAAAGATTTCCATGAGTATAGTATATTTCTAAATCTCATTCCACTTGTTTTATTCTACTCTGTCAGAATAGCAAAAATACAAATATTGGAATAAATTAAACTGAATGACCAACACTACTTCTGTACCTGCTAGAGAGAGAGAGAGAGAGAGAGAGAGAGAGGAGAGAGAGAGAGAGAGAGAGAGAGAGAGAGAACAACACAACAACAACAACAACAACAACAACTCCACTTTCTTCCGACGGCGCCGCTCCGAGAGCAGCAGTGGAATTCAGCCCACCAAAATTCTCCGAAGAATGAAAATGGCAAAACCGTTTCGGACTTGGATTTTCGCGTCCCATCTGATGCTGCGGGATTACGGACCAGCAATTCCCTCTGCTGATCCGGACGGAGGGAGAATCACCCGTAAAACGAGCCGCTGTTGATGGAGAAGACGCGAAAAACCTGTGATTGCCCTGACGCTGCAAAGGGAATGGATTCGGGCCGATATATCTGGGATGGAGGCGTCTTGCAACGTTCGCTAAAAAGTGCGCCGGTAATAAGGGATGAGAGTATGACGGTAAGTTGTGCTGCAATAAGGGCGAGAGTAACGTACAGGTGCAACTATTATTATTATTATTATTATTATTATTATTATTATTATTATTATTATTATTATTATTATTATTATTATTTCTAATTTTCCAATTGCATAATTATTATTATTATTATTATTATTATTATTATTATTATTATTATTATTATTATTTCCCATTTTCTAACTGCACAATTATTATTATTATTATTATTATTATTATTATTATTATTATTATTATTATTATTATTTCTCATTTGCTAACTGCATAATTATTATTATTGGTCAATAACAATAATAATAATTATGTAACAAGTAAGAAAATAAGAAACAGACTTTTTATAACTAATGTATCATTGTTCCTCAAATCATCATCATTATTATTATTATTATTATTATTATTATTATTATTATTATTGTTAGTAGTAGTAGTAGTAGTAGTAGTAGTAGTAGTAGTAGTAGTAGTAGTAGTAGTCAAAAGCTCAGCAAAGCTAACAATTCCTCCAACAAGAAAGGTCTCTCCTTGCAATTCCATTAGTCTGTTAAAGCCTATTGAAAACTCCCTATTTTCCCATTCATTTTCTTCACTAATACTTTAAACTATACCGCAACCGTACAAGTAAGATTGCACCCATCACGTATGTCATTGCTAAAGAAACCGGCTCCTACTGATAATCACTATTTTACACAAGACAGGTGAAAGAACTCGTACACGAATAACGATTTAGTAATGGATGCATGGGAAAAAGGTCTCCATTCATGAATTTGAAGCAGCAAGTACGAATAAGTAAATCAAAATACAATTTTATCTTTGTGATGCTGAAGAGAAAGATATTAAATTCGAACACTAGTGTCTACCAAGCCCCTCCTTCGGAAGGCGTGGATATTGCAGATTATGCAATAAAACACATCATTCATTCTCTACCTCTTAACAAAAACTGCGATTCTTTAATTAGTTTACATCAATATCATTTAAACCTCCAATCAGCAGAATAAAAACTAGAATGGAAAAACGGAAATAATAGTTTAAACCAAAAATTAACAAGTGAAAACCAGAATTAAAAAATGGAACCAATTAGTGGCTCAGAACTATTTAGGTCCCATTTATTTTTTTATTATTGACTCAAAACTATTTAGTTCCCCTTTGTTTTTATTACTGACTCAAAACTATTTAGTTCCCCTTTATGTTTATTAGTCTCAATCATGGAACAGCAGTTCCCTTTTTTTTTATTAGTCTCAATCATGGAACTAGAGTTCCCTTTTATTTTTACTAGTCTCAACCATGGAACAATAGTTCCCTTTTATTTTTATCAGTCTCAGTCATGGAACTATAGTTCCCTTTTATTTTATCAGTCTCAATCATGGAACAATAGTTCCTTTTTATTTTTATTAGTCTCAATCATGGAATAATAGTTCCCCATTATTTTCATAAGTCTCAATCATGGAACTAAACAGATTAAATGGCATATTGTTCATGGCTTAACATTTCATGGACGAGCATTAGAGAAAAGCTGAGGTAAAATGAAGTTGTAGGTAAACACCTTCCACATCTGCTACATACTGAATCATTACTACATAACAAACTCTAATTAACGCAAGCGGGGTTTTTTCTTAATTCTTAATTACTTTAGCACCCTGATTAATGCAGGAAATGAACATATTTCTCGTTGGTTTGAATTAATTATCTTCTCTGCTGAAGTTTAAAGGTCAAAGAAGAGGCATGAAGCCACTCCATGAAGGAAAAAGGAAGGTTTTCAATTTGTTTCATGTAATTAATTGCATATGCTGAAAGCATCAATTTTTTCATTTAAGAATTTCTTATATCAACAATCTTGGACTTTTTAATAGTTTCATAATTTTCATTTATGATTTAATAAATTTTATATCATTCATCATAGATTTTTTTTTATTTTCACAATTTTTACAGTCGAGACGCCCTGGCGGTTGAAACAGCAGTTACCATGAGGATAAAAAATCCCAGTATCCATTTTAATAATAATATAAATTTCCCAGGAAAATCTAATCACCTAAATACATTTATATTTTAAATCTCTTTTCAATGATGATTGACTGCAAATATACTCAGAATTGTGAAGAGGAGCCGGTGCTGTTTCTTCGTCATGTATATCCAACAATTCTGAAGCAGCATTTCTGAAATGTTGTTCATTAGGAGCTATTAATCAGCGCCTCGTATAATTGCACGAAGTGAAACTTGCATTATGCTAATGATGATACGGTAAGATGTCGACAAATGATTTGCAACGCAATTAAAATTTGGTATGGAGTTCCACATCTCATGTCAGCCATAAAGACAAAGGCGTGGTCAAATTTAACTAAAATATTGGTTACCCTCAATTCAATATACCATTACGACACCCCATTGAAAATTTTAGCTTACTGTATTTCCCCATGTGAAAACGTTCCATAAAATTCCAAAGTCTACAGTATTAATTTACCGGAGAAAATATCTAAGAGAACATGAGTGTAATATCCCTACAGGCACCATGTCATTCATAAGATATATTATCAATACAGTGCTAATATTGACTGGCAAGGAGAGTTTACAAGGTTATGAAGTATGATGCACTAATTGGAATTATTATACACGAAAAGGGAGTTGCAGATTTTTAAAGGAACACTAAAACTAAAAGATTAATTAATCTGGCTTTACAAACTGTAAATCTATCTATCTATCTGTCTACAGAGCTAAACACAGCATGCACCTTCGGATGGCCAAATAATCTTCAATACTAAATATATGTTTTGAGAATTTCTTGAATACTTGACGTCTTTCATTTGACCTTACTACTCTTTTAAGTTATCAGAATCGCAACTTTTATATACGAGGTACTTTTCTATGTCACCAAGATGAGTTAGTTTTCTAGTCAGTAGTTAATATCAGAGATAATGACTCCAAGTTATAAACTGACAATTATTCATATGTTATTCAAATCCTATCTCTCTCTCTCTCTCTCTCTCTCTCTCTCTCTCTCTCTCTCTCTCTCTCTCTCTCTCTCTCTCTCTCGTATCAAAGTTT
This sequence comes from Macrobrachium rosenbergii, assembly GCA_039081455.1. Lineage (NCBI taxonomy): Eukaryota > Metazoa > Arthropoda > Malacostraca > Decapoda > Palaemonidae > Macrobrachium > Macrobrachium rosenbergii. The sequence continues at coordinate 27,653,726 of JANJGK010000036.1, forward strand.
CTGCACCACCCATGCCACCCTACATGTGTCACTCTTCCTCTCTCACTTCCAAATTAAAATGTTTATCATCAATTCATCTTCTTCCTTTCTTCCATATCAACATTTTTGCTTTATCTCTCTCTTTCTCCTCTTCCATATTAGAATTTTTGCTTCATCTCTCTCTCTCTCTCTCCCTTCCATATTAAAATGTCTTTCGCCCATTCCTCCTCACCCTCTCTCTCTCTCTCTCTCTCTCTCTCTCTCTCTCTCTCTCTCTCTCTCTCTCTCTCTCCCTTCCATATTAAAATGTCTTTCGCCCATTCCTCCTCACCTTCTCTCTTGTATATTAAAACTTCTGCTTTATCTCTCTAGTTCGCTTCTTCCACATCAGAATTTTTGTTCTCTCTCTCTCTCTCTCTCTCTCTCTCTCTCTCTCTCTCTCTCTCTCTCTCTCTCTCTCTCTCTCTCTCGTTTCAAATTTGGATGTGCTGAAAAAATATACAATTTCTCATTCGTTAAACGTTTGGGGCATGTTAAATACCCAACAGAAACGGTAATTGTGCACACATGATATTGTTCCTACCCAAAATCCCCAAGAAATATTTGACCCCGAAAATTTATTCCTAGAACTCTTATTAGAAAATTTATTCCTAGACCTCTTTTCATCAAAGTTGTCATCAACATGACCTCTTTAAATTGTTAACTTGTTATCCACTTACACAACTGGCATTTAGTTCTTTTACCTGACACACGCATGGCCTTTTAAAAAAATTTCATTTAATTCTTGCTTTGCAGGTGAAAAGAGTAGTTGTTGGGAAGAACTTGTTATTCGCCGTATGCCAGCAGCTACCACACAATGTTATTTCGATGTCACAGCTTAAAAAGATGAATAAATATTAGGGTGACTTTAATCTAACATTTAACATCCTAAAGTAGCGGGAAAACAATTTAATGCGTAATAAGTCCTCTACACGTAACAACTGTTAGTGTACGCAGCAATACATTTACCTTGTAAACAATTAAACTCCTTCGTTCCCAACATCCGTACTAGGTTGGCAATTCGTTATCTGGCAGGTATAACTGCATTTGTAATATACATAACAAACAGCATTTGCATGTTCAAATTCCATAGTTAAAAATAGAATTTCAATATTGACTAACGGAAATGTATTTCACAAGTGGAGATCGACATGTTCCGCATTGCATAACTGACTGAATGCTTGTTTCTCAACCACCAGATTTTCAAACTCCCCCAGAGCTTCAGTTTTCCTAGCTCCTAGTAATTTTCTTGGTTTGAAGAGCTAGATCTATCATTTCACTAAGGCGTTTGCCCCAATTTAGTTATCTCTCTTCTCTTCTTTCCTTCTTATTTATCTCTCTTCTCCATTCTCTTTTTTCTGCTGCAATCCTAAAGCTACTTTTCATATGGACAACGTCCTTGAAGAGGTGAGGCAGCAAAAGCCTAGAATGAACTTGTTCTTTTGAAGACACTAACTGGCAATCTTAAATGTTCTTTCTGCCTAAAGAACAATGCCTTCTGAGATCAACATAGCCTTACACACATGAAATTCTTTTCCCAGATTCGATTCATAATGCGAGGCTTCATAGATTTCTGATTTTAACAAACACTGAAATTTCCACTTTGATCAGAACTGTCATCTGGCGAGTAGGATAAGTTATCATATGTGGGATTTCAGTTCATATTCGAAGCTCAAAGCGGGAGTTCTGGTGAAATGGTCAAATAAAAAACTTTGATGCACTGCTGAAGTTAAACAACATTCGAGAGTAAGATTACTGTGAAAAGCAGCATTCATGCTAATAATAACTTGAACCTTATAAAGATTCTCAATCCCCACACATCCGTTTACAATCATAACCTCGCTAAGACCGAGCTGAGATGACCTTAATATCACACATGCGAAAATTGGAATAAAACTTAGGATACGCACAATCGTTAATGGTAGGGAAACTAAATGGAGACGCAGAAATTTATGAAATAAAACTAATGAATCTGGTTTTTTTGTAAAGGAAGATGTGACTATAAATTTCCTAAAGGATTTAAGGTCATATTTCATAACAGTCACATATAACGTCTGGCTACGAATTACTCGTGAGTGTCGATATCATACAATCAATTGAGTTTTAACTCACAGATAGAGAATAATGTCTCTGAAATACAATAATAAAAAGAAAGTTGTCGAGACAGACGTGGAAAATCAGTGTTAAAAGGACACCTTGGTAAAATACTGATAATTAGTTACAGTAAGTATATAGTCTTCAAGCTCCAATTTCCGGACTTAGCACTCAGGCAAAGAATAAAAGTACAATGAACCTATGATCAGAGGAACAATTATTTGAAGTTCGCCTAAGACAGATATTCGTGTATCCTATTTATTTAATTATTTATTACACATAGGAATCGTAATGAATTCAAAACATGTAGAGCACAAAGAATAACAACACCAATAATAATAATAATAATAATAATAATAATAATAATAATAATAATAATAATAATAATAATTTTCATCACATACACCCAACTTTATATAATCGATGAAGCTAAAATGCAGAATTATATCCATTATTCAATACCAAATTAGCTAGTATATTCCTTACTAAGTTATTTACATATATTAAATTTACCAGCTTCTAATTAAAACAAGACCCGTATTTCACAGGGGTGAAATCTTAACCTTTCCCCGAAGAATCTCTGGTCACCAGAGCTAAGCATTACAAAGTCTCCCCAGCCCCGTTACAACACATCCAAGGGAAATGTCAAGTACTGCAGACAGGGCACTAGGAAACAATCTTGTTCATTTGATGCCCAGCGAACCTTGCGTAACTGAACAAGAAGATCGGTTATGTAAACTGCAAAGTGACATGAGAGACAGACCTAGCGCAGTGTATGTGACTAACTGAATACGGAAAGTCACTGAATAAATCATACATTTGCTTCTAGTATCGGGAGCTCGGGCAGTCGTCTCACTTGGTTTACGATATGATGTAGCAAATGTTGCTTACTTCTTTAAATTTGTAGCAGTATGTGCTTTTAATTACTTAAACTGCACTGTGAATTTAATTCAATGGGAACTGAATATTGTGATGGATAAAATTACTTGCTAAAACCAAGGAAAAGAAACATAATTAAGTGCTGAACATATAGGATAATTTTTTTACATTTATTTATATATACAAAATTATTTACGCTATATTCATAAACGAAAGTAAAAACAACCTATATTTATGTGACGTGCAGCACTTTGTATCCTAATAACGTGTTTTGTGTCGACATTTACTGTACGCCTCGGAACGTATAATACTTATATAAGGACGAAGAGCTGCTTCAAATGTTGCTAAAAGCTACACTATATATAGGAAAGATCTTGACCAGGGTCAAGACTAAGGTCAATTTCTGACCCTCATAAGGCAATCAGAACACAGGACATAGTCCAATGTTATATTTAACTGCAATAAATTTTTGTGTAACTTCGGTGGGAAACATCTTTTTACTTTTATATTCAAA
>JANJGK010000036.1:27659730-27672230 GCA_039081455.1 Macrobrachium rosenbergii
CTCATAATGATATACTGTTAGTTTTAAACTCCTTGTTAACATTCCCCTGGACCATGTGAAATTCCGTAATCGAATGAAGACTCAGTACAACAAACTCCTGTCAAAAAGCCTTATATTAATACGATAATGGAAGACAGAAACGAGAAAATAAAAAAAACTTTAACAGTAAAAAATACTTGGTCGGCAAAGCGTATTTTTAATAATAATCGATTAAAATGGGTCTAAAAGTATTCAGTAATCATCGGTTACTTGATGACGTCAGGGATAAACTATTTTGATATTCTCAGAAAGAAAGCAATGAAAAACATGTAAGTGAAAGTTACCCAATCACCTAAAGTGAAAATGATCCAATAACGTTAAAGTTTTACACATCTGCGTAAATTCTCGAAAGATTCGGGTATTCATCATTATGTTCTTTCTCTACTATGTCACTCTGTCTGTCTGCCCTACTCTCTCACTCTCTTTCTCTTGTTATTTATCGAATCTACTTACAGTCTGTCTGTCTCTCTCTATCACTCTCTCTCTCTCTCTCTCTCTCTCTCTCTCATGCTGTACATCAACCCTACTTTCTCACTCCCTCTCTCATGTCGTTCTTTAAATCCTACTTTTTCCATGTCTGTCTATCTCTATTTCTCATATTCCAAAGGAATTATTAAAATAACCCTTATTGCAAGTAAGATAAGCATAGATCCCCGAAATGCCAGCACAGTATCCACAAGGCGGTTCTGAAACGGCAGAGATACAGTCACACCGTTGAGTAATGACTTCATAATGGAGGGTAGTACACCATGCTAATGAGGTCTTTGTTCTACAGTACAAGCAGCTGTAAACTCTAGGCACGTCTTGCGTACGAGATAATGAAGGAAAAGTTTGCCGGAAATGTAGTATTTTCTAAAGGGGAAATGAGGGAAACGCGTTTCCCTCGACTTCCACAATTCCCTCATTCCTCCTGTATTTTATCAAGAGGGACAATTGCTGGCGAAGCGAGATTTCATTGTAATAAATGACAGAAATTAAGTTTTTCATCCCCACTTTTGATTTCCTAAGAAAAGTTGGCCTGCAATCCGTCATCCGTCAAAGGCCACAGAGGTGAATTATGGGGGCAATCATTGTTTTTATTAGTGATCAGTTCCCCTAATTTTACGGGTATTGTGTTTTCCATCGTTTTCCCTTGGTGCTAAACATACGTTTCATATTTTTCAAAGTAAAACTTGATTCTTTATTCTTTTATTCTCACTCACGATAAATCTCCGCAAGAACAATGGGGTCTGACTGAGAACATAGATAACCTGAGCTTCGTCATTTGCTTGAAATAATTCCTTCAGGAACTTGGTTAAGACTCTGGTCTTGCGTAGATTCATAAAGCAACGGAAGAAGAACAAAACTGCTTTCAAGAATCATCGGAAATATTCACAAGAGCACAATAACAGGGGAAATAATAAAAACGCAGAATGCAGATCAAACTGAAACAAAATGTCCCTTTAGTAATATCGTGCACATATTTCGAACATGGACGCCTAAAGGGGCTTGATGAGGTAAATAACTTTTCAAAACAAGTCATGAATAATATAAATTCATGAGAAGCTAAATAAATTTATGTTATCAGTACAAGAAGACCAACAGAATTTAGAGACTTTTATGGCTATATGTTAGGAATCAATAACTTTAAAAATCTAAAAAGAATGGAGAAGGAGTGAAAAATTAAAACCCAACCAAGTGACTAACGAAAGTAGAACTCGAAAGAGAAAGACTTTGAAATAGGTGAAAATTCAATCAGTCAGAGTAATTTCATCATGATACTGCGTATTTCACAATACCCATTTCCTGTCTAACCTTTATTATAACCTTAATCTTATAGCATTTAAATAAACTATGAAATATAAAACTATGGGCATCCGAAAAATAGATTTTCTCTGTTTTCACTTCGAAGAATAAAAATAGAAGATATGTAATTTTTTTTTCAGATTTTCTCTGTTTTCATTAAAAAAAATAAAAATAGGTGTTATTTTTTTTTTATTAGATTTTCTCTGTTTTCATTCGAAGACTAAAAATAGATGTAATTTTTTTCTAGGTTTTCTCTATTTTCACTTCGAAGAATAAAAATAGAAGATATGTAATTTTTTTTTAAAGTTTCAAAACGATTCCTGTTCCAAAGATCGCGACCTCGGAAGGGGTACAAATCCATTCTGACGGAATTCCTTAAACGGCGGGAGGACAGTCACACAGCTAAGTAATGGCCCCGGCGTTGAGACTTTTCCCCACAGAAATGAGGTTCTGAGTCCTACAAAGAGCAGTAGCACAGACTCACGGCGTCCCGCACGCGCACCATAACCGGAAAGGGAAAAAGAAAAAAAGCTGCATTTTGAATTTTGTAAAGTAAAAACGCTGGGGCGCCTTCACCTGGCTTCCTCACAGAGCAATGCATCCGTGAGAAAGGTACATATACATCCCCGGCCCCGCCTCAAAGGTTGGCTTTGTCTTTTCTTTCAAAATCTTTTCTTTGTAGCTTTTTTTTTTATGAACAGCTTATTCGTATTCTTGCCAACTTGAAAATGAAGCAAACTTCTCTTTAGGGGGTGGGGTTGGGGGGGAAGGAGACTGGATATTTGTAGATCCCAAACAACTTTCGCTTACAAAATCTTTCAGGCGTGCTACAACAAAAAAACACACAAGCACAGGATTTCAACCCAGGTAATTCATCTTTTGTCTTTCAAATTCCTTTGTTAAAACAACAGCATGAAAGGAAAATCATAAATAATTAGCATTAGCTCCAAGAATTAGAAGATATTTGACTGTTTTGTAAGAAATCTTTTGTATTCTTTCCATTTTCGTAATAAACTTTCTTAACACTATCTTGAACGAAGTCTATCTTATAGATGAGAGCATGCATTTTTTTAGTAAGTGTCTTTTTTTTTTTTTGAGCGATAATACAGGACCTTCCTTGCGATTAATGAGTTTCTGGCGAACATAAATTCAAATTAAAAGCAACACACCCAACCACTGCAAAAAAAGAAAAAAAATATATATATATATAGAATAAACATAATAAAATATTCTTTCATCGAGAAAAAATTTAAGCAATCTACTGCAGATTATCAAATCACCCTCGTTATACAGACTGGAAATTTAACTTTTCAGGCCACACACCCACACACACACATGTAAAGTCCGTGTAAATGAGATCTCTTCTAATATACATTATCTCTCTAAAATAAGCACTCTGTAATATTTCACATGCCTCTCTCTCTCTCTCTCTCTCTCTCTCTCTCTCTCTCTCTCTCTCTCTCTCTCTCTCTCTATATATATATATATATATATATATATATATATATATATATATATATATATATATATATATATATATATATATATATAAAATGTGTATGTATGATGTATGTTCAGAAGACGAACATTTTTCCAGGATCCCTATTAAAATAAAATTACAATTTTAGTTGGCTCCATCCTTCTTTTCCCACATTATGAGAAAATTTGTGGTAGGCGTAATGAAGACGGTTGTAAATCACTTGAGGTTTACCGTCATCATGATAAATTAACTTCATCGCGTTAACTGCTGAATTTTAATGAACCCACTTCAAAACAACATTTCCGTGAACACCTAAAATGATAAAATAGTTGACTTAAGAAAAAAGTGAGTTACGACAATAATAATAATAATAATAATAATAATAATAATAATAATAATAATAATAATAATAATAATTAGTGATGGGAATATATTAGAGCATAATCTTCACAGGACTTCTGCAATTTTTTTTATGATAATATTAATAGAAAGAACAAAAATAATTTAAAACAATTTAAGAAAAGTAAATAATAATAATAATAATAATAATAATAATAATAATAATAATAATAATAATAATAATAATAATAATAATAATAATAATAATAATATAATAATAATAATAATAAAAATAATAAAAATAATAATAATAATAATAATAATAATAATAATAATAATAATAATAATAATAATAATAATAATAATAATAATAATAATATTAAATGAATTCAAATCACATTGGTCGAAATATATCTTTTTGTCTACATGAATGTTAAGTGCTGTTGTAATAATAATAATAATAATAATAATAATAATAATAATAATAATAATAATAATAATAATAATAACTCTGCGTTTTAGAATTTTTTTTTTTTGTTAACGATTTCCCCTTACTTGATGCCTTTGATATTACGTTCCATAAACTATCCTAAGATGGCTCAAGAGAGAGAGAGAGAGAGAGAGAGAGAGAGAGAGAGAGAGAGAGAGAGAGAGAGAGAGAGAGAGAGAGAGAGGTATCCTAGAAATACTCGATTTTAATTGTAATCGAAGCGACAACAGAGAAACGGCTAAAAACTCAGAACGAGAATGGATGAGTAAATCGAAAAGGAAATGGTCGCATAAGCAAGCAAACAAAAGACTAACTTTGATTCAGCTATTGAAGAAACATCAAACGAAAGGTTCCCCTCAGCGAAGAAAAAGAAAAAAACCAACGAAAGGTTCCCCTCGGTAAAAAAAAAAAAAAAAAGAAAATAACTCTAATGGTATATTTTCCACGACTCTTGTTTTTACACCAAAACCTTAGGCTCATCAAACCTGAAACCTCATCCATGAGCAGGGATGACTATATTTAACATTTCTCTTATCATCGCACTTCTAAGGGCAAAACACATAAGCGGACATTTTTTTTATTTAATACTTCTTCCTTTCTTTCATTCTGTTTTCACTATTCCCTCCCTTCCCTTTCTTTCTCTCAATTCCTGCTCTTACCTTCATCCCCTTAGTTTATCCCCTTTCCTATTATCACCCAGTTTTTCCCAGCTCCTTCTTTTCCCAATTTTTCCTGTTACCTCACTTCACCCAGTTTCTCCTTTCCCCATTTTCATCCAGCTTCTCCCTTACCCTTCTTGCACTCAGGTTTTCTCTTCCCTTCTTTTGTCTAGTTTCTATTCTTTCCTTTCACACACTCTTTCTCCCTTTCCCTCCTTTTGCTCAGTTTCTTTGCTTCCTTCTCTTGCCTAAGTTTTCTCCCCTTCCCCAGTTCCTCATTGGAGGGATGGGTAGAGTTCTCGGCTAGCACGCTCTTGGCCCAGCGTTCGATTCCCCGACCGGCCAATGAAGAATTAGAGGAATTTATTTCTGGTGACAGAAATTCATTTCTCGTCATAATGTGGTTCGGATTCCACAATAAGCTGTAGGTCCCGTTGCTAGGTAACCAATTGGTTCTTAGCCACGTAAAATAAATCTAATCCTTCGGGCCAGCCCTCTCTAGGAGAGCTGTTAATCAGCTCAGTGGTCTGGTTAAGCTAAGGTATACTTAACTTTTTCTCCCCTTCCCCTTTCACTCACTCAGGTTCCTCACAACAAAATCTTGTCTGCAGAAGTGGCACCGGCCCTTCGGACGTATATGTCCTCCTCTGGCAGGAGTGCACGTCATCCAGCGGCTGAGTAATGCCCTCATTAGAGAGACGACCCATAATGAGGTCTGGGTCCTACAGTACAAGCAGCAGTAAAGCAAACTCACGGCGTCCCTCACGCACGCCATAATGGGGTAAACAAACGAGAAAGGTCAAATCTTGAAGAAGAAGAAGAAGAAGAAGAAGAAGAAGAAGAAGAAGAAGAAGAAGAAGAAGAAGAAGAAGAAGACTTCCTCTTCCTCTTCTTCCTTTTCTCTCTTCGACGGGGGGTTCACCTAGTTCCTCTCAGAGTTATGCAACCGTGAGAAAGTACATACTTTACCTTGACTCAAATGTTGGCTTTTACTCTTCTTTAAGAATCTCTTCTCTGACAATAGGTTTTTTTCTTCTTCTTCTTTTAACATTTTTCTTCCGGGTAAAAATGCTTCACGATTTTTTCTAAAAAAAACTAAAAAAAAAATTGAGGACACTTGAATGAAACTTTTTAGTACGCTGAGAATTGATAATTAAAAACGTGTGTTTATATTTAAAACTATACTTGAAAACATAACTGCCATTTTACAGACTCTCAAGCATGACAAGGATAAGTGATCAATCGATGATACTGCTGTCAATAATAAGATAGCCCAAGTCTGTTTAGTGCAGTTTTTACGTAATTTTTCTATCATTACTTTAAAGAACTTTAGGCAACCATAACATCGATAAACCTTTAGCTTCCGCAACCCCATATATATTTTAAATTGTTCTTACAGTTTGAAATTAATATTAACCCTTCTTTGCTCTAGCTGAATTAATAATGAATACCAAGGTCTTAAATGTACATCCTCATCCTTTCATTTAAACTAATTTTATAGTAATTTATGAAGCTGCTCGTTTATGTAATTGCTAGTTCCGCAATGCCTTCATTAGGAAGACAGTACTCCCCACTAACGAGGTCTTAGGCCTACACGAGTGTAAACTACACTCGTGTAGTTTACACTCGTGTAGTTTACAATGCAATACAACTCGTAAGCCTAAAACATCAAATGTTGAAAACGGAAAATGATGGAAGAACCCTCCTTTCCATCTTCTTCTTTATTTATTTATTTATTTATTTTTTTAGTTTTACAAGAGCGATACAAATAAACGTATTCATACAGCAATGCAACCGTTACAAAATTTGCAGACTCGACAAAGAGCGTCGTGAGTTTCCATCCTTCCTTAAAAGAGTTTGTGGATTTCTGTCTCGCCTAAATCGAAGGAAAACTTAATTGACCACCAATACTGGCATTTTTGCGTTTATTAAATGTGACACGAATCAGGTGAAGAAAACCGTGAAGATTATTGATAACTATAAATTCCACTTTGAAGTATAACCGAGTTTTCCCATGTTAATTCCCCCCTTGGATGATATGCCCTGTTTACACGGGAGATAGCAAATTCCCCTCGCTTGTTTTAATGGCAGTGCTTAGCTTAATATCGCTGCAAGTGTGCAATCTCCGTTTTCATTTTACCAGGGGATGAATATTTGAAACTGACATTAGAGAGAAAACGTGCAAATGATTACTTTATAAAGTTAAGATATCACTCATGTGAGCATTATTTAAAAAAAAATATTTGTGATAATGATCAAATCTGTTCTTTCAACATTGTGGAAAATTAACAAATCAGGAAATAATCAGTACTGTAATAGTGAGTATTTGGTCATAACTTTACATGACTCTCTAATTATGAGATACCAAAACCCATTTTATCTCTGGGGTTACAAATATAAGAATTTTTTTTATTCCTGCACAGTAATTATTACAAATTATCTCTATTCACATAATTTTGTCTTTGTACGTGTGCCTGCAAGCAAGGGTATTCATAAACGTGAAGTTTTTCTATTACTGTGATACTGCTGATTGGAGATAGCATAATTTTTTGTACCAGTCTTGTCATTAGCTGTTGCTAAAAGAGGTTCATGTTGTTGATTATGATTTTTAAACAAAATCCATTGTTATCTTACAGAAATACTGAAATCTGAAATGATTCTTTTTTCACTAAAAGAGAGAATGAAAAATGTTATCTCTGAAAATATTTGAATTCCAAACATACTTTAGTCATATATTATCTCCTTATGTCTACTGTAAATCGAGCTAAAAGACAACCTGACTGGAAAATAAAGCAAAGAATTATAATGATACAAACAGCTAGCGACAACACTACTGATGCTTATCACTTCAAGATGCTTAACACTTCAAGATAACTGTTTAGACTGCTGATGATTGGATTCAGGAAATTTTAAATATAAAGCCTCCTTACAATATGCAATTTGGAACAAAAAATGAAGGCAACCCATAAAACGTATAGCCATTGCATCCTATCCCATCCCTGTTTTTTTTTTTTTTTTTTCTTCAGAACATCCTGACAAAATATTATGGCATCACACGACCCAGCAAGAACCCTCTAGCGGCTAGAGTACAAGTCCCACGGTTGATTTATGGCATCATAACAGTAGAATGTACTCCACGTTAATGAGGTTTTGGATCTACAAGAAGTCGGAAGCTCTAGGTATGTCTTGTACTGTATACAAGGTTATGAAGTAAAACACGGGGTACGTAGCTTTTTCAAGAGTAAAATGACAGAAGATGGTGTATTACCCCTTTTTCCCTTAATTAATCCTTCGAATCCTCACGTACTGTGTATGGAAGAAAGCAATTTAATGAGAAGGGCTGTATTTGAAATGAATTAAATGAAAAGGAGAAAGAAATGCATGTTCTTTACTTTTTTTTTTTTTTACTTTTTTCCTCCTTATTCTTCGAGTTCATATAGGGGACAGGTGTGATACACCTTCTTAATACGGAAATTACATACATTTCTCTCGAAAAATACAATCTTTAACTCTCCTTTTTAGCAAAATTTCTGAGAAATTGTTTTCGTCTCGGCAGCATTTCGTAAGATTCCTGTCATAAGCAAAGACATTACATAACCATATTCGGTTCCAAAGAAGAAGAAGAAAATATTAATAATAATAAGATGCTTATGTCTTAGCTTTTCACTCTCTTACAGGACAGAATGCATAAGAGAAGTTGCCCTAAATGAATTGCAGTTCAATTGTATGTCCTTTCGGCTCATAATTTTACAGATTGCTAAAGCTTTTTCTTATATACATAGACACACACACACACACACACACACACACACACACACACACACACACACACACACACACACATATATATATATATATATATATATATATATATATATATATATATATATATATATATAAAGTCGACCCCGGTATTCGTGGGGGATGCATACCACTAACGCCTGCGAATAGCTCAAATCCGCGAATACTTGAAACCCCTCTAAAAACGCTTATAACTGCCTATTCTGATAGTCCAGAACACCAAAAAACCCTCTAAAAATGCTTATACATGAATATTTTAATAGTTTTATCACAAAAAGTGCATTTAGTCACGAAAATTATAAGAAAATTCAGGAATTTGTGAATATTTCTCTGTGAAAAACACGGCAAATAGGCAAACTTTCCGCGAATAAAGTATATGTATGTTCCACAGAGACATCCGCGAGTAGGTTAAGCCGCGAATTCGCAAATGTTAATAAGTAGGGTCCACTTATGGAGCCTCGATGACTCGGTTGGTAGAAGCAGCAACCTCAGACTTCATAGAAGTCTATGGCGAGGGTTCAATCCCCGCAGCCGACCGGTCAGAGAGGTGGACACTTGGCTATCCGTGTAGACACCCCGGGATTACGTATGTAATCAACGGATAGGTTTGCTGAAAGCAAATGGGTGTTACAGATTAATACACACATAAACAAAGCCACTCCAACACCTTCAAAAACATCACAGACACCTCACACGTCTCGAACTGTCAACCTGCTGGGAGAAAGGGAGCTGGGGGTTTGGTAACATGTACACATTCGCTACCGGGGTCTAAGCGATGTCAAGCAGGGCAGCCGATCGAGGCTACGGCCTACCCCACCGCCAAATCAAAGTCCTTCCTTCAAAAGAAGGCATCGTGCTTACCCCATATAATAATGGGAAAAATGCACGTTAAAGGCGAAGAAGAAGAAGAATAAGCAGGGTCCACTTATGTAAATATTATATATATATATATATATATATATATATATATATATATATATATATATATATATATATATATATATATATATACATATAAATATAAATTTGGTTATGATCCTGGTGTTGTTCCTTGATTTTCTATGTCATAAACAGAAGCATCAATGAAACAATCAACAATAACACCACCATCGATAATAATAATAATATAATAATAATAATTTGTTAAGACTATTTTGAAAGATTTATGATAACGTCATAATGACAAAAATAAATAAGAATTTAATTTTGAAATCTCTCATGGAAAGCTGCCTTATAATTACAATACAAAACGCTAATGTCTATAAAAAGAAAATCTCGTAAAACAAAATATTTAGTGTGAATAACCATGCCGAGTGGAGCAAAGTTTTTCGAATATAAATAACCACACATTCAACACTAGAGAGAGAGAGAGAGAGAGAGAGAGAGAGAGAGAGAGAGAGAGAGAGAGAGAGAGAGAGAGAGAGAGACTACTGGAAAATATGTTTTATCATTACAAAGAAGAATAAGAGAACTGGTCAAAACTTTGATGTATCAGAAAATATGAACATGAAGCACTACATATTCGCAAAAGGAAGAGATTGAAGAAAGAGAAAATGGAGGAATAAATGAATGGCACAAAGTTTAAAAAAAAAAACTTGCAAATGGTGTTAATGAAATACATAAGAGAAATGGCTTTCGAGCTGTCCAGCTCTTGCCCTCAAGTTTTCCCATCATGAATTCCGTCAGTTAGCCAAATAAACAAAGAATATCAAGTGTAAACATTTCAAAATCTGAAAAGTTCTCTTTTACTTTGACTTAAAAAATCTCTTACTTTGACTTACAGAAATTAGCTTAGTCTTATCCTGACAAGTCTGTCCCCCATTTTATTTTCCTCGAAAGAAGGTTGCCTCTGAAAGGAGGCACCAAACATTTCTGGCGGTTCTTCAACGGCAGGAGTACAGTCACACAGATGAGTAACGGCCCCATTCCAGGAGAAAGTCCTGTGCACTATAATGAGGGCCGGGTCTCCTAGAAGCAGCGGTAAAGCAAACTCACGGCGTCCCTCACGCACGCCATAATGGCGAAAGCAAACGAAGAAAGGTCAGATTTTGAAAAGTGAAAACCCAGAGGTGATGTGTCTCTTCTTCTTCTTCTTCTTCTTGCCTTCCTTTCCTCCTTCAGGTGGGGTTCGCCTCACTTTTTCACAGAGCTATGCTGCCGTGAGAAAAGTACATACTCGGCTCTCACCCCTTCACATTTGCTTTAATAAGTTTTCCTTTTGAGGATTTTTCTGAGCCACTTTTCGGTTTCTTTTCAACGTAGAAAAAAATGTACAGACATCCTCTCTCCGCCCTTTTCGGGAGGAGGGGAGGGAAGGTGTCAGAACTCAAATATTTCACATTTCGAAAAATTTCCGAGGTAGTATGTCTTTTAAACTCTTCCGAAATGTGAGGACAAAATATATTTACTTCCAAGACTAGTACGAACAAAAAAAAAAATTACTAACAGAGAGCAATACTGTCAAGAATAAAAAGAAAATAAATATTGTGATGTCTCGGTGATTTTAATTGCAGCTTTCTCAAACATTTTTACCAATAATTTTCTTTTATTACCATCAACCCATTTCCTTTCTTATTTAAAGAATATTTTTAAATTGCAACATAAACCCAAATCATCACTCGCAGTGCTTTAATCTGTAATGAATATTCACATTCGAAAAATATCACCTAAGGAAAAAAAATTTATATGTGAAGGTTGACCTTTTAGTATCATTATTAGCAGTAATGATATCTGTAGAACTGTAAGTTACTATAAAACCATATTCCCATAACTGGGGAATTCACAGCTACACACGTTTACCATATCAACACCCTCTTCATAAGAAATTCCCTTTAACCAGAAATTAAGTTTTCAGCCTAACAGGAATTTTTAAACTTTATTTTTTTTCTGAATTAAAATAGCACTATCGAGCAGCGCACGAGTCATGAAAGGTCTTTCTTCACGATTTCTCATTTAATATCCTTCACTGCAGTAACATGGAAGACACTTCGACTTTCATTTAATAACGTTATTAAGATAAAATGTGCAACCCTTCATAGACAACGAAAAAGGTTGGTTGCTATTCACGTAAATAACGTCAAGAGTCAAATGATAAAAAAAAAGTATTTGCAATAATTATGGGCAAACAACAAGACTTCTCTGTCATGTTTCCATAAAAGACGCCATGTCATTCACAGGGAAATTATGTCAAAAAGTATTAGATTCTCAAGGCACAGAAAATCGTGTCTTAATGATATTTCATTTTTTATTTCCTTTTAAATATAACCATTTGTTTAAATCTAACGCATATGTGATCCCAAGTCCGTTAATTCTCCACAACGGAATAAAATATGAACGATTCCTTCCCCTTTCTTTTTCGAGAGTAAATACAGGAGGTCGTGACCTCTCTCTCTCTCTCTCTCTCTCTCTCTCTCTCTCTCTCTCTCTCTCTCTCTCTCTCTCTCTAGTCAGTGTCAATGTCAACATAAACAACGCCAACATCATTCCCTCTCTCAAAACTTCTCCTACATAACCTTTCTCCCCCACTGACACCAAAACATAATGACGCCAGTCCTTAAGCGGCAGGAGTAAAAGTTATACTTCTTAACACTGCTGTCATTAGGGAGACTTGTCTTCGGCACTAATGAGGTCTTGTTCCAACAAGCAGCAGTATAGTAAACTAGTAAACTGACGGTAACCCTTCTCGCATGCGTTGTAAGAAGGTAAACAAAAGAGAAAGTTTTGTTTTAAGTGTGTACCTTCGTGTCCTTTATCCCCTAGCTTATCTATAGAGACTTTGGAGTTCATCACTGTCAGAGAGCAAAGAAACTGCGACTCTAACGCTGACTTCAGTTTTCCTTACTAACTATAATGAACCTTCGGAAGAAGCTCAAAACATTTTTCAGAAACTAAGGAAATTCTAAGAGAA
>JANJGK010000036.1:27674730-27682230 GCA_039081455.1 Macrobrachium rosenbergii
CACGCACAAGATAACGAAGGAAGCAAATACGAAATGCTGCAATAAAAAAAAAAATTAAATCAAGGAATATACGAAAGTCTACTCGTCTCCCTTCTATTTCTTCATTTTATGAAGAGAGCAGGTGGGGTCCACCTAACTTTGACACGGCATAATGCAACCGAGGGAAAATTACCTACTTAACCCTGACTTTGATGCTCACTTCTTCTTTTCTTTAATAACTTTTCCTCCGAGATAATATTTCCCGAGGAGTATTCTCTCTTTCCTTTGTCTTATAAAAAATAAAATAATCTGTCTTTTAAAGCATGCAAGCTTTGCTGTTTGTTTTTTGTTTCGCACATTTTTGTCAATGTTACAATAATTAGACAGGGAAATTGGAAATTTATCAATTAATTAATCTACCTTACTTTATATGATTCTATTATCTCCTATGTATGCGCTTGTCAAAATAATCCTCCCAGTTCCATGAATTTCAGAATGTTCTGTGTGGCAAGAAGCATTACACGGAAAAATAATTGTAACAGAGCTTGAAAACTAACTAAAATGTATTTGAATCCAGTAAGTGAAAACTTCTTCTTTACAGTACACCTACGTATATGAAAGAATCAATGTACATCCGTTAAGAAAATTTCTTCAAGAAGGCCTACTACTACTGCTAAATTAAGAGTAGTCCACACGCCCATACAAACGAGACTCAAAGATTTTCTCATTTCCCCTTTAAGTAAATGTGTAGGATAATTTCTGGCTGCGTTCTTCCATACATGCTCTACGGCCCACCTCCAAACTTCCCCTTTCATAAACGTTGGTCTCGTAGAGGACATTCGTAAGAAAACATCGCTTTTAACTTACGAGATGAAAGAAAAACAAACACAGCCCACCGTAAAGTCCCTTGCACTGAGGTCCCCTGGATATTATGATAATGGGGACCTTTATTAAAGAGATAGCTAATGGCCGTCGCTTATTTCAATGGCACTATTTAGCCTACTAGCGCTGGGTGCGTGTTTTGTACCGTTCCACTTGCCCTCGGATGAAAATTTGGAAATGACCTAATCAGAGAAAAGCAAAGTGATTCGTTCATATTTCTGACCATTCTTATGTTATTTAAATATCTGATTCGCCCTTCAAGTCTACATTTATTTGTCACCCTTTGGTTGCTTGTCTGTCAGTCTGTATTTCTGTTTCATTACATGTCAGTCTGTATTTCTGTTTCATTACATGTCAGTCTGTATTTCTGTTTCATTACATGTCAGTATGTATTTCTGTTTCATTACATGTTAGTCTGTATTTCTGTTTCATTACATGTCAGTCTGTATTTCTATTTCATTACATGTCAGTCCGCGTTTCTGTTTCATTACGAATGTTTCATAGTTATTTCTGGCTGCATGTTTGGCTACATCTGAATAAGCTATACCTACAGTAGAACATTGAACGTTTCTGTAATTATACAGTATAGTGTATACGTATTAAAGGGGAAGTCTTTGCGTTGGATCATTTTTAACGAAACATTTGAACCCGAATTAAAAATGCGACCATTTGCTATCATCTGGGGTTTCTAATATTCACTGTAAATAACATTATATTCGTTAATGATTCTGTGATTGAAAATATTTGTTATTTTTCTGAGATATATACTTGGTACCGGTCATTACAAAATTTCTGCGGTCAACATCCACTTCATTCAAAAGACTTGGTTTATTCTCAGACAGTACATCGCGAATTGAAAAAAAAAAAAACATTTAAATGTGCCACTCTTATTTAAAAATAACTGCAAAATAAATACTAATATATAAATTAAAAGGAACGCTCACTTACAGAAAAATAAGGTGAAGACATTTGCTTGAAGACAGTCAACATAACAGTTGATTTTAGAACTCACTACTGCAGAAGAAGAGAGAATTCTTTCGCAACGTCAAACGAGAGAAGCAATTCAAAATTAGAAAGAAATGTGGTTTCTCATCCAGTGATGTAAGATCACTCGTAGGCCGTATTTTGCTCCTAATTCGTTCCTTCCACTAATTTCCCTTCAGAAATTTTGTAACTTGAAGCAAAGCTAATCCCAGGAACTAAAGTTCTTCTACAGAAGGGGTACAAATTGCAAGGCTGAGTAATGTCCTCGTAATGGGAGACATTTTTCCTCCCTAATGAGCTCTAAGTCCTACAAGCAACAGTTAGGTAACTTCATCTCTTACGAACAAGATAATGAAGGAAACACACGAGAAATGTCACCACTTAAAAAGGAAATGAAAACGAGAGATGGAAAACGTCATTCCTTCTTCATTCTGTTATTTCTTTCATTTTACGGAGAGACAGAGAATGTGGGGTACACATAACTTCGAGGCAGAGTAATGCAACCGTGAAAGAAAATATCTTCCCGACAGTGACTCTAATGTTCTCTTCTTTTCTTTAATAACTTTTCTCGAATCCTATATTTCTCAACCTACATTCTCTCTGTGTCTTGTATCCAAGAAACCCAAGGAAAAAATTGTCTTGCCTTTGTATAAAAGTTTAAGGAACTCAAACAAAAATGTCAATTCAATCGGCATTTGTTTTGAATGCCTGAAACAATGACGCTTCAAAAGTTCGGAATGACCTTGAAAAATAGCTAAACTTGAAGATTTGGAAGAGTTTTGATAGTTTTGGTGACCCTTAGAGAAAAACACCTGCTATATAGTTAACCTTGCAGAAGACCTGTTGTAGGAGTTAATGGGATATTTATCACTGTCATGATACACACATGCTGCTGAAATATGCATATGAAATCAGGTGGAAAATTCCAAATCACAAATTAGGATTAGTAGGCAAACGAGAAAATAGACTGAATCCAAAGGGAAGACTGAGCAGGCTAACATTTATCGGCTGATATAAAACGCCTATGTAAAGAACGCCTCTTGCCTCTTTAAAAATGACTGCGCTTCGTAATTTATGTAAAATAAGAAAGACAAAGTTACATTTAAGATGTCAAGTAAAACATCTGATCTGTAATTTTCCCCTTTCATCAAACTCATTGAAATTTCTAATTGCCTTCTTCCGTTGGTTATTAATGACTAACCTAAACCTTTGTTCTTTTTCCTTTTGAATTAAATATAGCATTTCTGGTTGCGGTCTCCCATATATTCACTGAGGCAAACAAAACAATTTTCTACTAAAGAGGCAAAGGACGAATAAGAATTGTTTTCTGTGGAGTCCAGTCGACTGAGGCCCTTGGATAATATTATGATGTTGGAGACTCCTATTTGAGAGCTACCTAATGGCCGGCGCTTATGCTAATGGCGCTATTTTGCTCTACTGGCTCTACCGGCCTGTTATCTACGACTCCACTGCCTTCACAATGAAGATTCGGAAGTGGCCAAAATGGAACAAAGTAAAGAGAGTACGTCATAAGTATCTTGAATTATTTTCAAGGTTGCAACAAGAGATTTGCACAGCTGTTTCATATATAAATGTATCTCTCTCTCTCTCTCTCTCTCTCTCTCTCTCTCTCTCTCTCTCTCTCTCTCTCTTTCTTTTCGCTACTTTTATTAAAATGGCACACATTTAGCAACAAGGAAGTATCAGAGACACTGATGGCTTTCCAACATTGGTGTTTTACAAATCTATTTTACTCCAAAATTTTCGTCGAACATTTCTTGAAGTATAATTTACACAGGGAGACTCCAGCTAAAACTAAATCTCAATCGACGGACACTTAAATGCTTTGAGCACTATAGTCTGCTCTATTCACATATTTTTTAATTGGCAGCATATATTTTTGTGCATGCATATGGAAGTCTTTCATATATGAATGATTCATGAAATTATTAAGGTTACAAAGCTGAGCACCGGGGCGTTTTCAGCCAAGCAGTAACGAAGACAGTGAAAAGAGGAATTTGGAGTGGTTGGATAGCAAGTTAAAGAGACCCCCTCCCCCTCAAAAAAAAATGCGCCGAAGTTTCTTCGGCACAATCGAGTTTTCTGTACAGCGTATAATGCTGTGTGAAACTTTCAGCCACGGCCCATGAAACTCTTAGCCGCGGGCTATGAAGCTTTCAGCCACGGCCTGGTGATGGCCTGTGTTGTCGGTGCCTATAAAGGTGTCAGACGTACTCGTATGGGTAACTTTAACCTTAAATAAAATCAAAACTACTGAGGCTAGAGGACTGCAATTGGTATGTTGGATGATCAACATACCAATTTGCAGCCGTCTAGCCTCAGTAGTTTTTAAGATCTGAGGGCGGACAGAAAAAGTGCGGACGGACAGACAAATAGCCATCTCAACAGCTGTCTTTTACAGAAAACTAAAATCCATACCAGTTAATTCCTGATTACCTGATAACATGGAAAGTTCCTAACTGTGATTACAACTCACATAAAAATAACTGTAAGATATATCGAAAATTATTTGAACTTAATTTTCATGATGAAAATATAAATACTGCCGGCAATTATACTTTTAAAACTGAAGCCTTTTCTATTAATCGACGGAAGATTTAATCATTATAATTTCCAATACCTTTCTAAACTAAGTAAAAAAAAACTCTAAAACGATTGAAGGTTCGGGATTAGAAAATTACCCACTTTTTGAACTCAGCTTTTACTCCTATTGATACTTCTGTTCCTAAATAGCTTTTACTCCTATTGATACTTCTGTTCCTAAATAACGAGTCAACATCAGAAATGACATAACAGAGGTATGAAAATATGAATATCATCTTATGAAGTTTTGTTTAGTTTCATAGGTTTCTCTTTATAAGAATAATAAAGAACAAAGCTGAAACACATACGAGCATAATGTGTAATTTATATATATATATATATATATATATATATATATATATATATATATATATATATATATATATATATATATATATATATATATATATATATATATATATATATATATATATATATATATATATATGCTTATAGGGATTCTAGTTTTGAGGTTTCACTAATGTACTAGGAAAAGTATTGGTCTTCATCTTAGGTATATATTCAGTTTTTGAATTTGGTAACGATGGTAAGTTCAATTCAACAGCTCAGCTAAAAGAAAAATAATAGTTCACGCAATTCGCGGTTAAAAGATAAATAATAGTTCACGGAATTCGCAAAAACTCAGGAAATACAAAAGCCAAATATTTCTCAAAAGAAAATATTCCCAAAAATTGAATATAAAAATATATGAAACCCAATATCCCTCTAAATTTAATGTACAACAATTGAGAGGTCACTCGGAAATTTTTTCAAAGTAAATTGTAGACAAAACATGAGTAAATTATTAACCTTCTCGAAAGTTTCAGAGGAAACTTCATTTCAAAATTGCAGAGAGGTGTGGCTATCGTTTCAAATAGCTAAATAATGAAATCAAACGCACACAGAATTGATTTACATGCGCCTAAACACACTAGCTTCCTTAGTTACATATCACATAACAAAGAGATTCTTAAATTAAACGAACAGCTTTTAAAATAATAATCAAAATTCCTAGTATAAGAAAACATTTAAAGTAAGAAGTCTTTACCTTCGTTCTTAGCCCTGGAGGTTTCTGCTTGAAAGGAGTGGGACGAACTTTCTATCCTTGTAAAGATTCCACAAAATTTGCCTGGAAAGAACAGAAACTCTCAGGAATAATGTAGCCATATTATCGTAACGATTCATGAAAAATGTTATGCTCACAAATTACCTTAAGTATTTGTTTATTTCAATAACTCTGTAACGTTACGTTAACTATTTGTTTATTTCAATAACTCCGTAAAAGTACATTAATTATTTGTTTATTTCAATAACTCCGTAAAACTACGTTAATTATTTGTTAATTTCAATAAGTGTAAAACTACGTTCATTATCTATTTCAATCACTTCTGTAAAAGTACGTTAATTATTTGTTTATATATATTTCAATAAACTGAATATTACAACTTTGTTTACATGAAGAATTTAGTACTTAGAGACTACGAAAATTCTGTAAATATTGGAGGTAAAATTAAAAGATTGTTTCTAGGATTAATAAATATCCAACAATCTTATTAATTTTACAGAAGTAAAAAGGTAAGATCAAGTTCTAAAATTTTCTAAACTTGAACTCATAACAAGACCGTCTCAGAATATCAGTAAGACATTACAAATAGCGGTATTCAATTTGTAATGCCTTACTGATAATTGTAGAATTAGAACAGAAATTAATTTTTAAGTATATTGCTGTATGAATGTTGACTTGATGGTTGGTGGGGCTTCGACTTCATAAAAGTCACAAGCTATGTTTTACAAAAGATCATCGCTGGCGAATAAATACTGAGATGTACTTTTCAGTCAGCATTTTGGCTCGCCTTGCAACAGGAGAGGAAATTGGTATGCAGTTTTAACAGTGGATATTTACATTTTAGACAGAATATCAAGTCAAGCCTGGAATCAAGCTATTGGGCATCAAGGAAATTTCTCCTGAGTCCTCAAATATTTCAGTGAATTATCTTCCATAGCTTACATTTTTCGAGTGATCTGCTGGCGCGGAGTTTAATGAATGGCACTGGAACTAATTAAAAATGCAAAAATATTCTATCGAGTTACAGCTTTGAGAGTGAATGCAAAAGAGAAAATGAGGGCAGTTCAATAAAAAAAAAAAAAACACTGACAATAACGATAAGTTAAATATACCTTAGTTTAACCAGACCACTGAGCTGATTAACAGCTCTCCTAGGGCAGGCCCGAAGGATTATGTTTATTTTACGTGGCTAAGAACCATCTGGTTACCCAGCAACGAGACCTACAGCTTATTGTGGAATCCGAACCACATTATAGCGGGAAATGAATTTCTATCACCAGAAATAAATTCCTCTAATTCTTCATTGGCCGGTCGGAGAATTGAACGCAGGCCCAGCAGCGCGTAGCCGAGAACGATACCAACCTGGCCAATGAGGAACATAAGCGATGCACGACAATTAAGGGATCATTTTCGGAGAAACGAGAATTCCAGAAGAGGCATCGAGCGATCTGTGAAATCAAGTTCATGTCAGACTGTTTTGAGTGGGGTTGCCTGACCCCTCTCTCTCGCTCTGTAATCTTCACCTGAAGAATAAGTGTCATATACACTTCTGAAATGGACTGGTTGATAAATTTTAGGATTTCTTTAATAAAAAGCCGGGAATTGGCAATTACGTAAATGTATAGTATAGAATCTAACGATAGGGTCTTTTACAATCTCATCAAGACCATCTTTCATTCCCTTTCAGTTGTGAATGATAGTTCTGGGAAGGGGGAATTTTTAAGTAAAAGGTCACCTAGTTAAATATTATACAGTCCTAGCCGTGACTGTTATAACGACGGAGAGTTTAAATTTAGAGACAGCGATAGCTATCAATTATTCTAATTGCTCTATTAAGCTTGTTATCCTATGCGCTTGTAAATTACAACGTTATTTTTCAATGACGAGTATTTTATTGACGTAGAAAAAAATACAAGAAAGGGAAGCAGTCTACGTGATCAGTACACTTCAGAGTCGTGTTTATGTTTTGAAACACTATTTATGAA
>JANJGK010000036.1:27687230-27697230 GCA_039081455.1 Macrobrachium rosenbergii
ATGCGCATGAAAGCCTAGTACGCGCTGTACTGATATACAAACAAACCATGGTATGACAGCGTAACTAAATCGAAAAGAAAGTGTCGGCTGAGATTAAAGCTTTAAGAAGAATACGACGACTCAGGTGGCAGGACAGAGTTAAAATCATGCCATAACAGAAATTCCGGGAGTTCCATAAGTAGCTGGGATAATGAAGAAAAGGAGATGAAGATGGCTAGGACATGTCCTTCGCATCACCCCTTGGAGACAAGCATGCGATAGTGTCAGCTGGGTTCCTGACGGCACCAGAAGAATTGGATGACTCAGATCTTCCTGGATGAGAACTATAAGACGGGAAACTGGATGAAACTAGTGGAGATCAGGAACGATGAAGGCGATGATAATGATGATGATTAAATATATCTGACGGATCGAATATAGGCCTATGCTATTCAAATCCAACGAGCTTTTTTAACCTAGTAGTGGGGAAGGGAATAAGGTTAGCATCCTCATTCTAAAATGGTTTCTGGATCTCTTTAGTGTAACACCTAACTCCGCCTATTACAAGTAACAGAATTCCTGAAAAATACTTCAGCTTTCGATATGAAAAATTTTTTATTATGACAGTTGCAAGACTGGTACACTTTTTTTTTTTTTATCTAATGCATTTACAATGGTATTACGACACGTTCTTCATTCGTTAGGCTGAAATTAAATCAGGGATTATTATTGAGTGTAGGTAGCTATTATACAAATGCATGTAATTCTTTTTATGCAGTTTTATTACCAACAGGTGAACACACCTACACAACAGGGAAAAAAAACAAAAGTGTATATCGAGAGATACAATTCTGAATATAACTCTGATTAAGTCTCGGCTTTTGTTACGTTACTCAAATACACAGAGATGAGAGAGAGAGAGAGAGAGAGAGAGAGAGAGAGAGAGAGAGAGAGAGAGAGAGAGAGAGAGAGAGAGAGAGAGAGAGAGACCCAATAAACGTGAATTACACAGATAAAACAAGCCACGTAAATGTCACAATGAAACACGACAACAGTCGTACAAAAACGCTACGACTCCTAGTTCTCTTCCCAGTGCGCCCTGCTCGGCCAGTTTCAAATCCTCATCGCAGAGGGAAGAGAATCGTAGATAACGGGCCTCCAGGGCTAGAAGGCTAAATAGCGCTATTAAAATAAGCAGCGGCCATTAGCTATCTCCCTAATAAAAGTCCCCATTATTATTATATCATCCGAGGGCCCTCAGCATACGGAACTTTGGAGAAGACAATTTTGTTTGTCTTCTTTCCGAGTTGAGACCAACGTTCCGCTCACGAATGCAGCCTTAGGCAAAGAATAGATGGAGAACTTCCAACTTACGTTTAGGGAAGACAAGGAAACAAGGTGGTGTGACTTCTCAAGTACAAGAAGCACACAGTTTGAATTTTCGTACATTTAATGAAAGACGAAATAAAAGCATCTGAAATCTTAATTGTTTTCGCAAGTTGCATTCTCTCAAAATGTACGAATACTGGTTAGCTATTAGAAATGCACAGGCCTGTGGTTACTTCCTGCAAAGCAGCTGAAAGTAGCATTTTTACGTTTTCATCTGTGAAAATATTCCAGTCTGTCTTTTGTGTGTTTGTAGGATCTTTCAAATACGAACGAACAGATTTTGTTGAATCCTGACGAAAGCGATCACTGAGTAACCCTAATAGAGGTTACTGTAGTCTGTTAGTAGACTACTCAACTATGTGACGCCATGAGTTCATGGCCCTAAAATGCTTTTGCATTTAAGGGGTATACTGTTCACTGATTTTATTTATTTATTTATTTTTTGCTGTTAGATTTGTCGTAATTATTATCCACTGTAGCTATAATAACATCATTATAAAAATATTTAGAAACCAAACTTATAACTTCGATGGATATGACATAAATAAAAAGCTGAATAATAAACGAGCTAAACTGTTTTATGCAAAAGACAGAAATTTCTTTTTAAATCCTACACACACAGCAGACAGTAAGTAGTAATTCCAAAACCACTTCAGCGACAGACTGAATCTCATGACAGCTACAGCGCAACTGCTATTCATATGCTCTTCTCAATTTTAACTGCCAACGTCTTTATGAATTAAGATTCGAAATCCTGCCTTTTATACGTCCCATATTTAGTATGTTCATTGCAACTTCCTGCTGATGCATCTTTTCTTTTTTCCGTGTGGTTACACAATTTTAGCTGGTCCTGTCCATTATATTAAATTACATTTGACATTAAATACTGACGCAGTTACTGAAGGCCCTGCATATTACTCTATATTCTAAGTCTTAACCATATATGAAATCAAGGTAAAAAAAAAAAAAAACTGGTGACTTTATCGCATAATTGCCTTATAAAATCTTAAGAGTTCGAGCAAATATTGTCACTATTGTTGTTGATGTCGCTTTTATTCAGTGACAAACGATCTTATCACTGAATAAAGGTGACATTCTACTGTAGATGAAGATCTACAATAGAAATGTTTTTTTTATTATCACCAGGCCACCAAAGGTCGTTTATAAGGAATGACTCATCTGGTTATATTGGCAATACATGCAATAATCTCATATATTTTTTACTCTTTTTAAATCAACACAGAAACCTATTGTGTATGTATATATATATATATATATATATATATATATATATATATATACATACACAATATACATTTATATATATATATATATATATATATATATATATATATATATATATATATATATATATACATACATACACACACACACACACAATAGTGGGATTTGTATAAGAGTAACTGTTCTGCGAATTATTTATTCTTGGATACCAGTCTTCACGCATTTTCTGTCCCTATGGAGGAGATGTAAGATAAAGACCGAGTGTTTTAACTCAAATATCTGAGATCTTTCGTTTGTTCTACAATTGCCTTCGGTTTTTCTAACCTCGAAATGTTTAAACGGCTTGTTTGATTTCTTCAAACTTTCCAGCGAAAAATTCCAGGAGTGTAACATTTTTCCTCGAAGCAAAATGACGGATAGAGAGAGAGAAAGAGAAGAAGTCGGAAAGCACGAGATGAAGAGGTTATTAGAGAAAAGATCGAGCAACCCTTAAAATCAAGGTCGAGCCGTGAACCTCCTCAACTGCCCACTCTCTATAAACGAAGATATAAAATAAGAAATAAAGGAAGGAGGAGAGACGCGATTTTCACTTTTTCATAAAATACGACATTTCTTGTTTGTTTCCACTCTTATCGTCATCTTATACGCAAGGGATGGGATGGAGCGAGTTTACTTTACCGATGTTTGTAGGACCGAGACCTCATTAGTGCAGAGGACGGTGCTCTATTATAAGGAGGCAACGCGGCCTTGTTACCCGTAATCCTTCCGCCTTGTCAAATTCCGTCGTCCTGTTTTGCTTGTGCTCACGAGTACAGAACTTCTTCAGATAAATCTTGTACGGCAGAGATGCATTTTGTTTATGGGATGCAGTTCCTATTTTGTTTATAGCGATGGGGATACTGGGGGTGGGTGGGGTGGGAGCGGTTTCGTTCAACCACATATCGCTTTGTCAGCAATCTCAAGTCTTTTCTCTTTCTTGAAGGCGTTGCATAGTTTTGTTTTTGTCATCTGTTGTTAAGTTGCTTTATATATATATATTATACATATATATGTATGTATGTATACAGTCAGTATATGTATATATTGTATATATATACACATACATATATATACATACATACATACTGTATACTGTATATATATATATATATATATATATATATATACATACATTATTTACATATATATACATATATAATTATATATACATTATATACATATATACAGTATATATATATATATATATATATATATATATATATATATATATATATATATATATATATATATATATATATATACACACACACACACACACACACACACATATATATATATATATATATATATATATATATATATATATATATATATATATATATATAGAATTACATATTTCATGTGTAACAATGAGTACTACACCCAAAAGCAATAATGAACCGGTCTTAAAATACCTAAAAACTGCATCAAACAGAATATTTATGTTTTTTACCCTTTTATAAACATAGAGCAAATGTTAATGCACGCACGTAACTCAAGTTTTCTCCTTTCACAGTTTTATGGCTGGACAGGAAGGTAGAGGAATCCTGTTATCAACCCTTCTCAACAGCTGCTGCCCCCTGTTTCGGTTTCTAACAAGCCCTTTGTTATGATTGGTTTTATGAGGCTGCTACAACGTTAAGATAGTGAATGGTAAAGGTCTAGTCTTGGCGGCACACAAGTGGAACGAACCTTTGCATTCTTGCCTAATATTGCTGATGATGCCTTGACGTCATATTGGAATTTTACATAGTGCGTATACACACACCAACATACATATGTATATAATATATGTATATATGTATGTATGTATATATATATATACATGCATACACACACACTCTGTGTATATGTTTACCGATTATAATAAATTTTGAACGTAATTTTTTCCCGATGTAAAGTGAATTCCATATTTGTAACTTGATATTGTTTAGTATACTGTAGAAAAGCACGTGTGTTGACGTGACAAAACTCACTGTATCTTTCTGTGTGTGTGTGTGTGTGTGTGTGTGTGTGTGTGTATATATATATATATATATATATATATATATATATATATATATATATATATATATATATATATATATATATATATATATATATAATGCACGTACATGTGTAGCTTACACTGTGGGATCAAACATACAAGGGTTCAATACCTTGTCAAATTTTTCGATGTTATTTGAAACGGGAAAGAACTTCAGAACTACGAAAAATAGCCCAAAGTAATAAAAAAAAAAAAACTCAGAAAAATGTCGAATTAAAATATGGCGAATGATACTCTTGTGAATCCCACTGAAATCGAAGGTTGAATATTATTGAAAATTTTTTTTAAAGAATATTTACTTGAATTATACATAAATTCAAATGATCTTTTTTTGGAAATAACTGATGAATATTTCAACGAAGAAGAAGCCCCTGAATTACTCCTTGTGTTAGTTATGAATATATCCATATACAGTCCTAATTGCCAATTACTTGGTCATAGTTACGGTACGTTTGGCTTATACTGAAGGGCGGATGTTGAATTAGAAATCCCCTCTGTAACTAAGTGGTCGAGTGTTGGGCGTCATACTTCGTCATTCTATTCATTCTTGGTCAAGGATTTATCATACTGTTCATACTTCGTCAAGCATTTAATCATCCTATACTTAGACTGGAAGGATATCATTTTACGACACTGGTTTTGAATCTATTAATATTTTTGGTTATGTTTACCGAATTGTCTACTTTCTTCAAAAAATCTCCTGTTATTCATATAACTTGTATAAAATATACGGTCCTTGCCTTCATAAAACAAGGCGAAAAATCCTTTCCAGCAAATGCCACAGTCTGTAAAAGGGCGAAAATCTGCCAAGAATATTTTACGATGTCTATAAAAAAAAAGGCGCCACAAGAACAAACGTCGTGAACATCTCGCAACAACAAAAAATGGTTACATTATACGCTAAAATATATTTAACTTGCCATTGTAAACTCCTACAGACAATTACTTCCACAACCAATAAAGTGGTGGAAACATCCTACCAATGAAATTTACAGAGATTAAACATCTTTAAGAGGAAACAGAGATCATATTCTTTAACAATCTCGGGAAACCGAAGCATATAAACGAAGCAAGTCTGACGAAGTCTGACACAGCATTTTGTACCTTAATCGGCTACGCCTAGGCTGAGTCACAAAAGCCAACTCAGCTGACTCAATCAACAGGAGATTCCCGGCCTTTCTCAAAGGAATTACTAGTGACTTTGTGGTTTCATTAACAGAATTATGCAAATACAGTTGAAATGAGAGAACTTTGATATTATTCTAATTATCATTCGGAAAATTAGATCACGGAAATCCAGTACAGGAAGGGATGGAAAAGCGCTGTTAAATGATTATTAAATAGAAGGGTTACGGACAGTTTACTTAATCGATATTGAGAGGCTAAAACATATTAAATACCAACAATAATTAAGTGTCGGTAATCATGACTTATATATGATCTGTCCTACATGAGAAATAAATGTCAGTCTGTCATACTGATCAAAGGCATGCATATGAATCCAGATAAAGCAGTGAAAGAGGAAAATAACGGAAAAGTAAATGTAATTAATTTCAAGCTAGGTATAATGATAAAATAAATAAGACAACGAACTGCAAATATATATAAAAAAAATAGGTCAGGAGGCATTCCTTTCTTTTTTAATATTTTAGCAGAATGATGGAAATGGGAATTGCAGTCTGCATACCCGTAACGTAATGTCTTTGAAAGAATATCTATATCCACGCAATACAGACATTATGGAGAGAGAGAGAGAGAGAGAGAGAGAGAGAGAGAGAGAGAGAGAGAGAGAGAGAGAGAGAGAGAGAGAGAGAGAGAGAGAAAAGGAAAGAAATATTTATCTTTTTCCCAATGGACATCACATCTAATCCCCAAGGCATCTAGAAACAATTCAGGCCCAGCTGCCCACTAATAAAATGGCTAATAAAACCTGGCAATAAACGCGTGACTTTCCCCAGAAGAGCCTTTATTATCATCCTGGTCCGAGTCGCAGTCATACCTGGACCATCCTTCTGGACCAAGGCAGACCATCCTTCTTCTTCTCCTTCTTCTTCTTCTTCTCCTCTGACCAGAAGTCAAGGGCAGACACACACACATGTCTGCTACACTAATACGTTCTTTCGAAAGTTCGGAAACGTACCTACAACCATTGCCCCACATGCATATAATGCCTGGCAATTGCCCATTCTAATATTTTACGAGCTCGCTTCCTCATGCCCCGCGTGTAATGTACTTCTGACTCGATGTAATGACGCCATTACGGATCCTTTGATCATCAATTCCGCTTCTTCCCGGCGTCATTTCGTTCGCGATGGCGAAAAGCATTCTCAAAAACTCGCCTCCATTTCCGTAATGCTTTGAATATAATTAACATGCCGTTACATCACATCTAACTCCCGCTGGCCATTCGAAATGTGAATATGGCACTGCGAGAGGAGGCAGATGAATTACACTAAGTGATACGGAAAAGTTTCCGCTTTAAGGAGAATTTTATAATGGCTGCATGCAATATCCTTAATGTCCTTGTTTTCATCTGCAAGAGAGATTCTCTCTCTCTCTCTCTCTCTCGCCTCTCTCTCTCTCTCTCTCTCTCTCTCTCTCTCTCTCTCTCTCTCTCTCTGTAGGTAAACACTGCTAAATACTTCAACGGTAGCGAGCGAGTGCAATGTTGCGGTAAATACCCTTTCATTTATGTACACATATTTGTTTATTTATATCAAACATGAAGTAGGACGCCAGGATAAGCACAAGATCACATATTTAGTTTTATTGCGTTAGGAAGAAATTGTGAAAATAATGGATGATCCTGAATGATATAGAACAAGACCACAGAGCAAACGGCAAAAAAAAAAATATATATATATATATATAAATAAATAAAAATAAATTAAAAAATACAAAATAAAAACTTTGTTAACAGCAAAGTGAATTCACGCTGGTGTAAGGTCATTACATTTGCTATTTGTAACGGTAAGCTTGATAACCCCACCATTTTGGGGCTACATTTCAGAAAAAGTACGTACCGTCTGTAGAGCACAATTGACGTCATCTAAATAATTTCCAAAAACACTCTTTTCTCTGACATTCTTTCCGACACATTTTAACACTTGCGGATTTCATTACTAAATGCTCTTAGGCGGCTTTTGGTACTTTAGGATATTACTTCAAAGACAACGCTTAGTAAAGATGCATTTGTCATGCGGTTCCTGGAGGAGTGTAATATATAATCAACCGGCAAGGGAGTAAGATAAAAAAACCCTGTTTAATAATATCTCAATGCTGTAATGAACAACAACAGATCTCCAAATTACACTGCCCATTACGATTTTAATAAATGAACTAAATCAAGCTTACGGAAGGAAGAAGTAATGATTATCACGAAAATAACTCTAGATCTAGATTAGTCTCGCAATGAAGATTTTGGGAATAATTATAAAAACTGTTCAGTGTGAGACATTTACTACATACCGAGCAGCTCAGGATGCTATATAATGTGTTATTCGTATCGACTTCGTTGAAAAACCTGGGAGATCGTAGGTTACAATGTCAGCACCAAATTCGTTTTCAAATAGTAAGCGAATATGGCGCGTAGACTGAAAAAGGATGATAGTCAGTGATTGCCCCAGCCAGTTAGAAAAACACTGACAAGTTTCTCAGGTGAGAGATTTCGGCTCGAACTTCGAACTGGGTAAGAAAAAAATGTTAAATAAAAGGAGAAGTGAAAAAAAAAAGGTACATAGTCAATGTAAAACTCTTTCGAGGGCAAACGATACATGACAGTGATCCAAAAATTATTTCGTCATTGAAGAACTTGCTAGCACTTCATGAACCTGCAGTTTAGATAACATAGTTAATTTAGATAACAAATGCTGTGGAATAATTCAATAAAATCTTAGAAAACAAATCAATAAAAAAAAAAGTCGTTTTATCACAAGGAGAGAAATTTCCACTACAGTGACCGTAGGGGACTTAGAGATGCCTGGATATGCAGAAGTTTTAAGTAGCATGCACTGAAAACTTTCCTGCCTAAGTTTTATTGAGATTTCACCTTGAATGACAGCTGTTTTTTTTTCCCTGTTAGACAACTGATGGTATTCCTAATCTGCATTTTCTTCTACTTTACTTCTTTTGTTGCTACTCTCTCCTCTACAGCTTTTTAAATTTTGTTTCTTAAATTCTGACTTCTCAGGTTTAATTACCTCTTTTTTTAATTGTTTCATGTTATCTGGTGTTCCACTTTTATTGTTTATTGAAATCCTAATCATTTTTTAACTATTTAAAACTGGTTACGTCACTATTAATACGATTTTTTTTTACTTGCTTAGGGTTATTCAGCAAGTCTCAGTCTATTGCCTCTTTCAATTTGTTGTTTGACATTTTATGAGAAAAACCCGACACTAACCTATCTCCTTTTAATACATTAAAGGACTCCTGAATAATAATAATAATAATAATAATAATAATAATAATAATAATAATAATAATAATAATAATAATAATAATAATAATAATGCCTTTAGCACAGTATACTTACAAACAACGATTAACTTTTATTAGCCAATAACGAAAACCATAATCTCGAATTTTTTTTTTTATGCAAGTGCTTAACGACGTAACGTTTTTCGAATGCATTCCATAGTTTTGTGCGAATATTCTGCAATTTCGGAATAACATGTACATTTTCTTTTGCTCCTTTTATTTTTGTGTGCATTTAAAAGAATTTCCCCGACGCGCATTTGCAAATACACTTCTGTACTCGGCTGATGATGACTGTCACTTCGTGCGACATGCTTTGCAAGGTGAATTTTGATTTTCCTTTATGGAAATTCGCCAACGTTTTCATAAGCAATAATCGTACCCTCGCCGTCACGAGTCTGAGCATTGGCCATCGACGATGAATACTGAAGCCTTTATGGGCGCGAGGAACTTGTGCAGCGAAGCTTTGGAATGTTGATCAAATGCACTAGATCTTCATTTTTGCTTTCACTCCGCGCAGCTTATGGGCAATTTCGCATGACAAGAGGATGTATCTCTCTCTATTGACAGCCCTCGATAGGAGCAGCTTACGGGCAATTATGCTCAAGAGGATATCTCTCTTTACAGCCGTCAATGACACCATTGTCTTCTGAAAACCATCGAGCTGTATTGGTGCTTTTTTTTAAGGGGGGGGGGGGGAGGGGGAGGGCGAGGCCATCATTGGGGTTTTATTAAGGCCATTTCGGCACTAGGCACGGATAAAAGACTGTGAATGGATCCTAGCTGTCATCCACTTACCTTGTTAAAGAAAATGGTTGATGAACT
>JANJGK010000036.1:27707230-27712445 GCA_039081455.1 Macrobrachium rosenbergii
ATATAAATATATGTTAATATATTTATTTATATATATATATATATATATATATATATATATATATATATATATATATATATATATATATATATATATATATATATATATATATATATATATATATATATATATATAAATACCCTGAGGTTTGTTGCTACTACGTGAACGAGAATAATCCTTCCTACTCAGGGGAAAGAGCACAGGCCC
Organism: Macrobrachium rosenbergii; assembly: GCA_039081455.1. Classification (NCBI taxonomy): domain Eukaryota; kingdom Metazoa; phylum Arthropoda; class Malacostraca; order Decapoda; family Palaemonidae; genus Macrobrachium; species Macrobrachium rosenbergii. The sequence goes on from JANJGK010000036.1 coordinate 27,707,438, forward strand.
CCCAACCAAACCCAACCCCTAACCTTATGTTAGTCAATATGACTAGGAAAGGGTTTCACTACTTCGTAATGAGACCAAGCAGTCGCTGTCATAACAACCTCCTGGTGGATATGAGGAGGTTGTTACCATGACTCTCCTATCGCTGGGCAGAAGGGTTAGTTTTTAAGTAAGAATTGAACATAAGAGAGAGATAGGGTTTACAGTAGTATCCTGTATAGGAGGAAACCAGAGAGAAGGGATGACAGGCGAAGGGCAAGAAAAACTGCCGATGAAATCAATGACGCGCTATAAAGAACATTTGACAAAGTGCCCACTGAATGGTGCTCAAGGCTCGCTGCAAGTATTTCCCTTCACGTTTATGTAGCAGTGCAACTAACAAATAACCAAGCGACAAAAGGACAATGTTGAGGCTCCAAAGACTCAGAAAACACACGTGCTTCTCGCAGGAGATTGGGAACATTTTCACCCAGGAGATTGGGAACATTTTCACCCAGGAGATTGGGAACATTTTCACGCAGGAGATTGGGAACATCTTTTGGCCTTTTGAATATCCCACGCAATAATGAAATAACATTTTGGCTTTATATCTAGTTTGGAAAGACATGAAAAAAGACGAAGTAACGAGAAAACGACGTAATTCAAAACTGAAATTAGGTTCCTTTACATTTTACAAATTATCGTAACTTATCTCGAATGTTGTCTTTGATTTATTTTCATTCTTGGATTCGAATATGCAGTCAGAATCCACCTGGACACTGTTATGCTTGTTGAAAAACGTACAGAATATCTTTCTGAAGTAATTTTACCTTCGCCTTTACACTGGACAATAATTTTGAGCTAAGGGAAGTACAATTACCTTAAGGTGCAAGAGTGTTAATGTGGTATATTTATCTGCCAGCCACTGACATCCCTGTTGAAAAGTTTAGTGGGAAAAGTTTCCAACGTTTAATGAAATCTTTCATACATATATATATATATATATATATATATATATATATATATATATATATATATATATATATATATATATATATATATATATATATATATATAGAGAGAGAGAGAGAGAGAGAGAGAGAGAGAGAGAGAGAGAGAGAGAGAGAGAGAGAGAGAGAGAGAGAGAGAGAGAGAGAGAGACAGAGAGAGAGAGAGAGAGAGAGAGAGAGAGAGAGAATTATTTTGCCTTTAACGTGAACATTTTCATATCGTCACCTTCTCAAAATTAATTTGCATAATTCAGGCGTTAATAACGTTAGAACCTTCAAACTGCACACCACTTTCAAACTTCCTATGAATTTCAATGGGTTTCTGAATTTCAATAATGTATATATATATATATATATATATATATATATATATATATATATATATATATATATATATATATATATATATATATATATATATATATATATCCTGATGGTGACGTCTGCAACATACTACAAGAAAATATTCCTCTTAGTTCCAAGATGAATTCGATGTTTCATCTTTTAATGAGCATTAATAAATACTTTTTAAAGGAGAGATCTAAAAAATGATATCATTTAAACATTCTTTGCAGTGAATGAAAATATTCCTGTCCAAATACAACTGGTAAAACGCCTTAATGTTCAGGACCTGCATGAATTTTGATTCATTATAGGCTCTTCAGACATATCTCTTCTCTTTATAATTATCTCAAGTCTCTTACGAAAGTTACAAGTAATTTTCCATCAGGGACAAATGAAAACACATCCCAGAGATCAAATCTTTCTTTCGCCCTGAGAGAAACTCGTAACAAGATTTAATCTCCTCGAAAGACAATGAGAGAAATGGGACTGAACAACCTCGGGTATTACCTGAGAGCCACAATGAGCCAAAATGAGGAATGAGAGTAGCAGTAGCAGTAACAGTAACAGCAGCAGTAGAAGTAGTAGTATTAGTAGTAGTAGTAACGAATATTTCAGCCACATCTAAGACTGAATGTGAAATGACATAAAGTTAGCCACTAATAAGAAATAGCTGTTTCAAGGTAATACTTTACTTTATAAATCAAGATATCGTCCAGGTGAAAATATATATTTAAGAAGTCTTTATTATTCAGAAGATGAACACTCTTCATATGGAACCCACAGGGGGCATTGACTTGAAATTCAAGCTTTCAAAGAATTTGGTGTTCATTAGGGAGAAGTAAGAGGAAGTAAAGGAAAATACAGAAAGACGAGATCTCCCTTATTAAAAAAGAATAAACAAGTAAAAAATGCGCCGAAGTTTCTTCGGCGAAATCGAGTTGTCTGTACAGTGTATAATGCTGTATAAGCCATGGCCCACGAAGCTTTTAGCCACGGCCCGGTGGTGGCCTGTCTTACAGCGTTGCCAGACTCACAAATATGGCTGACTTTAATCTCAAGTATTATGGCTAACTTTAACCTTAAATATTATGGTTAACTTTAATCTTAAATGAAATAAAATCTACTGAGGCTAGAGGGCTACAATTGGGTATGTTTGATGATTGGAGGGTGGATGATCAACATACCAATTTGCAGCCCTCTAGCCTCAGTAGTTTTTGAGATCTGGAGCGGACAGAAAAAGTGCAGACTGACAGACAAAGCCGTCACCATAGTTTTTTTTTTTACAGAAAACTAAAATGTATTACAATGTATTAGGCATTTTTGCATAGACTCTCTACTACCAGCTCGTGCGGTACTTCTGGGATATCTAATATCTTCGCATACCTACGGATATGTTAACCAAAATTACGATGTTTTCTCTTAGTGCGCTATACTAGTTCTCGTTATTCCCTACATCGGCCCTTGCCTTTAATATGGTACTAGCAAGATAAATAGGTCATTGTCAGGGATTTTTTTAGAGAAAGAGGTCATTGTCAGGGATTTTTTTTAGAGAAAGAGGTCATTGTCAGGGATTTTTTTTTTTAGAGAAATAGGTCATTGTCAGGGATTTTTTAGAGAAATAGGTCACTGTCTTTTGTTTTTATAGAGAAATAGGTCATTGACAGGGATTTTTTTAGAGAAATAGGTCATTGTCAGGAATTTTTTTTTAGATAAATAGGCCATTGTAAGGGATTCTTTAGAGAAACAGGTCATTGTCAGGGATTTTTTTTAATGCAATGCAAGATCCACTAAACCGAGTAAAAAGTAACTTTACTATTCTTTACTTCAACTGGAATTCTGTTCGGATAATTCTACTAAAGCGAGAAATACGTAATGTGCATAAAGATTACTTTCACTAACAGAAGATAGCTGTAATGACGTTCGCTAGTATAAGTGCCCAGGAAAGATTGAGAGAAATTCGATATAAAACTAAGAAGCGCGAGTCTGACTCACTTCAAGTTACTTCCCCTAGAAGTTGTACAGGTCTAAGCGTCTATTCATAGTAAGCTTCAGAATCGACAACACTGAAGAAATGATTAGATACTGGATGAAAATATATACTCAAGTCCTCAGACTTTCAGGTTATCATATACGACTCAGTTCGTCATTGGCATTTTGAATTTAACCTTCACCAGTCTTGTTTTTTCCTAAATTAATTATCTATCAATGTTTGTCCCTGTAATGAGTCTTCCAATTACGGGTAAGTGTAAGCAAACTAGGATATAAGTAATAAAAGGGGTTTATTTATGTCTTGTGATACCGAGTGTATAACCCGTCCCATATTACTAATGAGAGAGAGATTTGACAGAGATGATGACATTACGTCATGTCGGGGAAATATCATCGTCATTATCGCAATGAATTAATGTCATTAGGATGAGTGCTCTGTTTCCACATCAATATCTATAATTGCTCGTTCGAGATTTAATTATATTATCTTTTATCAATTACTTGATTATTCATCACTGAGAGTAAATCTCACGAGTAATGTCGAGTTGCATCTAACATAATCGTATTATTATTAAAAGTTTGAATTTTGTCTATTTTTAAAAAATTCGACTCTAAGGCAGAAGAATATTTTGTACAAGGGGCCGAGTTTTGTTCGGTTATCTGATGAAAATTTAGATATTAGAATGGTTTCGAGAAGGACATCAAGCTTTATCCTGTACAAAACTGCACAGAAAGGTGTTAGTAAGAGATACATGAATGAAAGACATTACTTTTAGTAGCTAGAAGTACACAAAGACCACCTAAAGCTGCAAGAGAAGACAAATAGGAAAAAACCTTGCCAAGAGAACAAGTACCTGAATGCGTGAGTGAAGGTGTGGGAGGTAACATCATCAGCTACCACAGGAAGAAAGAAAGAAAGAAAGAAAGGAAGAAGAAGAAGAAGAAGAAGAAGAAGAAGAAGAAACTGCCTTTCGTGAACCACCCAACGTTCCTCTTTTTATAAGTCAGGCCTGAATTTACTTAGGAGAAGAAGGGCATTAACACACGTTCCTTGACGTGGTCGATGCTGATTGGGGCATGCAGCCCCATCTCTATTTCTTGGGGGATGCATCCCCATCTCTATCTCTTGGGGGATGCATCCCCATCTTTATCTCTTGGGGAATGCATCCCCATCTCTTTCTCCTGGGGGATGCATCCCCATCTTTATCTCTTGGGGCATGCTTACCCATCTCTACCTCTTGGGGTATGCACTCTTGGGGCATGCATCCCTATCTCTATCTCTTGGAGCATGCATCCCCATCTCTATCGCTTGGGACATGCATCTCCATCTCTATTTCTTGGGGCATGCATCCCCATCTCTGTCTCTTGGGGCATGCATCCCCATCTCTATCTCTTGGGGAATGCATCCCCATCTCTATCTCTTGGGGCATGCATCCCCCATCTCTATCTCTTGGGGCATGCATCCCAATCTCTATCTCTTGGGGCATGCATCTCCATCTCTTGGGGCATGCATCCCCATCTCTTTATCTTGGGCATGCATCCCCATCTCTATCTCTTGGGGCATGCATACCCATCTCTATCTCTTGGGGCATGCATCGCCATCTCTATCTCTTTATCATGAAGATATTTCATTGGAAAAATGGCAAAGCATAATGTAAAGTACGTGCGCATTGAGCCGGGTATGGCAA
>JANJGK010000036.1:27717545-27735045 GCA_039081455.1 Macrobrachium rosenbergii
ATTTTTACGTTTTATTTTTCTAAAACGAAATATTTGCCTCATTGCAAGAACCGCTGTAAACTGACGTATTAATATTGCTGATGTATTAATATTGCTGGGACGATAATGCATTTTCAAAGTTATATGTCTTTTGGACGTCATAAACTACCTGCCGCAATAACATTAAAGCTTAAGTTGAATTAATGATAAACTCCATTATATATAAATTAAATCCTCCCAAAATTTACTTCACATCAATACAATGCTTAGCCACTAACTCATTCCTCGTAGACAAAAGTAAACCATTAAGTACATGACTTACTGTTTGATTTTTGGGGAGCTTTGTGAGAAGTTAACATCACCTGTCAGGCGGTGTCCTACCAACAACAGGATCTGAGCTCTTCGATAAGGACTTTCTCTGAAAAATAAAAAAGAAAGGGCCTTTGAAGTTTTCGTTTGTTTCATGTAAGCCATTCGAGCTTCACCAAATCTGGCACCCCAAGGAAAACCATGATTCCCCGGAAAAAGGTAGTATAATTATAAATTCAGTTATAAATCAAAATTGTTTATAAAACTGAAATAAAAATGCACTCAACTGGCTATTTCTTTGTGTACAATAAAACCAGCAGATTTAAACAACGATCCCAATCCTAAACTTCCAACCACATTTACTAATAAATTACTTTCGTCAAACAATTAAAATCCAAGTGCCAATTTTCCGACGGACAGACCCCAAAAACTTCAAATGTCAGAGGACCGTTTCACTGCATCACAAACAAAAACACTGCGCTGACAAGAGATAGACACGGAATGTCTGCTGTGCCTATCGCTATATACCTCTTTTCCTCACGTCAATGTTAAAACGTCCAATACATCACAGTAACACATGTAGGACAAGGTGCAATGACGGTCACCCAACTTTTTGTTTACGCTCTAACAACCCTCGCCAATAAGAGTCAGTCTCCTGTTGACCAACGCAAAAGCAATCGCTTTTAGTTTCCAAGATTGTTTACATTATTCACGAAACTTTTGATTAAATTCAAAATCATAAATGTAATTAAAATGCCAGCCTTAAGAATGGTGAAATAGTCTGTAATGACTTATTACGAGGTCCGTATGTATCGGGCAATGCCGAACATGGAGGCTTTGACTATTTTTGTTTTCAGATTACTTAAAGATTCCCCTTTCCCTAATTATAATTCCCTAACGCATGGAAAAATGTTCACCCTAGTATTGTGGTCTCCGGCATGGAGATTTTGTTATTAGGCGGTTTAGATTAAGCCAACCTGTACCCTTGGCCTACAGGGTCTCATAATTGTGTAATGTTTAAAATGCAAGTAGATGCCTAGTCCTATGAACTCTAGATAACCAACAACGACGACAAGTTTTGCGAATAATTCTTAAATTTAACGTAGTCAAACAGAAGCAATTCACTTTATTTAAAGCCAGCTGCAAACAAATGGGTATCCTTACAATTTTTCAGTTTGCCAGATCCTTGCCTTAAGACTTCTACTACTCAAAGATGTGAAGGCTTTCATATCTGTAAATGTTTTTATGTATCCCTGTGGATTTTACCCTTAAGAATTCTTTTTGATAGAAAACATCTCAGTTCTACATGTAGGACAGATTCCTTTCCATTACAATTTGCTTTCATTAAGTTTATAATGCTGAATTTTTTTTTCTGAATTTCATACTACTGCTCATGCACACTACAAAAAAGGAAAAGTGGTCCGGTTTCAAAATGTTACTTCATGGGTAGTTTTTTTCCATCTTTTCTCTGCCAGATAAGGATTATTTCAACATTAAAGCGTTAATCAACTGCGACAATACATTCAAGTTACAACCACTTACCATTTTACATGGTTAACATTGTTAGCCAAGCTAAGATTGTCATTGAACTATTCAAAATCCTTACTATTGTCTTTTCATGTGTTATTCCATTTTCTTGCTTATAATTTTGATTTCTTAAAACTATAAATTGACAGTGAAGTTTGACTGTATTGACCCTTACCAAAAACTAGTTGCTGCAAGATGTTAAGTGTAATCATTCTGTTTAATGGAATGGGAAGCCTTATTTGGACGAATGAACCCAACCCGAACACCTGGCAACGTAAAAATTCATGTCGGGTGCCCTGAAAAGACCATAGTATTGACGAATCAGAGGGCTGGCCAACATGAGATAGCAAATAAGACCCACGGTGCCACAATGGGCGAGTGAAATGAATGAATCTGGCAGACACCTTTGGCTGTGGGTCTCCGCAAGTAAAAGTCTGTCACTGACTAGTCTTCAGTACTACAATATGGCTATGAGGAACCTTCACTTTTCATTTCCTTATCAGTGTCGAAAATATTTAGTCTAATAACCTGCTAATGTCATAACTGCAGCAATATCGTTTATATTCCTGCTACTACTTTTGTTTCTCTGAAGACATGTATGACTGACTCGACGGATTAGCCATCAGTCTACAGGATTTCATATCTGAATTTATCTTATATACAGACTCATGAGGATTGGCAGTCAGTATAAATCAGTATATACAGGATAAAGTTTGCAAGTAGCCTTTTACTCATTTTCCTCCAACACCGGTATACACGTCTTGCAAAAGTTGCATCTACTCTAACACTCAAAAGTTGATTAATTTCTTTGAAAAACTATGTAACCCAGATACGTAATCGTGAAATAATTTTAAATCTCATCAAATACAATTCTTAAAACAGATCTGACAATATAAGCCATGTCAACCTTCCAAATTCAGAGCTGTCCCGGTACAAAACTGTCGAGGTAATACGTTTAAGTTCCCATTTGCTACATTTTTAACGCCATTTATGGTTAAGGAGACATACTTCAAGACCCACGTAACCCTATAAAACTATGCTCCACAATGCTTAGGACCTTAATAAACGAAAAATCTTAACAGGACACTATATCAAGCCTTAGAAGCTAAAAAAGTTAATTCATTCAACACTTGAATACTTCAGTAACAAGTTACAGGATTTGAATGGCCTTTCCGAGCTAATTTATGTACTTCGAGGGCCAGGAAGCACTCCAGAAAGCTTTTTCCATTGAGGGGCATTAGGAGCATTTCAGACTTAATTCACCCTCTAATAATTAAGAATACCTCTACTCTATCACATAGACAGAAGTATAGCTTTATCAAAAAGTAGTTTGCCTATTACATAACCGAGTGCTCTTACATCACAAATTACGTATCCCACTACTTTCCACAGATAATATTCGTTTAATATTTAGGCGGGAATATGTACCTCGAATGATTTGCAGATTGTTGCGTAGGCCAGGATACAAAGTTCGTTACACCGTTTTTATGTAAATTAAGATCCCAGAAACTTTCGACTTCATAAACTATGAAATTCTTCAATTATTACATTTATCGAATCAACAAAACTCAAATTACTGAATCGTCAAACCTCTCCATATTTGGTATTTTACTACACACAATACAGAAAGCAAGGCTAAGGAAATTAGTCAGTACTCAGAAACGAATTTTTCATTGTAACATTACATTTCACCAGTTCTACAGTTACTCCATCCAAACCATACCTCTTTTCTTATACAGCAAGTCACACAGAACGGCAATATTCTTCTGGGAAGAACTTCAAACACGATGACCACATTCACTTCATACTATCTTTGGAATATACTTGAACAAGTTACGGCGGTGTTAATAATTCAGTTAAGCGACCAACATTGTTTGGTTATCAGGCTAGCAGAGATCTGCAGTAATCAAATCACATTCCTAAAGCACCTGTGAATTCCCAGTCCCTCTGGAGGCGATCTGAAAGATTTTAAAGATTAGTTACGAGAAGGAAGAGGTCCGAGTACCCTAAATAACTGACTTCGTATACAATATTCAGTTCCAAAAAACATTAATATGAAGTTTTAACAGGTTAACAGGATAAGTCTTAACACGATGTGTTCACTTTTTAAAAACCTAAATTTTTTTTTTTACGTTAAATGTATGAACAAAGTTTACACGAAAAGAACTTTAGCTTACGTCAAAGGAAATTAAATTTTACTAGTATATACTTAAAATTACTATTACCAATTAATATTCTTAGGTTTAGTTTGGTTTTGCAAGCGTGTCCTCCTCCAACGGACGCTAGACAAAGTCTACCGTCACGACGCAAGAGACGACCCACCACCTACAGGGGCGGAGGGGTGGGGCTGACAAGCATTTTATACGAACCTTTACTATTAAACTGGAAAATGCGTCACCGAAATAGGTGAATGTGCACACTCCCTTGGCAATCTTCTCAACCTCGATAGTGAAGGGAAATAAGTAGTAGAACGTCTCCAGGGCAATTGGTCTTCCTGAAAAAATACAAGGTTCTGTCAAGTCTTTAATTTTACCACATTGCATGAACTATTAATATCCAATATACATCAGCGCAAGCCTGAAGCTTAGAGCCGCATAAAACTATAAATTTCAAAACGGAAGACCAAGATTCGGTTTTACACTAAAAGGCAAACCAAATACCCTAGATACAGGTGATCTACTTACACATTTAGGCAACGAAAAATAAATGCTGACCTCCACGAGACGCACTGATAACAAAACTACAAACCAAGTACATGAGTCCTTACACTCCGAACAACGAGTAAACACTGAAAACATAACACTGCTATTTACCTAGGAAACAATTCCGAGAAGACTTTCCTTAGGGAAGCCAAGGACGGCAAAGAGCCCAGTTTCTCAGATTCATTCTGTTAGTTAGTGCTAGATGTCGGTAAAACCTACGCGCTCTCTCTCTCTCTCTTTCTCTCTCGCGCGCGCGCGTAAGGTCCGAAGACTAGTTTAAAACCTCCGAGAATAAAGTTCTCGACATGTGTGAATTCATATCAACATATCTTCTGTGAAGAATATCCTTAAAAGGAAATATTTATAACTCGCTTGTTTATTAATGTGTCCTTTCCTCCATGAACTGCAATTCTATCTCTCGTCCTATGCGTATAAACCCCTCTTTAAAGACAACACAAATTATACACCTTCTTCTTTAGACCTTATTAGTCACATTGTATAGTAGAGTCGACTGCTCGAGTCAAACTATACATACAGTAACGCAATCCTTGATAAATTGTTGGGTCTTTCTAAATTCACCTTTTTTTTCAACAACGACGGAAAAAGGGTTTTCGAAGCGACTTTCTTCAAAGGTCACGGGATATTCCCTTTTGTAGGAAAGACGCTGCGTTTAGGTTGCCGATGATTTTCCAACGTTACATCCACTATTTATGGAGATTTGTCCAGTATTCATTACTGGTCGCTTATTTCCAGAGCCATTCTTTCCTAACAAATTTCATTCCGAAGAGTTGGGAAATAATAACGATGTAATGAATATTATGAAATTAAAAGATTCAGAGATATTTATAGCTTACAAAGCACTTTTTCAGATTAGAGAAACCAATTCAGTCATGGTTTTGTATAAACGTAATAAAAACAAGAAATATAAAACCCTTCCGTTAATGATCTTTAATTGGACAATTAATTCAAGTAGGAATTAAGAGGATCTCGATGTGGAAATTTCAGGGAAAACATTTTCCGGAACGAATTACTGATTTATTTATTTTCTGATAATGGATGTCGTGGGATGAAAAAATTTATGTAAAAAAAAAAAAAAAAAAGACTTGAAAATCGACCTTTTAAAAGCCGGCTTAACGAATTTAAAAGGTTAATAAAATCCGGGAGAGGTTTAATTCTTAATGAAACTTTCACTCGCGCTTTCTAGCCATCATTTGACCTATTTCCGACCTCCCATTATTCTCAAGGGGCATCGAAAGCTAAAGACAGAATTGGTCCGGGAGCATATGTACCAATTAGTGTTTGGCATTCACTGATGGTTACCCATCCAAGCGATGGCTGGAAGCAGTGTCAATTAATTTCACCGATAAAAAGACACAAGTCCTGTATCGAACACTTTTTTCACCTCTGAATTGCTTAATGTAATTCTTCGGGACAAAAAATATTGCAAAATTTTCCTATTAATATTTCAACATATCCTACCTAGACTGTATATGTACATATAAATAAATAGACACATACACACACATACATACATACATACATACATATATATATATATATATATATATATATATATATATATATATATATATATATATATATATATATATATATATATATATATAATATACAAATTCTAAGCTGTTAGACACGCCCATTATATATATATATATATATATATATATATATATATATATATATATATATATATATATATATATATATATATATATATATATATATATATATATAATTCTAAGCTTCTGCTCGACTAGCAAATCACTCAGACATTTTTGAATAATGTTTATCCTACCACCTAAAATATAATGAAATCATGTTTTACGAACCATTTCACTTCGTATTCAGCTCTACAGTCGATAAAATTTTGTTAATTAAAATCTGAACAAAAATGAGGAAAGTATTCATTCCGTTGTAGGATTATATTTTTTTGAGGGAAGAGTTATGGTAAATGAAATAGGAACGAAGTAGGATTTTAGTAGAAATTCATCACAATATTAAGAGTAAATCGTTAGATGTCATCCGAAAATAAAATTATCAACAGCAAAACTCATATTTTTATTTTCATAAGGAAATCGTATAGAAAATATGAATCCTAATTGTTGAACACTTAATTACTACTTTACTCGTTACCTTGCTTATTCAAGGTTTATTTAGATTGCTATTCATTTACGTTATTATTTACCTGGGGTTGTTAATTTTTACTAATGATAAATTAGGAGTTGTGTTTACTTATTTTTTCTTACATACTGATATGCCCAATTGAAAAAGAGCTATATGTAAGTTTCAACAAGGTATCAAGTCTGTTCATTAATAGCAATCGCTATATAACACGGCCACTCCCTAAGCGCGGAGTTATAATAACAGTAACGCAATCACTAATGAATTCCTTTTCATCGTCAATACAATTAAGTTATACAATTAAACAGCCCCAGATGGGCTGCACGCATTACATAACGGGAAAAATCTCTACTCTCCTTTTCTATTTTTAGTGGAAATCACCCCTTTCCAAATCACCACTTTCTAAATCCGGATCATCTTTGCCTGTTAGAGAGTTCAAGCGAAATGCGACGAAAAGGTGATTAGAAAGGAACTGTATGGGTACATATAGACTGGAGTACTATCTTATTCCTTTCTCCATTTAAGAGGATTTCCATGAACCGAAACTGGAAGGAAAATGGGCCTCTCTGTCTCTCTTCATATCTAAAATCTTTCCTTTATTTGCAGTATTTCCATGAACCGAAATCAGAAAGAAAATGGGCCTCTCTCTCTCTCTCTCTCTCTCTCTCTCTCTCTCTCTCTCTCTCTCTCTCTCTCTCTCTCTCTCACTTAATATCTAAAATCATTTCTCTATTTAGAGGATTTCCATGACCGAAAATTGGGAGCAAACTGGGCCTCTCTCTCTCTCTCTTAATATCTAAAATCCTTCCTTTATTTACATTTTTCCATGAACCGAAATCAGAAAGAAAATGGCTCTCTCTCTCTCTCTCTCTCTCTCTCTCTCGTAATATCTAAATTCCTTTCCCTATTTAGAGGATTTCCATAAACCGAAAATGGGAGCAAACTGGGCATCTCCCCCCCCTCTCTCTTAATATCTAAAATCCTTCCTTTATTTAGAGGATTTCCATGAACTGAAATCGGAAGGAAAATGGGTCTGTGTGTGTGTGTGTGTATTAAGTGCTACCTATAAGTTATTCTCCTGCGACAACTAAAAACCAGAGACACGGTAACTCTACAGCTTCAATCTCCCCCCCCCCCCCTGCCTCAATCCCCTATTTTCCTCTCCCTACATCCCTCCCCCTACCCTTCCATTATTTTTTATGACGTAATTCAGTCTTATGGTCCCCTCTGCTCGTCGACTCGAATTTTGCAGAGTCCCGTTCTTAATCTCCATAGGCGAGTGAGCGCCTCCTCTAGCGGATAAATAATCTCATTTGAAGACGACCATCCATCACGATCAGAAGTCGCAGCTGATCCGACATTTTTTTTTTCTTTTGTCATCGTCATCATCACAATCATAATCATCACCAGGATTATTATCTCCTTCATCTTCATCATAAGCATTGCCAGGTATATTATCTTCATCAATGTCGTCGTTGCAGTTTTCCTCAGCGGAGACAATTTTCGTTTTTGTGAAAAGAGTAAGATTTCTGGCCTCAAATATCTCAAGAATTTGGTGTTTCGGAAGCTCGGTATTCTTTTACTGGCACTTAGCTGACTAAAGAGCTTAATTAGATATGATGAATTTGACAGTAAACGGTCAAGTCATTTTCAAAAGACGAGATAAAAAAAAAAGGTTATACTTAGGTCAATAAATTTAACTGAGCATAAAATTCATGAATAAAACATGCAGTGACAGTTAACGGAAAAAGGGATACCAGTTTCTTTTAAGTTACGGTGAGAAAAAAAAAAAGGGGGGGGGTGGGGTGGAAATGACGTAAAATAAAAAGCCAAAGGTTACTGGCATATAACCTCCTAAAACTGAGGAAAAAGGATATTACTCAGGAGATGACGTAGGTGTACTATCTCCGCTTACAGCATAATCATCATCATCCGTCAACACCTTGCTTCATACAATGAAGGTTTAGTCAAGTGTATGAAAATGAGCAATCAGCAGGGAGGAACAATCCCCTTCGGGTAACATATGAAAATATATTATTTCCGAGGTAGAGCGAATTATATATATATATATATATATATATATATATATATATATATATATATATATATATATATATATATATATATATATATATATATATATATATATACACTGTATATGCGTAATAATTATTTGATGTCTCATCGTGACCTAAGCAAATATATCTAATAGATTATTAAATAATACAAAAACTAAAAGCTTCTACAACATCTGGCCACTACCGCCAGAAAAAAAATAATTAATAAAAGCAATACATGAATTACCTATGATTCTTGCTTCTCAAAGTCGAAACAATTCTCAGTAGTCAAACAAGTTTTCAGAATTCATTACTTCGAAGCTAAAATGGTGTATACCTGCTTATAAAATTCGCGCCCCATCACACTGATTCATTCAAGAAAGCTGGTGAATTTTACAAATTCGGAACAAACCGCCTACTACCAGTCGTAATTGTCTCATATAGTGAAGGCTTTAGATTTTTGAAAAATCAATGCGAACAATCTCGGATGAAAGTCAGATTTCACAAGAGAACCATTCGTTTGCGGAGAAATATACCGTGATTATTTCTATGATGATAGGACACTTGATACAGTCACACACATAGAACTGAAATTTATCTGTTCTTCATTAAACTTAATTATAATCAGAGCATTAAATCATTTAATGCAACAAATGAATGCGTATCTATGATCAAGAAATACACAGCAATAAACAGTCCGAGTAGTTGCCAAAAAAAAAAAAATCTAAATACAGACAGATAATGAATAAAATCCAGTGAAATTTTCATTCATGGCACAAAGAAAATTACTGTAATAGAATATCAGTATTATCTACCACACCCAACACCAAAAATGCACAAAAACAGAATATCAGTCTTATTTAGCATAACCAATATCAAGTTTAATATTGCTTGATTTAAAATTCAACCATTAACAAAGTTAGAACCGAATGATAATATGTGGCAATACAAGTAACGAGCTTTAGCAGATTATGTACCGCACTGGTCTATGAGATTATAACAGGTGTTAAGCCCTTTTTTGGCACGACCTTCTGCTAGTCTCCCGCCTAAATTGGATTGACCAGATTAAAATTTCTAGGAAAAATATACTTTCTTTGTGTACATCTTCTGCAGTAATATGAAAGGATTATATAATTGGGGGGAAACAATAATGTCCTTACCAACGCACGCAAAAGTCCTATATCCTACGTTATTCAATCAAGGGTACCTAAATCCATTTTAAACAAAGTCTGTCTCTATAGGCTGTAACTAATTTTGTTAGGTGGGAATAGATGTAATCCGTTTTCGTACAGCTCGTTAGTGTTTAGTAACCTGGTGGGCTTAACACTCTCGAGGAAATGCAGTTCAATTTAGACATATTAAAAATAAAAACAATTATCTTTTGACACTGTCAATAGCGTGAACATATAAACGCGAACGCGCACGCACATTCATAAACACACAAACCCACAAACGCATGTGTGTGTATATGTATGTATGTATGTATATATATATATATATATATATATATATATATATATATATAGTATACATATAATGTATGTATATACACATAATAATGTATATAAACATATATACATATATTATATATATATACATATATATATATATATATATATATATACATATGTATGTGTATATATATATATATATATATATATATATATATATATATATATATATATATATATATATATATATATATATATATATATATATATATATATATATATATATATATATATATAGTACATATATGCACACACATATAGCAGTGTTTGCGTAGCTGCCTGTCTGTGTTTATATTAAAAAGGAATATTACAGTCAATGTCAACGATAGGTTGCGCCAGAATGTGGTGATGGCGCTTAACGTGAAAACATTATAGAAGTCGAATCTCTTAACTTATCGTTATATTCCACTGGCACCTTCATATTCTTTAAAATTCACTCACAGAAGCATTTTTATCCCTAAATATTTTTAGGAAAATAACGAAACAAATTCTTACGCTTGTTAAAAAAAAAGGGGGGGGGGGAGGTGTTGTCATCTTATCAGCCAGGTACAAAAGACTTATCTGATAGGAGTCCTTCGACGTGGGTGACCCTCTCATGTTTCTCCACTCCTGCCTGTGGTAAGAATGACTGGCGTAAACGATAGTTCTGAGAGAGAGAGAGAGAGAGAGAGAGAGAGAGAGAGAGAGAGAGAGAGAGAGAGAGAGAGAGAGAGAGAATAATTTTCCAGTTACATGTCAAAAACTCGGCAGTATAAATTCAATTGAATTCCAGAAATGAAACATTCCTGTCGTTACCGATGACTGACACACACACACATAATATATACATATATATCTGCTAAGTATTTTGGTAAAGAAACTATTCATTTGCAAACTTCCGGTAATCGTCAAGAGTTTTCGGGTTGACAAACAAGTATATATATATATATATATATATATATATATATATATATATATATATATATATATATATATATATATAATATATATATATATATATATATATATATATAAATATATATATATATATATATAGTATATATATATATATATATATTATATTATATATATATATATATATATATATATAATATATATATATATATATATATATATATATATATACATTCAAAACATCTACGAAATATTTTCTGGGAATACGAGAAAACAAAGCTCGAAAAATTTAAGAAAAAAAAAAAAATAGAAAAACAGAAATGAAAGTATGAGGTCTTTCAGAAAGGAAAGTCGGCTGTTATAAATTCGACGACAAAAGGAAAATGTGTAGCTATATCATACTTGTACTTCCACGCATACGAAGAGGATAAGGAGAGGTCGAGAGAGGTCGAGTGGAGGGCAAGAAA
Source organism: Macrobrachium rosenbergii (assembly GCA_039081455.1). NCBI lineage: Eukaryota > Metazoa > Arthropoda > Malacostraca > Decapoda > Palaemonidae > Macrobrachium > Macrobrachium rosenbergii. Next base: position 27,729,131 of record JANJGK010000036.1, read on the forward strand.
ACCACTTGCCTCTCCTCTGAGGATCCTGAAGTATCTGAACCATTCCGTTCCTTGTGTGTGTGTGTGGGGGGGGGGGGGGGATTGGGAGGAGGTTTAAGGGGGATGGAGAGAGAGGGTGAGGGAGCTAAGGAGGTAGTATGTAGGGGGGATTGAAGTCGGTCACGGTCTCCGGGGCATTGTTGATGTGCTTCCAGGCGTAGTCGAAAATGTTTCGAACACTCGTGATGGATCGCTTGGAGTTTTCATCATCTCTCTCTCTCTCTCTGTCTCTCTCTCTCTCTCTCTCTCTCTCTCTCTCTCTCTCTCTCTCTCTCTCTCTCTCTCTCTCTCTCTCTCTCTTCCTGCAATCTCCCGCTCTCTCTCTAGGTTTCTCTCTCTGGAAACGTCCACCTTTTTTTGGTGTTTGCAGCATCGCAACTCCATATTCAGCCTACAGGTCATGTGATAAATGATAGTCGGTTTTGGTCAATGAGACCACCGGGAAATTTCTGAGGAGTTACGTGGGGTTTCATATGCGTGTGGGTGTGTGTGTGCATGAGAGAGAGAGAGAGAGAGAGAGAGAGAGAGAGAGAGAGAGAGAGAGAGAGAGAGAGAGAGAGAGAGAGAGAGAGAGAAAAGAGGGTTGTTTTTATAGTTTTTTCAACGATATTGTCTAGTGCAAGTTATACCATATTTCCCGCTTAGTACTTTACATACACACACACACGTATATAATATATATATATATATATATATATATATATATATATATATATATATATATATATATATATATATATATATATATATATATATATATATATATATATATATATATAAAATACGTGTCAGTGTGTATGGGAACTGTCGCATTTGTACTTGAATGGTTGAATCGAGGTTGAAAACTTGTTAAATAAAATTCCACAATAAAAGTCCTTGTACATCTAAAGAAATGTCCCATCAACAATGTGTCGTCCTCCTTACATAAACGTCACCATTCACCTTTCTCTTGATATGAAGGTCTTCACTTTCAACGCCTCTCCTATAGAATTATCCAGCATGTTCTAAGTCTTCGATTCGTTCTTCTTAACAATTTTCAAACCGTACACTTTTTTCATCAACCTATCTCCCTCCATCCTTTCCACATGACTGAACCATCTCGTAAAATTCTGTTCCACTTTTCCACCAATGCTAACTAACCTTTTATACCACTTCTTGGAATCCCCAAATTGCCTACTCTTTCAATTCTTCCCAAACCACACGTTAATATGGAGCCAATTCTCGTCAATAACTTCAGACTTTTCCCTACAATCCTATTCAACATCCACAATGACATTGAGGAGAATTTTCTCAACAATCCCATCATTCACTTCCGCCTTGACTTTCACGGACACTTCAAGTAGTTTTCCTCTTTCTTGCTACACTTATTCTCTCATCCTACCGACTGTCCGGTTATTCATACTTTCAGATGCCTGTGCAAAATCAACAGCTTGGGTTTTCCAACATCGATGTTAAAACTTGTTGCTGGATCCCTCTTATTTCCACGAACTCTCATTATCTTGCTCTTGCTCGCATTTGCCCTCAATTTTCTTTCCTTGCAAACACTCTCAAAACCTTTCAGACGGGTTTGTTGGTTCTCTTCAATCCCAGTCATTATCATACCATCTGAAAACATCAACTAATTAGCGCTCCATCGATGACCAACAAATATATATATATATATATATATATATATATATATATATATATATATATATATATATATATATATATATATATATATATATATATATATATATATATATATATATATATATATATGTGTGTGTGTGTGTGTGTGTGTGTGTGTGTGTGTGTGTGTGTGTGTGTGTGTGCGCGCGTGTGTTCACGAAACAAAGGGAAGGTTTGATTTCATGACTAAAAGTCGTCACATTCCGAGTATTCCTCTTCATGCGATAAAAGACTAGAACTATTATCAACCAGACAAGGTCTTTTTCCCGCACCAATGAACTTCAGTGAAATTCCAATTCCAGAATGGCTTTGTCGAATTACAGCGATAAAATTTATAAATAACATTTACTTCAGCAAATTTAAATAGCAACGCATTCACTGAAATAAGGCACGTTTACAATAGTGCCTGTGCTAGGCTATTGCATCACTTAGCAACCCTGCATTCTCTTTGATACTCATGACACCGATTTTATAAATACCCACATACCAATCGGCGCAGGAATTCCAGGCGATATTCGTACAGCGTTTTATCCAACACATTCCTGGCTCCGACTGATAAATTAAAATAAAAAGGATTGCGAAAATACCCCGCTGGACACTGACTGACCTATTGAATGATATTTTGTTCGCAGAAAGGCGTCCGGTTTTAGAGACGAAAAATAGACGGGCTGTAACATAGATCTCGATATATCGCGCCTGCTGGCAGCCTTTGAAGAGAGCTCAAATATTCGAACGCTGTTATGACCAGTCCTTTGAGGTAGGCCTCATCAAACAGCGAATTATGGGGGGTTTCGAGTTAATTCCGTAACAAAAGAAATCCAGAGTTAATTTATGAGCCTGCATTGTTGTCGGTTTTAAACGGAATGGCCTCCGCATATAAAGGGCGCAAAGATTTTGACTCTCAGCCGAATATTTCTGAAGAGGGGAAAAGCTAATTTAGCTCGGCCTTATGGTGAGGTTATGTTATTCATCGCTATTATCGGCGATTATTTTCTTTTATGGCAACGTGGATGTTGGGACGCCTGGAATTCGAAAAAAATGTTTAGGCTTTGTCTTCTGTGTGTGTGTGTGTGTGTGTGTGTGTGTGTGTGTGTGTGTGTGTGTGTGTGTGAGAGAGAGAGAGAGAGAGAGAGAGAGAGAGAGAGAGAGAGAGAGAGAGAGAGAGAGAGAGAGAGAGATTTATAATGGAAAAAATAGAAGATATAGCAGACACAACGAATTCCTAAGTAAATTTATATTATTCAACTTGTACTAACAAGAATAATAATGTTATTATAAAATAATTTTTCTTAAGTATTTTCGACAAATGAATTGAAGAAGTTTACATACATACGAGATATATATATATATATATATATATATATATATATATATATATATATATATATATATATATATATATATATATATATATGTTGGTTCTTCGAAATAGTATTAAACAGTTGGTTCTTCGAAATAGTATTAAACAGTGTTAAGTCTGTCACTCTCGCTCTGTCTGTATACAGAATTATTTAATTTTAACAAAATGTAAAGGTGAATAAACCCCTCTTATTATCTTCTCGATAATTTCGTGACACCAGAATGACCTACCTATAATAAATGCAAGGATCTGAGTGTTTATATTAATCTCCCTGTAATGTTAATTATTGATTAAATATTAGTCACGAAGAGTTTGTCTCTTCTATTCACATCTATAATCTTTCAGCTCCTAAGTAAAATTGAAAATACAGCTGTAATTTGAAGTCTTTTCCACCTTTCAACAGCCCGAGTGATTCACTGTCAGACTGAGAACATGTTACAAATAGGAACGAAAACCGTACTTTCGTACAACTGATTTTCAGATATTCACTAAAGTCCTCTGTATTTTCCACTGGATAAATTGCTAAAATTAATGAATATATGTACGGCACTGAACCGATCACATTCTTTTTTTAACAGAAGGTTGGAGAATTTAGATCAAGGGATGGAACGAGCAGTCTCTTATTTTACTGATGTTTTTGCAGATTAATCCACTGATTGAAATTCCAGTAGATTCCATCGAGTAATTCAGTCCACTGTTACTAGTTATTTTGATGGTTCATATAATTTTCTTCCTTATTTTTGCCAATAAGAATACATATATTCTTTCTTGTTTTCATGGTTGATGAGAAGACGTCATGCGGCAATCAAGTTTTTCCTCGCTCCTTATTTATCTTATTCTAAATAAGTAAAACTAATTAAGATCATCACTGACAGAATATTGTACACGTCTTGTCCGGATTTAATGTACATTATTTCAAGGGAGGAGTGTATGGGGCTGTTTTTTTTTTTTTAGCACATCTAACAAAAAAATTGTAAAAAAGTGCTGAACACGGTTATAATACAAACGAAGTTCGTTTCACAACCCAGGGAGTCCCATTAACGTTAACTTTTTTATGGATATAACTACCCAAATTCCTACAACTGAGATGAGCCTCAATGTCCGTAAAAAGGGACGTTATCATTCATTTTATGGCCATTTTCAAGCATTACACAAATATAAAGACAGCAGAGAGAGAGAGAGAGAGAGAGAGAGAGAGAGAGAGAGAGAGAGAGAGAGAGAGAGAGAGAGAGAGAGAGAGAGAGAGAGAGAGGCTCGGGAAGTTTTTAACCAAGACCGGTGGTTTTTTGTTTTACCTCTTGAAGTTCATTATTGCAACATAAGCTTGTATTATCAGTATGCTAGCAGCTAGATGATATTTATCTCGCTTGTTGATAACTTGTATTTATCAAAGAACTTGCAGAGAACCAAATATGTATTAACTGATAATGAATGGAGTTTGCTTTTCTCTCTCTCTCAATATATATATATATATATATATATATATATATATATATATATATATATATATATATATATATATATATATATATAGTATATTTTAAATAACGGTGATCCTCGTAGTCCAGTGGTGTAAGATATTTGCCTCATGAGCGATAGATCCCAAGTTCGATTCCAAACGAGCAGAAAAACTTTAGGGACATTCCTTTAAGTTTAGAACTATCTCTGGTCACTTCAGCAGTGAATCAAGCTCCTTGTAGTTATTCACCTCTGGCGGGTTACAAAAGGGACGGATAAAGGCTAGTAATCTCATCCCAAATGAATTGTAGAGAACCAAAAATACTTTCGCCTTCCAGAGCCACTCTCAGGGACAGTAAAACAGATATACATATACATATATGCACACAGACACAAACACACACACACAACACACACAAAGAATGCAGGCACGCGCGTGCTCAGAAATCACTTTTTTAAACGATGTTCAGTGAAATGCATTTTCTGAAAATTGTGCAATAATTCAATATCATTAACAATCGTCGTGCAAAAACATGTCTACACCTCAGCATACACATTTTTTGGATACCTGTATTACTTCAAGTTTCATATCAGACTATTCTGATCAATTCATATTTTCCTCTATAACCTTAGTTACGCATCCGTAAGGAAGGGTTTCATCCAAGTCGAATATGGTACGCAACAATATATATATATATATATATATATATATATATATATATATATATATATATATATATATATATATATATATATATATATATATACATATATATACATATACATATATATACATATATATATATATATATATATATATATATATACATATATATATATATATATATATATATATATATATATATATACATATATATATATATATATATATATATATGACACATAATACATTATAACCAATGCATTGGAGAATACAAATGGATTGCCAAAATATTCCAATTCATCCCAAATGGCCGGGCGGGGGAAGGTCCTAATCCTTGGTCAAGAACACAGAGGGATTTACCAGATGGGATTTGATTTAAATCCACCTTGAACATGGCATCCACGGTTTCACAGTGCGGGCTGGATGCAGATAATTAATACCTCTCACCGCTTTCTCTTTGGGATTATATACACAATATACAGAGATAATTATAGTCCTCTGCTATAATGAAGGTAATGATAATAATGATGACGACGACTGAAGTGAGCTTACTTAATATAATGCTTTGGAAAAGATGGAAAATGATGAGTTCTCATCATTGTGTTTATTAGATTAGTAAGCTGGGACCCGGTAGGGGGTGTAGTGCCGTCAATGCACCTCACGCGGTGCACTGCAGGCATTACTGAAGGTTCTCTGCAGCGTGCCTTCGGCCCCTGGCTGCAA
>JANJGK010000036.1:27740045-27755045 GCA_039081455.1 Macrobrachium rosenbergii
AAGGCTGGCAGATTTGCAAGGTGTTAATTACTTTGCCATTACGTTTACTGGGATTCTGTTTATTAAACATACGCTTGTGTGGACACGAGCAAGCAGAGTCACAAACATACAGACACACTTTATATATATACTGTATATGTATATATATATATATATATAACGTATATACAGTACGTGTCTTTGTGTATACAAGCTAACTAAATTCAGAATGTCTTCCCCCCTTCAATTGCTGTATCAAAGATGCCTCACCATCAGTGGACACTCTGCCTACTTATAAATAAATAAATTAAATAAATAAATATAAATAAATAAGTAAATATATAAATATATATATATATATATTATATATATATATATATATATATATATATATATATATATATATCCATACATACATAAGCACACACACACGTCTATTCACTTTGCAAAGTGACTCCAAAAAATCTTATCCTCTAAGTTCTCAGTATTTCTTATGGGATCAGGTTCCAATCAGGTGTCATAAGCACAACGATGTGGCAAACCCTCCACCCACCGTATAGGGTACAATCAGCCATCGTAATCACAGAGTTTTGGCAACTCCACTGGCAATAATGTATAAGAGGCAATTAGCTATCATACGGCACCTTTTTTAAAAGGGTTATCGGTTATCTTAGGTGTACACATTTGGCAACCCCATTGCCTAAGTTGTCTAGGGTTCAATCAAGTCATTATAGGTGTAGGAATGGGAAAATCAACAGGCCGCCTTGTATAAGTTACAAAAAGCCTTCATAGATATAGGAATTGGCAACACCACCTGCTATCTTGCATAAGGTTGCAATCAGCCATTATATGCGTAGGGATCTGAAGATCCCGCATTGTCAGCCTTGAATACGGCGCAGTATTAAGCTGAAGTTCGCCAAAGGCATGGAATGGGTACGCCTATCGCTAGCCAGGCGACTCAGTCGTATTTGGGTACCAGCTTCGGTTTGGGTATAGATAAAAATGTGCTGGGCTTGCAAACACAATAATAAACACTTGTTGAGAAGGCTGAATCCTTCTGGCGCCACCTCATTCAGGGAAGAAAATATGTAAAGTAAAAAAATCCACCTATCTCTCCATCTATAATATATACGAGTATATATATATATATATATATATATATATATATATATATATATATATATATATATACACACACATATATATATGTATATATATACATACATATATATATATATATATATATATATATATATATATATATATATATATATATATATATATATATATATATATATATATATACTGTATAAACACACACATTTATAAATATATCTATAAAAATGCAAGACGGGTATAACAAAAAATACCCCTCTCCAGGCATTAATAACAAACCCCACAGCTCCACGGACTACAGACTGGAAATTACAGAGGGTGGCCAGAGGACGTTGTACGGGACCTATAACAACGATAGCATCAGACCACCAACTAACAGGAGGCAGAGAAAGGGTTGGAACGGTCGATTTCCATCTCTTATGCGATCCTGTGTGGCTGAGAGATCGACGGTCAAAGAAAAGACAATGGGGATATGGCCTTTAATATATGTCACACTCCGTTTGTATTATGAGCCCTGGTATCCAATAATTTGATCTTTCCTTTTCGCTTCGTTTTTCATACATAGATTTTATTATGGTATCTTTTAATAACAACATTTTTAAAGTAGTCATTTGTCCACGGGAAGTCAATGGGTAGTGAGTCACGAAAATGACGGTATGCAATATATATAAAAATATTTTTGCTTTAGTTTCATATATAGGCAAAATATTATCTGGGAAGTTTATAAGAGGTTTCAGGTTTCCAAATGAATTTCTCGCCTAGCAGTTCTGTTTGATTACCCACAGTTCCCACATGTTTAAATGGCAATCAAAATCAAAGTGGAGAATATTCTGCAGGTATAAAACATGTTTATATGCAGGAATGTGATTGTCAGTAATTGGCATTCAAATGTTACAGTCCCATGATCATGATACACCGGTACTCCAAATTTCGACATCTGCCGGACCATGAATATCGTGTTTTACTTTTGGATGTTCAATTTCGAATAAAGCCTTTGCATATTATTATTATTATTATTATTATTATTATTATTATTATTATTATTATTATTATTATTATTATTATTATTCAGATGAACCCCATTCATACTGATTAAACCCACAGGGGCCATTTGTTTGAAATTCAAGCTTCCACAGAATATGGTGTTCATTCGAAAGAAGTAACAGAAGGTAATGGGAAATACAGAAAGAATAGACCTGTAATTACAAAAACAGATAAATTTACATATAAATACATAAATAAGTGTAAGTACAATAATAAAACACAAGTTGAACTGTATTAGGGTAGTAATGCATTGCATCTTCATTTGAACTCCTGAAGTTCCAATTGCATGATATCCTCGGAGGGTAAAAGGGTAACCAGCCGTAAAAGAAGGCTCTTTTTTCCACTGTTAATTACACAGATACTCTTCTGCATAGAATGATATATCAACATATAATTATCAGTCGACTAACTACCTACGATATGATCTATGATGCAAGTTGCGTGCCTGTTAGTTCGTCGGCGGTGCTGGGTCTCAACCAATGCAAAAAAAAAAAAAAAAAAAAAAAAAATAAAAAAGTCATGGGTCTAGAAACCTCATCCCAAAAGTACAGCTAAGATCCGGAAGGCTAACAGCCTCTGGAGCTATGCTCTTATTGCGAAAAAAGCGCTGATATATATATATATATATATATATATATATATATATATATATATATATATATAATATATATATATATATATATATTCGTATGTATAGTAAGGAAGTAAATGAAAGCACATGCAACATGGGAAAGAGAGATGTATGCCAAGGACTTTTTGTCTAAGGTGCAAGGAAAGAGCGTTCTGGACTTGGAAGCAGAACCGAACTGTTCATGGTGCTGGTGAAATATGTAGTGCGAGAAATGGCGTATTGGTGTACCTGGTGTTCCGTCATGAAGACTTTAGCGGCAGTGTGAGTGAATCAAAAAGAAAAGAAAGCTTCTGGGAATGTCTGAATATTTCCTGAAGGAAGTTGAGTCAAGAATAAAGTGTGATTGATGTAGTTAATACCCGCGAGATAGTGAGACTGCACTGTTGGTAAGTTTACAAAGAGATAAACAGAAAGTCTCGTCAAAATGAGTATTGGAAGAAGCTTAGATGTTGGGAGCAGGTAACCTCAAATGAAAAAAAATAAATAAGTAATATATATATATATATATATATATATATATATATATATATATATATATATATATATATATATAATAATATATATATATATATATATATATATATATATATATATATATATATATATATATAAAGACAAACAGTAATAAATAAATGCTTTTTATGTTTTAACCAAATAAAGAAAACAAAATTATGTCTTTTGTAGCTACGATGAAATTCTAGGATTCTCTCTCTTGCACTCAATACCACTTATTCGTCATTAATAAGAAAGTATATGAATGCGTAATGTAAGAGAGACAGTGCTACTTCATGTACTAAGGTCTCCGTAAACAGGACTTACTTTATTTTATTTTCTCCTGTGAATGACAGGAAGAGCTGCCTACCCTGCGACGGTCACTGAAAAATTCAGCTCGGTGACATTTACCAAGAAATCTGGACTCTTGACCTAGCGTCTTTTTCTCCCTTGATAATTAAATAATGCTTTCACTCCATTTCTGTTGCTTGAACCTCTGTATTCACGGGCATCCTGACCTCTTTTATCTTGCATAAAAACTGAAATATACGAAGGTAGGGGAAGACAGAATTACACCATGCTCTTAGTGTCTGATTCATTCAATTTCGGTTTGTTTATCGCTACAATTTTTTTTTTTGTATGATGCACCAGGTGCAAAGAGGCCGATTCCCTGGAGCAAATTCCTGAGATGTGTGCTAGTATTGCACCAGCCCCGGTTTTTTGGCCATGCCCCAGGTTAGGTTAGGTTAGGTTTAGGTTAGGTTAGATCAATACCTCTGCAGTAATTTGAGTGTGGGAAACAATGAAATTATTTTCAAGGAAAGTCTATAGCTATCTGTTAAGATATGGCGTCCCCCTTTTATCGGGAAAGGTCCCAGTACTCGGTTATATCTCGGGAAAATGCTTCCCGGAAAACAAGTAATGGATGCTAAACGATTTTTATTTCTTTTCAGGAATTAAACAGGAATTCTGAGTGCATAGTGACTAATGCATCAACTTTCCCATTTTTAATCTAATCTACTTCACTAAAATTGTTTCACTGTCCCTAAAAAAGAATAAACAAAGACTACATATGCATTCAGTAACTTAGAAACAGATTCCAAAATTAATTAGAAAAATCATGAGGAATATATTAGCCACGGCACTAACTGTAGTTATATCACAATCAGTATTTAATGTGATGGAAATTTGAAGAGAAAATATCATAATGCTGATGATGAATATAACCGCTAATTATTACTATTATAATATACGTATCATTGGTGATAAGAACTGGAATCCCATCTAACATAAGCATGAAGAACTATTGATAGCTGCAAGTAAATTATTCCAATGCCAGGCGGAAGATTCCAGAAATAGGAGAACTACCACCGGAAAACCCATAGGGAAATAACAGGCAAATATTGCATTATTTTGACAAAAATTACACAATAATCAAACTCATTTTTCGTCAATGTAAACAAACTTTCAGAAAGTTTTATTTATTATTTAGAATTAAGTAAAATACAAGAAAAAATAGCAAAAACAATTTGGCAAAAGTCACGTACTGAGAGACTTCATTCCTCTTGATCTATGGCTATATTACAAAAAAAAAAAAAAAAAAAAAAAAAAAAAAAAAAAAATCGATAAAGCAAGTTTTCTCGGAAGGTAGTTAACATTCACTAAGAGCTTCCACAGAATGGACTGACCTTAAATACTATGACGGGAAGCGAAATGTTAGCTAGAGCCTACCATACCCAAGGGAACTCAAGCCAAAGACTGTGCAAGACTTTGGTACAATGGCAACTGCAAAGCCCAACGTTCGGGAACCCTCATTACATACAGGTCTCCAACTAAGTGGGGCAACTGAGATACCCCACCTGCCACAAACAATTTAACAGACCAAAATCAGTGACCCTAAAACTAAATAAAAGGAGGAAGCGTCGACTGCCCCAACTAGCTTTAATTCATCTTTTTCTTTTTTTCTAATATCTGATCTCTTCTTTCTGTATTTTCTATTTCAGGTACATACGAAGCCCACCGTAACTGAGCAAAGGTGTAATCATTTATATGCAAACAACGTTTTCTAAGCCTTATTCTCAGTGCGTGACAGACAATGAAAAATGTGGAACTAAAATTACGTGATAAATACTTGTTGAGTAAAAGAAATCTCAAATTTCAGGCCCGAGATACATTTGAACTATACTGTATTTAAATATTTCTATTGGTGTCCTGAAAAGGAAGGTAACAACGAAATTCTAATTTTTCTTGATATATTTACGCAATTGATCTAAAATGTCAATGAAAATATTAATTTTAGTGTGTGATGTGAATTTCGTTTCGTAGAAAGCGAACCATATATTCCTTTCAATAAGACTTGTATTGCCGTGTGATATGGCTCACTGTGTATTCGTCTTATACGCGTGTTCATATTATTTATGCTCAAATATGTAAAAACACGAAAGGCAGTAAAAAGCAGGAAGAATTATACTTTCCTAAAATAGTGACTGATCATCAAGGAACATCGAGTCTTATTTCTTTATGTGCATATGAATACCTGCTCACTCATGCATTAATACGCATAAGCATTCAGGAATACAGAAGTTTTGGCAACAAAGAGTTTCCCTGAATGATTACGCCTTTTTGTAGAATTTTAAAATCGGTAAAAGTCCAGCAACTGTCAAAGGCCGCATCCGCAAGGAAATGGGAAAAAATCATGAATATTTATTTCTTCTCAATTTTTTATGACTGTTTTTTGAGGGATATTCTCGCGGCATTTCCTTTGCAATATTCTCCTTGATAAATTATTAACCAAAAGGCAAGCGATAATGGTCCCTTTTGGAAATGCTTATTTCTGTATCATTTAAAATTCTTTCGTATTTCATCTAAAGAAGGATTTACAGTGGCTCTTTTCCAGAAATGTACAACGATTTTATTTCAACTTCCATTTTCTAGGAAGTAAGTAGGGTTTTTATGAACGCTCTATTATTTATTCGTGTAGGAACACACTAAAAAACAAACACAATTATACAGCCATACGTACATACACACGCGAGCGAACACACACACACATTATATATATATGTATATATATATATATATATATATATATATATATATATATATATATATATATATATATATAATATATATATATATATATATATATATATATATATATATTATATATATATATATATTATATATATATATAATACAGATATACATATATATACTGTATATTATATATACATGATACATTATATATATATATATATATATATATATATATATATATATATATATATATATATATATATATAAGCATGCGTGTGTGTACGTATGCCTGTATCTACGTATGTGTATATGCATTCACTACTTAAAAACATATCTACTATAACTACCGAATGTGAATTCATAAGACAACACCCAATACGCAAATATTAGCATTCTCACAATAAAATCATTTAGTAATGTTACTTATAAAGAAGGTGTTTTGTTTATTATTTAAAATCATAAGTATAGGTAACTAAGACGATTTATATATTCGTCTTGGTTGGTTGTTCCGCGTCCTGACGTCACACCAAACCTCTGGCTGACTTCAAAACATATCATCATTTACATGCCATCATTATGCAAACGCACGCACTGGCATATACGAGAAATTATTTTTAATATGTTATGGGATATTTGGATACATTACACTAATACATTTTTGGATAAATATTTGGAATAACTTTTCGGCATACGGTTCTGAATACAGTTAAATGAAGCCTTCTTTCTATAACTGGTTAAGATTTTTGCTAAAAAACACCTTTCAAAAATGTTAATACATTTTCGTGAGGTAAATCATTAACTTTCTTTGTATTTTAATAAATTACTTACATTTTTATCTATTTGCTAATTGGTTATTCATTACTTCTTTTCTAATAACCGATCTCTTCTTTCTGTATTTCCTATTACCTTCTGTTACGTCTTTCAAATGAACGCCATTTTCTTTGGAAACCTGAATTTTAAGTCATTGGCCCTTGCGAGCTTGTTCTGTATGATATGAATAGGGTTCATTACCTGAATAATAATAATAATAATAATAATAATAATAATAATAATAATAATAATAATAATAATAATAATGATAATAATAATAATAATAATAATAATAATAATAAACTGTGAAAAATTGTTTTTCCAAGAAGCTAAGTAACAGAGTTTGTGCGGTCATATGTACGTTATGAAATGTGGAATTTCTCCCCATGCCTTTAATCCTTCAACCATGTAAAGAGATTAGCCTGTTTTTGAGTAAACGTGGCAGTGTCCGTTTCTTATTAATGATAACACGACAATTCATTCACATATTTTGTTTATCTGTTTTACAACGAATGTACTGAAAATATATTTTATTTATTTGCTTTACAATGAATGTACTGAAAATATATTTTTTACCTGGTTTACAACGAATGTACTGAAAAATATATTTTATTTACCTGTTCGACAACGAATGTACTGAAATAAATGGATAATGTGCGACAGAGAGACTGAAAAAACTTGAAATATTAAAAAGATGGAGGCTATAATGGATATGCATCACAAGTATTGTAAATCTTACCAACATCTCACATGGACTTCGCATAAAACTAATTTCAGTACTGTCCTATTGCCTAACAATATCTAATACAGAAGTTTGTCCCAAAGGGGTACGGGGAAATGTAAATTAGAATAGTGTATATATATACACATATATACATATATATAAATATAATATATATATACACATATATACATGTGTGTATATATGTATGTATGTATGCATATAATATACAAATGTATATATATACATATACAGTTGTATATATATATATATATATATATATATATATATATATATATATATATATATATATATATATGTTTGTTTGTATGTATGTGTGTATGTATGCAGGTTGATGTGGAAGGAAGTCTGGATCGGTGTTTGGAGATGGTGTGGAAATGGAGAATTTTATGCAGACACAAAAATCTTGCAAAAAAAAGAAAAAGAAAAAGATAAATAAATTTGTAGCAGATGGTGTGAAAGCTGTAGAATTAATTTATATATATATATACATATATATATATATATATATATATATATATATATATATATATATATATATATATATATATACATATATATATCAACAGGAAATTATTACAGTATGTTACATCGGTAAATATAATACCCACAGAAATACAAGAACTGGAGTTATAACAGATAACATAATGAAGCTGATTAACTTATGTCTGCGATGTGAATAGAAAAGCTGATTAGATTGGAAAATTTTGTCAAAAGAATACACTAATTTGGAAAGAGTAAAGAGAGTAGCCTACGTAACAAAAATATTACAGCGGTAAAAAAAAATATATATATATATATTTAGGGCAGCGGAAAACAAAAATTTTGACAAAAGAATACACTAATTTGGAAAGGGAAAAAAAAGAGTACGTAACAAAAATATTACAACGGTAAAACAAATATTTAGTACTGCGGGAAACAAAAATGTTGACAACAGGATACACCAATTTACTGTAATGAAAAGAGTAAAAGAGAACGTAACGAAAGTATTACAGCGTAAAAAAAAAAATATTTAGTAAAGCCGTCAACAAAAATTTTGACAAGAAGATCCATCAACTTACTGCAATGAAATGAGTCAAAGCGTGCGTAGCAAAACTATTACACTGGTAAAATAAAATATTTAACGCAGAAGAAAATTAAATAATTCTGCTAGGCAGTAAGAGAGGAATGTTTTTGATCTCGAGGCTTTGGTGATGCTTTGATGGGCGCAGAATTACGTGTCAAAGATGACTGGCGATATTTGGTTGCTGAGAGGCTTTGAACCCGTGGCAAGAAGAGGTTGCCTGAGGAAGTGCAGTGGAAAGCTCAAATTGCAAATGAAGCTGCAATTATTTCAGCTCACGGCAGAGCAGCCGAGAGTGGAACGGGATGCAGCTGAGAGACCTAGGAATACACACACACACACACACACATATATATACATACATATATATATATATATATATATATATATATATATATATATATATATATATACAGTATATATATATATATATATATATATATATATATATATATATATATATATATATATATACATATATGTATATATGTAAATGTATATATATATATATATATATATATATATATATATATATATATATATATATATATATATATATATATATATAGTATGCATGTATACATATATATACACATATATACATATATATATTATATATATAATTTATCTATATATATAAAAGTGAATGTTTGTATTATTTGTTCTGTTTCTATAGAAATCCGAAATGCTTGACGGACCCAGACAAAATTTGGCGTGCGGCCCCTACGTGACCCCAGGAAGCTAATAACTCAAAATCAAACCCCTACCCCCGTGACAGACATCAAACACAGACAAACTGAGTGAAATGTTCGTTTTTAGCAATTCCGTCAAGTTTTCCTTTAGGTGCTTCACAGGCTAATGGTAATTTTTCGCCTGAGAACTCCAGGTTTTCTTTCAGGCGTTATCAGATGTATGATTACCCTGCAGCAATAAATCAACTTCAACACCACCAGCACCACCACGCACACCAACACTTTCAACCTAGGGCAACAACCTCCACCAAACTCCCCCCCACCCCTCTCTCTCTCTCTCTCTCTCTCTCTCTCTCTCTCTCTCTCTCTCTCTCTCTCTCTCAAGACATCACTCAAACAATTTAGAGCGAAATCTATCCGTAAGATTTTTAACTATTACAAGGAAATTCATGCTTGCATTCTCTCTCTCTCTCTCTCTCTCTCTCTCTCTCTCTCTCTCTCTCTCTCTCTCTCTCTCTCTCTCTCATTTATAAATTCCCTTGATGAATGGGTTTAAACATCAAGTCATACTGGAAAAAGTCCCATGAATATTTGCCACTGTAAGTCAATCATTCTCTCTCTCTCTCTTTCACCATTTTAATAAGATAAATGAGCAATGAATTCAAGACAGAATTGTTAATCACAGGAAAGAAAGGCATTTTCAATGACAGGGCACACTTTACAAGACAAAGCAATTCAAAGGAGATGCAGGAAAATTTTCAGAGTCCTTCGGAGTTTTCCCGGGGCAGCTCCGGGTTGGTCAGCTTGTATGTATGTATGTATGTATGCAAATATGTGCGTATATATATATATATATATATATATATATATATATATATATATATATATATATATATATATATATATAGATAGATAGATAGATAGATAAATAGATAACACATACACTCAATCACACAGACACCGACACAGACACACATATACATATATATATATATATATATATATATATATATATATATATATATATATATATATATATATATATGCAATTATTATATATATATACAGACAAATACATATACATTATATATGTGTATATATATATATACAGTATAATTATATATGTGTATGTATGTGAGCGCTTGCGCAATATGTGCATTGGTAATAAGAGAGAGAGAGAGAGAGAGAGAGAGAGAGAGAGAGAGAGAGAGAGAGAGAACAGTTTTATCCAGGTTTAACCAATCCATACACTGGCCGAGCCAATTCGCCAGTTCAAGGAATCACTGCTATCAACGTTTTTCATATTCTGTTCACAACGGGAACAAAACATCGGCCTATTTGTTAAACATCACTTGTCTGTTAATTAAGAACAGCAAATAAACTTCATCCTTGTCTCTTTGTCAATGACTGGTTTACATTTTCATAACATCACTTCTGGGAATTGGTAATGTGTCTCTCCCCAGTACTGTAATACACGCTCATTACTTAAGTCATTGGTCTAAAGATCGTTACTGATAATGTTTTTTTTTTTATGAATACAAATAAGTCAATGCTATAGAACTCGTTCAGTATACTTGCCAGATGCTTATTGACATGAGATAAGAAGAAAAATATTCTTCTAAGATAGCAAGATAGAATAATAATACTAAATCACATGACTATTACACTACAAAGAAATCATATAGTGAAATGAGCTCAATCCCGAAATGAAAGGGGACTGATGCATTCTGCTCATAGCCCCAAAATTCAAGGGAATAACCCAAATGGACAACTGCGTCGATGGTATTTCTAGCTTTTGAGGGAGTGACAGTCATAGGGTTTTATTCTGAGAGAGAGAGAGAGAGAGAGAGAGAGAGAGAGAGAGAGAGAGAGAGAGAGAGAGAGAGAGAGAGAGAGAGAGAGAGATTTATGGGCATTTACTCACAGCGAAAAAGGAAGACTTTTATTTGAGTGACATTTCCGGGGATTTATTTGCAGAGAGAGAGAGAGAGAGAGAGAGAGAGAGAGAGAGAGAGAGAGAGAGAGAGAGAGAGAGAGAGAGAGAGTAGGAGGGATTAATCAGCAGAGCGGATTAAGCTGATGCACTAACCTTCACAGTTTGTATTTAAAGTGGGTCACTCATAATACGCTGCTATCGTTGCATTTTCAAACAAACACTTGGTCACGAATATTTCACACCTTTCTGTTGATTTTTTTTTTTTTGTCTCTATAGAGATCAACCGTACTGATTCCATTCTTTGGTTACAGCAGGATTCTTCTCCAGTACATTTGAAACACAATCTCGTCTAATATACTGTCTTTAAATGACGAACTGTGATATATATAATTTTCTCAGAATTAAAATTTTTGTTCGATATATAATAAATATATGCTTGATGTATATTTCAACTTTCTTTACACAGTTTTTTATTTACGTTTAAAATAAATTTAATGAAGCTGAAAACCTCATGTCCTTATCCAGCCCATTGCCGGAGAGAGAGAGAGAGAGAAAAAAAAGGACGGTAGATCAGAAAGTAGAACTTGCCCACGAACAAAGCGACAGAATTTCTCCAATAAAAGAAACAACATGAGCGTCAAAAGTACGGGAGTTAAAGGAGAATACCAAAGCTTTACAGAAGAGGGTGAAAACAACCACTGAGCTATGCAATCCGGAAACACTAATTTCCAAGGAATGTAATGAAGTCACTTCAAAACAGAGGTAACTAACCCACTTACAACAACTGAAAAGTTAACGCAGAAGTGGTTTTAGACACTAGATACGAGTACACCAGTGTGTGCTTAAAGAAACTATATATATATATATATATATATATATATATATATATATATATATATATATATATATATATATATATATATATATATATATATATATATATATATATATATATATATATATATATATATATATATAGCTTTAGCGTCGCAATTCGCCAGCTGTCACCTAAATTGATCGAAAATGTATTCTAGGGCATTCTACGTATTCTAATGGTGAAAATATTCTAGCTACGGTAGCTCTAAATTTGCTTATAACATCAGAGGCTGGTAAACTTAAATTTCCAAAATATCTGGCCGAATATACAATATGCAAGATCTGATACCGTGATAATTACAGTATGTAGAACATTTATTTAAATCTGGATCCAATGTGAAGCTGCTGGAAGTGACGTATCTCCAAATATCAACCGAGGAATCGTGCAAATACAAGAGTTGTATATCTAAAGTCACAGCTTTCTTACTTGTAATATATACTGATATTATTCAAAGAGGTTTGACATACTACTGACTCTAACACCGTTCCCAATTTACCAGGAAAAATCTAAATCATTATGATGTTAATACCATATGCGTAATTTGAAATACTGATAGATTCAACCTTCAATGGGCACTGATAAACATTCCGGCCAATTTTAAGGATTATATGTGTATACTCGTATAGTTATCTCCTCACTGACTGAATGGTTATTTATTGTGTTTGCTCAGATTTTCACCTTTATCCAAATTTTTCACTCTAGTTACCTTTGGAATTGTAGTATAAAAATGTTTGCACAGAAACACCAAAAGTAATAATAATAATAATAATAATAATAATAATAATAATAATAATAATAATAATAATAATAATAATAATAATAATAGAGTCCACTGTAGTACAGAACCTCGCATGAGGCCCACTGATCAAGCTGCCCAAAACTTCATTGTCAAAAGATCTGACATGTACTAACAAAAAGACTAGCGTGAAATTTGTATGCACTTTGTAATCACAACGCAATGCCGGTGCCTAACAATACACACGCACTCTAAATGCCTCGCATATTCACCCACGCATCCAAAAAAGGGGGAACACGGGAAGCGCCTGAACAAAATGGATCACAGACTAATAAATCCAGCCGTGAAAAACCTTGTTCTCTCGAGCAGAACACTCACCCTAGTGTAATATCACAAGACTCTAAAAGGATAATACTCTTATATCATCTGTAAACGGGACTTCCCCCTCGCTCTCGCACGCAGTATTCTTAAATTTCTGGCGAATGGCTAATCTACAGAATACGGTGAATGCATGAGGAAAAAACTCAAGCGATCATTGAAGATATTGTATTTCTGTTTTATTTCTTCTCATTTCTCCCTTGCAGCAATCTATGTTATATGTTTCGAAGTGGGTAAGAATTTACAACAAATGATGAGGAAGTTTTAACTCTCTACCATATATATATATATATATATAAGCAACGTAAATGGGTTGGAAGGTAAAAGTACTTCATATCCTGTCATTTTCCATCCCGTCCTTTAATGACTCGCATCAGCTAAAAGCTTTTAAATTTGCTATCATGTATCAAGTTCCATTCTGGATTAAGACCCGATAGCTATTCATAAAAAAACATAATTTGTCCATTTTATATTTTTTATTATATTTCACTCAAAAGAATGTATAATAGGGTGTTCATACGAGTAAGAGCTCGTGTTGGTAAACGGCCAGTTTAATCTAACAACTACAAGAAAGTATGAGAGGATTTGGACATTATCCAGAGCTACATGCACTTATAAAGTGCTTGGATTTACTTCCTTAAGGTGGTATAAGTGGTAAGCAGTATTAAACCACTTTCTTCGTTTTAAAATCAAATTCACACAAATTCACATGAACAACTGCATAACCAAAACAAAAATACTGAAGGTATGTAGAGAAATGTGGACTAAACAAATATGGTACTTTAGACTGTTTATTTGAGCTGACGGTAAATATCTGCAGCCAGTAACGCTGAAGCTTTTCGAGACTGGTAGAACGGAAATTCGTTCCTGTACCCTGTACTGTTTATGAACCTATGTTTTTAAAGTACTTTTTTTCATCCACAGTACGCAACCTTTGTGTATTGTCTTACTAGTTAGCATATTTACACAAGGCAGAAATGCACGGAAGATTTTTTTGGGCATTCACCAAGATATTATAGTTTGTGAATACATAAAGATATGTTGGCTATATCAACTCTCTAGTTCTACAATTCACTGGCCAGTCATAAGCAAGACAGAAAGTGCAATGATATCGGATGCAAATATTTCCCATCGACTACAAAAAAAAATATCTAACATATAAACAGAATAGAACTTTGCAGTGAACCATTATCCACGATACTTATAGGTTCAACGTTGTCGCGTCGGTCAGTACCCAAGTTTGTCTTCCCTTGACATAAAACAGCTGCTTTTCTGGCAGTATCACGGGAGTGCTCTTCATCGATTAGCACATTTTAACAAAAAAAAAAAAAAAAGAGTTAAGACTTATGCTCTTCGTTGCAGCATCTCGAGGATGAAACAAACAAAAACATTCAACCCGATCAAATTCACTTTGTGTAGTTATTATGAAAAGGGATTTATTACAGGGCAAATTTGCCATCATGCGTAA
>JANJGK010000036.1:27760045-27762545 GCA_039081455.1 Macrobrachium rosenbergii
TATAGGAGTAAAAATATCAAAACTAATAGAACTTGCTATCCTACAGATTGTCAACTCTAGATACAGTGGTCAATCTATCACAGCTTCATCTACCTTATTAAACTTCACAAACACTAGACAGACATGCAGTACAATGATTGCACTTACTACAAAATGAATACAGCTCCTTATTTGTACAAACAGGCTCAGAACCGTCAACCAATTACAAATGAACAAGTAAACTAACAGACTGAAGTAATGAAAACCTCACGCACAAATACATGCATGCCTGGACGCATGCAAGTTCGCCGAGATTAATTATGTGTTAGTTATCATGTTTATGAAACCAGTTAATTTTAATATCGTTACTGTGCGGGATATAACTGATGTTTATGTTTCACTGTATCTAAACATTTTAGTTTTATAGAATCTGCTGGTCACTTTTTACTAGATACGTATGTAACTATAATAACCACAATGCTCTCTTAACTTCTCGAATTCTTCCCACTCTTGGGATACATTTTTGCTACCAAGCCTAAGATCCAAATGCAAGATATGAAGTAATTCTGATGTCCGGTAGCAGGATTCGAACCCGCACCCAGAGTGTCAGAACGTGGTCACGTTGCCGAACTGACCACAAGTAGAAATAAACGTCTATTTTAACAAAATCACGATGAAGTATTCAAGAAATGAAATACGTGCCAATCCACCAAGTCAAAGCTTGTCGTGACAATGAACTTGTAAATAGCAGGCTGAATGAAGATCTATCATAATTACAAAAATCATGATGACATAATGCCAACTATATATGGCATATAAAAGAAAAAATAATCCAAATTGACAAGGTATTTCCGGAATCTATGAAGCCATTTTCAATAAGGCATCTGTGTCTCACTAATGACGCCTGTGGTGGAGGGAAATTGATGAAATGTTTTACTCTATATTAGAACCCTTTAATTTATATCCGAATTATTTCCACGTGAAATTCCCTGAAATACACCCCTTCGATTAGCCTAAATTAGCTGATATATAAATATTTGTATGAAATAAGGCACACTTAATTGCTTTGAAATTTCGCAGTTAGTCTTCGATATTTAATGCTTGGATTATTAGAATATTTTCCATACCTTTCTGTGCATCAGGCAAATATTGACGGTATGCAAATCAGTCTTACATTAACAATACAATACGCGTAAAAAAAAAAAAAAAAAGCATTACGACCAGCTGTTAAATACCGGCTCATTTCAGACAGACGCCAAAAGAAATAGTGCTTTCCCATTGTCATTTATGCAAAGCTATAATATAGTTTTCTCACGAATAACACGTCACTTAATGAGCCCCTGAGTCATTGAATCTTAAAAAAATATATATATATATTCTTAAATAATTTACAAGACTAATGGCATTATTCTAGAAGCTGTGTTATATACTTATATATATGTATATTTATTTATATATACATATATACAATATATATGGATATATAAACATATATATCTAAATATATCTAAATATAGATATATATATATATGTAAATATATATATATATATATATATATATATATATATATATATATATATATATATATATATATATATATATATATTTAGATGTCCCAGGTTACAGCCTGAAGGCCTCTTCCAACAGTAGTTGTGCCTGACATCTATAATATATATATATATATATATATATATATATATATATATATATATATATATATATATATATATATATATATATATATATATAAACACATATATAGTCCCGGTGATTTTGTTACTGTTTTAAATTCATATAACATAATCATCAGTCACACCTACCGTTGAAAGAGGCCTTCAGGTTGTAACCTGAGGCATCTAAACAACGCTTACTGTATCCCTTTGAAAATCCTGGAATGACTTCAGCTTAAGAACCTTTGAAAACAACAATCGCGTTTTGCTTTCCCCTGTTCTAAACATGAGACGATCGAACAGCAGTCATCAAATACGATTCGCATCAACGATTAAAAAATACCACTGCAAAGAGTCCCTGCTTGGAATTAAATGTCAAATGCGTTTAAAAGATGTTGCATTCTGAAATCCCAACCTGTTATAAACAACACGACCATTTTACGCGATGTTATCTAGAACGGAACTGGTAAAAAATCTCGAATGCTCACATGAAAATCTTGACATTTAATTAAATCTACAACGATATTTTTCAGCAGAGAGGAAAATGCTGCAATAATAATGATTGCATCTAGATACAGTGAAAAGATATTTAGATATTTATTTACGAAAAGAAAAACTATGATTGAAAACGTCGAATATATTTTTCCTTTTACGACGCAATTTTTTGATAAGGGTTTAAATGGCACTAGCTTTTAATTCCGAAGACTTTTTGTTTTTTATTTTTTAAATGATAACTCTCGTAAAGAGTCCATGAATTGCCTTCTGTTACCCACGTGTAACTTCTACTATAGGGCGTCAGTAAAAGCAAATATATTATCTGTCAAAATGTTATATTATCTGTTGCTTAAAT
>JANJGK010000036.1:27770045-27772844 GCA_039081455.1 Macrobrachium rosenbergii
GGAAATCCACACCAGCGTGCGGGCGCGCGCGCACGCCGGCAAAAACCTTCAGTCACAAAAGGCCGTAAATTCCCCGAGCTCGCAGAACCCTTCCAGTCATCTTTATCAGCGACGCCAAGGTTCTCACAGCGATTAAGAAGGCAGAATCGAGCCGCTCAAGCTAATGATCTCGCCTATTGAAAATTATCGATCTATAAGGCGCCGTTTCAAGAGGTCTTATTCGACGGCTCCGAGCGAGCCAATTCCGGCTCTGTTCCGAGAGCCCATACGGTCGAACGACTGGGGATCCCCGCGAGGCATTGGAATTTCTTTTATGGAGCCTTTATCGCCGTATAGCTAGATGACTAAGGGGAATCATCATAATAATAGCTTAATTAGGCTTTTATGCACGTGATTAGCGCTCGGAGGATCAAGTCATCGAAGCCTCCTTCTTAAATGCCTCCTCCAGGGAAAGATGGAATAATGGAGATGGCGAGCAATAGGATTCTCTCTATCTTTATTATTATTATTATTATTACTATTATTATTATTATTATTATGTCTTCAGATATTGTTTTTGGTGTCATTATCCTTCCTGTTCTGAGTCTTTTCCTTCCTCCTTTCTTCCCTGATTATGATGAAACTTTATAATTAAGTACCTTGCTACAAATCGATTTAAATACTTAAAAATGCCTTGCTACAAATCAATTTAAATGTAAATATTTAAAAATAATTTACACCACAAAAACTTTGATAAGTGAAGCTCTATGTTCTTGAGAGACTTTGGCACTGCACCGCAGGTATCATTTTGACCCTGGCATCATTTTTCAAGGTCAATGTCTATTTAAAGTTCAACATTAAAATATTCCCTTTATTTTGATGAAATCTAATGGGTACGTGCTCATTAAATTGGCAAGTATTTTCCACAGTTGTTTAAATTTGACCTATTCTCAAGGTCACAGGTCAGTTATAAGATCAAAATTTTTGTTTTTTCTCTGATACTGGTGAAGAAACTTGTTGGGAATTCCAAAACATTGCTGACCTATTTTTCAACGTCACTGGCCAATTCAGAGCCAAAAGTTAATTTTTCTGATTTTCACGGAACTTGATTGGTTAGTACTTTGTGGTACTGATTATTCACTCGGAATATAATTAACCCTGGCATTTTTCCTAGTTCATGGATCCATTTAAAGGACAATATTTTATCTGTCTATATTCATGTACTTCTTCTTCCTGTCACTATTATTACTAATACTCAACATGGAGTACTTCGAAATGCTGTCAAATATTTCTCCAGAACAGAAACACTCTCACATATCTAAACGACATAATCTTATTATGCATTTTAAAAAGATGCTGAATTTCCAACATTTATGCGTGATTTTTCACCAGCAAACAACTGACTTTCAAGCTTTACCAAAGCAAACAAAATATCTTTGTCTTGACGCCTTTACTCAATGAACTTCATTGATTCTTGATTTTTCACAATAAGGAAGCAAACTATTGTCCGGCCTAGTAGGTATTAGAAAGGGTTTTACAAAGTTTCAGTTTTCTGCAAAAGAAAAATATTGTTTCGGCTTTGTCTGTCCGTCCGCACTTTTTCTGTCCGCCCTAAATTCTTAAAAACTACTGAGGCTAGAGGGCGTGCAAATTGGAATCTTAATTAATCATCCACCCTCCAATCATCAATCATATCAGATTGCAACCCTCTAGCCTCATGAGCTTTTCTATAAATTTTATTTAAGGTTAAAGTTAGCTATAATCGTACTTCTGGCAACCGCCATAGGTACCAACAACACAGGCCACCACCGGACTGTGGCTGAGTTTTATGGGCCTCGACTAAAAAATTTAATGGGCCGTGGCTGAGGCCACCACCAGACCGTGGCTGATTTTCAGGGGCCGCAGCTGTACATAAAACTTGATTGCGCCGAAGAAACTTTGGCGCATTTTTTACTTATTTATATCGTGAATAGCTTACTTTTTCACTTATGACAGCACCCACATCCCAAAAGTGACGTTCATATATATATATATATATATATATATATATATATATATATATATATATATATATATATATATATATATATATATATATATATATATATATATATATATATATATATATATATATATATACACAACTATTTTCTGTTCCATCGATTGCCTCTCGAGAAAAAGCAGGACAGTACTTATTATTGCATTCATACTTTACCTGATGAATAGCGGATGAACTGCCTCTGCAGATGACTTCCATAACTTGACCCGCTCAAAACACTTATACAGAACGGTCATCAACAACACGTCCAATGCTTACACACTACGCCATTCGCCTGTATCTTGCAAGCATTATCCTTAGGACCATTCTTTCCATCATCTCACTCGCACTATTTATCCACCACTTTCTTCTCTCCTCTTTACCCCTGATACTTCTGCATTGTACACACTTCTATCCAACCTATCATCCCCGTAGGATGGCAGTGCCGTCAGTGCACCTCAAGTGGTGTCCTGCAGACATTTCTAAAGGGTGTTTACAGCGACCCTTCGACCCTTAGCTGCACACCCTTCTTAGCCTTGCTTTACTTTACCACCATTCCAGCTTCCTTTCTTCATTCTTGCTGTCAAACCTCTCTAACCATTACTTCTCAATGCACGTGTGGTTTTCTCCCAGTTCCTCCTTTAGATCTTTGGTTTTCTGGATTTTTTTTTTTTATCTTTCTGTCCAACCACTCTAACTCCCTCTTTTCAGTCTTAAGTTCTGAATGGCCAAAAGTGCCCCAGTTTATAAATCAACCAGCCTACCTTGCTCCATTCTTTACA
>JANJGK010000036.1:27772944-27775444 GCA_039081455.1 Macrobrachium rosenbergii
ATTTTAAAACGCCTTATACGATAGCTAGATAGTTAATGAAGCGTAAAATAAATTACACATAACAAAAGTGAATGGTTAAAAGATTACAATAACAATGTTCTTCCAGCACCAAGTAAGTATGGAATGAACAGAACATCACTTATGAATGCAGGAGATTCTCACTGCAGTGAACTATTGCAGTACAACAGCACACAGTTCCATCTCACTGAATTGAGCGTAAAGGGAAATCTTTGACGCAGTTGTTAGCTTATTTTTTACTTACGTAGATTAGGTGGTGGATACCTATGCGAGCGCAATTTTACAATTATTTTTTACGCGTTTTTTGTTTACAGAGTTTCATCTCTTCATTGGTGCCCAGCTCGGCAGCTGGTTAACTTATAGGCCAGTCTTCAGCCTATCTCAGTAATTATGTCTGGCGTGTACGTGGCTTTTTAGCGGAATAATTTTCTTCTTCCTACTTTAAAGACTTGGATAAGTGGGCATGGACCAACTTGACATGAGCTGATAATACCTGTCATTGTTTTACTGCGAAGTCTTCTGCCTGCTGACTAGTAACACTAATCATTTTGCGGTCTTGGGTTGCTTACGTGATTCATGGTTTGCTCTGCTCAGGAATGAATCGTGACTGGGCAGGGCACGGCCTCAGTTACATGCGACCTTGACCTGCAATGGTCAGTAGAGCTTACCTGACAACGGAGTCTGGCCAGAACTATGGTGTCCAACTTCCCTGATAGTGGGACCAGATGTGTTGAGATAATCTTACTGCTAGGCACTCTTTGGTGATCAACGATATATATATATATATATATATATATGTGTGTGTGTGTGTGTGTGTGTATATGTATTTGTTTGTGTGTTTGCGATTTATTTTAGGTGCATGCGTTAAGAAGAAAGAAACATGATAAATTCAAGCGGCACTTGTCTCACCCTTAGAGCAGGCATATAGGCGAGGATTTATCTCTGGAAGTGAAGCTGAATTACAAGGATACTAAGGATGCCACAGACGGGATTGAATCCCCTTAAACATTATGGTTCCCTTTAGAAGGAGGGAAAGTTCATACTAGCGAGTGTTGGTATGGTCAGAAAGGCCATTAAGAACAACAAACAATGGTTAGAAAGAAAATACGACCTGATATTGGAAAAAAAAGACCATTAAGGAATATGAAAAGTGTCTTCATACGAGGAAGCAAATTGTTGCACCTGCCTCAAGTTGCAACTGAAAGTGACGGACACTGGAGTCGCAATATTGTTATTAGTTATTCTGACTAGTGAAATGTCAGACGCTATGAAACATTCTGAGCGAAAATAAGAACCTTTTAAAGGACCTGATGATTGTTGTCGGACTAAAACTGGATCAACGCATCCCCTCAAGATGGTCGCATTCTAAGAATTTAGTTTATCTAGTGTAAAGTTGTGGAAGTTGTTTCGCTTTGAGACATTTAAAACCGAAGAATATTGGTACAGTGAATCAAGGAGAATAAGTTTCCAAACTAGTGACCTCACACACACATAAACACACACACATTATATATATATATATATATATATATATTATATATTATTTATATATATAATGTATAATGTATT
Source organism: Macrobrachium rosenbergii (assembly GCA_039081455.1). NCBI lineage: Eukaryota > Metazoa > Arthropoda > Malacostraca > Decapoda > Palaemonidae > Macrobrachium > Macrobrachium rosenbergii. Next base: position 27,774,532 of record JANJGK010000036.1, read on the forward strand.
TTATGTATTTATAGATATATATACGTATATGAATGTTTTATATATACAGCATATATATATATATATATATGTGTGTGTGTGTGTGTGTGTGTGTGTGTGTGTTTATATATGTTATGTGTGTACAAACGCTCACTTCATTTCGTTTAGTGATTGGTAATGTAAAACTGCAAAAGGAAGCGTGAAGTGACAGTATGTTGGTTTCACCTCTCACCATTGCAAAAGGAGATTTCATTATTTCTGGCAAATTGTTTGCTTATTGAAGCTCAAGTAATCCGTGATTTTTGTTGTTGCATTTCCATATTAATTTCTCGTTGACTGGAGGTGGGAGATTAGGATATGTTTTAATATTACCGTGAAAGGTGTTTTACATGAAATAAGTCTTTCGTCAAAAAAACTTATATAACTGTTTTGTTGTTTATTTTTGTAATTTTTTTGTATATAATTCTCTGTATATTGTTTATATATTCTGCTTTCCAGTTGGGACGCTTTGCAAGAAAATTACATGTGCACAATTCACAAGGAAATGGAAATATTACGAGAGAGAGAGAGAGAGAGAGAGAGAGAGAGAGAGAGAAATCCTACATGTATGAAGAGCCGTATTTGCCTCTTGCTTTACTAGGATAAGTAAGGAAACGAAGTTACACTAAATTTCTCTATGCACAGGCTGACAAAGAGCTACTGTAGGTTGCAATTTAGTCACATGAATTAGTGTTCTTTCTACCTTTAAGAGGATGATATATATATATATATATATATATATATGTGTGTGTGTGTGTGTGTGTGTGTGTGTGTGTACGCACGTATCATGAAATAGCAATAACTCATTCCTGATAAGCCTAGATAGAGGTCATGTAATCGTGAGAAACGAAATTAAGGCTCTCTCTCTCTCTCTCTCTCTCTCTCTCTCATACAT
>JANJGK010000036.1:27780444-27792944 GCA_039081455.1 Macrobrachium rosenbergii
TCTATTAAAAATGGCTGTAAACTTAGCCAGAGAGAACTGTAGCCTTTAAAGCTTCCTGGGTTTTTTTGCGTTTATTTTTGGGCCAACCCGGACTTGGAGCGTGCAATTAAGCTCCCAAGCACCGGGTGAAGACGTAAAAGCGACGTGCCCAGGAGTGTAAAATTCTCACCTATTGCCAGTGATACCAAAGGCAATAACAGTAACAATATTAATTACATTTTATGAGGTCATCGGGCTCGAGCTTTCGCTAATCTCCTGTGAGAACCACCCGCACATTTGGCCCGTGTTCAGCAGACAATAATGACTGGTTTTCGAGGGAATAATATGAATTCGCGCGCACGGGCACATGCATACACGCGCGCGCGCGCGGGCGCTCAAACGTGCTGGGCTAGAGTGGGATCTGTTCTGTAGTGGGTCGGTGTCGACGCGCTACTGATCAAGCTTTGTATATCTTCATTAGGTTAATGAGTTTTGCGGTAGTGTTCTGTAGGTACTCAGCTAAGGATCAGCAGCTAAATGATGATATATATATATATATATATATGTGTGTGTGTGTGTATATATATATATATATATATATATATTATATATATATACACTGTATATATACATATATAAATATACACTGTATATATACATGTATAAATATATATATATATATATATATATATACACTGTATATATACATATATAAATATATATATACTGTATTTATATTCATATATATATATACAGTTAAGTATACCTTAGTTTAACCAGACCACTGAGCTGATTAACAGCTCTCCTAGGGCTGGCCCGAAGGATTAGATTTATTTGACATGGCTAAGAACCAGTTGGTTACCTAGCAACGGGACCTACAGCTTATTGTGGAAACCGAACACATTATAACGAGAAATGGATTTCTATCACCAGAAGCAAATTTCTCTAATACTTAATTTTCCGGTCGGAGAATCGAACGCGGGCCCAGCAGAGTGCTAGCCGAGAACGATACCAACCCTTCCAATGGGGAACTATATATATATATATATATATATATATAAATATATATATATATTTATATATATATATATATATATATATATAAATTATATGTATACAGTACACATTGGAAAAGATTTAAAAGTGATCGCAGTAACGGTGAAGGAATGAAGACGAAAGGTGAAGACGGCACAAGGAATAATGAAGGTCGCTGTGTAAGTGTTTTTGCAAGTCAGCTTCAGTGGTGAGAATGATGATGAAGTGTTTATGCTAATTGCGAATATAAAGGCAGAGGTCGGAGCTGATTATACCGTTTACGGGGAGAAAGGATAAATTCATGAAAAGAGGAAACTGGCAAAAAAATTTGACGCTGCGTGTTATGCTGATCTTCTGTCATGATTGCAGGGAGAATGAAATGTAATGACTTGGATGGAAATTTATAATTCAGACTTAATAAAAGAAATGACGAAAGGACGGAAGAGATAGGGAATCTGCCGAATGGGTCATAGAAGTATGAAAAAGAAGCTTTATTGAAATTAGTTTGTTTAAGAAAAGGTGTTACACGGTGGGGTCAACTTGTACTCGTGTGTCTTTTGTAAATGCCTAAGTAGTGGTTTTGATTTGACATTTAGAGGTTAATTGAAATAATATGTGCTTTTGTGTTTTCTTAGGATCACTCCTTCATAGAGGAAGTATTTCCTTACTTAAAAAGAATTATGTTAACGCACACTATTGCACATGAACACACAATATATATATATATATATATATATATGCATATATATCATATATATAATATATACATACACACATATATATATACATGCATACATATACATATATATATAATATATATATATATATATATATATATATAATCAGAAAGCTACAAACGTCCTTTAATATCCAATTCACTCTACCTCGGAAGTAATATATTTTCATATATGTTACCGAAGGGGAATTTTTTAGTTGATAATAAGTCCACCGTCCCGTGGGGTCGAACCAGCGACGGACGAGGAATCAGGACTACAGTGACACACTAACCAGTCGGCCTAAAAAATTCCCCTTCGGTAACATATATGAAAATATATTACTTCCGAGGTAGAGTGAATTGGATATTAAAGGACGTTTGTAGCTTTCTGATTGTATATGAATCACGGTGATGTGATAAATAGTCATATATATATATATATATATATATATATATATATATAGATAGATAGATAGATAGATATGGCGCGCGTGTGTAATATCTAAATACAATTCAGAGCTGTAATTTTCCATTTAAATGTAAGTTACATGCTGCTGTATTCTTTGCTACATAATATTCCTGACCTCTGACAGCCAAAGAATCCTGAATTTGACCCACTGGCAAATGAAGCAACAGCGGAAGAGAAGAGCTTTTCCATAAAGTCCTATTTGCCTGTTGACCTATGGATGAGTAACGTCTCCATTTCTTATATATATATATATATATATATATATATATAATATATATATATATATATATATATATATATTGTGTATTTCAAAATGACACGAGATTTACTTGAATATGCAAGTAACTACAATAAGAAGACCGTTAAAAAAATGCCTGTCGTTTAATTCCTATGGAACAATTTTGCTACTTTTTTCTTGCTTTGAAAACTAACGGCCTACTAGCCAATTACTGAACTCTTGATTTACGTATGATTACGGGGTTGGAGGTTGAAATGACCCAAGATAATTTCTATCTATGAAAGAAAATAATAAACTGAACAATTTTTATTTCTCGGGGAGAGAAGCAACAAATATCTTCTTCTAAATTCTATATTTTGACCGAGGTATTAAAAAAAATATATATTCAATAGTTTCAGCTCAGCGAATCGAGTTGGTTGGATGGGCTTAGTCCAGGTGTCCACGCCAATCTTCCTATTCCCCGTAATATCTCTCCACACCACACTCCAGGCAAAGATCAGTGCTGGCATAAAGCCGGCTTCATCTTCAGCGAACAAACGAACCATCCAACTCGCTTAACACTAAGATTTCACCATAAGCCGGGAATATTTAATGTCGGTAAATCGGGAGAAAATCGGTTAACGAGGAAGGTTGCATAATCAATTTCATTTAACATTTCCCCCCCTCGAAAGCTACCCCTATTCCCCCCTTCCCCCCCTTCTCCTTCCGGTCTCATCGTTTAGCTATATTTATGACGTTAATCTCGTCAAATACCAATTAGGATACGAAGAGGTAAAACAATTATAAATAATTTTCCGCTGGTAATTTGTAAGTCATTGGCCGCCATTGGTCTTTTAACGAAATATCATTGTTCTAATTGTTTTTCAGATTTTTTTTCCGAAGGCGCAAATATTCACTGCTATGGAATAAGCTTTAAAGTTATCATTTTTAGTGATGCATCGTTATTATGATTGTTTGTAAGACTAGTTTTATTTAGAACTGAAAACATTCTCACAGAATAAGTCAGGTATGAATTCTCATTATGTTTTCAGTGCTGTCTTTATCCTGAAGGTACAATCATTCATGTAGAATTAATAAGAAAAATGGCCGTTAACTTACGAAGCAATATTCAGTCGTAGTGAATGCGTGTTAATGAAAAGGAAAAATAGATTGGAGAGAATAGAATATCGTTTTTTTTTTTTCATGAATCGAGTCCATCACTTTTCTTTACTTTCTCTCTCTCGCTTCCGCCGTCATGTTTATTTCGAGGCTGTGCTAGGTAATGGTTTAGTTTTGTCATGCTATGAATCAATATATTAAAGGAAAATAAGGAGATTGTTCTTGTTGTTGCTTATGATTAAGCTGGCCGTATGCCAGAACGGGCTCTTGCTGAAAGGGCAGCCTGTAACAAAATAAGAAGGGGATTGTCTATTACCTACATCATGTCCGCACGATTTGTAAAATTAATTTCACTCATAATTTTGCTATTGAACAACTAACGAGTTTTCTCTGCACCAGTCCAGCAAAGGATTCAACAAAACAGTTCTAAACGAGAAAACGATAAAAGTTTATCCCTCACGAAAGAAGTATAATAAACAAGGGAAAGTATTTCGACAACGATTAAATGACAAAGAAGGTGCTTCCCGCAACTATAATCTCCGCCAGAAGGAAAAGTTCCTCGGCAAAGCACCGACGCTCAAAGTTATTGCCATTTTATTAGCAAACTTTTCACCTCGACAAAAAAAGTTGTGTCATATGAGAAAGGGGAATATAATAGAGAAGTTGGCATACATACATTCTGTTACAGAGCCTTGTCGCGGCGGGTTTCAGTATTAAAAAAAAAAAATTGTAACTTTACTTTTTTTTCACTGCGGAAGTTGTACATTTTTAAAGAAACATTTTTCCTTGTGTGTAGATAATATGAAAGTCTGAGAGGGGTAATTTTTCCGAGGTTTTTGAAGACTCGATTACATAATGTAATCGCCTTATGCTTCTCTGTAGTTTCACTTTGTGGCCAACTTTGACAGGCGCTTGGAATAAGTGGTCTTGTAGACTAAGGATAAGTTAATTTTATATTTTTTTCAATAATATTTATATTTTTGCATCAAACGCCGTGTTCCCTTATGGAGGTTGGCTTTAAAGCTGACCCTGGAGATCTCAGAAATTAATTTTATTACGTGGTTACCATGCCCAATCCTTTCTTCATACTCACTACATCCCACCACAGTCTACCAACTGTCAGGAATCTGGTTGAGAGTTATGGTTAACAGAAATGTACGATTTTTTTTAATCCTTAATTACTGTGCTGATGAGATAAGGATCCTAACCACTTGACCATGTAATATATATATATATATATATATATGTGTGTGTGTGTGTGTGTGTGTGTATGCATATATGTATATGTATATATGTACACATACATATACATATGCATACATATATATATATACAAATATATATACACATGTATGTATATGTATATATATATATATATATATATATATACATATATATATATATATATATATATATTACAAATAACATTCGGTCAATAGACGAAGATCCTTTAATTCTGTATTTTAGATGGCTCCCCTATCCCACGTTTTCAATGTTTCCGAAGCATTCACGCTGTCCTTCAGTCTATCCTTTCACCTTTAGTCTTCATTACAAGTGCCTAATTACTGCAAGAGAGAGAGAGAGAGAGAGAGAGAGAGAGAGAGAAAAGCATCTTACCATACACCAGCCTTCCCTAGAAAGGGGAGCCATTGTTTAGATCGGGATAAGGTCGCTTTAGCCTTTAAAAGAAATCTCATAAGTCTTCCTCACCCCCCCCCCCTTCTCCCCCACTCTTCCTCCTTCAGGATTCATTAATTATGTTTTCATATGAAGGATATAAGGCCTGGTAACTACGCTAAGAAAAGCTTTAGATCGTCCATTGTGTTCTTTTCACTTCCTTGACGATTAAAGCGCAGGCTAAGCTGGCATAGGTCTTAGCTTAATTTTCGTAAAGGTTTAAAATAACGTTAATCCTTATCGTATAAATGCTGTTTGTTACTCGACATCTTATTGTAGGTTGCTGGCGCTAGAAATTTCTGTCATTAAGATATTTATATTTTTATGATTAATGGGTATGGCTTGTGGCTTCATTTTTACACAGATGAGGATTTATTGCTTGTCATGACTGGAATCATTCTGGTCAATAACTTACTACATGAAATGGCAAATGATGGTTGAAATTATTATTAAGTGGAGAATGCTAACAATAAAGAGGAGAGTAACATTATTTGATATAAGAAGCGTCCTCACATCAATTATTTGTGGCATCTGCATTGATACATGTTAAACGTAAAATGTTACAACGAATACTCATTACTGCGTAAAATCTCTTTTCCACATAAAGTCAATATTCTATTTATCTCATGAATAGGGAACCCTTCCAGAAGCTAAATGGCATGATAATTGGTTCTCCTCTCGGTACTCTCGGTTTGCCTTACGGGAAGATTTTGCTTTCCAGGATATAATTTTTTGGAAAATCGACCCTCTTACACAAAATACCCTCATATTATAAGACGGCGTAATCCAGCTCCAAGCCTGAGCGCAACGAAAGTCAATGAAAACGGGAGAAAACTGAACGACAAAGAAAACGGTAGTTAGGTCTGGTCCCATCTCAGTCGAGCCACCTTGCTTGAATATTCATTCTACACAGGCATTTCAGCAAACGATAAGTAGAACTAAATTATTTCTTGTAGATCTTTACAACGAAAGACCATCACGACAGGATAACGAGTGCGTCAGGAGATAGATGGAGGATCGCGGTGTCCCATCTTGTTACGAACAACAGGTAGCTGATATCTACAAACTGTGAAAATGACCCTCTAGGGTCTTTTAACAGCCACCACCATCCACCCCTCCCCGACCCCAAGCTATTCTTGTAAGGAGAAAGCACAAGCAGTGCCTTCCCTCACAAAGATGGTATGGATTTATCAACACCAGTTTTATCCGCCACGCTACCGCCAATGTACGGAATATTTGAAGGAGGGCGGGAACCTGAAAGTCTTCTTCAGGCGATTCGTAAGATTCCCAGTGAAAAGAAGAGCGAAGATTTTATTACCGCCTCGTCTTATGAGTGAGGCTGGTTGTGTATCCTTGCGGAAGCTATTCCTCATGCAGATCATATGGCGCGAATTGCCTTTTATACATCAACATCTACCCACTGACCTACAGGAGGAGACAATAAGCAGGGTCAGCATATGCTGCCTCCCATCCTGCAAAAACAATTAAAAGCAACAATGCGCGGAATATCAACGATCTTCACGCAATAGCACCAGAGGACGAAACGATTACGCTGAATGTACAGACAGTATAAGACGGCAAGGAGCGGTATCAAAGGTCTTAACCGCAAACATGCGAAATACTAAAATCCCTTTCGTTATTTTATAAAATGATAACATACAGCCTTTCTGGATCATATTCCTGTATTAGCAAGTGTCGAATAATGCCTCTGATTTTACAGAGCAAAAAGAATTTACCTGTTTTTGAAAGGTTATAGGTTTCTCTCCTGATTACTCTGGGTGAGATTAGACGATTAGATGACAAGATATTTTAAAAATAACCCTGAAAGATTTTTATATTCCATATCAGATTTTGTTTCAGCAGCTCACGAACGCTTGCAAACGAACAGACACATAAACACACGCTCATTAACAAATAAGTGTTTGTGTGTATATACATATATTATATATATGTATATATGTTATATAATGCATATACATATACTGTATATATATGTATGTATGTATGTATTTATACACACACATACAAGCACATGCACATTACTTCCTCTGCGAAATACTTCATTTTTCCAGCGGGGAATATACGAAATCAGCAGCACAGGACTGAAATGAAAGCACCCTCGTAATATTCTTGCTAAGAATTTTTGGAATTTCACCACCAAGTTATTAGCACTCCGGACCACTTCGCCGAAATTCCCTTTCGGTCTTATTTTTGCTTCGGAGCTGATTATCAAATTCTGTGGCTTGGGAAGGGCTGGGGTAGGGTGGGGGGGTAGGTTGCCCCGAGCCATTCATAAGGCTATATCAGGTTCGTCTGCTGCCCACAAATAAAGTCCAGGAATCGTGGCTCTCGTACTATCGGCTCCGTACTATTTAAGGCCTTTCAGCTGAAAAGGAAGACGTGAAGCGTGATATAGTTTGTCTTCTGTTTAGTTTTCTCTTGCGTGTATATTATTATTATTATTATTATTATTATTATTATTATTATTATTATTATTATTATTATTATTAACACTCAGTCTTGAAGTGGAGAAACGAATCAACAGTCATGTTATGGGTACATATATATATTTAAATATAAATCTGCACAGAGAGCTTTTGGGAATCTGCGCGATTCCCCTTTTCAAGGAAATTGAAAAGGGTAATCGAACATATTTGCCGAAAGCTCTCTGTAGAGATTTATTTTTAAATATATGTGTACCCATACATAACTTATTATTATTATTATTATTATTATTATTATTATTATTATTATTATTATTATTATTATTATTATTATTATTATTATTATTATTACTTGGAAACCTGCGAGATTCACTGGGCAAATCTATGCATGAAAATGACATTTCACTTTTGCTGAGGAATCTAAAATTTTTATTTATCAGCTGTATACATTTCACGGTCCGGGGTACCGCATTGAGAAAATGCTCTCTTAAAAAAATTTATGATTATGGACTCTAACGATATTATGTTTCGTAGTCTGTGGTTCAGTTCAAGTGAGTGTACTGTATCCACAATATCCTTTTTATTTTACGACATAATTTGCCCAGATAAAACTCAAAAGCCATAACTCCGGGATGACTTATAGCAGTGAAATACAGTTCGATATTAGCCTTATGCTCGGGAAATATATTTTATATTTATTGACCGTAGTAGTATGAGAATGGTTAGACAATAAAAAAGAAAAACTATATCGACAGTACTGCAGACGTCATCCCAGGAGCCGTCATCCACCAATCAGCGTCGAGCTTCGATGTGACTGCGTATGTGACTTCAGTTGTGAAGAAATTTTCATACCTTTAGTGTGCATGATTTTACGGTGTACTTCCGTGGGTTTTTACCGATTTCGATTCGTTAAACAGGTTCTGTTCGGAGTGGAACACCCCTACCAGGTGTGACATGGTGTCCTGTATTGGGTTAGAGTCTGTTAGATTATGGTGGGTCACTTGTCATTTCGAAGGGTTCAGCTAAATTTAAAGGTTGTCGTTTCCGATAAAAAACCAAATGAATATAGAGCAGAAAATCTTTAAGTCATCAGTATTGGCAATCCCGGTGCTATAAAAAACTCATAAGACATACTAGCTGTATAAAGTCAAGGGTTACACAAGGAAAAAAAAAGGTATTATATATATTTTCTATATTTTACTATTTTTCTTTTGTCGCTAAACCGATGAAATAATAGGCCACTTCGAGATATATAATGTTGACAAAACAATCATTTCCAACCAGAACTGGATCTGACACGCTATAAGCTTCTTAAAGAACCCTCCTACATAAAGAGAGAACGACGGAGGAGTAGAATAATAAATGCAATAAAAAATAAAAGACTGGGGTACGAAGTATGATATATTTACCGATTTAACGTTCCCTGTACCAGTAATAAACAGATAATTTGCAGTCCCAGAGTGAAGTATCCGTTTAAAAATGCTCTCTCTTTAGCAAAGATAACTGAAGTTTACTTCAATATAGAACATTTGTGAGCCTTTTAGTTTGAGGAGAACTCTTATTTTTTTTTTCCTGCACTGGAGGAGGCGTTAATAAGTTAATTTGATAATAAGGTACCTTACCTACGCTTAAAACTCAGGGTAACAAGGCGGTTATTTATGCCAAAACAGGAGCAAGATGAGGCTGAAGACAGGTACTCGGTATTCTGAGGTAATTTTTGCCTATGAAAAAGAATCCACCTAATAGGAATATAAAGGAGAAAAACTAGGGAATGCAATGCATTATAGGTGGCGGGTGGTTAGTGGACATCGGCCTAGTTGTTTCCTTAGCACAGAAAAGGTCTGCAATGCATTTAAATACTCATGGCTCATGAAATACGCCAACATTTCCAAGGTGACATTGAAAACAGTCACAGACATTGCTGTTGAAAGCCGTTAAAAGGATTTCGCATAGGGCTTGCAGGTCAAAACATAATGCTGATGAACTCTTCTAAAGGTTTATGTTAGGGTTTTTTTTTTTTAATCTAAGAAAAACCGATTTTTTTTTTTCAACATATCGTTAGTATTGTAACTGCTTTTCCTCTCAGATTTGAATTTGTTCACTTGAACATTGTGTTACAATGAAGTTTTGTTCTCCACATCCTAGGACCACTGCTTGGGCCTCGATCAAAAAAAAATATTCGTCATTTTCCGTCCTGATACTGAACTCTAGATTCTGATATCATTTCCCAACAGTGTTGTGTTCTTTATTCGAAAAACTTCTCACCGTCAACGAGTGATGTATTTGTGTGCAATGACAATCAAAAGTTCCAGAATTCGGTATTCACCAAAAACAGATGTTAAGAGAGAGCGATAGAAGAGTTTACCCAGAAGGAGAAGGAGGAATCCATTAACCTGATTGTTACCAAAAAGGGTGGTCAGGGAGGAATTCTCTTCGCCTACACATAATCGCGTACTACATAACATTTTTAGTAGAAAGGAGGGCACTAAAAGAAGTAATTGCAAGTGGGGTAAGTGTTAACGAACAGTGTTCATGTTATCGTCCTTGATAACGAAGAACAAAAAGAACGATACCATAACGAGAATGAAAAGGTTACGTGGATGTCAATCTTTGTGGGAGGAACTGTGATCTGTTTTGATCGTGCTTGGTTGTTGCAAGAATACTGCAAACAGTAATCCTCTACTTGTTCTAAGGGTTACTATGTTATGAAGCAGCATATTAAAGATAATTATTATTATTATTATTATTATTATTATTATTATTATTATTATTATTATTATTATTATTATTATTATTCATAAGAAGAACCCTTTTCAAATGGAACAAGCCCTCAGGCGCCATTGACTTGAGATTCAAGCTTCCAAAGAATATGGTGTTCATTTGAAAGAAGTAACAGAAGGTAATGGAAATACAGAAAGAGGAGATCAGTTATTAGAAGAGAGGATAAGTTTAAAAAATTAGGAAATAAATTTAATATATAAAAATGTTAGGAATAAAGGACCTCTGAAATTGAGAAGTTCGACAGCGAGGCACTTTTACTGCATATTGGTGCTTCTGCTGTTAAGAATCTGGTTGCTCTCGGCAGGAAAAGGGGATCAGGGATCAATTGTGAATGTGAAAGATCTCTTGAAATACTAATTATGAAAAAGTGGCAAAAAAAGGGACCATCCGTCAATAGAAATATTTTTGCCTTTATCTAAATTTCCTTGAATTCAGATTTTTTTCCCCCAAAATTCGTGAAAAAATTCCATTTAATTTTAAATGTTGAATGGCATTCGTAGGATTCGGTTTTATATATCGTGTGAACTTGAATTTGGATTCTACAATTGCATAATTATTTTCTTTACGATTATGTACTTACTTTTATTTTCTTGCTTGTTAATTATCAGTATAGATGTGGCAGCTGGGTAATGAAGTTTATTCGTCATTGTAATTACCAATACATATTTATGGTAATGAAAGTGATAAATCTTTACCCCTTATCCAAAATGGTCATCAGGAATACGTGCATTTCCACAACTCTCCTTCTCCTCATCTCTGCACTCGAATTCCTCCGTCATTTCCCCCGTTCCCTCCTCATTTCTCTTTCTGGAATTCCTTCCCATCCCCTGTGGAAAGGGAATGTCTAGCCTTTCCATTTCTCTGAGCCATACTTGCTGTCTCGGTAGATCTTGATCAGAGCATTAATCGAATCCTTCTTTGTACAGCGCGCACTTTTACCTGTCCGCCTCTTAGTTATGGTGATCGTGTTTTTTCTTCTTCCGTGTTATTTATAAATGGACGAGACGTCCCCCTCTCACAGTCCTCGTTAGCGCAGGGGGTCGGGAAACTTATGGTCGCAAGGGGAATGTGATAAAAGGGCGAGGAAGGAGGATATTGCAATAATTACAGAATGGAATAGGCAAGGGAGGAAAAAGGAAAACCAGTGATAAACGAAGTGGGTTTTACAAATATCTTCCTTTGTGTGGATGTGTGTGTGTGTGTGTGTGATTCAGGGGATGCAACCAGTATTGGATGATACATTATAATATATATATATATATATATATATATGTGTGTGTGTGTGTGTGTGTGTGTATGAAATTCAGAAATTGTCCAATCCAATGGTATGTTTTCCATATATATTTGTTTTTAAAACCATTGCATGTTTTCCATATATATTTGTTTTTAAAACCATTGCATATGATTCGTTTCTTAACTGATACAATGTAAGCTCATGGAGAACTGTAGGTCAAGTACAGTTCATTCATCTCTTTTTAACTAAAGCTACATTTTATCACTTACTTTGTACTTCTGGATATATTTTGATCATATATCCTCAACCACTTTATGGTAAGTGACAGCATCATTACATCCTTGACAGCATCTATGTTCAAAGGACTAACTCGAAAGATTACCGGAGGTTTACCTTTGATGTTCTGAGCCTTTGAATTTTTTTCCCACCCTCTTCACTGTATGTTCAGTACCTTAGATTTCAATGACGTAAATTTCTAGATTTTCATAAAATTACCTAATTATCACAGGTACGTATTCAGCAGAAATGTTCGGAAGATCATAGTCATCTGAGCTTGATTTTGTATCTCGAAGTTAAAAATGTGAAGGCCTGAAATTTATCTGTAGTTTAATTATAAGAATCAACAGAGGAAAGGACTGAATTTTGTGTATAGTTCAATAATAAAAAAAAATAGCGGAGAAGCGTGAAATTCTGAAAATTCTACAGAGCCTTCAGAAGCGGATAATAAGAAAATGAAGTTATTGGTAGGATATTTCTCAGAAGACTATGATCTACGAACTGTCAGCGTTGATGAAGTTGCATTACTTCTAGATAATTATCAAGATAATTAT
>JANJGK010000036.1:27797944-27805444 GCA_039081455.1 Macrobrachium rosenbergii
ACGTGTATTTTCTCTATTGTCTTTTGAGCTTCCTTATTCCCATTTTGATTTATCCCATACAGAGTAAGAATGCAAAACACAAATTCACTACCATATATTTTATATAGTAATTGATTAAGACGCTACTAGTACAATATTATAACACTACAGCCGTCTTCTCTACTTCGTTCTTCATAATCTTGATTACTGGATATTCAGTTAACAGAGTTGAAAAAAAAAATTCAGCTGAGGACGACAGCTGTGTGCTAATGTAGTCTGTCGATTCTTTGCACTTCCTTGATATGTTTTGGTTTTGAATTTTATTTTTCTTTAAAAATACATTCTAACTCTATTTCAGTACCTTTGCACCGTCTGCCCTCTAAGGAAACTTATTAGGGTTGTCTTAACACATGTTTGTTCATAACCTTTTTTATCAATCACATTCACACCAGTGTCTAATCTGGTCTCATTCCAAAGTTCTTTCTCCCCTCGCAATGAGTTACATATACAAGGTTCTTTTTGAGAGGAACATACAAACCATGGTGCTAATGAGATTCACATCGATCCCAAAAAGTGTAGAAAAACTAAACGTAGCAAATTTTTACTGTATTTTTTTTTTCAGTGGGAGTTAATGGATTCCTCTAATCATCTCTCCCTAGTGATGAGCGACAGGAAGGCCGAATTTAATCAGGTAAAATGATACAGTACCTGTACTGAGGTCTGAGTGAACAGGATTTCGTTAGGTTTATGAGCTCACAGAGAGGACAAAAGGTCAAAAAAATGTTTTTTACCCCACGGAACGGGAATAATATCTGGACGTGCGAGTAATCTTTCCCAGTACTTACTTATTCCCCTTTTCTGTTTCTTTTTTTTCTTCTCTATTGTGCACACAAAAATACAAAGAAACACAAACACAAAAGGGCATATGTGTTTCTCCACGTGAAAATAAATTCTCTTTCAGTCCAAAAGGCACCTGAATCCGAGATCTTTCAGGAAAGGTGAAAGAGGAGTAACGTTGCTTTGTTACCGTTCCTAAGCTTTTCAACTCTTTTTCAGGGTTCTTTACAAAGACAAAAAGAAAAAAAATCATAACAAATAAAGACATACAAATTGAGTATGTAAACATCCCAGGGCTTAAGCGACGGGATTACTCGATCTAGTGAAAAGGAAAAATTGTTAACTGTCAGGCTTTTGAAACATAATCCAAAGCCCAGTCCTAGCTCCGTTGGTACTCAGGCCTTATTGGTACCCATGAAATTTTGCACCAGTCCCCTTTAATTGTAATATTTAGGTTATAATGTGCGAAATATGAAGGCGCATCTCAGCGAAGCGTTATAATTGTTTTACAAAAATCGCTACATGAATTTACATTTTCTAATATATTTAATGTAACTCCATTCCCAAGTCTCAAGCTTTCAGGTACCATTGTGACCCCTTCCCACACGCGAAAGGCCTCTAAGGTTTGTTGCTAATTTCAATAAAGCTTAGTATTTTAACAATGCAAGTGCGTTAGTCCAGTGTTAACCTTATCCTTCTATCCTGGATCACGACATGCAGAAGTTGATAAGTCCTGATACGAGGAGGTTGAAGTTCGCTGCTTGCGGATAGCTTATCCCTTTCCTTCATAGAACACAGAAATTATTACCGCCGGTTTTGGCTTGATCACAGTGTAGGTAGGAAACAAATGGATGAACTGTCTTCAGTCAGTATTGTGCATCATCATTTGAATATGTTTACAAAGATCAGTGCTTTCCGTCTCGTACATATAATACAAAAGAAAGTGTTAATAAAAGAACTTGGAAAAAGTTAATTGAAGCAAATAGAGTTTTCCCGTCACTAGTTCGTTGACCTGATTCGCTTCGATTTTCTCTATTCTTACGAAATCGAGGAACTGCGATTGAAAACACGAGACAAGGTGTTGGGTAACTAAGGTCTTTTTCATACCCGCGAAACTCAGCTTCGGAAATTTGTGACGTCTGAAAATTTACGACGTTTCGTCAGCGTATTTCAAGGGCTGCTTTCAATATTAATCAGCCAGACCCGGCTCAGTTTAGAACTCGGAGCTTTCAACACTCGAGGAAAGAACGGAGCAGAGTGTTAAGAAAGGAAGAGACTCTTTTCTGTAAGTGCTCCTCAAAAAAAAGAAAGCTTATCCTTCCGGCAGAGCTCACCTTCTAAAGAGGCTGCAATGCATCCCATCACACGAAAAAAGGATTAAATGTAGCGGCAGATTGTGAAGTGGGTCTCTCAGTTCGAGCCTAAATGATCATGAATGGCCCCCTGACCTCTGGGTAAATACCCCCTTTCAGAGAACAAGAACAAATATGTGAACATGGAATGAGAAATATTTTCTTTTCGGGGGAAGGGGGTGGAACGCGTTAGGTGTGGTAGCTTCTTTCCTATTGCCTCTTTTTCTTCAGGCTCAGTTTGTTTATACATCATTATGGCTCTAGGTTCTGTTGCCACTTGACAGAAAAAAAATAAAAAAAGGAAAGCCCGAAAATTCTTGTGATCAATCTCCTGCCCTCATTTGAATTTTACTTTGACGACGGCCGAAAGGATAATTGTACAATAACACGGCCTCGTATTACCGAAACCTCTGAGTAAACAGAGAAAATTAGAGAGTAAAAGCTCCTGGACCTTTTGAGGCCAAAACATAAAACAGCAAAGAAGGTACGAGGTCGTCCCAATTGTTTATTTCTCATTACCAGGTCTCTGACTCTCTCACGTCCTGACACCTCGCTTCAGGGCATCTCCAAGGGAGGGGAAGAAGAGGGCCAGGCTAGTTTTGGGAGAGAATGGAGGGAGCCGAGGCGTGGAGGACTTTTGAAAGGAGAGGTTAAGCGTCCTCTGCGTCTGACCCCCTTTTGTTATCGTTTCTTGTGGGAATTACTGCCGGACAAGAGATGTTTTTAATGCTCTTGGAAGCCTGTAGTCTGTTTTTATATTATTTTTTTTTTTTTTTTTTTTATCTGACGGTAAAAATCCACGTCCGATATCATTGACTGGTCGTGATTGGCTGAAGATCATGTTGCTTATCACCCATTAGACAGTGGTATCGTCTGCGGATATTTATCTTCAGATCCTAATAAACTCTCTATACTTTCTTAAGGTTAGCTTTTTCATCATCTTTCTCCCCTTTTTCATATTTTATGAAGTAACAATAGATTACGTTTCTTCAGCTTCATTAAAAAAAAAGTCTGGGTTTTGTTTAGAATTCTAAATATATTCCTTCAAAGAGATTGCACATGGAACATAGGTAGTATTGTCGAGTATCTTTAATGAATTCACTTGACCTTAGGTTTTTCAATCTGATTTCCTTTACTTACATATTTTTTTCTTTATCGTTTCGCACACACTTTTCTTAGCAACACAGTGTGGGGTATTGCGCTTAGAGTAACATCCCTAGGAGTGATTGCCCTTGCCTTTGTAGTTTGGAGACACTAGATACGAAGGAATTCAAACTTGTTTGTGTTTTCTTTGAGTTTCTGTGGTTCATCAAACAAAGGATTAGGCCTTGGAGTGATAATATTCTTTTTTCTCTTCTTTGTCTATTGTTGGAGCGTTCCCCAGGTCACAGAAGGTTCTTGTTTGTTCGTGTTAGTACTCTACAGTATGATAAAAAAAAGTATATTCGAAAATTCATTGGGCCCTGAGTTGCTTGGAATGGAAAAGTTTGGTGTCTTCAGTCACACTAAGTTGGGGTTACCAAAACACATATTTTAGGATCTTAATTTAAAACCTGCATTAGCTCTTTGTTGTAATGCGAAGTTGAAGTCAACAAAATGTTAATCTTGGGAATAAAAACCCTGAATTGCATGAGCCATATTTAGCAGTACAATCTTGCTGCATGTGCGAATGCTCTTTTTAGATAAAGACTTGAAAGTCAATTAAACTGGGTTGATTACTTCTCTGTGCAATATGGCTTAGCACTGACTGCATGTCTGTATTTTTTGTGATTATATACAGTATGTATATATATATATATATATATATATATATATATATATATATATATATATATATATATATATATATATATATATATATATATATATATATATATATATATCCTTACAACAAGAGGAACAGGTCACCATACATCCTTGGAATGACATGAACTGTTTATTAAAGAGTGAGAAAAACCAAATCACCTCCATGTTGGAAAAGCGAGTATTTTGGAAGGTTGTACCTGACGAAGACAAGGCAAAGGGCATAAATAAGGAAGGATTCCAGGGGAACTTCAATTCATGCCCCTTGCCTTGTCTTCGTCAGTTAGAACCTTCCTAAATATTCTCTTTTTAGACTTACTGTATGGAGGTGATTTGGTTTTTCTCACTCTTTAATAAACAATTTTTGCCATTCCAAGGATGGATTGTGACCTGTTCCTCTTGTTCCAAGGATGGATTATTACTTCACTGGCCAAAATCCTGAGCGAACAGCATTCAGTATTGCTTAGGGCGTACCATATTTGAGCATGGAACATGTCGCCCCTTGCGTCAGTCCTTTCTCTTGTTTATTCCTTGTCTGGCTGTTCCTTCACCTTAAAGTAATTGCATGAACTTATTCAAATATATATTTATTTTAATTTATTTATCTTATTTTTTTTATGTATTCGAATTTATATTTTTATTTTTTTTTATTTTTATTTATTTATCTCATTCTAAGACTATCAACCATGGGTTAATTTCAGTTATCTTGAAAGTAGGGATTTACTGAGTCAGAAAAAATCAAAGATGCAAAAGCATTGGAAACAATCATGTCCTTTAGCCATAACTGTCTTTTTTTTGGGGGGGAGGGGGGTTCAAACTTGTTTTGTCTTTTCCAGCCTGACAGGTATATAGCATCATATCGAAAAGCTTGAAATTAAAAAGCTTGCAAAATTTGTAAGTAGATGTTAAGAAAACATGAACACTTTAGAGATCTGTATTTATTTACTGTTGCAATTCTTTATTGAAAAAAAAATGTAGTAAAAAACAAGGATAGTGATACTTTCATCAGATTTTATGAACTAGAAAATCCCTTTTATTTTCCTCTTTTCCAACATTTTTCAGTTAGATATTTTGGTGTGAAATCGTTATTCACACATAGTTTAGATATAAAAAACTGAAAACAATTAACCGTAAAAATCTAATTGACTCTAATGTAATGGAAGAGAGTATGTTAACTTTTTACCTACTGATAAATTGTGGTAATTCTCCCTACAATGCTACCATAGAAAATTTTGACAAATAAAGCTGTAGTCAGAGACAATAGTAACTAAATGAGGCAGTTATTACAAGGCTTTTAAAACATGACCAAATTCAGTACCATGTTTTAGTGTTGCAACAAAGGACATTTAAAGCCACATGATTCTAAAACATTTGTATTTTTATCAATAATCAGTGAAAGACTGGGTATTTGGGAAATTCACTGCCGAGATATATTTTGCGTGGCACTCTTATGAAATGCAGGAGTAATTTTTTTTTTATTAATGCCAGTTTTCTAATACAGGCAAAATCCAAATAAGCACGCGGAAGACCAACTTCATACTTTCTGACAACTTCGTACAGAGTTTCTGTTATACTAATTCCTGGTGTGTAATATATATATATATATATATATATATATATATATATATATATATATATATATATATATATATATATATATATATGTGTGTGTGTGTGTGTGTGTGTATATATATATATATATATATATATATATATATATATATATATATATATATATATATATATATATATATATATATGTATGTATATATATGTATATATCTTTGACTGAGAATATCAACCAAAGCGAAGATTGTCTAGGGATGCTTTATGAGATGGATTTTTCTAACAGCGATGAGCTTCTTGATTCCGTTTTTAGCTTTTGCGAAACGCAGAAATGGCCTCGGGGTTGTTTATTCACTTTTATCGTCGAGACTTCCCACAGTTTCGAGCTTCTACGCTTGGAGTCGTCCATTATGCTAATTCCAGACGAAATGTGGAAACGATAATGCAACTGGATGTGGTCTTCGCGTGGTTATCCATTTTTTTTTTTTTCGTGAGGATGTTAGCTGTTGGTGGACCCACGTACCGAAATTAGCTGTTGTGACTGAACCTACATCTATTTTATAAAATGAAGACCCTTTCATGATAGAGTTAAGAAACATTTTGACGCGTGGACTATAAGTTTCCCTTGTAATAAATAAAGTAACCTGTAGTCAGTATTCTACATGCCTGTATTTTTACTCTTTAGGCTAAGTTTGAGGCCAAAAATATGAACTTGAATAAGCCTTGTCCATCTTGAGAGAAAAGGTTGTTGAATACTTCCCGTATTAACTACCGAAGACTATTCGTTTCAGTAATATTTTCAATAGACATAATCTTGCCTACCCGAAGAAAATTCCTCTTAATGCATGATATATATATATTTTTTGGGGGGGAGGAAAGATATAAGATAATTTTTCAGAGTTAATTAAAGTAATGCGTGTACCTTTTTTTTTGCGAATGAAATTATATATGTTTAGAAATTAAAGAGTAGATTTCTGACTTTATTAATGATTTTAAATGTTAATTCGAATGCTTCTTTTGTTAGTAAAAGTTAGGGTCCCATTGTTGTCAAATAATATGAATTATATGTGGCAAACTATACTTCACGTTCCATGGGCGCGCATTTTCGACACAGATGGCCTCACTTTACAATAAAAAAACAAAAATCATGGTTATGTTGATGCCATTACACCTACTGGACATTACTGATGCAATATTCAGCAATACAAATGAAATGTATTCATGGAAGCCTTCATTTATGTGCTTTTTAAATGACGGTCATTGCTTGTTAACTAATAGGTTACATGGAAATACAGTCCGGCTCCAGAGAGACAGACAGACTGACAAAGGACACTAATATTTTAGTGAATGTTGACTATTTGTTTTGTAGCTTAAAAAACGTGTGCAAACATAGAGCATATATATATAAAATTAAAGTGACAAATTTAGTCAGAAAATATTTATACCAATATTTTCCACTTGTGATTAAAATCTTAACTGGACTTTAAACACATATTCATAATGTACTGTTTTGACTAACTACCTTGTATATAGTTCCAGGGATACTCTACAAACGATTCCAACATGAATTGAACCAGAAATTTAATACCATTTATATGAGTATGCATACGTATTCACGATTTCTTTCATTAATCGACAGGACTCTTAGTGTATAATTACCATTCTTAGTTAATTGTGAAACAGAATTTTGAAGTGGTTAGAAAGCATTGAACCCATTAGGCTACAAAAAAAACAAGGTTTCAATCCGTGGAATGAAGGGAAAGTTTAAGGGTAACTAAAACAGCTTTATAGTTTCCCGGTCCTTTACGGTAATGGCCTAGCCCTCGTCATTAAGTTTCAGGAGGTCCGTACACCCACTTATAAGGGGGATATGTAATTTGATTTTGGTCCTAACAACGCTATAAAAGGGGCCAATAAGCTGCCCCTTTAATCTAACAAGAGCGCTTACTTAATGTTTTTTTAG
>JANJGK010000036.1:27807944-27837944 GCA_039081455.1 Macrobrachium rosenbergii
GGAATTTATTTTGGTCAAGATGCGATAGTTTTCATATAGTAATTGATTGTCGCCTTGCAGATAATGCTAAAGTTGAATGGACATTATCGCTAAGACTTATTTTCAAAATAAGAAAATAACCTTGTATCATTTATCGCAGATGTTGACTCAATTGTAAATGTACTTTCTCTCTCTCTCTCTCTCTCTCTCTCTCTCTCTCTCTCTCTTCTCTCTCTCTCTCTCTCTCTCTCTCTCTCTCTCTCTCTCTCTCTTTGCTCGTCCTCGCAGTACAGTTGTGCGACTCACTGCTCGTAACCTAAAACCCGTGTTCGATACCCTGGGGAGGGCGAGGCAAGATCCAGTATGGGTGCGTCTCTTCAAAAATTCAGTAAGCTTTTGTTGACCTAAGCTGTAGCTGAATTGTAAGTCAGATATTTTGAGTTGCTGTTGTTTATGATTAAGCTGGCTTTATGGCAGCACCGGCTCTTGCTCATAGAGTAGCCCGTAAATATTTTGGGTCACAGTTTTGGGAACAGTGGAGTGAAAAGGGAAGAGAAGGTATAAAATGAGAATGATCAGTGCTTCTTCAAAATGTAAGCATTGTATCATAATTAAAAATAGAGGACCTCGGCGAGGTAATCCTCAACCTCCTCCCCACCTCCCCCGCTAATTAAACTATTTATCAAATTCATTCTCTCTTGTGGCTGACATTAGTTTATAATCGAATACCACCAGCTAATTGTCAAGTTGCCATGAATCGAAACCTCGTTCTCCAGCAGAATGCAACATTTGTTTTGGCGTTGCCATAAAAGTACTTTTTCTATCTTATTTTTATGGGAAAAGTTAAATTTCCCATTTGTGTTAAAAACATTTTCCATATAAAGTTTTAAAAAAATAAATTATTGTTTGAGTAAGTTTTGATAGCCTTGACGAAAATGTAAGAAACGTTATCATAGATTTGGACCCAAAACTAACGAACAAAACATGAGATATAAATTACATAGGCAATGCTAATGTTTCTAAGTGGATAACAAAGTTATTGACTTAATTTAGAAAATGTTTACGATTAATAATAAGTGCCTGGCATTTGCAGCCGTCAGTGTAAAAAGATCTATTCATGTTTGCACATAAATATGTTTTGTATCCTTCAGACTTCACGAATATGTTTACGTGAACTCGTATACACATTCAAACACTACACACACACACACACACACACACACACACACACACACATATATATATATATATATATATATATATATATATATATATATATATATATATATATATATATATATATATATATTTATTTATATATATATATATGTGTGTGTGTGTGTATGTGGGTGTGGGTGTGTGTCTGTGTTTGTGACTCTCCAAACCCTACCGTGACAGAACGAAAGGATGGCAGTTGTTCCAAACAATCTTTTCCAAAATCCGATCCATGTTTTCCCCGGGAAGTAAAAAATTCTGAATGTCGGTGAGCATTTTAAATGCATATCTCAAACAGTTCCTTCGATCCTTCCCAGTATCCTAACGACCCCTCATCGAAGGCTCATTACTCTCCGCGGGCCGGGCAAACGCGGCAGGATGCAGGATGTTTTATTTCAAAGGCGAAAGAGATGAGCTGATGTGTTGAGGGGGTGGAGGGGGGGGGGTGGGGGGCGCCTCCCCTGGGGCCAAAATGGAAATGCATAAATTATCTCGCCACCTCCGTGCTCAGTTATTCATGATCCGGGAACCCAAGAAAGTTTCTGCTTAGGCTTTATTATGCAGGCTGAATTATGCTCCTTACGTCCCCCCCCCCCGGCGCCCCCCCCCCCGGCTCCCGCTCCCCCTCACAAACTTTTTGATGCGTTCTTTCCTAATACCCGCGGGGAATATGAATTATAGATTACTTGAGAGATTCCAGAGGAAATGAAACCCTTTTTTTTTTTTTTTTTTTTTTTTTCGAAAGCGATTAGGGGTTTTCGTTATCCTTTCAGGCTAGATAAAGAGCTTGGAAATTAGGCGGGAAACGTTCCGTGGAAAATATTTCATATGGAAATTAAGATTGAATCTCTTGTCAGCAGCGCGATGACGCTTACCACTTGAACTCGGTCAGTTACCTCTCTGTCTTGCATACATTCATGCGACTCTTGGATATCCAGACTCAGTATTGGTCATTAGCGCTATCTTTACTCCTAGAGAAATTATTTTTAACAATGTATACTAATTTTTCGCGTGAATTTAATAGCCTATACATTGATCACATAGATACACCCCTCTACAGTACTAGACATAAGTGTTGAACAGTTGATTATGTTACTGAATATAAGTTAGCTTCTTAAATGTAAATTTCGATTTAAAATTGTCATAAACGCACTTGTTATGGTTTTGTCTCTTTCCGTTATTTTAAACTGCCATTGCTTGAACCACCTTCAATTATGGGAGACCATTGCAAAATAATACCTTTTGAAGATCTCTGTACCCCCCACTGTAGTTTTAAATTTACTTAGCAATACAAAGTGTGTACTTGAAAATGTAGAATATACTACGAAAGCACTTGTTCAAAGGCCCGGTTTTCACTCACCTTCTGACGTGGATTTTATAATATTCTCAAGCACGCGTCCCTTCATGCTGTATTGAATCTTAAGGTATGTTTGCTACCGAAGATATAAAGAAAAGTTTATATCGAGAAGGGCTGAAACACCTTGTTTTTAGGCAATTGTTGTGCTTGTTTATGTACTTTTAATTCTGTTTTCACAAATTAAACTTTGTCTTTGATTGTGTGACTGAAGTTTATATAATCTGAATCGTGTACAGAAAGATGTTTTCAAAATGACATTCCACACACATCATGAACATTTTATATGATTCAAAAAAGTTCTGAATACCTGAAATTGTAATAACCTACATGAGAAAAATGATAAGGAAAAAATAGTCCATATCCTAGGTGATAGAGTGGCATTTAAGAGCCCAACAAATAATCCTTGTAGTAGCTTGAAATAAGTAATTAGCTAGCCGGTCATGCGGTCTGTTTATTACGCTAATTTTAACAACGTTGATTTCTATAGATCGATAAAGACAAATAGATCACAGATGGCATCATTTGCATAAAATGAAACCAAAGAGCAAGTCAATTTTTATTTTACGTCTAACAAGGAAGGTCAGTCTCCCCAGGTGCCTGCTAGATTCTTAGACACGCACTGGAGACCTTTCTTCAGGATGTCTGATTAATAGACAGCGGAAGTGTATTCAATGATATTTTGGTCAGTAGAAGCACTATTATAACTTTGAACAGAATTTGTGGATATATGTTCTGTTATTTATGAGAATGCGCTGGGAAACAAACCTATCAATCAAAACTGTTTCGGAGGATTTGCTCTCTTTTTTGCCCATCAAATAATATATTATATATATAAATATATATATATATATATATATATATATATATATATATATATATATATATTATATATATATGTATGTATATATATATATATATATGTATGTATGTATGTATAAATTTTTGACTCACCACGGGACCAAACCCCGGTCTCTTGAGGGAGAGTCCAGGGCATTAGCAATTCGGACACAAAGGCCGTGAATGGAGTTGGAACCTATGTACTTACGTTAGCAATTCGAGCGCTGATGGGTCGAGGAGTTGGGTAAAATTCGCTTGTGTGTTAGACCTTAGTCGCCTGCCCGGGCAAAAACCTTAGGTACGTAAGTACATAGGTTCCAACTCCATTTATGGCCTTTGTGTCCGAATTTCTAATGCCCTGGACTCTCCCTCAAAAGACCGGGGTTCGGTCCCGTGGTGAGTCAGAAACCGAACCCCGGTCTTTCGAGTGAGAGTCCAGGGCATTAGCAATTCGCTGGTATGTTAGCTTTCCCGGGAAACACCTTAGACCTAGGTTCCAACTCTTTTATGGCCTTCATGCCCGAATTGCTAATACCTGGGACTTTCACTCGAAACACCGGGGTTCAGTCCCGTGGTAAGTCAGAAATTTATTTCTGTGAAACACGTTCCCACGTGTTCATGGCCGTATATATATATATATATATATATATATATATATATATATATATATATATATATATATATATATATATATATGTATGTATATATATATATATATATATATATATATACATGTATAAATTTATATATATATATATATATATATACATATATATATATATATATATATATATATATATATATATGCATACACACGTTTATATCACAGTCAAAGTGTCTAATAAGCCATTTCGTGAAATGGCCAACGCGCAAAGCAACTGTTGTATTTGGTCATTTCACGAAATGCCTATAATCTTCTGTCGTAATATGAAATTGCTAGGCTAACGACATTGTAACCAAAAAAATTAATGTGTTTTCGTTATATACATAATTGAACTGGTACTTAGATATTCGGCATTTATTTTGGCGCTTGAACTATGTATATGTGCGTATTTGTATTTTCTTTGGGTTATTTATTATGTAATAGTGCTAGAGCAGTTCTGAATTTTATTATTCTAGTAATTTCTCCTTTCTGTTTTAAGAAAAAAATAAAATATACACCGCACTTGATGTAAGTCTTATTCTAAATACTAACATTAATACATCTGGCAAAGGACGACATTATTCCTGATAATCTTGAACATTGGAGAGAATAATGACTTTGGGCATCTAGGAAATAAATGCATAAACATGATTAATGGAACTTTCCCACGTCTCTTTTAAGCAAACAGAAGAAAGTCTACGCTAAAAGTCTCCTACACACACACACACACACACACACACACACACACACACACACACACACACACACACACACACACACACACGAAAGATTAGTGTAGTGTTCGCCCCAGTGACCCATATTTCTATTCCAGTTGACCCATATGTTCAAGATCCTTGACCCATTTCTAAACTGATTGTAACTTTGCAATTGATGTAACTACGGAATATAACAGCGCAGTGTTATCCTCAAGCCTTGGTTCCTAAAAAAAAAAACTCCAAACATTATCGGCAGTGTTTAATGATCTTAATAGCTAAAGGGCAATATTGTAAGAAAATAGAAAACCTTCAAGAGATCTGACTTGGATCCATCTTCCAAGACTTGGCCTGGATAATACATTCTTAGTAAAACTTGTTCAGCTTTCCATTTTCTCTTAAAGAAAAAGACTGTATAGACATTAAGTACTAGTGGCTCCCTTGGAGGCCTACGAGGAAATTTTTTAACTCTCGATTTTCTGTTTCTCTTTCTGTTTTACAGTCTTTCTTTTAGTCGTTCTGTTTGTCCTTTTGCTGGATAATTAACATTAATGGGAAGAAACGTCAGACTTTGTTTGATGTCAAGTAAAATGAATAGGCCTCTCTTAGGTAGGCTCTGAACTCTATACAGCTACAAGGAGTCAAAAAAAAAAAAGTATACCTTAGTTTTACCAGACCACTGAGCTGATTGACAGCTCTCCTAGGGCTGGCCCGAAGGACTAGACTTATTTAACGTGACTAAGAACCAATTGGTTACTTAGCAACAGGACCTACAGCTTATTATAGAATCCGAACCACGTCGTAGCGAGAAATGAATTTCTATCACTAGAAATAAATTCCTCTAACTCTTCATTAGCCGGCCGGAGAGTCGAACTCGGGCCTAGCGAGTGCTAGGCCACAACTCTACCGACTCGCCCAAGGAAGAGCTACACAAGGAGTCAAGCTGTATTACAGTGAGAGTAAGAGCCTCAGTGCTAAAACTGTAAAACTGTTTACCTATGCTTAGGTGAGGATAAAAAACGGATTGATGGAAAATTATGTAAGGTTAAACTCCATGCAAGTTATGTAATGAAAGCACACGTTTTCAAAACCATTCACGTAATGTCTGACTGTTTTTGGACTGTTTATGAAATAACGAAGTAAAAACTACCATCTTAGCGTTCGATTGCAAGCTTTAGCCGTTTCACAAGATTCACGATATATATATATATATATATATATATATATATATATATATATATATATATATATATATATATATATATATATATATATATATATATATATATATATATATATATATATATATATATATATATATATATATATATATATATATATATATATATATATATATATATATATATATATACACGCAACATACACACACACACACACATATATATATAGCGTTTGTGTGAGCATGAACGATTATTAGAGAACCAAAATTAAATACTGTAGTACTCACAGTAAAGACCTTAATACTCTTAGCTTTACTAACGTAGCTTAGAAATTTATTGTCGGTTCTTTGTAATAACGGTGAAGATAAGAATTTTACATGAAATCTAAATACATACAGTTCTGACGAAGTAATTAATTTCTAATATATCTCTCTCTCTCTCTCTCTCTCTCTCTCTCTCTCTCTCTCTCTCTCTCTCTCTCTCTCTCTCTCTCTCTCTCTCTCTCATATCACTAGCTGCGATACTATATAATCAAAATGTGCAGTAAGAAGCAAATCGTTTTTTCATAATAAATCTCATTTGCAGACAACAAAAAGAGCCTCTCTGATCAAAACAAATTCATTAACTCTCATATTCAAATATGAAAGAGTCTGCTGGAGTGGAAGGGGGATGGTGTTTCCCTCTCCCTAACCCCCCCCCCCCCCCACATCCTCGTCTCAAAATGATTAGATGAAAAATCATGTCTATTATGTGAGCTATTTATTTGTCCATTACATTCGGCACAGAGAAAAATCGCGGTAATTAATTAATCAGGTTGGAAATGAGGTACAGTGTAATCATTAAAACGTGATTAAGGGAGTGAGGCCTCAAGGGGGATATTTACGTTCAGTATCGCCCAAGAGGAGAAATAATTATATACACTTTGCATACGGGGGTAAGATTATAGATGGAAAGAGGAAAACCTTTCCTCTATAGAGTGGCGTTGCTTAATTCTCCGTTTTCCTATTTTCAACACCTTATATTCCATACTAATGCTTTAAAAAGGAACGCGAAGATTTGTGGGAAAAAGGAAGTTTTTGAAACAATGTGAAACTATTTCTATAATAATGAGATGTAGAAATGTGAAAGGAAGAGCCATTTTTTGGGGAAAATTCCTGCTTATCGTTAGAACGCTTTGAAATTTTGAAGTTGCCTTATCTACATTGAATAATGAAAGGGTATGCAAGGCTTTACTCGTGTCACTTCTAACGCCTGCGCTAAAGAAACCTTTCACTAATTGGGATTACATTAAAAACTATATATATATATATATATATATATATATATATATATATATATATATATATATATATATATATATACACATATATCTTCGAGTGATGGAAGTTATGTTAATGCTATTAAGTGTATCCGTTTCGGCCCATATTTTCTTCGTTTGCCTCTCAGTGTTTCACCTTATACTTATATATATATATATATATATATATATATATATATATATATATATATATATATATATATATATATATATATATATATATATATATATATATATATTAAAGGACAAGGTGAAACACTGAGAAGCAGCAGACGAAGGGGACACGAGACGAAACGGACACACTTAATAGCATTAACATAACCTCCATCACCTCGAAGGAACCCTTATACGCACCAAAGCCTGGCGAGGGAGGCACAAAGGGGGCGATAAAGGTGCGGAGCCGAGATTCTTCTAAGGGCCAGGGAGATGTCCTCGGAAGAGTTATGGCACCGGTCCCTGGGGGCTTTTCGAGGTTGGGGGAGGGTGTCTTAAACAACGTCATCTTTGCGTGACGAACTTGATTAGACATACCTGAAGTTTTTCAAGAGGCCGGGATCAGCGCTTGCACCTGGTGGAAGCGGTCGGTCCGTTTGTCATCGCCTCCTGTGAATAGGGGAGCATATTAAGGGCGGCTTGACCCTGAAAAAGAACTAGCGTTATCATAGATCTTATAAGATCTTTCATTGTTAAAGGGATTATGACGTAACATCAGATTTCGTTGTAATTTACTTCTGGTCATATTTCGCCGTTAATGATGTTCATTCGGATTGCCATCGCTTTGGTATCATAGGTCTTAAAAGAATTTTCTTCGTTAAAGGGAATGTTAAGTAACATTAAATTTCATTTTAATTTAATTCTTTTCATATTTCGCTGTTAATGACATTAATCTAGATTACTGTCGCTTTAGTGAATATAACTGAAATATATACCCAGGGAGATTGATGAGCAAATAATACAAAAAATGTATAACGTTAAAGAAAATGGTTTACAAGTCTGAACAACGATTGTAGGTCGTCATATCTCGAGTATCATTAATACCTTTGGCTTTGCTGTCCATTTAAATTTGTTTCGGCATTTCTGCATGTAATTGCACACTTATAAAATAAAATATATCAAGAGTTGATCTTCGTGAATAACATTCACAGCTAGAATTTCTGTCAACTTCGTGTCAGGAATATATGTTCTACATTTTTTTAACAAAGCTTGAATATTTCATGATATATCGCTCTCTTGTCTGTGAGAGATATTTTATTAATAAATTAGTAGCGAAATTTGAAATAAAAAGCTTCTTGTATTTGAATTTGCAGAAGCGCACTGTCTCTCTCCCTCTCTCTCTCTCTCTCTCTCTCTCTCTCTCTCTCTCTCTCTCTCTCTCTCTCTCTCTCTCTCTCTCTCTCTCTCTCTGTATATATATATATATATATATATATATATATATATATATATATATATATATATATATATATATATATATATATATATATATATATATATATATATATATATATATATAATATATATATATATGTATGTATGTATATATATATATATATATATATATATATACATATATATATATATATATATATATATATATATATATATATGTATGTATGTATGTATGTATGTATGTATGTATGTATGTATGTATATATACTGCAGTGGGCCTTTTACCTTTTAGAGGGAGTGTCGCAAGGTGCGGGCTTCCGGATCACAAAAACTTCTATGGGATAAGGTTCCCAGCCCCATGACCTTGCTTTTTTCAACCCTTGTAGTGAACACCAGTCTTCTAAATACCAGGTACATAGGTCTCTGCATGGCTGAAGTACCTGGGTATTCATGAAGTGTTGCCATTCGCCCGTTCTCGCCCGCGAATCGAACCTAAAATCATTGCAGTAGTTATGAAGTCTAGATAAAGGGGCTCTTTTTACAATGTTTTTCATAACTAAAAAAAAAAGTCGTATAATAGCAAAGAAAGGATTTCCTAGTTATAAAATTATTCTTATATATATTAAAAAATGCAAATAGATTCAACCGTTTTAGAATTGCTTTTCGTAGAATAACAAAGAAATAAGGTTTTTCATTCTGCTTAGAGCATAATTGTTAATGCAGAGAAATAACTTCTTTTGAACAGATATTGTAGTGACGTTCATTAATACATTCAAAATCACCATAAGTCTCATAGGTAGAATACGAACAACAAGACTTAGAAGAAACATATCAGATTTTAGTTAAAAGGGTATTTTATTTTTAAAATTCTTATTTGCTAACCTCCAGTTTCTTATTTGTTCTAAAAAACAAATGCCATTCCCAGCAGGTAACTGTTATTGAAAAGAAGCAGTCATATTTATTTCGTTAAATGAAGTTTTATTTCTGAAAATTCATTGGTATACAAATAGAATTGGTCAAAATTCGTCCAGACAGAGTAAAAATCACTTACTCTAATTACAGAGGGGGGTTGGCTTGTCAAATATATCATCAACCTGTCACCGGCAGAAAGAACGAGTGTTTTTTGAAGGCATTGACTTAAAAAGCGGACAACCTTTCATAAATTTCTTTTGTGTTGTCATCCTGAAGAGCAGTGGCGTATGAGTCATCCACCGGCATAATTAGTAGGAAAATGGCTTCAATTCTTCATTTTCCCTCATTAATTTTAAGTCGGATATCTTTTCCTGAAGGGTTTACATACTGAAGTTATACCTGATATTTAGAATAGCAAGTTATCTTTACTTCTAGGTTTAATGTCAGGTATTTTAAAAGTAGAGAACAATTTTAAAGTAATTTATGAGTATTCTTGGGTTTAACACACCACACTTCAAAATCCCGATTTTATTTGCGTTCAGGGTATTTACAAAACCTTCGGACTATCAGTAAATATTCAGACCTGATTATGCAGCTTGAGAATGTAATTATTGAGTTATCAGTAACACACCAGTAACTCTTTTAACTGTCACTTGTTTCCGTATTTCTGATATAAAAGTTTTATTTTATCTGTTACATGTGTGTGCGTGAGTGCGATGACAATAAGAATTTCTGTTTTGGTGATGATATTAAAGCAGAAGACTTAATGTTTGTTATCAGTGTAATCATGGCAGAGTAAACAAATAGAAATATGCATTATAAGGTAATTAATTACGTGAACCCCTTTTATTTTATTTTTACCTATCCACCGAGTCCACCGTGATTCCCAAGTACTATTTATGGGTAGTAGCTCTCTTTCCAACATGTAGTAGTGAAGATTATAGCTGCATTCAATTTATGTAGAGTTTTCTCTATCTTTCTAATAACTGATCTTTCAGGTTTACTGCATTTTGTCAGTAACCAACCGATGTTTGATAGAGAAAACTGTATAAATTGAAGCAGCTGATGCAGGCGTACCCTTCAATACTACAAGTAGTATTTACTTGTTTCCGAGTAATAGGTATAAGGTCTCGCCATTAGACTTGGGTAATACTCGTGGAATTAATTTTAGTTTAGTAAGCTTATCCGCATTCTCATTCCCATCTACACTTCATGTAGTGGTACCCAATCAAAATTGACTTTGATACCTCTCCCTTGCGAAACTTTAGCCACTGCAAATTCGCTCAAATTGATAGGCTGCTGAAATAAAAAAAAAATTAAAGCACGAAGTACTTCTAATACATTATTAGGATTTAAAAAACGGTAAAATTACCTTCATGAATTGCAGTGAAATTAAGTGTATAGCATTAGGAGTCATGTATATAAATTATTGTTTTTTTTTTACACCTTTTTGGGGTCGTGTAACAATCCTTCCAAAGAAGTAAAACAAATGAAAAGAAGATGGTAGGAGTTAAACAAAAAAGAAAAGTAGAATTAAAAAACAACTCGGCACACAATTCCAAAGAAATAAAACAAATGAAAAGAAGACGCTAGCAGTTAAACAAAAAAATAAAAGTAGAAATAAAAAACAACAGAGCACTCAAAAGGAATATGAAAAATTACTATTTCATTTTCGGTATCTTGCGTCAATAACCCGAGAGAAAAGAAATACGGGGTGATAAAGCCGAGAGAGATAAATTTCAAAAGCCACTATACTGACCGCCACGAAAATGGGAGATACTGAGGAAGGTAGGATTTTCACCGGGGTGGGTTTATTACAGAGTTTTTGTGTCCCTCCGGGGAGAGGACGGAGCTCCTGGTCACATATGTGGTGGATCCTTGAGTTGAATTTGAGCGACCACAAGGAGAGGGAAAGAAACGGACTAAAGCTGGGGGTCCGGGGACGAAAGAAGAAAGGCGTAAAACGAAAATGAAATTCAGGTAGTAAGAACATGGATAGCAACATCGCGAATAAGAGATTAGTTTTTGAGAAAATGACGTTACGGCTGTAAGGGTCAGTGACGCCTAATATATATATATATATATATATATATATATATATATATATATATATATATATATATATATATATATATATATATATATGAATATAATATATATATGTATACACACATTACATATATATGTGTGTATTTAAATATACATATATATATATATATACATATATATATATATACATATATATATATATATATATATATATATATATATATATATATATATATATATATATATATATATATATATATATATATATATATATATATATCTTACCACGAGATTTATATATCAAACACCTAAGGGAAGAAACAAAAAAAAAAAAAGTTGTAAACACTGACTGGTATGTGGTTTATTGATAAGCCATCTTCAGTTTGATACAATGTGGTAGAAATTTAACAAATATATTTGCTAGCAAGGTAGTACGTACAAACGTGCAGATGGTTGAAAACCAAGTATTTGTGCCTGAAAGGTGTTTGTAGGCAGAGTCCTACCCTCATTGGTCACAGGTCAACTTTTACAAGTCCGGTTACCTTGCGGGAGCCCAACTTCCCTTCTTTCAGTCTCTCAACTACCCGCCTTGAAATTTTAATTTTTTTTTTATTAATTTCAAAAGAATAATATATATATATATATATATATATATATATATATATATATATATATATATATATATATATATATATATATATATATAGTGTGTGTTTGTGTGAAATTCTTAATAGACATGCTAACATCTAAACTTCTCGATTTCTTCACACTTTATAAATACCCATGCCACTGCAAAACCTTGAACCCAGAGTGAAGATCAAGTGAAGAAACCCCAGCCTCCAGCAAGGACCATCAAACTCTCCACAGTAGGTTGTAGTGAGGTTAGTCTAAAGCCTTTTTGCCCTGTTACTTTTGCTTACCTCGCCCCAAGCAATTCTCCACAAGTTCAGTTTTCCTCACTAGGAGTTGGGGTTTTCGCATTTGATCTTTATACCATATTCAATGCTTATAGTGAAATGCATGTACAAAAAGTGAAGAAATCGAGAAGTCAAGAGGCCATTATTACTATTGCATATTATATTTCCCAGATGAAATTATGATAGGCTGTCACAAATTTTACGAGTAACTACTATACTTTCAAGCATTAAGCTTTGAGTCTGAGAATTTGCTATGTAAAAATCGGATTCATTGCATCGATCCTTATGTCTCACTGAATTTTTGGGTATTTTTTTTGGTGGGTAGGACAAGGCTTTATCTGGTGAGGTACTAATCCTGTATCCATTTTAGTTCACTACTGTGTGGGAAATTGACAATTTTACCACGTTAAAAATTTCCCCATAAATATCTGTGTTGATGTCTTATGGAAGATATCACAAGCCATAAGAATAAGCTCGTCAGCAAGGTCAGCGTCCATCAAGACTGTATGTTCTCCAAGGTCATAAGGGTTTGGGACTTTGGTTATATTTTAGTCAGATCCCAGCTTTCGAATGTTAACTGGCACTAAGATTAATTTCTGTACAAATTGACACCATTCATCATCATCCACCGCAGCATTTCGCCTACCTCCTCTGCCAAGCTCCCAGATGTCAGCTCCTTCATGTATGCGCCTGTTTGCAGAAACACTAACTGTAATATTATCATGACAAATTTGAATGAAAACAGGTTTGCCTTCACTATCAGCATTGCCAGGGAGCCCCAGAGAACTCTTTTTATGCAATGACACCAATGAGACACTTTTCAGACATCTCAAGGGTGTGATGTATCATCAGAGATAGGAATGCAGTGGCCGTAACTTTAGTTTTATATGTGATTCATCAAAAGGAGGTTTTTTAGGAAAGCAACATGACAGGGTCTCCTGTACCCAGATCGACAAATTTTTTTTTGAAGGCTGAAGACGACGACATCCTGTAGAATCTCTAGGGCACCTCTTGCTTCACCACTGAATAAAGTGTCATCAAACAACTTTACCTCCTAGTCATCCTCCTGAAACTGCAGGGTGACAATGTCAACACCAGCTACACATAGAAAACCAACAACTCCAGGCACTGCTTTTATGGTGCCAGTGGGCTTTCCACCCGTTGCTACAGTCAGCCATTGGTGCTTGCATCCACCTTGTCCTCTCTCACTGTAGTAAATAGAACAGCCCCAGAGCTGAAGGTTAATGGCTTTCCTAATAGCATCCTTGTGAAAATTATGTGCTACAACAACCAAGCCTACTATTATAATGATCACAAAGGAGACAGTGAATCTGTACTTTAGGAACCAGATGAGCATGGTCTACAAGGACGACAAAAGGACAATCAAGGAGGTCACTGATAAACAAGCATGCCTACCAAAGTGAGGAGTGTAGGCCTTGCCGCAAAGCATATATTTTGAGGACTTTACATGTCTGTCAAGGAGGGTAAGCTGCTACCTTCAGGATAGACCCATCAAGAGCCACAACCTTTGAAAGCTTGGTCCTGTATTCCCAGGGTGATTAAGTGCAGTATTCTTGAAGGCCTTTGCATAAAGAAAACAAACCCCCATAAACTTGCAGTACAAAGAATTTTTCATATTACCATCGATGTTTCAGACTGGCCTTGAGTTTTCTATAAATTCCTATTCCGTCTTTTTAATTAGTCATCCTTTACTTTATATCCCATATAAATTGTATAAATACCCCTGCATATAATTTCCGACTCCAGAGATATTCCCTTTTTACATCTTTCCACACTTATGTACTGCCTTTGTCCTTTGAATTTCGAGTCTCTGGTCCCTGTGGACTTGTTCCATATGAATAGGGTTCATCTTCTGAATTAGGCAAAGGTCCATGCTGGTATAAGACTGCATCATTACCAAATAACTACTTCAGGTTACATTCTTTTCTGATGATAGTCTGCGCCGTTCAGAAACGTTGAATATACTCTTTCCCCCCGCCCCCATGAACTAAAAGTCTCACTCACACAGTAGCATCCAGCTTATCGATATAAGAATGTAGAAGATAGGGCCCCATCGAAATGAAGAGGGGAAATTATGAAAATTTATAAAAGAGTAGTCTTTAAAATTATGAAATCATGATTGTTAGATAATGGAATATTACGTTAGTGAAGAGTTACTCCTAGTGAGATGTTATGCTGGAAAAGGACACGAAACAGACTTGAAGACGCGAATAAACAGAGGGGAAGAGAGGATGAAATTAAATCGGAATCAGAAAAAATCTGAGGAAAATTTGAAAAAGAACTGAGTATCTTAAGTAGTAAAGTAGAAATGCGTGAGACAGACTTGCCAGTGCACTTATTATCAGATGAAATGGAAGGTGAAACAGCGTTTCAGGAATGTGGTAGAATATAATAAACTCCTAAGCTGATGAGAGAAAATGAAAAAATCACAAGAAAAAAGGACCCCAAACCTAAACTGAAGAAAAGAGGGATACTGTATTAATACTTTATAGTAAAATTAAACCTGCATGCTCTGAGGAATTTTAATGCAATTGGAAACAGAAATCTCCTAAGCGAAAGGAAGTAATTGAACAGGCGAAAAGCAATTAGAGATCAGAGGCGATGCAAAAAAAAAAAAAAAAAGAAGTCATTCCTTGTCAAGAGGAAGGTAAAGGCCGAGGCGATCATTCCTTTTGAGCGACAGCACAAATGAAATAGAGGACAAAAGGACAGAGAAACTAGTGGGATCCTCTCTAACGTCTTCGAGTATTTCGAAGAATCATTAGTTTGGAAACTTTCCATTAGGTATCAACAGAGTAAAACAAGAGAGAAAGATATTTTATATGAAAGCGAGGGAAATTAATTGCGTACGTTTTTTGAAATATAAAACTTTCTGGACTTCATTGACTACTCAGAAACAAATGAAAGAAGTGCTTGTTTTTAAGAATACTCAGTTTAGGTAATAAATCGAGGAACAGTCGGCTGATAAGAGAAGATATGATAGAAATTACACGCCAGCAAAATAAAAGTAACATACAACTCTTAGATGCGCAAAATGTCAAGTTGCTGTACATTTGGATCCACTCGTCTTATTAGACTCATCACATGTTCATGACATGAAATTCTATTTTGTCATATAATTTTTGCTAGTTTTTTTTTTAATATTGATGTCTATTTGTGGGCAATTTAATACCCTGTACAGCCCCACCCCCTAAAAAAAGATGAGGGGAAGAGGAAAATGAAAAGGAAACTTGTTTTAATGCCGAAGGAAACAATGCAACTCGTTGCCTAGGAGACCAAGTTTGTTTGTCACCGGCGTTTATTCCAAAGAATACAACGGCTTTCTCAAATGATCATTGAAAACCTTAAGCTGACTACAATAGATTGCACTTCTACTAGAATATCAGTATTGAAAATCCAGTCTTATTCTGTATGTAATTTCTGATTAAAAAACAACAACAAAAAACACGTAAGTAATATTTTTCTGGCCCTTTGTACGATCCTCATTATAGTATATAGTCAAATTTATGATGTACAGTGAGGTGTTCAGTAGTTATGGCAAGGTTGGAAATTTGTATCAAATCTAACAAAATTTGCCTGATGAGTGAATAGGCAAACTTTAGAAATCTCTTTTTGCTTACGTTTTTCCGGGGGAATAACTTCCATCTTTCAGTAAACGAATGTGCATATGCATAATTTCCTTGAAGTTAAGCCCAGTAGTTTAATGTTTAATGTTCGTGGCACTCATACCTACAGTTATTCTCGAACTTCAAGTTTTTGCTCGAATCCCAACGAGTAAGGAGAGTTCCTTCAAGCATTTCCTGTTCCAAATTTGTGGCATAGAATTTCATCGTCGTGTCGACCTTGCGACATATGAGGTCATTCTGGACATTGCAATGTATAACTCTGGCATACTGTACATTTTGGTTATTGGTCGTCAAATTTCATATTCAAATAAACTTTGATAAATGCGAAACAGTCAATGTTTTTTAAATGGATAATCCTCGCTAATGAGTATCAGAGACAATGGACAGGTCATTGAACTTGCGTACGGTGCCCTAGAGACTGAGCATACAAATTTATAATCAGTACCTAATTTCCCTCTCCACTTAAGTAAGACGTATGTGCCGTCCCCGAAGACCGGTGGGGCCGTGTGCGCCGAAAATCTGTCAAGGGCTGGAGCTGGAATTGAATTCGGGGGACAGAGTCGACTGCTCCTTCCTTCAGCATTTCATTAGACGATTTCTGGAGTCCTGGGACGAATCAGAAATGGTTTAAATTCTTTCTTTTTTTTTTCCTTATGATCTGGTTATTATTTTTTTTTTTTATTGCCGCTCTTATATTTACTTTGAGGAATAAGAGACGGATGTCTGTGGCGTTACATTTATAGTAAAATTCACAGAAAAGAACGCTAGTGCTCAAGGGTATGGCTTAATTATAGTCTTAGGAGCGAGAGTATTCCCGAAGGCTATGTGAATTCACAGAATAAAAAAAAAAGTGGAAAAATCATTTTGAAACTTAAACATCTAAATTAATGTGTTTTAAATCATATAAATAATTTTCCATAGCCCCAGGAATGACTTGTATATACGTTTAAAATGGGTGTGTGTAAAATTTTAATTCCATTCGGAAATGACCTGAATATCCGCTTGCTTCTGAAGAAAAATATAACTAGACAGACTGGGAAAGCGTAATAAGTAGAGGAAATTCAAATGATTAAATTTTACACGCAATTAATGCCAATAAAACCCATTACTATAATACTCATAAAATGCTCCGTGTCGTTACCTATCTTGTTATCTTATTAACTTCATTCACACTTTCCCCCTCAATATTACCTGCAGTGTGATTATTTTACTTAATCCAATTACATTCGGGAATAAGTATTTATTTATCGCCGTTTATTTGTTACTTCCTTATCCCGGGCAAAACTATACATTAAATTGCATTATCTTCCTCAGAAGCACTTTGCAAATGATGCATGACTTAATCGTAAAAGGATCCATGCTATATAATTAAAGGAGGGGAAAGATTATTAGAATCTGGGGATATTACGAAAGTATATTGCCAGCGGTCATTCTCCAAGTGAGTTATTGATATCTCAGATTAGAGTAATTACACTGAGGAACCACACAAAGAAACAATAAGAATAAAGAATCGTCAGTACATGAGATGAATTTGATTGCGATTAAAATCATCCTCTTTGATAGATTATGTTCATGGAGAGTAACAAAAGACTATTAATTGCGAGCTACGTCTCTCTCTCTCTCTCTCTCTCTCTCTCTCTCTCTCTCTCTCTCTCTCTCTCTCTCTCTCTCTCAGTCTAGCAGTTAGATGAAACGAAGGCAGAATTGTAAAATGATAACAGGGAGTTCCTTGAAACTTAAAAATATTGATTGAAAAAAAAAACTACCCGTGAGTACAATTCATTATTTCTCAGTGGTCTACATCATACATCATACGTAATATGTAAAAAGTCAAGCTTCAAAGGTTAAGAGGAAAAGATACGGCTCACCATAAAAGACAGTAAGGGAGTGTAATGGAAAAAGTAAGAAGTCGGTTCAAAGGAAGTAAGTGATATAACAAAAAAAAAAAAAAAAAAAGACACAGAGAGGTAATGTTAAATCTGGAGGCATCATTATTATTATGGGAAAAAGATGCCTTATCTCTCACATCAAAGTGGTGCATTTTGTTACGTAAAGAGAACTTTACAAACCAGTCCTGAGGGAAGACATTTTTCTCCAGTTGGGAAGTCATTGCCAACCTTCTACCAGGCCCTGCCTCTGTTGCCCCTTAATGTATCTCTACAGAAAAGTCACTCTCACTCCCAGTACAGGTGATAATGAAAGATTCTCCGTTTCAAATGCTCTGTGAATAGTATGAGGATCATTCAAAGGGCCCTTGGTCTCACCAGGAAAACTTTACGGGAAAAAGACAATTCTTGCCTTTTTATTTTCTTTTGTGTAGACCCACCCCTCAAAAATTCAATGCGCTTACTCCAGCTTTGTTTAAGCATTGTTATCCAGTCGTGGAATACGGTTGTATCCTCGGCTTCAAAAATCACCTCGTCATAGATAACCTTTATCGTCCATATAATGGTGAACTTTCATGTGGGATTTGAGAGCAAAAGACAGGGATAAATTAGACAGCAACAATTCAGATCCACAGTTTATTACCTCAGCCACCATTACCTGCACCATGTTGGCAAATGGACTGGCCTGGAGCACGAGTACACCTACTCATATTGTTAATATAATCATCACTATTACTAGTGTTATTATTATGATGATTACCCCTCCCGAATCCTTACACACTAAAAGCATCATCTTACTAAAAGATATCTCTTGCCTGATTTCTTGGTGAGGTTGAGAACCATTGTTTCCTTTTCTTGCTTTGATTATCTGACTCAGGTTCAAATTGGGGAATCTAGGTCCCCTGCAGAAATTGTCTGCTTCGTCCAGAAGACTAGTCAGATGTTTCTTGGCAGTTTCCATTCTGTTCACTTTTCATTCTGGTTGGATTACTGATTGCGTTCGTCTTTCTCATTTCCAGGGTGTGTTAGAATGATTTACACAGACATTCTTGATTCTGCGGTTTGTGGGACGAATGGCATCCACTTGTTCATCCCTGGTTGATGATTTTAGAAATCCTGACCGAGGCCGTCTTCAGCGGTGCCCTTAGCCTCCTTATGTTCCTCACCCATTTCGGTACATGGTGGAATAAAGTAGGGGAGGGGAAGGGGGAGCTCTCGTCTACTTTGTTGCCTGTTTCTTCATGGGTTTCTGTAAAGTCATGCTTTTGGAACTCGGAGAGGTAATCCCTACTGAACCCTGTGTTTATTTTGTAGTAATCAAGAATCCTACGGACTTAACAATTAGATATTGAACGGAAAATGAGTGGAAAGCACGGGGAAAGTGAGATTTTGAAATACCATAGGATTTTGGTGGTAAAAAACCAAAGTTTTAGAAAGTAGTGTACAGTTTAAAGAAATGAGACTGGACTTAGTACATGAAAACTTTCCATTCCCAAGTAGAATTTTATAAATGCTCATGCCAAAATCAAGAGAAGAAACCTGATTGTTATACGACTCGAAAAAGAGTCATAAGCTTCAGTCATCTTGGTCATAATCGGAATTAGCATTTAACGAGAATCTAAAAAAAAAAAAAAAAAAAAAAAAAAATGAATTATTTGAAAGATGGATTGATGATTTACTCTTTTAATGTATACCACCACTTCCTTCGTAAAACATGTATATTTTAACCCATATTTATATTTTAACACCAGACGAGTTTGCAAAAACACAAAGGGAAACTTAACCCTTGAAAAATATTACCCAGTGTGAAATAAGATGCAAAAATAAGAATTTATCTATGAAAACCCCAAAATCTATGTGTTTAATACTTCACAGGAAAATATGAATATCCCCAAATGGGTAAGATATCAAAGCTAACCTTACATCATTCATGTCCCCTATAACAGGTTGCTATAAGCTGTTGTATAATTAATGTAGCTTTTATTAACTCTTCGTCTTGAATTACGAAAATTTAAGATATTTTCAAATAAACGGAAAATGGGCAAGTGTAAACAAATCCTTTTCATGGCAGAGGACTATACTGACTTCTTTGTGTAGCATTTTCAGCGGAATGTAATCTACTGTCGAAAATGAGACTTCCGTAATCTGCCTTTATATGCACTTGAACTTCTTAGAATGACACAGTTCGTTTTCAACTCAGTGTTATGGTTAAAACCGCTTTCACACAATGCATTCTGTAATAGTTTTTCCCTTTGATTTTCCCATTATGTATAGGCTGCTAAACGCCAGTTGTTCGTCGTACACACACGCAATATATATATGTAAATATATATGTACATATATATATATATATATATATATATATATATATATATATATATATATATATATATATATATATATATATATATATATATATATATATATATATCCATCACGAAGGAAGCAGTAGGGAAAGGCATCCTAATCATCTACAGTTTATTTCCAATGCCGACGTTTCGCGACGAATTCCAAGTCGCATTTTCAAGGCTATAAAATATAATATAATTTGCGAACGTGCGAAACGTCGGCATTGGAAATAAACTGTAGATGATGAGGATGCCTTTCCCTACTGCTTCCTTCGTGATGGATACTTCGAGCCTCAGCTCCGGCCCTTATGTGTGTGTGTGTGTGTGTGTATATATATATATATATATATATATATATATATATATATATATATATATATATATATATATATATATATATAAATATATATTTATATATATATATATATATATATATATATATATATATATATATATATATATATATATATATTATATTATATATATATATATATATATATATATATATAATTATATATATATATATATATATATATATATATATATATATATATATATATATATATATATATATATATATATATATATATATTGTAAGAAATCAGTTTGGAGTAGCAACCTCATCCCTGACCACCCTTTTGTCGGCAACTTGTTTGAAAGGAAAGGAGACGTAAGCAGAACCCACCCACCCACTTACACACACACACACACACACACACACACACACGTACACACACACACACACACAAGCAATTTGCTGTTTCAATAGCATCAATGCCCGTGAAAAGAAATACGGAACGACCTTCAGGATTCCCGGAACAGCTGATTCTCAGCACAGCGAGGAGAGTCCTGCCGTTGGAAATCCATTCGTAGGGAAACTCATAGCAACGATAATACATAATCAACCCCGGCCGAAGGACGCCAGATTGAATCCTACAGATGGGAGGATGATGGCTTTGTCCCCGGCTGGAAGGCCAGCAACGCCTACAGATGAAATTGTCCAACTGAATCCAGTCCCTTGAATCTGATCTCAGATGACACTAAGGCGCAGATAACGACTTGTGGCGACAGCTGTGGAGGACAATACTGGGTTTGATTATGGAAATGGTTTGATAATTGATACTTCCTTCTGACGTGCGGATGGAAGGAAGGCATAAGATAGGATGTAATTCCTTCCCTCTTCTATCTGTGAAGATGAAAGGGTTATTGTCGGCATTTTAAATTTTTTTTATATATACGCTCTTTACCTTTTATTTCAGCATTCAGAGAATCAGTCATGACGTTAATCATTCATTTAATTCTCATATATAATAGATTCTGTCGAGACTGGTCAAAGTGCAAATTTTTTTTCGATTGTGGCTTCCTTGTTTTAGTGGTTTGTTGTTTACCGCATTTATTTTCCTTTGATAATTTCCTCATTTTTTTCTTTACTTCCCTTATGCGAATTCCTTAACTTCTGTTTCCGAATTCAGAGACAAAGTCATGACATTAGCCATTCAGCTAGTTCTTATATCTAGCAGAGGCTGGGATGTTGGTCGAGTGCACATTTCATCCAGTTTTGTTTCATTGTATTCGTGAGTTGTTAGTTTATCTTACCTGTTTTCCTTTGTTAATCTTCTCATTTGCTTTTCGTTGTTATTCAACTATGTCTTACAGTTTTGTTATTCTTTATTGGAACTGAATTGATTCCCATAGTGGGGCTCTGGGATTTATAACTATGGTTGAAGGTTTTATAATAATAATAATAATAATAATAATAATAATAATAATAATAATAATAATAATAATAATAATAAAGTTTTGATGCAATAAACGCCACACTCCAAGTACATCTTTCAGAGACGAACATAATACAATCATATCTCTTCAAAAGCTGTTTTGTGTTGGTTTACCGTCACCCGTAAACAGTTGGGAATTAATTAATCTATTGTGCCTGAACGTGACAAAAAACGAACTTGAGAAATAACCGCAACGGCGGTAGATTGAATTATATTTCTGTCGTAATTATCTGAAATTTCAAAATATTGCAGATCCTAAACAGTGGCATCATTATTAATGTTTTTGATGCTGTACAGCAAATTGGTTTTAGCTCTTAAATAAGTGTTGTATTGCACGTTTGTTTTTTATTCATTAAACTCTAGTCTAATCTTCATAATTTTAAATCCTGAAAATTGTGAGCATTAGACTGGAGTGTAATGAATATAATACAAAGCACTAACTAGATTTTTTTTTTTTTTGTATAGCGGTTCGAGCTAATGAGCTAGTGTGTATGTGTATGTGTACCAGTATACATTCAACTACGTCTGCTCTTTTATATGAATGTGCATATGCACTGATAAAAAAAAAAAGTTTGCTAGGGGACAAGAAATTGTTTGTAAATTTTCTTCGCTACATTTTTTGTTCTTCAGTGGATAAATATAGCGCATACTTATCAATATTTTACCAGATATATATGTACTGTATGTATTAGTAATAGCCACAGTGGCCTCCTACCATCTCGATTTCTTCAGGCAATTTGGATGATGCGGTTATCACGAAAACCCTGAGATCCTAAGTAAGAAACAGACAGACAGTGTAAAGAAGCCATTGCTAATATACATACGTACATTATACATATATATATATATATATATATAT
Source organism: Macrobrachium rosenbergii (assembly GCA_039081455.1). Taxonomy (NCBI): domain Eukaryota; kingdom Metazoa; phylum Arthropoda; class Malacostraca; order Decapoda; family Palaemonidae; genus Macrobrachium; species Macrobrachium rosenbergii. The sequence continues at coordinate 27,830,973 of JANJGK010000036.1, forward strand.
ATATATATATATATATATATGTATATTATATAACATTTATATGTGTGTTTTTTATTTGCCTATCTGGTTCTTTGAAAAATTCATAAAGGAAACATTTACTAAAAACTGTCCCATACTCCTTGCAGCTGGCCTTGAGATGTGCTGATGGTTACTATCACCCTTTGATGGTCACCCACCCATGAATTGTTTTGGCCCAGCGGCGCAAGGCAGCTTAACCTTTCTGACCTGGTGAATTGCGACTTAATAGACAGGTGGGTAGGCCTCTCATGTTGCAGGCATTCTCATATGAAAGTGAATTATACTGACACATACAGTAATACATCATATATATAGATATATATATATATATATATATATATATATATATATATATATATATATATATATATATATATATATATATATATATATATATATATTTATATATATATATATATATATATATATATATATATATGTGTGTGTGTGTGTGTATGTATATATATATATATATATATATATATATATATATATATATTTATTTATTTATTTATTTATTTATATTTACATGCATATATGAACGCATGCAAAGTGTACTACCCTTGTGCACGCCCAGTATTTTCTTTATCAGGAAAGTATGCTGTGACGCGATAAATAAACTGTAAAAATCGACTTGATAACGTATTTTGCTAGAAAAAAAAAACTAAGAAAAGAAAAAGTTTGTACCCTATGAAACCCAACTTTTTCCGCTTGAAATTATTTCTCCCGTTTATTATTATTATCATTTTCTTTTTTTTTTTTACTGAAAGCTCACGACACTGCTGCGTGATTGGTGAAGGTTGTTTATTGCCAAAAAGCATGATGACTTTTCTCCGGGTGATTTACGGGTCGTCTGGATGACATCTCAGGAAATCTGTGCGTGATGGATGTTGCAATAATCTTGATTTTTCAGAAAAAAACTAATTAAGTTTCTTTCACCCCTTTTGCTTTTTCGAGTTTCTTTGTGTTAGCGAAAAGAATGGGGGAATGGAATAGACGTTTTAACCTAGGGAAATACATTAGTTCTTGTGTGTATTATTACACACACACATGTAGGTATGTATGTATGTATGTATATATATATATATATATATATATATATATATATATATATATATATATATATATATATATATGTGTGTGTGTGTGTGTGTGTGTGTGTGTGTGTGTGTGTGTGTGTATATATTTATATACTGTATATATAATTTATATACATCTGTATGTATTTCTTTGTATATAATATAGTATACACATTTATTTTCGTTGCATTCAGGCATTTTCAGTCTGAAAATAAGACACAGATAGATATATAGACACTGTAAATTTATATTACCGTAATTGGGAGAAGGAACTAAAAATCCGGAAACAAAAAAGATGGGAACAATTTTTCATTGGTCCATAGAATGGATTTTATTTAACGCAGGTATTCCGAGAAGTATATTTCCCTGTGAGAGGATATAACCTTGAAATCATTCATTGCAACCTGGCTCTAAGGTGAAAATGCCGTCCGTTATCTTTGACCTGGTAGGCTTGAATTGCAAGCTGCCGGTTCGTGTTGACCTCTCGAAGTGTTCTGTGGCTCAGGTTGTCAAAGACAGGCTTTGGCTAAAAGCCATTGTGTGGTGTGGCTTGAATTGCAAGCTGCCGGTTCGTGTTGACCTCTCGAAGTGTTCTGTGGCTCAGGTTGTCAAAGGCAGGCTTTGGCTAAAAGCCATTGTGTGGTGTGGCTATTAAAAAACTGTTCTTGAATTTCTCCAAAGACAAGTCTTGTCACTTTTTGTATTTATTTTCTTTTTCATATGTGTATTCTTAATGTTTCATATATGTGATAAGTTTCTCTCGTATGTGACGGCGTTCTCAGTCTGCTCGCGTTTAGAACGTGAAGTTCTGTTTATTAGCTTAGAAGATGAAAGTATAATTTGGCATTATTCATATGTTAATTTCACTTGTCTGGCTATGAAAGTTTATTCAAGTCCAACGAACGATCGCTTTCTAAAAATGTCCAGCTCTACACTTAAACAATCTGAGTTAAGATATGTTTGCAAGATTAGCGTCAAGAAAATTAAACTGATTCTCACGTGCGTTTTCTACTGTGAAATTGGTACTTTTATGATTACCATGTAAATAGGGTAAAGAATTCTGCAATAGACCTTTTCCTTAAATATCAGAAGTGCACCATCGGCTTACATTTTACACAATGGAGGTTTTTAATCATCTGGAGAGTTAGCCAACCCTTTTTTCAAGTATATTTGCCACTGTGACTGACATAAGAAAATCCTTGGAAATCGTTCATATTTTATGTAGTGACCTTTGCGAAGTAAGAGATATTAACTTCAACACTCAGTTTCAATAGTTCTTTAAGTCTAGTTAGTCCATTTCCATAAAATCAGTTCCAGTGTTATGTAGAGATGCTTTTCTTCTATTTAGTATCTTTGAAATGGAAATAATGATAAAATCACGGTTATATAAATTGCCCATTTTATATTCGCAAATTTCCTTTAAATTCCTCGAATCTGCTTTCTTGCTCCACAAACAGCTTATCCACACCTCACGCATTACTTCTTTCACTCGTGTTCATCATCTACTCCTCACATTCCTTTCCTCCTCCAAATCTTTAGCAAGCAAACAATGTCCTACCTTTACTTATTTTATGATTCACCCCCTTCCTTCATGCTGCTATATTTCGTCACAATACTCCAAGTACCATTCTTCTTCCGTCATCGATATTAACATTGACCGTCATACATTGCAGGTTACTATTTGCGCTGAAAACCTTCCTCCTGCTCATGTTCTCATTCATCATTCTCATCAAACAACCCCTTTCGAACACTACCATTGCCTATGTGGTTTATCTTCAGTCTCTAGACACCTTCTAGATCATAAGAACTTTATACAACTACATAGAATGCTCATCAGTCGTACGACGGACACTTCCAGTTAGAGAATGTTCCTTATTGCAATCTTCCACGCACTCACTCTAGAAAGAAGTCCCTTACTATCTAGAAAAGGACTTCTTTCTATCATCTCTGCCTCACTATGTATCTACTATGTATTTCAGGAAGTTTGAGTCATCGTTATTTGTCGATATCTGTCATATCAATTGATGGATCGGTGTGTTACTTTGTAACTGTGTTTCACACCCTCCCATAATTTGTGGTAACAAATTCAGTTTCCAAATTCAGCTTTTTGAGGCACTTTACTCTTGAATTTGGTGGGGTAGCCGGCAAACTGATTAATGCTTTCGGACATACGAGCTTAGTAACTGCTGAACTTGTCCTGAGTATCTACATATAGCAAATTCCTCACTACCCCCAACTTTCCTCTTCGACTCCACCATTGAACTTCTTACTCTTCCTTGACGTCATTACACCCCGTAGCGTATGTTATTTTCTTCATGAATGTGATTTGTTTTTATTTTGTTTGCATAATTTTATGATTAAAAGTTACTCCATGTTTATTCTGAATTCACTGTTCTTCGTGTATAATAAAAAAAGAAATAATGGGTTAAAATCACAGAGCAGTTTATAACCATTTCACCATGTAAGCCATAATTCTGGACAGCGACGAGACAGCCTTCTCTGTATTTACTGGATACACAAGTGATAAACCCGTCATTTAACCTGACATTTCATTCATCAACAACAAAGATTTCGGAAACCCATAAATTCTGTTTAACCATGTTGGTCGTTAGCTCATTTCATCCTACGCTACTCAGTTAGTTGAAAAATGCAATGCTAATATGTGCCCGAAAACACTCCATTACATAACAGATATTGCGAAGACAGATAGGCAGACAAAGAGAGAGAGAGAGAGAGAGAGAGAGAGAGAGAGAGAGAGAGAGAGAGATGAGTGGGGAATGAATGAAGGATCGGTGGTAGGAGGGAGCAAAGCCAAGAGAAAGAGATGGTCTGCTCACTTCCCCCCAAATCCCCCATGTAGGCGGAGTGTTGTCTACCTCCTTATTACGTCAGCAGGTGATTTGCCGTAATGCGCAGGTACCTCTAAGATACGTCATCGCCTACGTAGTTACCCCAGGTGGAGGCGACACCACACAAGGCTCTCTTGGCCTTGGGAGGGATAAGTACCCCAAGAGTGCTCATTCGAATGAATTCGTAAATCTTGACTGGCTAGGTTTGGCTACGTCCTAAAATTCAAAAGAAAAGTGCCTTTAAAATCTGTATTTGGACATGGAATTTTTTATCAAAAATTAGGGGAGGGTGTGAGACTCTGTTTCAAATTACCATTCCAATCAATCGGTTGGTTTGAATGATATTGGCAAACAACGGTGACTCAAACTTCCTGAAATACATAGTAGCACAACTCAGCTTTACCTTTCAGCCTTCCTCTTAATACTTCAAAATTATTTCCTGTTTTTTCCTGTCATATCCTTTTCCATTTCATCCAGAAATCTTATTTATCTCAACTTTCGTACCAAAATTTCATTAAATCTTTAAAATTCTCACTTTTGTTACCTCAGTTTTTATACAAAATAGGCTAAATCATTTCGGGGCATCGACAGTTTTTCTTTCACAGCAAACAAGTGTACTCAGCTTTCGTTAGGAAAAAGTTAGACCAAGAATCCCTTGAGGCACATTGACTTCTGCTGCCTCTCACAGTTTTCTTTTTATCCATATCTTTTTCAGAAATAATGCTACCTTCTTTAAATAAAAATCTATACTATTCAGCTACTTCAGTACTTCTACTTTTAAGATCAAATATCGAATGCTCCATTATCATAACATTTATCTATTTACAAATGATAGTCTTGCTAATTTTCAGTTTTACATTTTTCATTTTTACGTCCTTCCTACTTAATGTCAGTTTATCAGCAGTAACATGGACTCACAATAACAGTGGCCGCTGATACTTTGCATAATAAAATCACAAAACCTAACAATTTCTTTTTGGAAGTATCTTTAGACCATTGTTACTTTTGAACTTCAGTAGCTTTATCGACGATCATAGTATCGTTGTTGATTGATAATACGCTGCTTCTGTATCAACGAGTATATTATATGAGCACATGCAGCACTCTTGACGTCCCTATAACATCGGAAGATGCGAAGTGCGAGTAAGCGTATAGAAACTAAATGCCATATGTTCGAGATACCCGAGTACAAAATTGCCCGATACATTCCCATATTCCCATATGACCTCCCGTCGAGGACCCTGAGGCAGTCGAAGCGTTATTGCAAGAGTAACGTTATTACGTGGACGTGCAATTGCCGACTTGCAATAACGGAAGACGAATGGTATTGCAGAGTCAGCTTGTTTGCTTTCGAAGGATTTATTGCCTCTCTTCCAACCTTATTCTTGAAGTCGAGGATTCTCCGATATTACCGGACGGTATTTGACGAGAGAGATATATTTGCCTTCACTCTAAATGGAGAAGTCTGGAGCATCTTTAAGAGACTTGATGTGACGACCGTGAGCCAACGAAAGGACGCGTAAGATACTTGGATAAACTTGAGTCTTCTCGTTATTGTGTTTTCTGTTGTCAAGCTGTCATCATGGAGACCGAACGATCTTTTGATAATGCAGGATGATACGACCCATGGTACTCTGTTTTTGATTATTAAGACGCAGAATAGCATCTCAGGAGGCATTTTCTTACCAGATTTCTTTTTATATTGATAAGCTAATACAGGAACTATTATTTGCTGTTCACTGCTTTACGTTTCTAGTCATATATCAGATTTGAAGAACTCGAGCAAGGCAAAGTTTGTGATTCCTGTCGATTATCTGTCAATAAAGCCAGAACCAAATGATCGTAAATAACTGGAAATAATGACGAAGTCTAAAATATCATCCAACATAGTCGATAACTAGGTCGACTGGCCATACACGGGTTGCAAGAGAGAGAGAGAGAGAGAGAGAGAGAGAGAGAGAGAGAGAGAGACAGAGACAGAGACAGAGAGAGAGAGCAGAGAGAGAGAGAGAGGCCTTTACAATATTCCAGCAGCATAATGAGTGATCTGACTTCAAAGGGGAAACTTCAGCGCCGAAGACCCGACGAGTTGATGTTCCTATATGGCTAAGACAACACAGAGTAAGCTCACCCCACGCTATTGACAGGAGGACTTCAAGAGACGGCAGTGAAGACGACAGTTCCGTCCAGCTTGCAAACAAGACGGGACGGTTCGATGCAGTTGGGTTGTTGCCAATGGAAGGCTAAAGAATCGAGCAGACGTTGCGTAAGCAGAGAGAAAAAGAGAACGTTTTACTAAAAAATATTCTCTTTTGAAATATGATTATCTATTGAGGGATGGGAGACCTTACTGAAACAACATCCAGCATATCCGCTATGAATAATACCGATAAGTGTCCTTTTTTTTCAATAACACTAAGATTTTGTTGCACTCTTAAGTGAAAGGTCAGAGTTATAGTCTATTTGGATTTCCCTCAAATTCCATAATAATTTCGCGTTTTTTTGTTCTAATCTTCTTATTAGTTCAACAAGAGACCTCAGAATTTTTATTATGATCTATATTGGCCTTTGTTGAGTTGTATGTATCGTTTTACGATAGATTATCAAGTTCTTCTGAATAGGACTGCATCGTTATATGTCGAAAATATGCAGCATGTTAGAAAATATAAGTTCTAAGAAATAATTGTAGAGTGGTAAAAAAGATAGTAATTTTGGACACGGTTGCACTCTTAAACTGATTACGCTTTAGTGAACAAACATTTCATCTTTTTTATTTCATTCCCAAGTGCACTTATAAAGATACATGCCCAGCAGACAGCTTAGTTCTAAACTGTTTTTAAAAAATCTTCATTCGAAATTATTCCCGTAATCTGGATTGAAGCAAGTACTGTACAACAAACCTTTATATAACCAACATTTACATTTAAATCCCCCAGCACAACCAGGTGCAAACTCGGACCATCGCAGATAATAATATATATGTATATATATATATATATATATATATATATATATATATGCTCGTA
>JANJGK010000036.1:27841189-27843689 GCA_039081455.1 Macrobrachium rosenbergii
GAAATTCATTTCTCGCTATAATGTGATTCGGATTCCACAATAAGCTGTAGGTCCCGTTGCTAAGTAACCAATTGGTTCTTAGCCACGTAAAATAAGTCTAATCCTTCGGGCCAGCCCTAGGAGAGCTGTTAATCAGCTCAGTGGTCTGGTAAAACTAAGGTATACTTATATATATGTCTGATGTACATTGGCCAAAAAGGCTCTCTCTCTCTCAAAAACAATACTGTTCCAAGCATTAGGAGATAGGAGAACTAAATCATATTTTCTTGCCACTGTTTTGCCCCAACCATGGTAAAGTTCTGTAGATAATATTCGCTTGCTTCCTTTGCGTTACCTGCAACATGTCTGCTGTGGCTACCCAGTAAATTTGACCATTGCTGAAATTCATCCATTATTAAACAACACATTTCTGCGTCTTCCTTTCTTTGCTGTTCTTGTAATAGCAAGTCGCATGGATCATTTCTTTTTCCTCTATCACTGTTAACCTTTTGATTTGATTTCCACAGACTTTCATGTTGCCTTTATAGTTCAGTAAAGTGATTTCTTAATGTTTTACTTATTGGTGTGTAGCTGTCACGATGTCCTGATGTTGCCTCGCCTGTAGTTTCTGTAAGACTGAAGCCAATCGTACGAAGTCCCCATACAGGCTTCGGGCGTCAGGCACCTGAAGTGAGCCAGGCGCCAATTAAGTCTGGTGTTGGCAGATCTTGAGCTCTACCGTACGGGCGTCGGGCTCCGCCCACGTCTGGCCCTACGGCGCCTCCATGCACAGTCATTTTAGTTCTGTGAAAGAAAACTATAGAGATGGCTATTTGTCTGTCCGTCCGCACTTTGTCTGTCCGCCCTCTGATCTTTAAACTACTGAGGCAAGACGGCTGCAAATTGGTATGTTGATCATCCACCCTCCAATCATCAAACATACCAAATTGCAGCCCTCTAGACTCAGTAATTTTGATTTTACTTAAAGTTAAAGTTAGCCACGATTGTGCGTTTGGCACCACTATAGGTGCTAACAACACAGGCCACCACCAGGCCATGGGTGAAAGTTCCGCGGGCCGCGGCTGAAAGTTTCATGGGCCGTGGCTGAGAGTTTCATTCAGCATTATACGCTGTACAGAAAACTCGATTGCACGAGGAAACTCTGGCGCATTTTTTACTTGTTTATTGGCGATTCCGAAATGGCCTGATACGCTGACCGGAATGTGTTTGGGATCCTTAAGGGAATCTTGTAACGCCCTTCAGTAGATGTCTGGAAGAAACAGGGTGCCCCTTTTGGCCAATGTGCCCTCCGCCCATTCAAAATGGGATATTTGCCATTGAAGTATGAGTTATGTAATTTCTTTAGGCATGTCATCTGGTATTATTCTCTAATAACTTTCTTGCATGTGTTTAAATCAATTTGAGTGATATTATTGCAAGGTCGAAATTGGGTCCCAGTTTCAAAATTGGACCCACTCCAGGAATTCCAAGATCGTTCGATTCCATGCCTGGAGAGTCCATCGGCCAAAAATTCGGTCAGTATTATTTTGAGGGTGGCTGGTCTTTTTTTTCCTGAAATGACCAATATTTCCTCCTTCCTCCCCCCCCCCTCTCTCTCTCTCTCTCTCTCTCTCTCTCTCTCTCTCTCTCTCTCTCTCTCTCTCTCTCTCAGATTGAATATGAGAATGTTACTGTTCTTTTTAATGAATTTTTAAATTTTCCAGATGTTCTGTGTATAAATACGCATATCACTGATTGTGCACAGGCTGCGTTAAACTTTAGTAAAGCTGACTTTTGCATAGCCATTTTTCAAATCATAAATCAGAGTCCATCGACGTGTCCCTTGGAAGTATATTTAGACTTCATTTTCCGAGACTTCCTTCGACCTTATTGAGGGGGGGGGGGCTTCCATATCCCGCGGCCTGTACGGCAACCATTAATCTCTCGAAAGGACAAAGGGTTGGATGTATGATTACGCAAATAACTCTCAGGAGATGAATAGCAACTCCTTTTGTGCTTTAATAATGGTTTGGTTGAAGCGTAATTTATGTCGGCAAGCCATTAGAGTAATCGTAGCTACTATTAACAGAATTTCGGCGATTTTTTAATCTTACGCAAACAGTAATGTGAATGAATGAGTAGATCGGTGATTGTGCCTCCAACAGGAAAATTCATCTTTTAACTAACTTTCATTATTATAAAGATACGTGATTGATTTAAATAATAGGACACAGGATTGACAGATTAATGACTAATGAAAACAGGAGTGTAATGCTGATGACAACAACCATTATCCATTAAGAAAATCTGAGAAATGGTATCTATTGGCTTCGGTATCTTAATTAATCACCTCGTTAGGGACAAAACCAGCGTATGAAGAGGTTGCACCGGGGACTCATCTTATCTTTACGGCCGCGGCGTGTCTCCGTAATTGCTAGATGAAGCCATTTATCACACTGGACCATAAATTGATATAGTGATATTAGGGCCATTCTTACCTGTGAATTTACGATGCGGGTTT
>JANJGK010000036.1:27856189-27881189 GCA_039081455.1 Macrobrachium rosenbergii
TAGCACTCTACTAGGCTCGAGTTCGAGTCTCCGGCCGGCCAATGAAGAATAAGAGGAATTTATATCTGGCGATAGAAATTCATTTCTCGGTATAATGTGGTTCGGATTCCACAATAAAACTGTAGGTCCCGTTGCTAGGTAACCAATTGGTTCTTAGCCACGTAAAATAAATCTAATCCTTCGGGCCAGCCCTCTTTAGGAGAGCTGTTAATCAGTTCAGTGGTCTGGTTAAACTAAGGTATACATAACATAGCTTGACAGCTGTGCTGTCCTTGTTTTGCTCGAACTAAAAGTCTTGTTTTTTGATGCAGAAAAATGGGAATAAAGTCTTCATCAAGTGAGTTGATAGTCTTCGTGGATTTCTCTCGGGGCCTTGCTCTTATTTTAGAGGGATTTTTTGGTAGGGCTGTCTTCATTGATCATGTCGCGTACCCTTCAAATTGCTTCTCGTCTGTAGTCATTTAGGTGATTGTAATATGCAGTCTTACGAAAATGTTTTAGTTACTAATCTTGTTTCTTGATTGAATTACTTTCATTGTATATATACATTGTGTATGTATGTATATATGTATGTATATATATATATATATATATATATATATATATATATATATATATATATATATATATATATATATATATATATATATATAAAGTACTTATTATATAATATACATATATATATATATATATATATATATATATATATATATATATATATATATATATATATATATATATATATATATATATATATTCGTAACACAGTAGCCCCTCTACCGATGCTCCAAGAACGCCTAACGTTTGTGTCCGAATTACTTTAGATCTCCTCGGCCATTGCAAATCCATCTTGACGCATTCGACGGGTCATATCTGGCTGACGTCAGCGTATTTGTTGTAGGGGGCGAGAAGACTGAGATACAGGCTGAAGATGAGACTCGTAATTCACGTTAGTCCTCGTCGCCTAGTGAATTCTAGATCTACTGAGGAAATCTGCTGTCTTAGTCCATATATCTTCATTTAAACCGCTGCGAGTCAGACCTCTGCCTTACGAATACTTGGATACGATTGTAAATTTAGGTTATTTAAAAATATTCCTAGCTAGAATAAAGATAATTGTATTCATGATTTAGGTTATTTAAAAATATTCCTAGCTAGAATGAAGATACTTTTATTCATGATTTAGGTTATTTAAAAATATTCCTAGCTAGAATGAAGATAATTTTATTCATGATTTAGGTTATCTAGAAATATTCCTAGCGAGAATGAAGATAATTTTATTCATGATTTAGGTTATTTAAAAATATTCCTAGCTAGAATAAAGATAATTTTATTCATGATTTAGGTTATTTAACAATATTTCTAGCTAGAATAAATAGAATTTTATTCATAGTGGAAGGTGTTCAAAATATTTCTAGCTATAATAAAGATAATTTTATTCATGTTGGAAGGTATTCAAAATATTTCTAGCTAGAATAAAGATAATTTTATTCATAATGGAAGGTATTCAAAATATTTTTAGCTAGAATATAGAGAATTTTATTCATTTTTAAGGGTATTTAAAAATATTTCTAGCTAGAATAAAGACTTTTATTCATTATTTAGGGTATTTAAAAATATTACTGGCTAGAATGAAGAGAATTTTATTCATTATTTAGGGTATTTAAAATTATCCCCAGCAAGAATAAAGAGAATTTTATTCATTATTGAGGGTATTTAAAAATGTTCCTAGGTAGAATAAAGAGAATTTTATTATTTATATGTTACTTACAAATATCCTTAGCTGGAATAAAGAGAATTTTATTATTAATGGTACTTAAGAATATTCCTAGCTGTAATAAAGAGAACTTTATTCATTATTGAGGTTATTTAAAGATATTCCTAGCTAGAATAAAGAGATTTTTATTCATTATTTAGAATATTTAAAAATATTCCTAGCAGGTAAAGCATGAGTGTGGATATATATATATATATATATATATATATATATATATATATATATATATATATATATATATATATATATATATATATATATATATATATTAGGGTACTTATAAATATTCCTAACGGGTAAAGCATGAGTGTGGATATTATATATATATGTGTACATATATATATATATATATATATATATATATATATATATATATATATATATATACATATAGATCGATAGACAGATAGATAAACAGATTATGTTATTTTCCGCAAATGCTCATGTCAGAAACTAAATTTGGACCACATCTTCATGGACATAAAAATAGTTAATATTCTTCCTTTAAGACGAAAATTAATGGTGGTTATTTCCGTTCGCTAGTTCTCCCCTTAACACTAACGTACTCGGCTCCAGCCAAGGCTGAAATGCCTGCAGTCAAGACCAACCTACTCCGTATCAGTAAACCATTCTGGTGATCATCCCCTAGAAATAGCCCGCGGTAACAATCGATTACCTTTACCTGTAATCTGAATGGATGTCCTTAATTGTTGTTTGCAATGGCTGCGCTGAAGACGATAGGCAACTTGATGACATTAGAAAATCACACGAGTTTCGAGCAGATTACGTTTCGATGCTCTGTTCATGACGTTCAAGTGACTTGACTTATTGTGTTGCTTGTATAAATGATACGGTTCAAGTGACTTGACTTATTGTGTTGCTTGTATAAATGATACGCTTATTTAATTTCACTGGCAGATAATCTCAGACTTAGGATAAAGTTATCCTGCCTTTGTGCGGCTTTCGTTATATAGAATTGAGCGACAAATGTTATGTCGAAATATGAAATACAAATTAGCTCCTGTCCACTTGTGACACACTGTTTGTAAAAAGATCCTTTGGCAAAGTACCGATCAATAGAACCAATACCACCACGCCTATTAGGTCCACTTAGAGTCATTTTTTTTAAGCTCACGGTAAATATCCGCATCCGATATCATTGAATCTGATCGTGATTGGAGGAAGCTTGTGTTAACATTCATTGGTTACAACGATATCGGCTGCGGATATTTACAGTCATAATAAAAAAGAAAAACAGAAAACGGACATCTCTGTGATAGGAATGGTAAACAGATGCGTTTCAACCCGCATTTTTTGAACAGGATATCACTGACCACCCGTGAAAGGAAACAAAATATTTGTGAAGTATTTTCTTGTTATCAGAACTCGACAACTTTTGTGACTGGCCGGCATAGATGTATGAATCAAAAGGTAAATTACCTCGTAAATTCCCAAAGGCTCTTGAAGTAATGTGGTATGATTTGATCAATTTTTTGAGCTTTTACCCTTATGTGTGCAATAAAGGAATGTCCTTAAAAAAAATTTAGCCATTGTACTAATCTTGTCTATTTCACGGTGAAAACAGAAGGCTTCGTTTAAATTCTCATTAAAAAATGTACATTGGTCTGCCAAATTTCGAATTATTAAGCCGGTATAAGAGAACAATAATAAAAGAAAGCTGAAGATATACAATAAAAAAAAAATGGGATGGATATATCTGTCCAGGAGCGAAATGAAAACAGTGGGAAAATGGGTATGTCCATTTTCATATCCAATATTGTTCCGGTGGACTTAAATTTGCATGGAAATAGAGAAATTTTCACTATATAAAACGAAACAACAATAACGCCATAATTCAAGCAACAGAAACATCCTGTGACAAGTGAAAACGGAATAAAAAAAAAATCGAGTAAGAAAAAAATAGGATGGGAAAGGAAAAAGGAGATAAAATAGTAAAATTCATTTTCCCCCGTGAAACTAAGTCCCGAAACTGCCCTTCCGAACAGGCGGCGGCAGCGCAGTTCAGCTTTAAAAAAAAAAAAAAGAGAGAAAAGTAAAATGCCAAAAAAAAAAAAAAAAAAAAAAAGCAATGCAGCCCGATGAAATAACAGACTATAGTGGGCAATCGGGGCTGATGCCATCAAGTGCCATTGCCCCATAAATTACTGTAACTGCTGTTGTTCTGAATTCCCATCTGGTATAGGAAAACACTTCATTGTAACTGTAGTCAGCAATTTCTCAGTGAGAGTGATTTCCGAAAAATGCCCCCGCGCTCGGATTATCGCCGATGAAAATCATCTGCGTGAGAATTTTAGCAGCGCCTGCGACAGGGGCCGAACGAAGCGGATAAATCTCTTTGCCTTTTGCTGTGTAATAAGGACGGTCTTTCACATCAACCCCTGTGCATGAACTAAATATGTTAGAAGCTATGTTATTCTCAATTATTTTTCCCCCTTTTTTTTTCCATAAAAACAGTGAGGAATGCATTGCTCTCCAAATTTTTAAATAAGTGTATTCTATAAAGGCAAGTAAAAAATGCGCCGAAGTTTCTTCGGCGCAATCGAGTTTTCTGTATGAGCCCCGGCCTATGAAGCTTTCAACCACGGCCCGGTGGTGGCCTGCCCTGTATCGTTGCCAGACGCACGATTATGGCTAACTTTAACCTTAAATAAAATCAAAACTACTGAGGCTAATGGGCTGCAATTTGGTTTGCTTGATGATTGTAGGGTGGATGGTCAACATAATAATTTGCAGCTCTCTGGCCTCAGTAGTTTTTAAGACCTGAGGGCGGACAGAAAAAGTGCGGACGGACAGACAGAGCCATCTCAACAGTTTTCTTTTACTGAAAACTAAAAATTGCCAATGATTTAGGGATTATTAGAATTACTGGTGATTTGTCTTTATAGAATTCACGTGATTAAAAATTTGGAAAGCAATGCCTTACGTCACATCTTGTTGAAAATAAGAAAAAATGAGGAAAAATGATAAAAATTAACATAGGTTCTAACATATGCAGTCAAGTGCTTTCTGAACTCCAGCCAATTTCATTAAATGTTTAAAACGTCTGAAATAAGGTACTTCACGTATAAGCCATCTTTTCAGCCCATAGCAACATCATCTTCTAGACCTCATCTTTAAGAGTAGTTGCAACATCATCAGTTAGTAAAAACAAATGTATCGAAAAGAAACTAAACGAGAAGATAATCATCTCCATCGTGTGTGTGTTTGTGTGTGCGCGCGTGCGCGCCTGCCCATTCCTTCATTGATACTAATGAATAGAAGTCACGCCTGCCCATTCCTTCATTGATATTAATGAATAGAAGTCACTCATTACGTGGGCTTTGCTTACAGAAAAGGGGCTTATCATAGAGATATGGTGATTGTTATAAAGTAAATTCTTCTAATGCCATCATTTAGTGAGAGAAATATAATAATAATAATAATAATAATAATAATAATAATAACTACAACAACAGTAGTAATTACAATAACAACAAAACAACGATAATAATAATTATAATAGTTACAGAAAGTTCATTTCCCGCAAATACAAGAAAAGAGGAATATTTACATATTATGCAAACTGTATAGATCATATTTTACTGTACCAAGTTTAGCCTTGCAGTTGCACTTACAAACCCCTCATAAATATTCCCTCATATTTCTCTAGGGCTGAGCTATGCCATGACTAGGAGCACTGTCCTGTCTACAGAGGACTCAAAACAATTAACCTTTGAACCAGGTAAGCTTACCTGGATGCGATCTAAAACATCACCTTTCCCTACCCGATATTTTAGCAGTTTTTCATTTTTTTTTTTATCTTCAAATACTCTAATCTTGATCAGGATCTGTACATCACAGGATATAATCTTGACAAGCAGCCATGGTGGGTTATGCAGGAGCTACGACCATGGTATTTGTGACGTTAATTTGCAGTATTAGTTAAAACGAGCAGTTAGGTAAGAATGGTTTGCCAGTATGATTTTCACACAGGATCGTAAATTCGTAAATCATTCACAGTAGGTCTCAGAGAAATGGGTCTCTGCCACGCCTGTCTTATCTGTTACTCCCTCTCTTCCACGTCACGGAAATTATATCGACGGTAATGTCCTCTTCCCATTTTTGGCGGGGCTGTTTTTAGTACGGTAGTTTCTTGGGCTACCTCGTTTCTACTAATTCATATGTAACAGGCTAGAATTCTGTCCGCCCTTCTTACGGATAGCATACTTCGCCTACTGAAATGCTAAGAAGTTTTTCATGCATATATATATATATATATATATATATATATATATATATATATATATATATATATATATATATATATATATATATTTATATATATATATACATATATATATATATATATATATATATATATATATATATATATATATATATATATATATATATATATCTGTGAAACGCGCTAGTGTGTTCATTATTTCCTTATATATATAAATACATGTATATATATATATATATATATATATATATATATATATATATATATATATATATATATATATATATATTTAAATATATATATTTACATATACAGTATGGAAACAATGAACACACTAGCGCGTGTTTCACAGGTGTAAATTTCTGACTCACACCGGGAACGTAGGTCAGCCGCTAACGCCTTGGCATGCAACTCGGGAGACCGAGGTTCGATCTCGGTGTAAGTCAGAAATTTATATATATATATATATATATATATATATATATATATATATATATATATATATATATATATATATATATATATACATATACATATACATATACAGTATGTACACACATATATATACATATATATATATTATAGACATACATACGTATGCATGTATATTTATATGAATATACATACATATAGATATATATACTGTATATATAATATACAGTATATACACGTATATACACACATGTATATATGTGTGTGTGATGGGGTGTAGGCGGAATGAAACTTCAACATAAACAAAGGCCACTTCTCAAATTATGTCATCTCTATCTGCCTGGATATTGAACGTCCTCGGCTGAACATAAGAGTATAAATGATTATACAAGATTAATTCAACATTAATTTAGGAAAATTTATATATTTTCCTAGAGGAGAGCGACTTGTACCCCCTTGACATTTACAATGAGAACCTCTTAGGCTATATTGTTAGGTTTCTTGTTATCTCCGGCTCATATTTCAATCAACTTTAGACAAATATTCTCTGGGAAATGTATAAACACGTTTCGCCATCATACTAATATAAGTATATATATATATATATATATATATATATATATATATATATATATATATATATATATATATATATATATATATATATATATATATATGTGTGTGTGTGTGTGTGTGTGTGTGTGTGTGTGTGTACGTATGTATATATGCATGTATAATTATTATTATTATATATATGTCTGTGTGTGTTTGTGTGTTTGTCTTTTGCATGAGCAGTACATAATTAACCATTAACCATTAAAACCTTAATTCGCCGTGCGTCGTTTCAAACTGATTTAAAAGAGAGAGCACAAATTTTTATATTTATATTGAAAAGTAGTATTTTGAATTACAAACACTAAAGGTGACCTCCATTTTTATCTACACGTATATACAACGTGAATTTATAAAACAAACAGGAAAACAGTAAAACTTCAAAACAGACCTCAAATAATATTATTCTAGAAATAGGTTAATGATGTTGAACAGAAAAAGAGAGTTGGAAAATGTTCATTTTATCGGTATTAAACTAGTCTCTGCTGTCCGGAAAAACTGGCATTACAATCTGTCATTGTATATTTATTTACATTTTGTATTTTTACGTCGCAGTTTTTCTTTCGTCTAAAATGTTGTCAACATTTTTTTCCGTTTTATGGGTGTATATGCGTCAGTGTCGATTAACATCAAGTATATGAGGATATACTTCCCCATCTCGCAAGTAATTAGTTTCATGTAATACATACACACACAGACACACGCACACACACACATATATATATATATATACATACACATACACACACATATACTGTATATACACATACACACACATCTATTTATATATATATATATATATATATATATATATATATATATATATATATATATATATATATAAAGTCCTTCACAATTCTCAAATAAAATATCCTCCAACCTACTTTACCGCATCCTACCTACAATTCCTTCCTCACTAATTATCCTGCGCATGATCCCTAAACCTCCTCTGGCCTTCGCCTGCCCTGCCCTGCCCTGCAAAGGACTGGCAGGCTGGCAGCTCATCCTATATAGAAGTCCACCGTCTCCCAGCCTGCCACCCTACACCCAAAGGAGGTTCATTCTCTCTCTCTCTCTCTCTCTCTCTCTCTCTCTCTCTCTCTCTCTCTGTGTGTGTGTGTGTGTGTGCGCCCAGCCAGCTAGCCAACCAGCAGCTTGTCTCATTCCCATCTGTGGTGTGTTAATCAGGTTCATAAAAAGAGGGTCGCTTCGCTTGCCACCTGTTCCGCGAGATTTGCCATCTAATGCAGACACCTCTTGCAGCAGCCGCGTTCGGCTGCAGCGCAGCAACAGCTGAGTTCTTTACTTGGCTGACTGATGCTGATTGCTGCCTGCCTGCCTGCCCTCCTGCTGCTGATGCTGATGCTGCTGATGCTCCTCTCTCTCTCTCTCTCTCTCTCTCTCTCTCTCTCTCTCTCTCTCTCTCTCTCTCTCTCTGTACGAGTATATGTGCAACCATAAGCTGTTTGACTTACGGCTATATGTAAGTATATGTATTTATGTATGTCATATTTTTGTATATATATACAAACACTCATGTACATATATTCTTACACATACACACATTATATTTCTCTCTCTCTCTCTCTCTCTCTCTCTCTCTCTCTCTCTCTCTCTCTCTCTCTATATATATATATATATATATATATATATATATATATATACATACATACATACATACACGTATATAAAGTGTATGTATGTATATATATACACAAAAATTGCTTAATTTTTTTATATAGATCTCAATATCCACTTAATTTAAGATGAACTGATCCCTAAACTATCATAGACATTTTAAGTGTGTATAACCAGTAGATTTTATGAGTGTTAGGAGGACGAGAGAGAGAGAGAGAGAGAGAGAGAGAGAGAGAGAGAGAGAGAGAGAGAGAGAGAGAGAGAGAGAGAGAAGTTCGCGTGATTAGGCTTCATGATAAAACAGAACTTTATGTATTTATCTTGTCAGGATTTTTCATAAAATCCAGTTGAAATCAGCAGTTATCGACATGAGGACTTGTTTTGGCAATATTTTTTTTTCCCTCAGTCCTTTTTTTAATTTGATTCAAACAGGATACATTTGTCCTCAGGCAAATAAGTGATTATAATAAATTAAATTTATTTTTAATGCTAGAAGTTAATTGCAAGCTAATGGCGAGAGGATGGAAGAGAAGTTTCTTTGAAATTAAAGAGTGGATAAAAGATGTTATTCGTAACAAATAGGTATTCTCGTGGACGAAGCCGAAACATATCCATACATACATACATACATACATACATACATACATACATACATACATACATACATACATACATATATATATATATATATATATAATCTTTATTTATGTTGGCATCTATCATGAGAAGGGATGTTCATTGTAATTGATAATATTATGCACTATGTTCATTTCTTAAAGTCTTAAGTTCCAAAGTAACTTTCACCCAATGTATAAAGGGTGAAAATGGGCAGAGTAATGCCGTCTGGTTGTATTTCTCTCTCTCTCTCTCTCTCTCTCTCTCTCTCTCTCTCTCTCTCTCTCTCTCTCTCTCTCTCTCTCTCTCTATATATATATATATATATATATATATATATATATATATATATATATATGTATATATATATATATATATATGTATATATATATATATATATATATATGTATATATATATATATATATATATATATATATATATATATATATATATATATATATATATATATAATACCCTCTGGGTATAATGAATACCGATTCTGGTTAGGATGACCAATGGGAGATTTTGGGATATTGTATTTATGAGGGGTCGCAGATTACTCAGTTTTCATTACTTCTTACAAGTCCTTGAACGGTTCAGTGACTGGTTCATTCCATATACTATGAGGCTTTGGAGCCCTTTTCCTGATGCCTTTTCCATCTAGGCTATTCTGCAAACTTCCCCCCCCCCACCCCCCACGCCTGCAAAAAAAAAAAAAAAATAAACGTTCTTCGGGCCAGGGCTAGATATACGACCTTGGGTTGTTCGTCCCTCTGGCCATTGGAACTTAGGAAAGAAAATGGTAGTTCTTCACCCACTTAAATCCTTTGTTCACAGAGAATAGGGATATCATAAAATAAGTAACACAAATATAATCTGGCTTTTCTCACTCTCATTTTAGTGAGGAAATGGTTGAGACTATTGGGTAGCCTTTTATTTATAATTGGTATTTTCATAATTTTATTAGATTTTTGCCCTAACTCATAATCTATACATGTTATTTTCTCTAATTTTTGTATCTTGAATGAATATGATAATCGTGGAAAATCAACATATTTATAATCTAGAAGTTAATAAATATTACGTTTTGTTATATTCGTTACCATATTTTCTCAGTCTGAAGTTCAAAAGAAAAAACTTCATGGAAAACGTTGAAAATTAAATCCTGGAGCATATGAAGGAAAGTTTCCTGTATAGCACAGGTGTAAAGAGGTCGTACCCCCAACACCAACGCGTCAGTGACCCAGGAAGTCACGACTCCAGATTAGCACGACCTCGTACTGACTCCATAACACGAATGCCAACAAGAGTACCATTCATGAACTTATTTGGTTGCCATTTTGGTTTATAAAAAAAATGATTGAAAGTAAGTAGGCCTGAAATTATAATCTTAAATTAATTTGCAGTTTTAGTTTTGGGGAGAAATGCATACAAAGAATGATGTGGTCCGTTTATAATAACTTTGTTATATTACATCCTGCTTAGTAGAGATAACTAAAAGCAAATATTGGCATATATAACAGGTGTTATTAGGCAGTTTTTTTTATATAGATTGCAGGAAATGTACGCGCAAGTAAGAGCAGAAGAAATATGTCTCAAGTGATTTGCATCCCAGTGGATCTCAGTTTTTGTGTGAATCATTAATATTTCAGACCTCATTGTTACCTCGCAAATTTGTTATTATAAACGCTAAAGTTTGGAAACCGTTGTTTTCTTATTAAATAAATACAAGCAAAAGCTCGCACATGCACACACAAACACAAAAAGATATATATGTATTTATATATGCACATATACATTATACACACACACATATATATATGTGTGTGTATACACACATTATATATATATATATATATATATCCTTTATTAATTTTTTTACTTATTGTTTTTACTTATTAATTCCGAGAGAAATGTCATGGAATAATTCATGAAGAACAAACGCACCTGTTGTCACATGATGCGGAAACGACAGTCATATTTAATGACTCAGAAAAAGCCAAACTAATTTTGTAATAGTCTTATAATCTCTCTCTCTCTCTCTCTCTCTCTCTCTCTCTCTCTCTCTCTCTCTCTCTCTCTCTCTCTCTCTCTCTCAGCCCCCTTCAGTCGTAGAGTGAAAAACCCTGGGTTCAGTTTGATGGAAAGAAATAAAAATATGTCAAAAAAGGGGGTGAGAAGATATGGAGTGAAAACAGATATTTGATGTAGTCCATATATAAAAAAAATTTATAGACGGGTTTTTTTATGAACTGTTTTTTATGGTTACAGTGTTTCCATGCGGATGATAGTGAAGGTCATGTATCAGAAGCTTAAGAAATACACGTTGAATATGAAATAAATTACAAGTAAAATTATTTGCGTTACTATTTCCGGGAAAAGACTGCAAGTATATCGCGGTGATATATACGCATATATATATATATATATATATATATATATATATATATATATATATATATATATATATATATATATATATATATATATATATATATATATATATATATACAGTATACACGTGTGTGTGTATGTGTGATGCCATTTTTAGATATCTTCTTGATATTGATATTGTCTAATTACTGCAGAATTTTATTAAAGTATTTGTCATAGAATGTGTATAATCATCTTGCCGTTATATCTATATTCGTGTATACGTGAAATAGCGGTTTTAAATATTTACACGGTAGCAGTCAAATGTGCAAAATTCTAATGAAACAAATTTGATTAAATGTGATGCGATGCAAAATTGAATGGAGTGGATTTTCACAGGCATAAGGAATTACCTCATTCAGAATCCTTCCTTTGAGCGTTTGGTCATAATTTGAAAAAGTCATTGTGAGCTTTTGACCATACTTTAAAAATGATTGTGAGCTTATGATCATATTTTATAAGTCCTGGTGAGCCATTGCCATAATTTGAAAATCATTTAAGCCTTTGGTCATATATTAAATGTTAATGTCAGCCTTTGTCTTATTTAAAAGTCACTGTCAGCCTTTGTCATACTTTAAAAGTCATTGTGAGCCTTTAATCATACTTTGAAAGTCTTGGTAAGGATATTTTGTTTTCCCATCACTCTTAGTAAGTGCTAATGCAAGCCGTGTAAATCTTACCCTAGGGTACTAGTGTTTTTTACGTTTTTGTATGTAGGTAAAACGCTTTCCAGAATAAAATTCTTATAGTTTCTGTGGCAAAAACATATTCATTTGTTTCCAAAAACTGCTAAGCACTGTAGGCTATATAGTTAGAAGATACCTTTAATAAGTTATTGTGTTGTTTCGTAGGCTACTTTCAGTGTTATTTTTTAACATTTCGTTACGATTACTACCAGTCGCCTCGAAATATCTAATACCAATATAAGCTTGAGCAGAATTATTCATCGGAGGGGTAATTTGTTAAAAGAAAAATATCTCGTACTTGCTTGTATTTCTCGACTAGAATATTTCGAGATAATATTGTAACTGACAATAGTGCACGTGTGCAATTATTCAAGCAAAGGATGCGTGTTTCGTACTGGGTCCTTTCTTCACATTCAGTTAAAAAAAGAATATCTCGTACTTGCTTGTACTTCTCGACTAGAATATTTGAAATATATTCGTTATTGGTATTTTGCTCTATATTATTGTTTGTGCTGATACTGTAACTCTATAAATTCACTTGTTCGCTAGTCGGGACGAGAATTATATGGAAATTTTCATACTCAGTCTCTTTGTAGACTGATGCCGATCCTTCTGATTATTATGAGTCTTATTTTAGCGTTTGTTTGCGTTTGCACTATTAGGCTCACAAGTGAAAGTTTTATGTTGAATGTTGTCTTGCTCATTTCTCCATACGATTTTTCTGACTTATATTTTCCTGATATTAGCGTCCACATTTCACAGAGGACCCACTATATCTTTTTTTTCCTTCTCTGTGTTTTTAATAGCGCCTGCGCGGGATTCGGACGTTAGGCTGCTCAATAAATTCGTCTCTTCATCTGCTAGTACTATGAAGATTTCAGTCTAACAGACAGACGTCCTTGTAGAGGGGTAGTGCCATCAGTGCACCTCACGCGGCACACTGTAGGCATTACATTCTTTTGCAGCGTCCCTAGTTGCAACCCCTTTCATTCCTTTTGCTGTAGCTCCGTTCGTATTATCTTCCACCTGCCTTTCCAACCTTTCCTAATAATTGTGTCATGGTGCAACTGCGAGATTTCCCTCCTGTTGCAACTTTAAAACCAATTTACTCTCAGTTGCCTTTTCAGAGCTGAATGACCTCATAGGTCCTAGCGGTTGGCCTTCTGCTTATATTTTACAATCGAATAGACAGACGCTGATATAAAAGTTACGTTAGTGCTCTAAATATATGAATAAAAGCCCAATGAAAAATTCGTTAAACTCGCTTCTTCAGAATCCGCGCTCAAAGAAGCGCCAGCAAGAACGAGAGAAGTTCTAAGAGGAATACATCTCAGCCCGATGGCTAACACGCATTCAAACACGCGGGTGCCCGATGTAAATGAGGGCGATATCGGCGGAACCAGTTTTCGTCCATTGTACTACGTCGAAGCTGCCTCAAGTTTACCGTCTTGTCGCGATAAAAGTGGGAAGAAAAATGCCGCTGCGTTTATTACCCCGGGGTAATGCTATCAGTGCGATTTTCGCCACAGGGGCTGTTGGGATCGCTGATAGCTTATCTCGAACAGCCTGTCCATGGCAATAAATATCTCCCGATAAGAGGGACTATCGCGGAGCTTCAAGGGATTTTAGACCTTAGTACGCGGAGCCGAGGAACAAAGCGGCTCTTGCTGATTATTATAAAGATGGTAATTTCTTAATAAGATCTCAAATAAGTTTTAGGTTTTTTTTTAGTTAGTTGTTGTGAGCTAACGAAGACTGTCAGGGTGGAGAACAAAATTGGCATTTTATGGTTGGCGATAAATTTATTTGTTCGTGTTGTCTTTTGTTGCGCAAGCAGAAACTTGTAGGATATATACTCGTTTATATATACATGCACACACACACACACACACGCAGACACATACACATATACTCACACACACACATATATATATATATATACTGTATATACAGTGCATATACATATATAATATATAAATATATATACATACATAATATATATATACATATATATATATATATATATATATATATATATATATATATATATATATATATATATATATATATATATATACATATATATATATATATATATATATAATATATATATATATATATATATATATATATATATATATATATATATATATATATATATATATATATATATATATATATATATATATATATATATATATATATATATATATGAGTGTGTGCGTGTGTGTGTGTATACACGATTGTATATTCTACAAGTTACTGTTTATGTAATAAGAGTTAAAATAAAAAAAATAGATTTTCTCTAACCGTTAAATGCCAGAGTAACGTATCTTCCGTTTCCATTTTTGTTCTCCACCCTGGCAGACTTTGTTAGCTTATTTGAGATTTTATTAAGAAATTACCATCTTTATAATGATCAGCATGAGCCGCTTTGTTCCTCCGCTCCGCGAACTAAGGTCTAAAATCCCTTGAAACTCCGCCGATGTATAGTCCTTGTTATCGGGAGATATTTATTGCCCTGGACAGGCTGTTCGAGATTAGCTATCAGCGATCCGGACAGCCCCTGTGGCGAAAATCGGACTGATAACATTACCCGGGTAACGTTATCAGTCATTTACCATTGTTATAAACTTACGTTAATTAGTCATTATTTATTTTCATCTCTGTTATACTCTTCTCTTCTTCTCCATTTTATTTTCTCTTTTTTTTATGTATGAGTATTCTATTCTGTGCGCGTATGTACAAACCTGTTGTTTGTCTGGATTCAGATATAAAAGTAAGCGTATTGCAAACACAGCATTGATTTTACCGCAAATTAGTCGTTTTGTAGCTTGATACCAAAGTGCTTGTTGACATATCTCACCGAAGACCTTTTCCTTCTAGAAAACAATTAATTTCTTTCATTTTTTCGAGAAAATAATTTTCTGTATATTAAGAAAATTATTCTCCACATAAATTATTCTTTTGTTATTTTTTAATTGTTATTCTTATTTATGTTTTATTTTTTATTATATTTTCATATAGTTTTAGTACCTGCCAAGATCCGTGGTACACACTTTCAGCGAATTACTCTCCCGAAAATCTCCGGCCATCCTTTGTACTCTCGACCTCTCACTGTCAGTAGATAGGGCGATTCATATCCCTTAGGGATCCCCTTGGAAAGTATTCTTTCCCCCCTCAGGAAAGAGATGATATATGGAGGCCTTTTTCAGTTCTGAGTCTTCCCATATCTTTTCTAGTTCTGAAGCTTTCTATCTATATCTTTTTTAGCTCTGGAGCTTTGTGTATCCTTTCTTAGTTCTGAAGCTTTCTATATCCTTTTTAGTTCTGAGGCTTTTTATATCTTTTAGTTCTGAAGCTTTCTATATCTTTTTTTAGTCTGAAGGTTTCTGTATCTTTTAGTTCTGAAGCTTTCTGTATCTTTTAGTTCTGAAGCTTTCTATATCTTTTTAGTTCTGAAGCCTTCTATATCTTTTTTAGTTCTGAAGCTTTTTATATCTTTTAGTTCTGAAGCTTTCTATATCTTTTTTAGTCTGAAGGATTCTGTATCTTTTTCTAGTTCTGAAGCTTTCTGTATCTTTTAGTTCTGAAGCTTTCTATATCTTTTTAGTTCTGAAGCCTTCTATATCTTTTTTAGTTCTGAAGCTTTTTATATATTTTAGTTCTGAAGCTTTCTATATCTTTTTTAATCTGAAGGTTCCTGTATCTTTTTTTAATTCTGAAGCTTTATATATCTTTTAGTTCTGAAGCTTTCTATACTTTTTAGTTCTGGTGCTTTCTATACTTTTTAGTTCTGATGCTTTCTATATCCTTTTTTAGCTCTGGAGCCGTCTATATCTTTTAGCTCTGAAGCTTTCACTATATTTTTTTTAGTTCTGAAGCTTTCTGTTTTCTTTTTAGTTCTGAAGCTTTCCATATCTTATTTAGTTTTGTTAGTTCTGGTGTTTCTATATCTTTTTTTTAGTTCTGAAGCTTTCTGTTCCCGACCACCCCCCCCCCTCCGGCCGTCTCTATCTCTTTTCCTTTTTCCAGACTAGGCTGAGCAGGTGAAGTCCAGGGGTCCACACCTGGCATCCTGCTCCCTTTAATCCCTTACCACCTTTTTGGGTAAGGGTCGGTGTTGGCCGGGTTAAGTTGTAATCAACCCGGCGAACTACTACTTCTCAGAAAACCGTATTTTCCTCTTTTACGCAACTCTGAAAGTCCAGTGAAAGTGCAGAAATGTCTTTATGTACTTACATTGTAATGCATATAAATAATGCGCATTAAATCACAAATTTATAGTTTACTTTGGAAATTCAGTGTCAACTGAGGAAAACAGAAAAATTAATGTAAGAAGTGAAAAATGGAAATAGATATTTTTTAACAAAGCAAATCGAGCCAGCGGGCACAAAATAAAAAGGAACTTCAGAGAGAAAGAAACAGAAAGTCAGTCTTAACGAAACAAAGTGTGTATACAAGAACAGAATAGAAAAAGGAGAAAAGACATCAAAAAGAAAGAATAAAGAAAGGTAAGTAGACTTACGTTCAAATAGTGGTTACCCAGACGACAACACATAAAGCCAGCACGAAAAAGTGAAAGGAATTAAAAGAATAAATGTTTTAACGAAACAGAATATAACAACAAGAACGGGATAAAAAGCAGAGCTAAAAAGAGGAGGAAAGAGAGAGAGAGAAAGAAGGAAAGAGAGAGAGAAAAAGAAAGAAAGAAAGAAGAGAGAGAGAGAGAGAAAGATGAGGCAGGCTCAACCGCTGGTTACCGAGACGACACACTTGGGGTTTGAGTGAGGCGCCCTCGCTTCCCCTCTCACGCCCGCCACACAAATCTCGCCCGCGTTTTGGATTCTCGGAGACATGGAAGGCTTATACATCATTGTGCTGAGTTTTCTCTTCTCGAACTCCCCACTCCTCCGTAGGCGTCGGCTTCGAGTCCTCCTCCTCCTCCTCCTCCTCCTCCTCCTCCTCCTCCTCCTCCTCCTCCGAAGCGTGACTCGAATGCGGTCTCCATTGCATTACAATGGATAGGCGCACATTCATCCGAGTGTTTGTCTTATGTTCTTTTGGGGTAATAGATTTCGGGTGTAAACTCCTTTAGCGACACTTTGGAAATTGTGGGAGAAGGAACGGGTCAGTTTGAGTGTCTGCTATGGCCTCTAAATTCATTCACCGAATAATAGACCAAATTGATTTCATGTTGGCGATATGATGCAAAACACTACGTTTCGAGTTTTTTTTTTTTATGTTGCTACTTAATTTGGATGATCTCGTCACCTTGAATGTCCAAAGTAAAAGTGTCCAGTGTCCAATCTCTTTTATGTAGAAGGGCGTTTATATGGATGAGCTAAGTTGGATTTTGAGAATTTATTGTGTTTGATAAACAATGATGAATTTTTCTTAGCAAATGGCAAAAAGAAGTTTGAGTGAATCTGTGACAGGCGACTTTGTAGGTTGCTGATTGAGATAATGACAGGAGATCTTTTCCTTCTGTCGAACGACGGGCATTTCGTTAATTTTATAGAACCATGGCTCTTTCCTACAGGTACTGGCACTGAAGGTCGCTCTTTTGAATTCCTCAGAGTGATCTGCGATTATTAACAGGCAAGACAATGTCTGATGTTGACTGGAGTCATTCCGGTATGTAAAATAATGCCGTTATTCCCTTTGAAGGAAAGTGAAATGGCGCATTTCCTTTATCCTTTTGGTGGGACTCCGTCATCTTGATAAGCAGGTGATGATTTATTATTAAAAAGTGGGATATTTCACGTTCTCACAGAATAAAGGTAATTACTGGTCATTATTGCCGGATATCAATAACTTAAGGGTTAATGAGACGTTCAGGAGTCGTTAAAGACAAGAAGTAAACTTAGATAAAACTTTATACCAAGGTTTCTTATAGGTTTCTGCCTCTGTTATCCATAAGAACTTAAGTATTGGCTATTTTCATATCTGCCTGATTTCTTGATATTCGTTTACTGTGTACCCAAGGCTTTTATATCTCCTTACGTCACCCTTATTCATGAGAACTTGAGCATTGGCTAATTTCATATCTGCTTGATTTCTTGATATTCGTTTACTGTGTACCAAAGGTTCTTATATCTTTGTACCTCTATTATTAACAAGGACTTGAGAAGTGAGATGCCCTCAGGTGGGGACAGTATTGAGTGCCCATCGGGGATAATAAGCAGGACCTAGTTAAGATGAAGCAACGTTGCCTCATTCGCTCTTTCCATTGCAAGAGAATGTTTGACTTCCTCTTAGCTGGTTTACGTTTTAGTGGCAATACCGGCACCTCTTCTGGACAGTAATCCGTATTTTTTTTTTTCTACATTTTAGCCCGAAGGGCTTGCTCATAAAATCCTTACTTTTTTGGCTTATGCTATAAAGTTATGCACATTAATAATAATATTAGTTGTAGTAGCGGCAGCAGCAGCAATAGTAGTAGTAGTAGTAGTAGTAGTAGTAGTAGTAATAACTTTAACTTTCGAGTTTAACAGAAAAGTTGGAATATCAAGCAAGGCTAAGGGAGTCTAGGAGGAGTCCTTATACCGTGTTAGACATTTTTTATGAAAGAAGTTTTCTTAATCTTGAAATATGGCTAATTAACTCTGTCACAAGATAATCTCTCTATCTCTCTCGCTCTCACACGATTTTTTAGAACAATATCCTTGAATACTAAAACAAGTATATTAGATTTTAATAGAGATTCCGTTAAATGCATACGTGCACGAGTTGATTAACCGTCATTGTCATTTGGAGTAGCAGACCTCATATACTTTTGACTACAACAGGGTGTCCAGTAAACAAAGGCAAGTCATACTTTTCCTCTTGAAGTAGTGAATCATGATTCAACCCGTATGTAGACCCCTTCTACTGCTTATGACGTTTTTTACAAGTAAAAAACAAAAAAAATATCAGTACATTAAAAGTCCTCACACACAATGATCCACTTAGTCCGATGTTGCAAGATATCTCTTGCTCCGTGAATCCCTTCAATTTTAACTAACCAACTCTTTCTTAATCTTCCTCTCTTCCTCTCGTTCTAGCCCCCAACGCATCTAAAATAGACATCCATTTTACTAATCTAGCATCACCTTGGTGACCTTTTTATTAACTCTTTGTATCTTCATTTCTCCTCCGTTCAACATCTTTTAACTACACAACCAATAATTCATCTAAAAGCTTCTACATATATTTCTTGCATTTTTATTGAGTGTACAAACTTCGGTTGCCCTCAGAAGAGGTAGTTCAACAACCTCTCGTAACATTTCTAATTTTCCTTTCATAATCACTCTCTGTTTCCGATTATCGCACAGATCCCCTGATGCTGTCTCAAGTTTATGTATTCTGTGAGTCACTTTTTCTTTAATGCTCCAAATATCTCACATTTATCCCAAAATGTCTAAATAGATCAGAACTCCCAGTCTTCCACTGTTCATGTAATCATTCAGTGCTCCTTCTCGACTTTCATTAACCCACATTATCTTGTTATTGTTAATATTTAGTTTCAGTTTTCTCTTCGTTTATACACTTTCCAACTCTTGTCACCAGTTTACGCACTTTCTTTTTACTGTTACCAGTCAACACTGTGTCATCTGCAAAGATCAACCCCACGACATTTCTGCAACGACTGCAGAAACTAGTGCCAGAATCTGTTCTTAACATGAGTTTTTTCATTACTCCATCCTACGAAGTTTACATTAATAATCACGGCGACATAATGCATCCTATTCTTGATCTAACGCCTTCAAAAATACTTGTATTTAATTCCATTATCTACATATTCTAGCAAATGTTACTAAATAATATTCTTGGCATATTACATTCAACACCAGACATGCTCAGTTCCCTTCACCCGTTGCTTTAATTAAATATTGGGTTTTATGTAATAATAATAATAATAATAATAATAATAATAATAATAATAATAATAATAATAATAATCCCAGTGGATCTGATCTTGTTTGACCTCCCCCGGGTGACAGTAGGGAAGACATGACACAGCCACCCAACCCTTGCAAACTGGTTTGTCCACCCCGGGTAAGGGCGGGGTAGGTAGGGGAACGGGAGGGTAGGGGAGACATCCACCCTCCTCCTGCAAAACTGTTTGTCCGGCCGGGTGGGGGCGGGGTAGGTAGGAAATCGGAGGGGTGGGGGAGAAAGTAGCCCCGGGTTCCAGCGCGCTACGCGCGCCAACAAGCTCGAAATAACAGTGATAATAATAGCTGTTTTAAACTTAGCACCTCTACAACAAATGACTTCAATTCCCTTCACCTGCTGCTTTAATTCAAAGTTTGGTTTTATATAATAATAATAATAATAATAATAATAATAATAATAATAATAATAATAATAATAATAATAATAATAATAATAATAATAATAGCAGAAGAATAGTATCTGCTCCATCATGCTGATTGGCATCGGTCAACAGCATAAAGCATTTACTTTTTCTTTTATATAACACTACTCTTTTCCTGATACATTTTATTTTTACGGAAGCACACTCTTACCAGATTTCCTACTTTAACCTACAAAAATTCCAACTTTAGCCAATAATATTTCAGTAAAAAATTCTAAATTTTATTGAAATTGAATTCCTATATTTTATCTATTTTTTCCCATTGGACACGATAAAGCATTTTTGATGAAAATATATATTTTTATGAACCCGTGTAGTAAGATTGTATGTATGTATGTATGTGTATATATATATATATATATATATATATATATATATATATATATATATATATATATATATATATATATATAATGTGTGTGTGTGTGTGTGCGCGCGCGAACACTGTCATTATTGAAGATTAAACTAATCAGACGTTTTGTTTCTGTTAGTAGGTCTCGAAAAGGTTAATTCGTTTGATTACTTTATATTTCTGCCCAGTAGTATTTCCTTTACTCTACATCTCATTAGTGAGCAAGATTACAAAGCTCTGCAACAGAATCATTTTTATAACAAACTGTGAACGAAATTGTCGCTTGACATCGACTGGATGGCGCCCCGAGTTGATGACCTATGACCCAGTTCCCAAATCTCCTTCTTCCCCTTTTTCTCCCTCCCGTTGTCTTTAATTGGTGTTCATAGCTGCTCAGTCACTATGATTCCTCCTCAATAAGGGTTCTCTCTCTCTCTCTCTCTCTCTCTCTCTCTCTCTCTCTCTCTCTCTCTCTCTCTCTCTCTCCATGAATTTCTCATGTCGAAGGTAGAATGTAATGAGACTTATTTTCCATTAATTTCGAGTTTTTTTTTTTTTTTTTTTTTTTTTACTGAAACTGAGACAGCTACTGTAAAAAGTAGCTGGTTAAATCTCAACTTACAGAGGAATGATTTTGGTTTCCTGGGTAAAGCGATTTTTTGGTCTTGGTTTTCAATTGAAAGGTGGTTATCCCTTCAAGGTGTACCGTAGGTACCTTCAGGAAACTGTTATGTTGTGACTAACGTTAGGAAGTCTCAGTTACTGACACTCAGATGCCAATGTAAATTTATTTGTTATTTCTCATTATCTTTAATAATATAGGGATGGAGCAGCTGAAGGTGTAGTGCCCTCTCTTATACAGAGATCACAAGGTGGAACTGCCATAGATATTATTTTTCAATAAGGCCCTTCCAAATCGTGGTTAATGGATATCATAATTTTCTCGCCGATCCATGTTCTTATCAGTTGTTTGGATATTGAATTTATCCATTTCTCATCAGATGTACTGTACACACATGTCGTGTAAATTAATTAAAATCCAGTAACTGGTGTGAGTTATTACAGTGTTCTTTTAGGCAGAGATGACCACCATTCATTTATATTACACACTGCCTTTTCATTTAGCGGAGTTAAGTCTTTTGTCATCGTGGGTTTGCTGCATATCAGAATTTTGGACTGGCCCTTACCTTCTTGTATGAACACATCGAGGATGGAAGGGCCATTTTTGCCACACTGATTTCCATCATAAAATCATGACAAAAAGTGAAACACAGCCGCTAAGTTCATGAGTATTTCCATACCATAAATGGCAGATCTGGATGCTATGGAAAGACATTTCTCTAATGCGGGCTATACGTCAGCAAAGAAGACTTCTAGAGCAGATACCATTCGCACCCCTTGTCTGGCAGCATAGCTCCCTTATGTATGATGAAATGGGCACCTTTGTAGGGCGGGACAAAAACATTTCCTCAGGAACTTTCTTATGAATGCTTAATGTGCAGCATGTGATTTCTTTGCCTTTTGGAAATAACCTGCATGATTTATCTTCTAGGTCGCTTTATCAACTTATTCTTCATGTCTGTCGATACAATGTTACCTTGTAAGTTGGTCATCATCAGTAGGTCAGTGACCGCTGTGGGCTTATTTTGCAAAAAATTTTTTTTTTTTTTTTTTTTTTTTTTGAGATATTCCATCAATATAGAGAATTGATGTAAGATATTTTGCCATGAGTATAATATGAGAGACATAAACAGAGAATGCAAACAAAATGTATAGTTTGAGAGAACAAAGGAAGTAGGAAATCAAGAAAAATCTGATAAAATATAAAAAATCTTTCTAAATGCATGGCAGGAAATAGTTCCCAGTCACCATTTTTCCTAAACGCAGTGATTCACACCATAATATCATCATTCTTCCTCACAGATAAAGGGTCTTTGTTTAAGCTCCCCTTGTCAGCAGTGATTAAAATGAAGTGTACCACCAGATTTCTCAAATACACGGTTTTCTGTGGTTTTAGTGAACCGTAGAATGAAACGGCACCTTATTCTATGCCCCGGGTCACTAAACGCCCCTACTCTCTTTAACTCTCATACCCACAACGTGCTTTGCCCTTAGACCAAAATATGAAGAAAGGAGGTTGAAAATAGAATGTTTTGCGAAACGAAAAGAGAAAGTGAACGATATATGAAGGTCATATCCTTCAGTGCTATAACTGTCTGAAAAGAGTATTACATTATAGAAAGAGATGCTCACAAATAAAAAGTACGTAAGAGAAAAATGGTGTTTAAGTAATATCGTATACATCTGAGACTCCAAAAGTTGTTATAATTGACGTGTAATTCTGAAACTTTAATTAGTCTGATAATTAAAGAATGTGATCAGTGTGTCATTTTACTAACATTCTCTTAATTGTTTGCCTTTTTTCCCTCGGCAGTTGGATAACAAGCAGTCACCAGGTCATGTAATAGAATGAGATGCAAATGTAAGCAAGTAAAAAAAGCGCCGAAGTTTCTTCGGCGCAATCGAGTTTTCTGTGCAACGTATAATCAACGCCACCGAAAATAGATCTATCTTTCGGTGGTCTCGGTATAATGTTGTATGAGCCGTGGCCCATGGAACTTTAACGACGACCCGGTGGTGGCCTGTCCTATATCGTTGCCAGACACACGATTATGGCTGACTTTAACCTTAAATAAAATCAAATCTACTGAGGCTAGAGGGCTGCAGTTTGGTATGTTTGATGATTGGAGGGTGGATGATCAACATACCAATTTGCAGCCCTCTAGCTTCAGTAGATTTTAAGATCTGAGGGTGGACAGAAAAAGTGCAGACGGAAAAAGTCCGGACGGACAGACAAAGCCGGCACAATAGTTTTCTTTTACGGAAAACTTAAACGGAAAAAAGAATGAAAATGGTAAAAGACAGGAAGTTCTCTTCGTACCCACGGTATTTAATTGAGCCTAAGTTAAATGAAATTTGGTTTCCTGCGAAAAAAAATACTCCAAAGTTTAATCTAGTATTGAAGATAAACGTTGTTAAGCCAAACACATTTATCTTAATAGGTTTTTCCTCGGCTCTAAGTTGCGATCGAGAGAATAAAGGATGTTCTCAATTACGATTTGCTGTAGCGCGTGGGATAGGTCTGTTCCAGTGTGTACCAACAAAATTTATTCCGATTGCATACCAAGTATCTTATGAAAGTACTAATATTTAATTGAACACCTTTTGACATTCGGATGGAAATGTGTTATCATTAGTAAAATTAATAATTCGTTTTTAGTTATAGTTTTTAGTAATAAAAACTGTCATGGCCAATATTTTCCGTGTCCTATTTAGTGAAAGTATATTATGGAAATTTACTTTCTTAGAGATACCAAATTTATGAAAACAAAATCAATCCTACAGTAATGGATTTTCTGGACTGTTTGTCCATGTTGCACGGTTTGCAACGTTCACATATAATTTCTTATTTACACTTCGCAATTGTGTGGAATGCAGAGTTACCATCTGGATCATTCGTTGCAGAATGTATCATCTGGACCACTCTGTTGCCCCATATGCCTTCAGACAGGAATTTGTAACATTTACTCATTCATTGCCACACAAACAAAAAAAAAAAGCTTTGTCAAGAAACGAGCCTGATTAAACAAAAGCTTATCCTTTAAATATCAGTCAAAACTTTGATGTTCTTATTAACATCGTAAAAAGAAACCATCCCCATTCAAACGAGCATAAATTATCTGGGTTCAAGTTCCCCATTGGACAGGTTGGTATCATTCTCGGCTAGCACTCTGTTGGGCCCGTGTTCGATTGTCCGACCGGCCAATGAAGAATTAGAGAAATTTA
>JANJGK010000036.1:27886189-27891189 GCA_039081455.1 Macrobrachium rosenbergii
TTGTTTATATTTACTCACTGAGGTGTGTAGCATATGATTTCACATTTTCTTTTTGTACGAGTTATTCATGTTTCAAGTGAAGTATTACTTTTAGGTTGCATAGAAAAGTTCACGTGGAATGAAAAATGTAGGCGAGATGTAAATTCAGATTTTCATATATAGTTTACGGTTGTATGTATTGCTGTAGAAAAAAAAATTGTTTGGAGAGTAAGTGATGTCATCAGATAAATCAACCGAATACAGTTATTTTCCTGTATGTTTTACATTCAAAATATACTATTTTTCTTCTGAAAAAAGCTTGTTTATCGTTTTGCATTGCTTTACTTTTTCTCGAAATAAATAGTATTCGTAAAATTATTTTGAGAAAAATACGAACACCATATAATTTTGTAACAATAATTTAAACTATTACACCTCTTCTGGAAAAAAGTCATATCCCAGGTACCTGGGAGTCCTGCAGTTTTTTTTATGTTTTGCAATAACCTTTTACATAGACGAAATGCGCTTTTCGTTAAAATTCAAGGAGCATCATATGTTTTTTAAATACGGATTTCCGTCGCGCAGAATATTTTTTTTTTTTCGAATAAAACCGTATCTGTTTATTCTGTTACTATATGAAATAAATCTTTAGGAAACAGAAATATTCCCATCACTTACTGAACACTAAACGATATTCTAATAATATTAAAAGTGTGGTGTCTTTCCCGTAATAGAAACTCGAACCTTAATTTTTGGGATTTATCCACATTTTTACCAGAACAATATTGTGGAAAATAAAATTGTCATAATAATCAACGTAATGGCATATTCTTTCCTAATGCATATTACAGTCACGACATCTATAAAGAAAGAATGATTTTATCCATACTTTTTACTCTTCATTTTTTAGCCGTATCATTCAATAGGAAAGAAAATGATCACGATGTTTAACGTAATAACATATGATTTCCTGACACATATTAAAAGCTTGGCGTTATCCTTTCCGAAAAAGAAGTTGTACCTATAATTCTCCCGTGTGTAGACATTTCATGCATGCGATTAAGCCGCCATCTTTAATCTGTGCTCTCTCATTAATTCGCCAGTTAATAATAATGAAGGTCTGATCGACTAGAGGAGATTTATGCAACGTGATCATAGAGCTTCATTTTAATTGGAGGACATAACATCTAAATTACTGTCGGATCGCCTCGCGTTTTCTTCTTTTAGTTTTCTCTACTTACGCCTCGCGGTCATCGATTTCCGTCGGGCAAGTTTCTGAAGTGTATTGACACCTATCGCTTGCTGTGGGGTGTCTGTCGGTATGTCTTCGTACAGACAAACGTCAAGAGACAAGACAAGGGACAAGAAAATGAGCACAGCCACGTTCATACTCTCTAACGGCTGAATCGTGGATGAGCCCCTGAATAGGGGCTTCACTCACGGCTCTCAAGTAAGTATACCTTAGTTTAACCAGATCACTGAGCTGATTAACAGCTCTCCTACGGCTGGCCCGAAGGAGTAGACTTATTTTACGTGGCTAAGAACCAATTGGTTACCTAGCAACGGGACCTACAGCTTATTGTGGAATCCGAACCACATTATCTCGAGAAATGAATTTCTATCACCAGAAATAAATTCCTCTAATTCTTCATTGGCCGGCCGGAGACTCGAACTCGGGCCGAGCAGAGTGCTAGCTGAGAACTCTACCGACTCGTTCAACGAGGAGCTCACGGCTCTTCAACTGGAGTACCCAGTAGAGGGGGTAGTGCCGTCAGTGCACCTCACGCAGTAGACTGTAGGCATCGCTTTAAGGTTCTTTGCAGCGTCCCTTCGGCCCCTAGCTGGAACCCCAGTTCATTTCTTTTGCTGTACCTCCGTTCATATTCTCGTTCTTCCATCTTACTTTCCACCCTCTCGTGATAATATTGTTTCATAGTGCAACTGCTTTGAGGTTTTCCCCCTGTTACATCACTAAAACCTTTTACGTTCAGTTTCCATATCAGTGTTGAGTGATCTCGTAGGTCCCAGCTCTTGCCCTGTGGCCTAAATTTTATATTCCTTTTTTTTTTTTTTTTTTTTTTTTAAGATGGAATATGAATGAACATACAGCAAAATTAATTGCCTTTCTTGGAAATTCCAAAATTATCCCATATTTGCCGGTTGTCCCGTCTGTATGTAATTAAAAACAATTTTTTTTCTCACAACACGACCGCAGGAAAAGAGGAGAGTTGAACATTAGTAAAACCAAAATTGTTTCTGATAATAGAAAGGGAAAAATTAACCTTTTCATTTTTGAAATGCAACGCTATAAAACCTTAGGATAAAAAGTCTCGATAACATTTTGCTTCAAAATTTGCCAGTGTTTACCCGTTTATGAAAATGTAACAAAAATAATCATGTTTGTGAATAATTAGAATAATTTGTGTGTTTGCGAATAATTTGAACAAATGTTAGTTTGCACACCGATTTTCTTAATATTTAGTGGGAATGGAATTTTATATTTTGTTTTATTCCACAAAAAAAAAAAACATTAATGTTGAATCATAAAGTAAAAAAGACATCTGGTGATATAAAAAGTAAATTTAACCCACCTATTCGAAATTCAAAAGCATTAAAACTTTGCCCAGAAAACAAAGGTCGGAATGATACTCCTAAAATCATTTTACTTCACATTTTGCCACAGTTAACTTATTTAGAAAAAAATATTACAACACAAAATGAACAAATATTTCTTGCGCGTTTGTGACCATTTAGAATAAAGGTTAACTCGGGCACCGATTGTCTCTAAATTCAGCGGGGATAGAATTTATATTTGCAGTTGTTGAGCACAAAAAAATGGGATTTAAGCTGAACAGCTTCCAAATGCTTTTGTTGCTAAACTGAAAAAGTTACACCGATTCTTTATCCCCTGTATATTTACAGAAAAGAATTACAATCATAGCGGGTCGCATTTTAGAGACTATTCTAGTTCAGTAATATGTTCGTTGAAATGAATATATGGACGTATTTCATGTAATTTTGTGAATTTGACCTCCTTTACATTTAAGGGTAATTAGAGTACGTATTATTTTTTTTTTAACCCTTCAACACTGCATTTTGTTGAGTGGGTTTCAGTTAGTGAAATCCCGAAGTCGCAGACCTTTTAATGGAATTTGCTAACGTTATTTAACATCTATTCATGTGTTATTTTACGCATTTATCCATTGATAGACTTTTCCGGCATCAAGATGGTACAAATTTTATACATACGTACACACACACACACACACACACACACACACACACACATATATATATATATATATATATATATATATATATATATATATATATATATATATATATATATATATATATGTATGTATGTATATGTGTGTGTGTGTCCACTTTCTGCATGTACCAATAACTCCTTCACATTCTTATGCGCCATCATACAAGCGATATCTTGAATTAAGCCCTATTCTTACAAACCAACACCCTGTGCAGATACGATATAAAGTCAGCTAAATCTAACAGCAAAACAGTATCATCTTGCCATAAACAAAAGAATGACCACAAACACACACACACACACACACACACATACACACAGCAAAAAAATTCCTCCCATTTTCGCTCTCTGGCCTATAGCTTTGCTTCCTTACATATAAGTCTTGAACTTTTATGGAGTAAAAGTAATCATTCATCACCTGTTTCCGAAGAGATGATAAATGATCATAATCTTGTTACATTTAAAGATGCCATGCATCTTTATAACTCGGATACCTCATCTCTCCCTCTCTCTCTCTCTCTCTCTCTCTCTCTCTCTCTCTCTCTCTCTCTCTCTCTCTCTCTCTCTCTCTCTGAGCACCTAGGGCTATCGACGGTAGTAAATGATTCAATCGTGTGAGAGGAGAGATTGCAGCAAATTAGTCTCTCTCTCTCTCTCTCTCTCTCTCTCTCTCTCTCTCTCTCTCTCTCTCTCTCTCTCAAGACTGAGTGTCAGGGGCCTTGGATGCTCTGTCGAGTTCAGGGATTGCTGTCAAAGAACCAGAGGTCTTCAAAGGTTCAGTTGAAGGGAAGCATACACAAGCAGAGAATGAAATTCTTGCTGCTTCCCATTCTAAGAAGCTGAAGGGACAGAGACATTGAAATGGTAGGTGGTTGGATTAAAAGACCAACAAATGAAGAACCAAATTCTTAATGAGGGATTAAACCAAGCACGAAAGGAAGATGGTGAAAAATTAGATGGACTAAACATGATTTTGAGGAATTGTTTTACCTTTTCGTGGCGAGTGATGCGTTTGATCGGAAACTCGTGTGACAAAATTATCATTGGTGTCGAAATGCACTAATTCATGTTCAGTAATTACTTACATGAAATTTGCATGTCCCATATCATAATGACCTGTTCTTATATGTAAAAGGGAGAGGTAGGATATTTTCTGTCTGTAGTTATGGCTGAAGTACAAAATTTAAATTTTACTAGAAACTAATACAATTTTACTGTTTTCGTGAAAAGATATAGCTAACTCTAACAAATCACAAATGATACTGAACGAACACTTTTTGAAAATTTTGCTACATGCTAAATATGGTGATCTTGACAGGAAGACTGAGATTATTGTCAGTCTAAGGGTAAGGGTGATAATGAGATTAAGAACAATTTTTTTGAGTTCATACTGATACAAGCGCTTTCATTACTCGTTTCGACTTCTCTGCTAAGCCACCGCTAGACTTTTTCCTTTGGAGCAAGACTGTTATAAACTTTAGCCGAGTTTTGGCGCTGACTGTAAATTTCCGCAGCCTGTATCAATTTTGTAGCTAAACTTGTTAGACGGAGTCTCATGTTCAGTGCTCACAACTGGTTGGGATGATACTGCCTCAGATATTTAATATCTGATAAATGAAATACTCTATGAGCACTATATACCTTATATACTATCCTCTGAATTATCACGAAGAACGTAAAATCCATTTTTTTGTAATGAATGCGAATATTGATGTTGTCAAACTTTCCGGAAATGAATTAGGCTTTCAGC
>JANJGK010000036.1:27896189-27908577 GCA_039081455.1 Macrobrachium rosenbergii
TGATAAAGAGATATAGACCTACAGTTAAAGAGAGAGAGAGAGAGAGAAAGAGAGAGCCAGAATGATATCAAAACAGACCAAGAAGACAAACCAAGAGGGAAAGAGGAAGAATGAGAGAGAGAAAGAGGGGAAAACCAAGAGCGACTTAATAATGAATGACCAGGAGAAAATCTTCCAGGAACCATTTGAAGAAGAACAGGGCAGGAAAGAGGAAGAATAGCCCGGGAAAAAGATGAGCTCTTCGATTCTTCTCCAAACACCTGAATCTTCTCACACGGTCCGCCATGAATCTTGGTAAACTTAGGGAGAGGGGAGAAGGAGAGAGAGAGAAAAAAAATAAAGGAGGAGAAACTGAAAAAGAGAAATTCTGGAGGTAAAATGCTTCCCGTAGTATGTAGTATGTAGTAGCTGTATTTTTCTCTTGATTTTTCTTATTTCATTTTTATTTCATTTTTCCTAAGAAGTGTTTCCGTTTATTTTGCATTTCATGAATGTATTTTTTTTTTTTTGCAGTTACTGTTTGCGAGGAAAAAAATTAATGAATAAAGATTCTGAAGGTTGAATAATTCCTGAAAGCATATGCTTCATTTGCTTGTAGTTTTTATTAGTTTTCTGTAAAAGAAAACTGTTGTGCCGGCTTTGTCTGTCCGTCCGCACTTTGTTCTGTCCGCAGTTTTTCTGTCCGTTCTCAGAACTTACAAACTACTAAGGCTAGAGGGCTGCAAATTGGTATGTTGATCATCCACCCTCCAATCATCGAACATACCAAAGTGCAGCCGTCTAGATTCAGTAGTTTTTACTTTATTTAAGGTTAAAGTTAGCCATAACCGCGCTTCTGGTAACTATATAGGATATGCCACCACCGGGCCGTGGTTAAAGTTTCATGGGCCGCGGCTCATACAGCATTATACCGAGACCACCGAAAGATAGATCTATTTTCGGTGGCCGTGATTATACGCTGTACAGAAAACTCTGTTGCGCCGAAGAAACTTCGGTGCATTTTTTTTACTTGGTTGATATTATTCTAGATTTATAAGCAATATTTAAATATATTTTTTATGCATTAACATTGGCCTTCGATTATCATTATTAGCAAAAATAAAGAAATTTTGGTGAAATTTTGTTGCAGATTTCTGTGCAAATCTATTTGTTATTTGTAAATAACAGCAGAAAAAGCACTGAATATCAGTCAAAATATTCCTAATATGGAAAGAAAATTTGGTGGCCTTTTAGTCTTTCATTAGTATTCTTGAGAATGCATGTTCCTCCTGACTTTTTAGAATTAATTATTTAAAACTTTTCTGAGCAGGATTTGCATTCATAATTGCGCGTATTTTATTTTTATACTTAGATTTCGCCCTAACAAATAATCTTTTTTAACTTCATCTAAATAAAGCAGTATAAGCGAACACATACTCAAGTTCAATTTATATATGGAAAAGCAGTCATTAAATTGGTAATAAAAGTTAATATCTTCTTTCTTCATTACGCACCATGATATCAGTCGGGCAGTCTACAGCTAATTCCAAGATTTCTAATCCTTCCTTTCTATCACGTCTCGATCTCTTTCTCTTTTTATATGTTGAGACATTTAATTAAGTAGATTACAAGGTTTTCAACAGGTAAGAAATAAGTATTCTCTTCTCACGAAACTACTGAGTCCATATATCAGTTGACTTACCATCCCTAAAAGAAAAAAGCAAATTGATTGGGATAATGGAACTGTTAATCTATGCATGGGAAATTTTACGGAAGAGTACATAGGGAAAAAATGAGATCGCTCAGAGGGAGAACAGCCATGAGGAAAGGGAAGTTTATTAAGGGGAATCAACAGATGCCATCAACTTCTTCCCGGTCGTTGTATGCGACGGTGGTTTATGTGCTACTTCACGGAAGCGCAGTGTAATTACTCTTCTACTTGGCTAATGCCGCATAGTACAAATATCACCTCTCTCTCTCTCTCTCTCTTACACACACAGAGGAAGGGTCACTTGTTTCTCCCAACTCATAGGCCAATAGGTGGTCAGTTCAATGTCTACAAGTTTCCTGGACTGAAATTATAGGGCAAGTGGAGGAGGGAAGAAAAACTGACGGAACTTATCCTCAAAGACATCGATAGTCAAGCCTCTCCAGAGATGGAAGATTGAAGGGGCAAGGGGGAAATGAAGATAGGAAGAGGCTTCCAAAGCTGAACAGGAGCAGTTACAGAACCCAGGAATCCGTGGACATAGTATACGTAAACATGCGCGCATACAAACTCTCTCCTATAGTCATTATATCCCTAATATCCTTCTCTGGTATTGTTGACCAACCACCCCATGATAATACTTAAATGATTATTTATGCAGTGTTCAATGCTTTCGTCCTTAATATCCTCCCTCGTCGAGCAGGGAATATTGGATTACGTACTTACAATAACAGTTATTTTTGTATGGCAAAAGGCAAGTGTGAAGCAATCTAGCTTTGATCTTCAGTGAAACAGCATATAATATTCCAGGTCTTAAATAAATATTATTACACTGAATGTCGTTTTGATCCTTTGTGATGATTGATATCAGTGTGCTGGAAAATAGCTTTCATTTCATCGTAATGAAGGGAACTGAGTTCAGGAGCCATTCATTTAGAACTTATTTCAATAATATTTTCATTTGTACAAATTTACGACACATACAAAAGATCCTTAATGTAGATTTTGCTTGCCATTCCCGAATAATTTCAGGGTTATCATAAATGAAGATATATTTTGACAAGACTTATGTTTTGTCTGTAATCAATCATTTCTCGATACCAAAGAGAATTAGTTGCGGACGAATTAATAAATCTTGTACGACTACTGCTTGTTTTGCCTCTTGCGGTGCGTCACTTCTGATTATCATACAGGTATCTCATACTTTAATTATTTAATGAGAATGTGAGTTACAGCATAGCGTGAATATTTCTGTCTATTTATTCGTATATTAATTCAGTGTCTTTTTATCCCTCAGAGTTGGATTCAGTGTTCAATATTTTTTTTTTTTTACTAAATTCAGTTGCTGCGAATAAATTACTTTTAATGGTAAACCGAAAATTTTATCTCTCTCTCTCTCTCTCTCTCTCTCTCTCTCTCTCTCTCTCTCTCTCTCTCTCTCTCTCTCTCTCTCTCTCTCTCTCCAGGTATTAAAGGTAAAAAAAATGAAAATGTAGGAACTAACGCTATATTCTCTCCTTTGTCATTCTACCATCATCTGATACAGTTATTCGTAAAGATCTTTATGAAACAATCACTTCAGTTGTTCCACAGTCTGTACATTCATTGTTCCATCTCACTGACTTCCATTTAAACCATTAACCCTGTTATTTCTAACATACTAAAATTTTTTGCTCTAACGAACGTGTTCTATCTCTTTCACTAATCTTCGTAGTTTTTCTTCCCTGTACCTAATAACATTCATTTCATAATATCTAATACAAGGGAGGCTGTAGACGAATGGAGACTTGTGGAGGGTAAATTGTAAGGGGAAAATTACTAACAGAGGCCTTTCCTACACTTCACAGATACGTCTACCCTGTCCCATATATATAATTACTTGGTAACATATTACCCAGGCTTGTCTGTAACATATTACCCAGGCTTGTCTGATGTACAGTTTTACGCTAAGTCTCTCAGTTTCCTGTGTATGTGCAATCTCGCAAGGGCTTCAGTTTATTCGTAAAAAACGCTCTCACTAAACAACCCAATTTGACATACCACTCAAAATCCATCCCACCTTTCTTTAGACTTTCTTTAGGCTCATGTTGACTACATTCAGGCTTCTCATGGCACACTGTAGGTATTACTAAAAGTGTCTGAAGCGTCCCTTCGGCCCCTAGACGCACTAGTTTGTTAGCCTTGCCTTTACTACCTTCATTCTGTCTTCTTTGTTTCAGTCTTGCTGTCCAACATCTTTTACTTTCTTCTTAGTGCAATCGTGGGGATACATTCCCAAGATTCTTTTATCGTATCTTAATTTTTGGATCCCTTTTCGCTTTCTTAAGCTCTGAGTGGCTGAAAGTGGCCGATTTAATCAAATCAAAGCTACGTAAAGCTGCAGGATTTAAATAGCAAAATTGTAACAGATGTTTTATAGCTTTCTTAATCGATACCGTCTTCTTTACGTTAAGTGGAATTAGGAGTAATTCTCCTTACGGACTAAATGGAAACTCACATGTAATACAATGTGTTTGGAATGTATTTCTCCATAGAACAAAAATGCAACGCCACGTTGTATCACAAAAACAGGGATTCTCCCGCAACTCTTCAATTTGCTATACTTCATTAGCGAGAGAAAATAAAAGCACGCAGCAGCTGTTTATATATGATTACGGGCCCTCGTGAAATACTTTAACACTGGCCATTATTTTAAGCTTCCCTTCGCACCTTTTTTCACACCGGGCTGCAAATGAAAGAGAGGAGGAAAGGCTAATCTACATATATTCTCATTTTGTTTCGAACATTTTAGATGAATAAATTTACTTCCGCAGAATTTTACTCCTGCGCATTTTGCATAATCATTCTGAGGGGGACTTTTGCAAGGTTGCAAAATACTGGTTTATTTGCTTGCAATCGGGAGCAGATGAAAAGAGGCATGATTATGCAATGTATTGCAATAAATTATGACAACAATACATTTTTATTGAGTCCTGTTTCGACACTGGATACTTTTAGGCTATCTGATCAAGTTTTAGTGTGATTATTCGTTTATTTATTTAGTTTTTCTTTTTTTATTTATTTGTTTATGTACATTTGCCATGCTCTTCGTACTGCCAGTAGTGTTATGTCACCATAAACATTTTTTTTTACTATATTTTTACTGATATTGTACAGATCTACGCCAAGATTTCACTCGTAATAAATACGACTTGAATTTTTTTTTATTATTAATGATAATATAATGTCAGTTCATTCATATTCATTATTATTGCAGGTAGATCGCAGTAATGACTTCTCAAAAATCGCAAAGAACATGAGTTCCAAAAAAGCACTCCCGAAAATGCGAGCAATATGTCAAAACAATTCTTAATTATATATATATATATATATATATATATATATATATATATATATATATATATATATATATATATATATATATATATATATATATATATATATACTACATATATATATATATATATATATATATATATATATATATATATATATGTGTGTGTGTGTGTGTGTGTGTGTGTTTTCGTG
Organism: Macrobrachium rosenbergii; assembly: GCA_039081455.1. Taxonomy (NCBI): domain Eukaryota; kingdom Metazoa; phylum Arthropoda; class Malacostraca; order Decapoda; family Palaemonidae; genus Macrobrachium; species Macrobrachium rosenbergii. Next base: position 27,901,405 of record JANJGK010000036.1, read on the forward strand.
CATGTATGTGCATTTATGTATTTTTAACTATATTGCGAAACTTTCCATTTAAGTGTCGTATCACATTCACTCCTATTCGCAAAATAAATGCCATTAGCACCTAGAAGCTTCCCTGTTGATCTTTTATATAAAGAAAACAATATGAAACAAACATCCCTTCCGGCAGACTCCGAAGACCACATAATATTCTCCGGAAATTTCGTCTTGCCAGCCCATTTCCAGCGAATCCAGAAGCCGCCAGACTCTTCCATTACAATGCGCGAAGGATGCGGATCCTGGCGTGTCTCCGTAATCCCCCGTCTTGCTGACTCGTTGAAACGTAAGTAATGCAATTTGAACAAACTTTGCTCTCTCACTAGACTCGTAACGAACGGCTAGATTTTCACACAAAACATCGAGGAAATGAGGGTCTGAATTCGAGGCAGACGGAGATAGAGAAAGGACGAGGAATCCAAGTTGTGGGAAGAGAGAGAGAAAGAGAGAGAGAGAGAGAGAGTATATATTATATGTTCTTCTCGTAAATTTTTTGAGATTCTTCTGTCTTAGATACGAGTATTTTTCTCTGGAAAGAAATTGCCCTTTAATAGATTATCCCACGAAACAATGAGGAATGACGTAATCAGTACGATGGATTTATAGATAGATAGATAGATAGATAGATAGAAAAGTAAAGAGAGAAAGAGTTGGAGAAGGGAAGCAGGCTGCAATGGACGTAAAAAAAAAAAATTACTGTGAGCCAAACGTAATACATCCTTCTCTGGCGTTTTTATAGCAAACATCGAAAACACCTTCCTTGGTTTCTTATTTCCTTTTAATATTTTCAACCTTTTTTGGGGTTCATCGTCATGTTTTGTCAATGTTATCGTCAACCCATAAGCAATAACAGAACGAGAGTTATTATTCTGAATCATATTTCAAGGTCGTCCTCTTCCTTGATGTTTGAACTAATGCCATTTTCATTGTCATCTGACTAGCTATCACTCTGTCTCTTGGTCTCTGCTAATCGTCTCTCTTCACTCAGAGATGAAGGAATCAAGTACATTCTCAGTATGTCTTAGGCTTCACCTGCCAGGTAACAACAGGGAAACGAAGTCCCATTTGAGGAAGCCGGTGGCAATCGTTATTATGTAGTTTATTGATTGCAGAGTTTGGTCAGGCGCCATACACTTTATTGAAGTAAGACTGTGAAATCAAAAATTCACTTAGGGACATTTGATCCCCGTGGGGCTAGTACTAAACACGGAGAAACACATTTGATCTCCCGAGGGGCTAGTACTAAACACGGCGGAACAGTGTAGATGAATCACTGTTTCGCCGTGTTTAGTACTAGCCCCTCGGGGATCAAATGTCCTTAAGTGAATTGGTGATTTCGCGAATTCCCTGAAAATTTCAGAGATTTCGTGAAATCCCTGGTTTCACAGCCTTTCCGTAATATATATAACACGTCACATGTAATTGGATTTGTCCGTATGCGTTAATCCTATTTTATGGAAGTTTGTGTACCATACATGTAATATTCAGGCGGGGGTGAACGAGGCTATTCATATTTCAACGTTAGTGCTTTGAATGATGGATATCCTTGGCAGCGAAGGTCGTGCAAATTGAATGAAGTTACCCAGTGACTATTAAAAGTAAAAAGAGAGAGAGAGAGAGAGAGAGAGAGAGAGAGAGAGAGAGAGAGAGAGAGAGAGAGAGTTAAGGAAAGGTTTCGTCTGTGTATTGTGGGTTAATGGTTTACCTTGCCTAAGCCAACTACAAAATCTTAGATTATAAAAAGAAACTGGTTAAAGGATACCAAATAATTGTATGTAATATGAAATACAGAAAAAGGCATATATGATAATAGCAGAGAGCTTAACTCAGTTCATTCATTATGGAAATTTTCTGGATACTGAAGGTAGAAAAGCCTTTCCGGATACGATCTGCAGGTCATCATATCAATTCTAGACGATGTGTATCGTCTTCTATCTGTTTATTTTTATTTTTATTTATTTATTTATTTTTGGTCATGTTAACATTTTTCTTGGAGGGTGGGTAATCAATACTGGCTGCTAAAATTTAAATATTGGCCTTTGTAAGAAATTTACGTCTAATGAAGTTTTCATAAGGTGGCATACATAGCTTTCATTAAGTGATTATTTCTCTTATTTGAAAAAGAATAGTTGTAGTATCGTGAGCCCGCTATAATCTAGATGGCTGTTTCAATTTTGGCCCAAGCTGAAGCTGACACAGGTCCATAATTTTTCAGGAATCTGTCCAATTCAGTTTCTCACTTCACCGCCTCGGTATTGTAACACGTCCATTTTGTTTTTTGAGAGATTATGTTCAGCTGCTACAGCATGAAGAATTTTGCTGTGGAGAGAGAGAGAGAGAGAGAGAGAGAGAGAGAGAGAGAGAGAGAGAGAGAGAGAGAGAAAAGTCAATGTCTCGATAATATATTCCATCTTTTTACGGAAAACTTCCTTTTGTTCTGACTATTTCCAGAGCTCTGGAAACTATATGTGATGACCAGTGTCAGAGAAGTCTGTGAGATGTCTCATGAAAGAAAATAGTACCTAAATGCTTTTTATTTTAAGAAAATATAACTAACCTTTTCTTCACAATTGACCATTCTAGTTTGTGGAACCTTTGCCATAAAGTTCGTCGATTCTTGCTTATTCCAGAATAACAGTAAGAATAGTAAAGACGGGTCCAGAAACCAAATGAAAAGAAAGAGTATAAAATAGAAATCAGTTCTTACGTAAACAAGAAGGCGTTTCAATTCACCACTCGAATGTATTTATCTGCGCTTTAAATGCAGTGTAAAATTGTCTGGAGTGCTCATTTACTATGCAGATAAAAAGCCGTTTAACTTTTAGTAACAGAATTATATATTTTCTCATTTGTAAAATGATTTCGCCGGGAAAAATAATAATAATTTTGTGATTACGGTAGATTCTAATTTAGAGCCGGTCACAATAGATCTGTTAATATGCAGTTTTACAGTGACAACCCCTAACGGCAAATTAGAGTTTTTGCTGTAGTCCTTTTTCGGCGTCGGAATAATTCATTTTCGAAAATGATCCCGGCCGAATATACAATGGGTTTGGATAATGAATCAGACATTTTAATTTTGAATACAGACCCATCAAAGTGATTTCTGTTTCGGCCGCTTTGTGATGTGGGAGGGGATTCGTGCATCCTCTTTGTGTCCGGGAGAAGGAGGGTCCTTTCTCCCCCCCCCCCTCCCCCCCGTTTGTGTTGGAGGTGGGGCAGGTCGTGTGCTGGAGTTGGGGGAGGGGGAGTTGGATGGTAAGGGGGGAGGAGGAGAAATAATTCAGGCATTTTACTGCTGGAATAAAAGGACGCCAATAACCTCTAATCCACTCGGTTATGTTATTGAATTCGCAGCCAAAAGTGTTAATTAAAATATGCAACTCGGACGTGCTTCGTATTGGGAAATTGATATAAAAATAAACTTATAAATAAATGAATTAATGTTTGTTTAATATATATATATATATATATATATATATATATATATATATATATATATATATATATACAGAATATATATATATATATATATATATATATATATATATATATATATATATATATATATAAATATATATATATATATATATATATATATATATATATATATATATATATATATATATATATATATATATATATACATACATACATATATACACATACATATATACAGTATATATATATATATATATATATATATATATATATATATATATATATATATATATATATATATATATATATATATATAAGTAAATGTCTACAGCGTCTATTGGGCTCAGACGTTTGACCTGAGACTATCAACCGGTGTTGTCGCAATGATTACACGGGAAAGGGTCAAGCATTCATTGGAGAATTTATTATACCAGAATTGCGACAGCTAAGAAAAGCCATCAAGATGAAAATCTGAGGATAGCTGCAATTGGATTAGGTTAGGGTAGGTTTGGATGTTAGGTTAGGTTAGGTTTATTGCTCCATACAATGCCCCTGCTCACCAGTTCTACACCATGTAACTTTTTCACCTGACCTGGCACCAACTGATTTTATATTATAGGTTAGGTTAGGTTTATTGCCCCTGCTCACCAGTTCTACATCACGTAACTTTTTCACCTGACCTGGTACCAACTGATTTTTTTTTTTTTTTTTTTTTTTTTGAGAAATCTCAAATTCCACCAGAATGGACTTCATTTCAGAGGCAATCGTGTGTTTATTCATGCTGTGGAGAAGCATTTATTCTTGGACCGTCGACGGATGGTCTTTTGTTCGTCAATTTTTCATACGTAGTTTCTTAACAGAGATCTTTCACATTCACTATTGATCCCTGATCATCTTTCCCTGCCGAGAGCAACCAGATTCGCTCAACAGCAGTACCAATGTGCCGAACTACTTAGTTTCATAGTCTTGTATTTGGGCTGTGGAACAGCCTCCCTGAGGAAATTGTGCAATTGGAACTTCAAAAGTTCAAGGATAGATGCAACGCACTATTACACTAAAGCAATTCTCCTTATATTTTAATAATTTACTTATATCTATTTATTTATTAATTGGTTATTTTTTACTATAATAACTGATCTCTTCTTTCAGCATTTCCCATCACCTTCTGTTACTGCGTCAAATGAACACCATATTCGTTGGAATTTTGAATTTCAAGTATATGGCTCTAGCGAGCTTGTTCCTTATGAATAGGGTTCATGTTTTGAATGATAATATAATCAAAATTTCGAAACTCGGGAAGTACCTTAATTCTGGGCCTGGATAGTAACATTTGAACATCACTGGGCCAGAGTGCACTGAAACTAGGGGTTACTGCTGAGAAATAATCTCAAGTAATGCCTTCTTCCTGTGACTCGTTAGATGAAGGTCAAAACTTTTTAAAAGCGTAACGTGCAGCATAGCCTTTTTGCGCGCGCGCATGTGTATGTGTGAGCACTAAAAAAAAAAAAAATTGGAATTCAAAGTTACATTCTCCCTCCCGATAAATCTACATCAATCCTGTCTATTTTTTCAGATTACCACTCGATCAAATTACGAAGAGAAAGTGCAAACGCTCGTATTTAGAAACGAGAAAGTTTCGGGCCCAAAAAAAAAAAAAATCGGTTGTGATATTTCAGTTCTCGTAACGTTTAATCAGAAATTTTTGAACTGAGTGATTTTAATCATGGAAATCCCTTTTGAAACTACCTCGTTCTGGGATTTGTCCCCGTAATCATATTACCCTTTTGGGGATGCGTCAGGCAATTGCCAAGGATTAATAAGACTTACTGCGATAAACAGAGAGCAATAGTCGGCCTTTGAAATGGGCAGCACTCGCCATAATAATGTAGTTTTTCTCTGGAATGGCGTTCTCAGCCATACTGCCTTGGCAAAACAGCTAATAACTAGAATTTGTGATGAAAGCATAAAATACAGATGCCTTCGAAATACAGCTAATACATTCTCTGAACTAACACAGACTTTTATAGTAGATAACCACGAATCTGACCAATAAAAATCACGAGGAAAAGATTCATCAGATATAACGACCTCCCCAACTCTTTTCGGCTAAATCCCCATCTGTATGTGTGATTTTGGGACCTTTGAACGCTAAATTCCATGTACATTCGGACAGATTACGCTCGACACCATCTCAATTAGGCGCCAGATACGTAACCCACAACATCAAAGTTAGTTAATCCTCAAAGTCAGTTTGCGATCCAAACAGTAAAGTAACTAATATCACACCAAACGATGTCACAAGTTGCAGGAGGGAAAATATGTTGTTTTGAAAGTGTTGCATTATTTTGTGTCGAATGAAAAGGGTCTGATTTTAAGTACTACTACTACTACTGCTACTACTACTACTACTACTACTACTACTACTACTACTACTACTACTATTATTATTATTATTATTATTATTATTATTATTATTATTATTATTATTATTATTATTATTGAATATCAAGAAGTGCACTTTTGAGAGTTGTGAGCTCAGAGCTCAAAATGAAAAGGCTCTGATTTAAAGTACTGTTATTATTATTATTATTATTATTATTATTATTATTATTATTATTATTATTATTATTATTATTATTATTATTATTATTATTATTAATACTGAATGTCAAGAAATGCAGTTTTGAGAGTTGTGAGCTCAGAGCTCAAAATGTTGCATTAATTTGTGTCGAATGAAAAGGGTCTGATTTAAAGTACTATTATTATTATTATTATTATTATAATTATTATTATTATTATTATTATTATTATTATTATTATTATTATTGAATATCAAGAAACGCAGTTTTGAGAGTTGTGAACTCAAAATGTTGCACCATATTGTGCAGACTGAAAATCGTCTGATTTTAATTATTATTATTATTATTATTATTATTATTATTATTATTATTATTATTATTATTATTATTATTATTATTATTATTATTATTGCATGTAAAAATTATATTTTGAGGGTTAGTAGGCTCAAAATGTTGCATTATTTTTTGTACAATGAAAAATATCTGATTTCAATTTTATTATTATTATTATTATTATTATTATTATTATTATTATTATTATTATTATTATTATTATTATTATTATTATTTTTATTAAAAATGCAGTTTTGAGGGATGGTGGGCTCAAAATGTTACATTATCTTGTGTAGAAAGAAAGGGGTGTGATTCCAAGTGCTAATAATAATAATAATAATAATAATAATAATAATAATAATAATAATAATAATAATAATACAAATTATTATTATTATTATTATTATTATTATTATTATTATTATTATTATTATTATTATTATTATTATTATTATTTTCTGTGTATGTCAATCTCAGTCACCCTGTTCGACTGGGTGGTATTTATAGTGTGGAGTTTCGTGCTCCATCCTGCCTCCTTAGAAGTCAATCACTTTTCTCACCAATTATTATTATTATTATTATTATTATTATTATTATTATTATTATTATTATTATATTGCAAAAAAATTACGAATACCCGTATGACCTAGCCCCAAAGTGCCAATAACGTGTCGAACAAGCTTTTATAGAAATGTTATTGATGTGAATAAAAAGGGAAAAATTAGGATACTGAAATACTTCCTACCTCGAAGAAGAATCTCGAGCATGGAATGCAATACTAACACTT
>JANJGK010000036.1:27908677-27931177 GCA_039081455.1 Macrobrachium rosenbergii
TGCTTTTGCGAGTGTAAAGTAACCAACATAATTTTATTTGTCAAATTTTATGTGTTTACACACATCATAGATTCTCCTTAAGACATGGATATGAAATTGTAATAGTGTGTTATGATATAGGTTCATTATTATTTAATAAAAAATATTTCATTTAGAAAGAGTCAGCTAATCCACACTAATGGAAAGGAATCGAGAGAAGCCCGTCAAGTATAGTGATTAGTTTGTACTTTATTATGAAATTTTATTTTTTGTATTCCCCTTTAAGGCTACTGTTTGTTTCGTTTTCAAATTGAAGTACAATGAGACTGAAGGAAACTAAATATTAATAATGCAGATTTTGGGATGATAAGGCAACCGAAATTTCAAGTAAGTTTAACGAGCGATTTTCCATGTTCTGATGACGTCATTCGTAGCTCTATGTACTAATGCAAATTGTTCACGAATGTGTACATGTACATACATCAGCGGCATCTCCATAACTATGGCAGTGTATCAGTGAATCATGAATAAGGGAAAAAGGTTACTGAGCTCAATTGAGCAGTGTACTGTATTTATCTAGGTAGTTATAAGAGTATCTGAAACTCAGCCGTTTAAACAGTAAAGGAAAACCTAATTCCTAGATATTCCTTAGCAATTCCCAATTCCTAGATATTCCTTAGCAATTCCTTCTGAACAACAAATGAAGAGGGAAGGATCGTCATCATCTATTATTCACCCTCCTTCTCCTACGAGGCACCACCCAGTCTTCCTCCTTATTCCCTTGGGCATAATACCCCCCTTTTCCTTGCCCACAAAGATCCCCTTTGTAGAGAATTCAATAAATACGCCAGAGAGAGAGAGAGAGAGAGAGAGAGAGAGAGAGAGAGAGAGAGAGAGAGAGGAAGGAAGGAACTTAGCAGATCATAAATGTAAATTCGAACAAATTTCGAGAGAGCGAGAGATGCCTGGAATTATGAGAGAGAGAGAGAGAGAGAGAGAGAGAGAGAGAGAGAGAGAGAGAGAGAGAGAGAGAGGAAGGAAGGAACTTAGCAGATCATAAATGTAAATTCGAACAAATTTCGAGAGAGCGAGAGATGCCTGGAATTATGAGAGAGAGAGAGAGAGAGAGAGAGAGAGAGAGAGAGAGAGAGAGAGAGAGAGAGAGAGGCACTTAGTAGATCATAAATGTAAATTCAAGCTTATTTCAAGAGAGTGAGAGATGCAGGAATTATGAGAGAGAGAGAGAGAGAGACAGAGAGAGAGAGAGAGAGAGAGAGAGAGAGGGGAACTTAGCAGACCATAAATGTAAATTCAAACAAATTTCGAGAGAGTGAGAGGTGCAGGAATTATGAGAGAGAGAAAGAGAGAGGAAGGCACTTAGCAGATCATAAATGTAAATTCAAGCTTATTTCAAGTCAGTGAGAGATGCAGGAATTATGAGAGAGAGAGAGAGAAAAGAACTTAGCAGATTATAAATGTAAATTCAAACACATTTCGAGAGAGTGAGAGAAGCTGGAATTATGAGAGAGAGAGAGAGAGAGAGAGAGAGAGAGAGAGAGAGAGAGAGAGAGAGAGAGAGAGAGACGAAGGAACTTAGCAGACCATAAATGTAAATTTAAACAAATTTCGAGAGAGTGAGAGATGCTGGAATTATGAGAGAGGGACAGAGAGAGAGAGGAAGGCACTTAGCAGATCATAAATGTAAATTCAAGCTTATTTCAAGAGAGTGAGAGATGCAGGAATTATGAGAGAGAGAGAGAGAGAGAGAGAGAGAGAGAGAGAGAGAGAGAGAGAGAGAGAGGAAGGCACTTAGCAGATCATAAATGCAAATTCAAACAAATTTCGAGAGAGTGAGAGATGCAGGAATTATGAGAGAGAGAGAGAGAGAGAGAGAGAGAGAAGAAGGCACTTAGCAGATCATAAATGTAAATTCAAACAAATTTCGAGAGAGTGAGAGATGCAGGAATTATGAGAGAGAGAGAGAGAGAGAGAGAGAGAGAGAGAGAGAGAGAGAGAGAGAGAGAGAGAAGTCTTACGGAAATAATCGGTTTGTAATTGGTGGTTGTATATATTAACGTGGTATATTGGGTGTGAGCGGCAGCGCTACAAGATAACGTAATTATCGAAATGAAATCTACCCTGCGATCCGCCTCAGTCCTTATGGTCACTTTTCTTTCTCTCTCCTTTTTATTTCTCTTTTATTTCTTCTTCTTTTATTACTACGTCTTTTATTTCTTCTCTTTAGTTCCCTTTCCCTTGTTTCCTTATCAGCTCTTGCCATCGAGAGTTGCCCGAATTTATATACGTTATCTAACGTCTTTTTTCTTTCTTCCGTATTCTCTCTCTCTCTCTCTCTCTCTCTCTCTCTCTCTCTCTCTCTCTCTCTCTCTCTCTCTTTCAGTCGATATTTACATGAATTTAAATTCACTATTTTTTGACAACGCCTCCACCACCTCTCTCTCTCTCTCTCTCTCTCTCTCTCTCTCTCTCTCTCTCTCTCTCTCTCTCTCTCTCTCTCTCTCTCATAAGATCCCAAGGTCTTTTGCAGTATTTTAAGTTCTGATATTTTTCGGATGAGGTTGCTAGCCCCATGCCCCTACAGATGGCTAAGAAGCTTAAGCGTAAACCAACCCTTGCATTCTTTGGTGGACACCCTTCCAACCGATTACCAGACTTACCCTATTTACCTTGTTGTTCTGCTTTATATTGTTCAGCTTTATATATACATTTATATATTTATATATTTATTCCTGCTTTAGAAAGTGGTTACCCATAAATTCCACTGCATGATCTGAAATTGATATTTAACATAAATTTACTTACAGTGTACCGTATTAAGTTTGCATAAAGAAGGCAAAGCTGACTTGTGCAAGTAAAAATCTCAGATTATGGCGTATGAGTTACTTAATGATTACATCATATTGTAGACATAGACATAACGCTAGCCACTGGATAAGTTAATATAACTAATCATAGCACTGGTCATTCTTTGCTTAAGTGACCATCCTTAATGAATGCTTAGAACAGAAAAGTTAACGCATTCTAGAGCCAGAAATTAGAAGTAGAAATTCACATCAACACACAATAGATGGAACCTCAAGCCTTCACCGATATCATTTGTCAACTATTTCCAGACTTGCTAGTTGCCAACTCTAGGACGCGATTATGATCTCGCGTGTTCACCGTGTTGGCTGTTCGGGTTTCGTTGTGACCCATCTCCCCGCATCCCAGACTCCTGCGGTCTTTTGCGAGTATACAGGTTTTGATTTTATGAATGACCTGGCTAGTCCGAATTGATTGTTACACGATCTTACGTGCTCACGGTGTCTAGTGCTAATTAGTGGCCACCCGTCGAAGTCCTGACCAAAACCAATGTTGAATATAGAAAGTCTTATATATATATATATATATATATATATATATATATATATATATATATATATATATATATATATATGTATATATATATATATATATATATATATATATATATATATATATATATATATATAAATATATATATAGAATCTGCTGGTCCATTTTTACCAGATACGTGCATTGGCTAATTCAAAGTTTTCATTAGTTTTCGTATAAATACAAGTCTATGCAAACTTGACTGAACAGCATTTCAACATCGAATGACTGATGAATGACTGCTTCGTGAATTTCAGATCAGCAAATAGTAATAATTGCTCGGAAGTAATTGCCTCTTCCATGTAATTGTCAGTATATATTTGTACTAAGAATGGAGATAGAATCTATATGTTTTCATTTTCGTTAAAGTGTCTCTAAGATATGATTACAAACAAGAGATGATCGTAATGTCAGGGTTGATTTATTTTTCTTTAGAATGCGGGCAGCTCTCCAAGTCTCCAGCGAGTTAAATACGCATTTTTCAAAGCTTTATTATCTCAGTGTTAACACCCTAGTATTTATTAAAATATTCGAACGTGAAGTTGCTTTTTTCGTAAAACAGCTGCAAATGACGTTTCACCTTTTACCTGACAGAAAAATATGGCCCGTTTTGTCAAACAGGCAAATCCGTTGCGGTAAGAGAATAAGCATGAATGAATGTTTTATCTATGAAAATATCAATATTTGTGGAAAATATTATTTTCCCTCATAACAAATTGAGTCTCGAGCGACAGGAATTCGATGCAAAAACTTCCAATAAATTGCGTTATTAAATATTCAGGTACATAATCAGGTGTGTCATGACAAAGGAAAATTAGCTCAAATATTGTCAGAAAATTCCTCGCACGTTTTTATGAATATGAAAGCGATAGGGTTCGAAGTAATTCGTATGAACACATCAACAAAATATTTCCACTAAATATATACATTTAATCTAACACTTATTCGCCGATAGATGTAGCATAAATTATATATATATATATATATATATATATATATATATATATATATATATATATATATATATATATATATATATATACACACACACACACACACACACACACATATATATATATATATATATATATATATATATATATATATATATATATATATATATATATATATATATATATATATACATATATATATATATATATATATATATATATATATATATGTATATATATATATATGTATATATATATATATATGTATATATATAGCACATCCAGCCTTTCCTTAACAAATGACAATTATGACGGTCCCCAAAAATAGCAGAGAAAATTCTGGGACCTCATTAGAGTCGTGGTACCTGGAAAGGCCATCCATCTGGTCTCACGGCAGCTATACTGTACATACGAAGGCATTCTTTTTTTTTTTTTTTTTTTTTGTCCTTTTACAGATCTACGCATATTAAACCGCCTTGAGCAGCGGGTTTCTCCTTAATGAATATTGGGTTGCAGCGCCCCCTCGAGGAAAACACATTCTGAAATTACATCTGCCATTGTCACCTTTGATTTGGGCTATGACCAGTGCGGGTGAGACTACTACCCTCTCTCTCTCTCTCTCTCTCTCTCTCTCCTCTCTCTCTCTCTCTCTCTCTCTCTCTCTCTCTCTCTCTCATAAAACAGACAAACGCGCCTCCTTTGTCATCCTAATCTTTGCACGACCATTCCTCTACCATTATTCTCTCTCTCTCTCTCTCTCTCTCTCTCTCTCTCTCTCTCTCTCTCTCTCTCTCTCTCACACACACAGGGAATTGAAGCGTAGATATTAAATGCAAATGACAGTGAAAGAGAGAGAGGTTGTGATAAATGGGTATTAGAATGACTTTATGGGTAAAAAGGTCTACAGTCTATTGAAAAGTGTGACCGGTGTGTTTTGTGGCCATTTGGTCATATGCAGAAAATGGAGAATGGGAGAGAGACCATGCAGTTTGAAGGTGTTTTGGGGGGAGGGACAGAAAATCCTAAGAAAGTGTTAGGGAGGGGACGTGTAACATGCATAGCATTAGAAAACAAGGGCCTTAATGTCGAGAGTGCGTGTAAGATTAAGTTGCATTGTATTGTGTGTATGTCTGGATGACGGGCGTTGATGAAGAAAAGTTAAGTATACCTCGGTTTTACCAGACCACTGAGCTGATTAACAGCTCTCCTAGGGCTGGCCCGAAGGATTAGACTTATTTTACGTGGCTAAGAACCAGTTGGTTATTTAGCAGCGGGACCTACAGCTTATTGTGGAATCCGAACCACATTATAGCGAGAAATGAATTTCTATCACCAGAAATAAATTCCCCTAACTCTTCATCAGCTCAGTGGTCTGGTTAAACTAAGGTATACTTAAGAGAAAGAAGAATGAACATGTACAGTTAAAGTGAATTAGAAATCTCTCAGAATAGTAGTTCTGAAGAGAAGAAGAATTAAGTACAGTAGATTTTTTTTTAATTCTGCAGATGGAGAGGCAGTCATTTTAGAAACATGAACCATAAACACTTACAATTAAGTTTACAAAATCCACGAACAGAATTGAATTCCAATTCTTAATGCAGTTTACATCATACACGTATACATAGATGCATTCATCTCCTAAAGGTGAGAATGATGAGAAGGCATTGGAGTGTCTACCACGGCTGGGTCAATCGAATTCGATCCTTTTCCGATTTGAAAAATCCACGTCCGTCTATAAAGGGATCAGGTCCTTTTTCTCTTGGGCAACTGGACAGAAAGGGTTGGACATAACCTGATATTACCTACCGGAGTTAACCCACTCCCCTCGGTTACGGGGACGGGACATAAACTTAAAAAAAAAAAATTATATCTTTATGTAAATAATTTAAAAATTATACCCTTATATAAATAATTTAAAAATTATACCCTTATGTAAATAATTTAGAGTGCATCAGTTTTGTATGTTCAGGATTCACCTACAAACTTCATAATTTCATTTTGTGTAATTCAGACTAGATTTCTTATTTTCATAGGGGATTATAATCTTATCATTTACATGGACTTTTTTATCTGTGAGTTTTTGTCATTTTTTGCCTGTTCGGCCTCGACATTAGACATGATTTAATGATACGTTAATGACCGAATCACTTGTTAGCGTGTCTGCAGTTTTTTTGTAGTGTTTTTTTATTCCCTCCTAAGTGTTGGTTTTCCCATAAATTATTTTTTCTTTAATTTTGGTTTTCCCATAAAACAAAGACTCCTAAGTCGATAATTTGCCCATGAATACGTCACATAAAATGGCCCTAGTAAAGCTTTGTCCATACAGTTTCATTCATAATGTTTTGTAGATTTTTTGGGTATTTCGGGGGTGCATATTAGGTGGATTTATCTAACATGACACAGTATCTTTTTCGCTAGACCAGAATGTTAAAAAGTTTTTTTTTTTTTTTGAGGGGGGGCGGGGGCGGGGCGTCCAGCGAAAAAGATACTGTGTCATGTTGCACAATTCCAAAAAAATATGTTATAAAGGTACTCTCCATCAGGGGGTAATGCCGCCAGTGCACTTCATGCGGTGCACTGTAGGTTTTACATAAGGTTCTTCGCAGCGTCCCTTTAGGCCCTAGCAGCAACCCCTTTCAGTACTTTTACTATACCTCTGTTCATATTCTCTCTCTTCAATCTTACTTTCCGCCCTCTCCTAACAATTGATTCATACTGCAACTGTGAGGTATGCCTCCTGTTATGCCCTTCAATCCTTTTGACTGTAAATTTCCGTTTCAGCGCTGAATGACCTCATAGGTCCCAGGGCTTGGCATTTGGTCTAAATTGTAAAATTCTATTCTATTCTTAAAAAGGTACTTGCAGCAACATATTACCTTCGTTAACGATGTTGGAAAAGAGTTTGATCTCAATAGTGTTTATGTGGTTACGTTGATAAAATATCCCGAGAACGGGTAAACGGCACTTGATGAAACTAGGTTTCTTAGAAATACTCATAGGTTGACATCGATTAAGATTTGAACAATTGTCGTCATGGAACCTGTCTTGCACATTATGAATATAAGGATTTTCATGAATTCAGTGTTTTATATACAGCCTTTTTAAAATTTTTTTTATTGCTAGGCATTTGAGTACTTGTATGGCCGACCAATCAGTAGTTATGGCTAAAACTGTGAATAAATAAAATTTAGGCCTAATGCCAAGCACTGGGACCTATGAGGTCATTCAGCGCTGAAAGGGAAATTGAAAGTAAAAAGGTTTTAAGGTATAACGGGAGGAAAAACTCGCAATTGCACTATGCAACAATTGTTAGGAGATGATAGAAAATAAGATGGAAGGAAGAGAATATGAATGGAGGTACAATAACAGGAATGGAAGGGGTTGCAGCTAGTCTCCTAAGGAACGTTGCAAAGAGGCTTAAGCAATGCCTACGGTGCACTGCGTGAGGTACACTGGCGGCACCAGCCCTCTACGGGGAGGGTTAAATACAAAAAAGATTTTTGTTTAAGAGGAGGGGCCGTTATTTGGTCTGCTCAGTGCTCTTAGGGAAAAAAAACGGCCTCTTTCAAACTGGTACGAAGCACTATTCAAATAACTACCATTTCACGATTATTCTTTAGAGTTGGAGGGAGAACTGATTTGAATTTTTATTGGTTTGATGTAGGGTATGAACCTCGATGAAAATTAAACTAGTAATTGAAGCAGATTATACGCTCTGTGAAAATACTCCAGCTTTATTTGCGTAGCGAATTGCATTTGCAAATTGATACCTTAATTCGCCATTAACTAATAGAGTGCCTGCTTTATGAATCCCAGGCAAAGCTCCATTTCATGAATATGGTATATGTGAGTACTTAATAAGCTCTTAACTGCAAAAATGGAACAACCTATTCCCACATATACCGTTCCCAAATTATGTATTTATGCTAAGTTCCCTTTCCTTCATGACAAAAGTTTTAAAAAGAAATGTATGAATTTAATTCATCATGAATTGCCAGCTGTAAATCTGAAGTTGATTCCACGAAACCCTCTAAATATCCGTTCTTTTTTCAGAGTGAAGGACAGACTGAGTCCTTCCTTGACATCCAACATTATCTATAAATATACCTGTCCCAGATGTAGTCTGGGAACCTACGTTGGATGTACTAGGAGGCTTCTCAAGGTCCGTTTCTGCTCCCACCAAGGTGTCAGCTTCAGGACGGGTTGCACACTGTCCAATCCCGAATTATCCAATGTTCGGAATCATTCCAAGATTTGTGGTACCCGCTTGGATATTAATGATTTTAAAATTATTGGATCTGCCCGTAAGGACGACGAGATGATGGTGTTGGAGTCGCTTTTCATAAAAACTAATGTACCAACACTAAACACCCAATCGTCGTCCAGACAACTGTTTATAGCATAACTGCCTGTTTGTTTACTCTCCACGTTCGTTATAGGTTTCTTTCGTTTGTTTATTTCCTCCCTGTCTTTCTAGTCACTTTTTAGCTCTTGCCTTGGTAGGTGTTCCTTTCAAGTTCTTGTTTTAATTTTTTTGTAGTTGTAAATTTTTAAAAATTTTTAAAGAAGCTTTTCCCATTGTGGAAGTGACATTTTAAGTATTTATTGTCTGTAATTTCCAGCCTTGAGGATGCATCATGTGATGGGAAACGTTGACCGAATAAACTTGTTCTTGTAAGAGACATGCGTGCCTTTACCTCTTCAACCTGAGATATATATATATATATATATATATATATATATATATATATATATATATATATATATATATATATATATATATATATATATATATAAGGGCCTTATGTGCTGACGCCATGTGATACTCATTCATACAGCTAAAGATAATACTGTACTCAGTTTTGTATGGGTTTTTTAATCATAAAATCTGTTGTTTAGCGAAATACACACACACACACATATGTATATATATATACAGTATATATATATATATATATATATATATATATATATATATATATATATATATATATATATATATATATTCCAGTTACTTTCATTACCATAACTGGTAAAGCTAAATGCTTTTGCTGAATTAAAATTATTTTCACGTATTTTCCTCATTGGCGGTTCCAATAAACAGTAAAACATGTTTATTTCGTACTGATGGCTAAGAATTACGTTTTATTGAATCATTTCATTTGGTAATTCACGCGAAATGTATATAGTGAATAAAAGGAAAAAGACCAGGTGAGTTTTGTATAAGATCTTCTGTGCCCCATAAATGACGGGAAAAGGAAGATGAAATTCATTATTCATGGAAAATGACTCCGCTCATCGCATGAGCTCATTCCGCTGTCTGTGCAATATTCACGCTGCAATTTTCTCCGATGATGAAGTGGTACGTCATATCAACACTCACAATATTATCATTTGACGTTCTATTTTCTTGGTGACTGAAAATCGCGCACTGCATTCAGTTCACGTAGCTTTAATTATGAATGGAAGAAGTGAAGAGGTACGTGAGAGTCTAAATAATTGAGGTGCCTGCAATGTATCGCCATGTCTCGGGAACCTGCAGATGTCAGGAAAACACGCAAAATGTGGGCAATGACGAGGTACTGAATTTGGATAGAATATTTAATCAGTCATATAAAAATTGGTTTCCCTTGGACATCTCCTACACAGACAAAATTGGAAATTAAATTAGATTAAGGAAAACATTGTAAATTTATATATGTATATATATATATATATATATATATATATATATATATATATATATTTATATATATATATATATATATATATATATATATATATATATATATATATACTGTATATTAATCAGTCATAAAAAAATGGTTTCCCTACAGAGACAAAATTGAAAATTAAATCGAATTAAAGAAAACATTGTAAATTTATATTTATACATATATATGTATGTATAAATACATATACATATGTATATGTATAGGTGTGTGTGTGTATATATATAAATATATATATATATATATATATATATATATATATATATATATATATGTGTGTGTGTGTGTATATATATATGTATATATATATATATATATATATATATATATATATATATATATATATATATATAACGTATACAGTCCGTTAATCGTGGTTGTTTCAAGTTCCTTAGTTACTGGATATTAAATGTAATTACTCATTTAACTCAAAGGTAAGGCATTTCCGAATCCTATACTAGCCGATCAAGGTAACAAAGCCGTTATAAATTAAAAAAAAAACTTTGATCCACAAAACGATATCGAATAAACGACAGTAATGAAGACTCCTTAATTGCATAGTGTAAGTAATAACCCCTTGATGATTCTTGATAATAAATGGGAACCATTTACATTGATGAGATTACAGTTGTAATGCAACTGGATTCAGCAGGAACTAAATTGAAGCTGTTAAGTAAGTTGTATTTAGTACTGTACACTGTACAGCAACCTATATATATATATATATATATATATATATATATATATATATATATATATATATATATATATATATATATATATATATATACATATATATATTTATATATATATATATATATATATATATTATATATATATAGTAACGGGAAGTAGAATGGAAAATATAGTGTTCGATATGAACAAGTATCATTCGAAATTAATTAAAACCATATGAAGATCAACGCATTATACAACGTAATAATTATGTACTGAAACCATTGTCTGCAAAGAAATATATATATATATATATATATATATATATATATATATATATATAAGACAAGGGAATGGAACCAATATTTTGAAGGGGAATGTTACAAAAACATAGGTAAGGCGGCTTATATTTAAGTGGACTCTACACTAACAATATTATTGATGTCAAAAACATTGATACAGTACTGCGGGTCTCATTCGTTTATCTTTAGTCACTAAACATTAGGGAAGATTTCCTTATATTGATCAATAAAAGGTACAGTATTGGGAGGTATTTAGAAGATTAGAAATGAAAAAAAAATTTTTTTTTGCTCAGAGGTTTCAAGTACATTACTGAATAAACTGAACTATCATGAATCTTTGAAAGCGCATAAGGAAAATTAAATCTTTCTTTCAAGTAATATTTTCTCTGCCAAATCAACAAATATAGATTCAGCAGTATTTTACATTTATGTGAATTGATACACCTTCATACTTCTGGTAAATATTGCTAGGAATTGTTACCAATATGTTGGCCACATTAATTGACACTGTAATTCCACAGATTCATATATCCCAAAATTTACAGATGTGCCACAAAGAAAAACTCCTTATAGATTAATTCCAAAAACCAATTCCTCATATTTCTGTTTCCATCCTGTGAATCAACATAACGTGACAGCACCAACTTCATAAACAGTTGCATGGAACTCCGAACCAAAATTCACTCGTTCCAGATTACATCCTAATAAGTGGGTTGTTGAAACAATTTTCCACTAAAGGAGCAAAAAAATAAAAAAAAATAAACAGTCCTCAACAAAACGTCAAACAGACAGCAGGAGAGAGAGAGAGAGAGAAAAAAAAAGCTCTACTACGGATTCACTTCAAAGGATAAGAATCAAAGACAATTTAGGGCGCAAGGACTCAAAGCAAAACTTTCAGCCACTCTGCTAGAATAACGTCAGAAATTCAGGGGAATAAAAAGCGCCCGAGAACCAGCTCCTTCCTCCTCCCCCTCTTCCTCCCCCTCCTCCACCACTTCAGACCCAAAGGACGCGACTGGCTGACAGCTGCGTAAGAGCAGAGGACTATGAAATTCACTTTGATTCAAAGGAATCTGCTCCGGCCACTTGAAAACAAAGAGAATGTCCATGACCCTCTTAGGGCAACGCCGAGAGCGCTAGAAACTTTGCATAATGTTTTAATAGTTAATTACTAAAAAACATAAATAAAAAAAGGGTTTCGATGCAAAATACCAAAGAAATTGCATTTTATTAATATGTATATATGTACTGTACAATCGCATCGTGTACGTAAGTTTTTGTCAATGTAAATTTACGCTTTTGTGTATTTGGGAAATGCATAACACACGTAATATATATATATATATATATATATATATATATATATATATATATATATATATATATATATATATATATATATATATATATAGTCGGTTTCATTTCATCCGTCCACTGCCCAACGGGTTTTAGATAGATGTGGCAGACGCATAGCGAGATCTCGATTGGCTTAAAATCAGTGTTTCCGATATCTTAGGCTTACTGTGATAAAGGTACAAAGTATTTCCTCAGTAATAACATCAGAATGCTTATATATACGAAAATTCCTCACACCATATTATTTAGATCTTAATCATGCCGATTTATGTCGATTATAACAGCAAAATCACACGAATTACGAGCTTGGAACGAACAGTCTACTCAACTCAAACGCAAACGAACAATGGTCTTGAAACTATTATTATCAACTCATCGCAGGTACACAATGGCTATGAGAGTGCGAATAAGCGCATCTTAATTTTTTGCATGTATAATAATTGAGCAGGTTAATGTTCAAATAAGCAAGAAATATTGTTGTCTTTGATGCTGTCTAGGGCCTGGGAAAGGTGGTTGGAAGACGGGAAATTTCAGTTATAACATGGAATGATAGCAATGATATTGTGGTCTACATTCCAGAATTGCGTATTTGTATAATTTTTTTCTTGAGCATGCAAATAATTATAAAAGCCCAGTGCTTGGCCACCTTCGGACTATTTAGCTAAACAACGTATGCAGCAAAAGTTTACAATCCCATCCACTTCCCGTCATCTTTTATGTTGATCACTTGCCTACGGCGTAAAAGACTAGGCTAAGAATACAATTTTGCTTCCATTGGTGGAAATTGGAACGATAATTAGACATAATGAATAAATAAATGTTACAGTAAAAAATTAATTTCGATTGAAATGGAATGAATGTGTTTATAAAAAGGTCAGTAAAAGTAAATACCTGGCGAATCAGTAACATAGGCCTAGCCTCATTAGTCCATGCTTCATGCTTTAGCGGTTAACAATGTTAAAGGTTATTTTTCAGTTTACAGACGTAGATATGACTATGATATCGTAATAAAGTTATTTTTATATACATACAGTGGAACTGTACGTAATGTAGAATAAAATTTAAATGATAAGAAAATGTTATGATGTGAACAGTTTTTGAGCATGGTTCGTTTGTGTTTGATATGAGGAGATCGTCTGATACAATCTCGTCTTCCGAGTGTTTTTTTTTTTATATTATGAATGCAAATTGAAGTTTCCATGATGTATATCAGAAGGGGCGATGGATCTTTGTCTATAGAAACATTCAAGTGCGTTATTTGAGAAATTATTTTAATATTTATCACAATAAGCCAATGATATCGGAAGCGTTGATTGTCAAGCCAATCACGTGCTACCCATGCGCATGCGCCATAAGCGGAATGGAGGGTATGGAACCAACTATAGTTTAAGTTCTATTTAAGCTTTGGATACCAGAACGTTAGTAGATTCGTTTGTCAGGTTTCGTTAGTCTGCGTTTTTGATAGCCCCTCTGAAACAAGCAGAGGCAAGCTACTATTAATGGGCATATGGTAGACGGTTTAAAGCGTGAGCAAAATCTTATTCATAATTTCCTCATTATTCGGATAAATGCAGAAGTTATTGCCTGACTGAGAGGAGTGTAAATACGTACACAAAACTGGTACTGTTTATTGTGCTATTATAAACAGAGGATTGATTTACCCATATATGATGGTGAAACTTTTTTCTTCAGCAAAATCGGGTATCACGGGCATTTATGACCGTTGAGAGAGCATTATTTGATGTATACAAATAGCCTATGCCCCGTCGAGGTTATTGTGATGTCACAGTTAGCCATTAGTATGCTATTTTAGTGTATTTGTGGATGATCAAAGATAAATTTCGTTAACTTTCGCGTAAGTTAAACTATTTCTACTACTGTATGTAATAGCATTAATCATTGATAGCAGTGTGTGCTTGTTGAACTTTGTAGTGGGTGACGGCCACACGAAGATATCGTTTATTACTATAATTTTTTTGATTAAACAATATAGACAAGGGTTCGTATAATGCAGTTCAGGTGAGATAATTTGAGAAATGTACCGAGATAATGAGTAATTTAACGTCTTTCGTTCATTTTTGTACGTTCATAACTGAGCAGCTGTCGCTAGGCAAGGTGGAAGCTCCGCAGGGCCTCGTGTCGAGTACCAACCCCTCGGGGATGAAAGAAAAATGTCGACAAAAGACGGTAAATTTCTCATTATTTCGGTACATTTCTCAAATTATCGTCTATATACCATTTCCTATACTGTATAACCAAACAATTACATTGATTATCGATATCTTCCGGCGGGCGTCGCCTTTACATTTTACCGTATCATGTAATTGCTAAATCATAGCAGACTGTGGGTTGCCCGTGTGAAGTGTAACCAATAAAGCATTAAATTTGTTTACTAGGTACCTGCTGTTAGTCTTTAAAAAAAAGAGAATATTGTTTTGACTGAAAGCCATACTAAGAATTAGCCTAGCCTAACTAAAAAAAATACGAGGCTAGCCTAACTTATACGGTAATACTGTGCTATGATCCTTTGGTCCCATACAGCACGGAATTAAATGTAAAAAGTGGTCGAAAGAGGGATAATTCAATTTGTTTTCCCATAAGGGAAGGTCAGGTGAAAGATAATTTAGGTATCTATTGGGAAAAGTCTTCATGCTTGTATCATATTGTAGGTAGGCCTATATTTTTGTTTTTTTGAAAGTGTTAGGTCTCTTCACGGACATGGTATGGAATAAATATAGCACATGTACATTTAATTTTATATACAAAATCAATAGCCAATTGCTCATTATCTATATGGAAGTACCAGAATCCCTTTCACTAATGAATGTTTTGTCTGTCACAAATAAATGCCTCTTTCAGTTGAATTGATTAATGTACCCAGACTGAGACAAGATGAACTTACATGATGTTGGTACTGTATGCAAAGGGGAATGGTGTGTTAGAATGAATTTCTGCTTTTCAGGTTAGGCTGGACCTTCTGGTCGGGTACAACCCTGCACCTAAGTTTGGGTTAGGATACATCCTTGTAATTTACTCTGTGTCAGGTTAGGTCAGGGATGCCCGCAGGTCAGATAGGCCCTGGCTCGCCAAGTTAGGTTAGGCTATGAAAAGTAGTGTAGGATGCGTATCTGTACCTCTCATTTTAAATCTTTGTTCTCTTTCATGTGTATTGTGATTGGTGCTTATTACAGCATATTTTCCAGACTGCTTCTCTTGTTTTTAGTGTTTAATGTATTTTAAACTTTTACTGTGAATACAGTTTACCCATTTTAGCTTATTGCCACCCTAAAATCACAAATTTCCCACTGTGGTACCCTTGTTACCATTACACTCGTATATGTAGTGGGCTAGGCAAACACAAAAATGAGTGTCTTGCACCAGCAGTAGTGGTCAGATTACCAATTAGAAACCCACATATGGTTCATGTAATGGGTGAGAAATTAAAGTAGCCTAGTATTACAATTTCTGCTGTAGGTCACTGATCTTGGATAGCTTGGTCTAATATTGTAATTATCTCTGGGTGTTTAACAATCTGGTAAATAATCGTAAGCTAGAGATTAAGTATATTCAAGAAGGCGTTTAGCTTACTCTAGGCTTAGGGCGTGTTGTTCAAGTTGCCTAGTTGGTTTGACAAATTAACCTAGTCTAGCCTAGTCTAACCTAACATTAAAATATAATTGCTGCAAGCCTGCAAATGCTGTGCCCACCTGGATGTTTTAACAGCCTAGCTTAGCTCAGCCTGAGGCCAAGTTTTGGTGTGGAAGTTGGTAACAGTTGCAAGCTTATAATAGCCTTAGCCTAACCAGTATAGGCTAACCTTATAAATTGCTCTCTCTCTCTCTCTCTCTCTCTCTCTCTCTCTCTCTCTCTCTCTCTCTCTCTCTCTCTCTCTCTCTCTCTCTCTCTTGTAGGTGATTACAGTATATAATATATGAATTGGTCACCTATACTGTTCATGAAGAATATAATTTTTGGATTGTTTACCTTGAGTTTTGTGCATATTTACTATTAATGTCACTGCTAACTTCATTCTTATGATTTAAGAAAGGTAGCAAGTAGGTAGGTTGTTGATATATTAATTTTCTGGCAGTTTACATGTTTTTTGTGCGTTTTTAACCTTATTATTGCCGCAAACCAATTTTTTTATTCGCTTAATTTACAGAATCTAGAGCCTGTGATAGTCTAGCTTAGGCAAACCGAAACTGTATACTTTTATATTTTATTAACAAGGAGTGTCTAGAATTGTATGATATACAAATTTCCCACCAAATATGTGAACCGTATATTTTTCTAGCCTCATGGTATGCTGTAAGTGGTTTTGACCATAATACATGTGGAAAGAGTTTAGCTGGCGGTACTGATTGTGGTTTTTGACATCGTCGGTTACCAAAATATATGTTTTCCCCAAAAAATCCTCTCTCTCTCTCTCTCTCTCTCTCTCTCTCTCTCTCTCTCTCTCTCTCTCTCTCTCTCTCTCTCTCTCTCTCTTCTCTCTCTCGTTCCTGCATATGGGGTACTTAATCACCTAAAACAAAGAGCTGTTCATTTATTCAAGCCATTCTTCCCTCCTTAATTTTTTTTTTCCATATTGTGTTTCATCTCATGGCTAATGAGATAGATTATGACATCCCTCGGCGTGACATCAGCGCCGTTATCGCACCCATTAAAGGACAGGAAGGGAAATTGGAGACGGAAAATAACTCCATCAAGAAGCTAATTAAAGATCAGTTGATTAAATGGAAGGCAATAGAAGACGAGCGAATCAATTACCGACCCCCTATGTAACGTAATTCCCGCATGATGGTAGTCGATACGACGTCGTTATACGGAAGACGCAATTCCTTCAACGACCCAGTTTCACTTATTTATTCATCCATTTTTTTTTAGGGTCAGTTATCATTACCAAAGACGTAACCGTGCTCTTTCCTTATTATTAACCTGTTTAATTATGGCATGATCTGATGCCTTCTTTAAAGGAGGGAATGGTTTCGTCTTTTGTTGGTAATAAATGTAAATCTTAGTTTTGTTCTTGGGGCCGAATGCAAAGGAGTGAGGGATGATGCGGCTCATTACTTTGGTGAGGAGGTCATTTATGAGTGATATGAGGTGGGGAATTGGTAATAAGTGCATTTCGGGCGAAATATGGTGGTATTAAAGGATTTATAATGTAAATATGCTGTATTATTTTTGTGTATGCTGTTTTAACAAGAATGTCGAGAGCATTATTATTATTATTATTATTATTATTATTATTATTATTATTATTATTATTATTATTATTATTATTATTATTTAGAAGATAAGGCCTATTCTTATGGAACAAGACCACGGGGGCCAATGACTTGAAATTCAAGCTTCCAAAGAATAGGGTGTTCATTTGAAAGAGGTAACAGAAGGTAATACGAAATACAGAAAGAAGAGATCAGTTGTTAGAAAAAATAATAAACAAAATAAATAGATTGACAAAAATGTAATTAGATTATAAAATTCAACGAGAATTGCTTTAGGGTTGTACGGCATTGATGATAATGGAATTAATTTCATTTGTTAAGGAAATTAGAGTAAGAAAGGTCATTTCACCTAATGAATAGATGCATAAATATTCCGATTTGTTTTCCTTATAATTCAAAGCATCAAAATGAGTAACTATATATATATATATATATATATATATATATATATATATATATATATGCACATACAGTATATATATATATAAATCTATATATACAGTATATGTATATATATATATATATATATATATATATATATATATATATATATATATATATATATATTGTTCCAGTACTTACATCTTTTATTAGCATACGTTTCTTTGCCTTACATTACTTTATCGTTTTATTAATTACATATCAGTTGAACAGTAACAAATTTGAATCCAAACAACTACTTGAATATATAGTAGTAACGACTTTTTATATATGAAATTAAACAGGATTATTATCAGCCTTTCAGTGTACAGCTATTCTGATGATGAAGCAATATAGAAGCTCAGCATTTCAGTTTGGTGTCACTGTAGTGGGTGTAATGAGCCATAGCTTTTATTTCCTCAGCTAGGACTGGGAACCTATTCAGTCCAAATGTATTACTAAAAGTGTTTAATGAAGCATGTTCTGTATCTTACAGAATCCTTGGCTGGTTGCATGGTCTTGCCAGTGACATGGTGTTTCAATTGTCTTCATTGTCATTTGACCCACAGAGAAGCAGCTGCTCACTACTGTGCATACTGTTTATAACGAGAACTTCATATTTCTAGTAAGTTATCAATGTTAAATTTGGTTAAGTTGCTGTACCAAAATGTACGGTTCCCAGTGTTAATGTTTTTCTTTCTTATAAAATGCACATTTTTAAGGTCAGTATTGGAATGTCAAGAGCCATTTGACGTTTTATTATGAGTGATGAAATTATTTGTGATGTTTTTAGCAAGTATAATGTATGCTTCTGTAGTACATTGCAACGCCAGCGTGACAGTTTTTTTTTTTTGTATAGTTTTTAAGAAAAAAGATTTGCTTCGATTAGTCCATTGACCGGCAAGGCATCTGTCTCGCTGTTTTAACTGGTAACTTCTGTGCTGGCCGTGTAATCTGACTCGCCTGAAGTGATACTGATGAACGCGGCAGGTCTATTCTGAGATTTGGTCAGTTTTCTGTCCGCAAGCAACATAGAATCCTATACATTATTCTCGATAACGATCTGGGTCTGTTGCTAGTAGGTATTACTGTCATGATTGAGGGATCTGTTTGTTGCATGAAACTACTTTGGCCTAAATTCGACATTCAGTTCAGATCAGTTCAAGCAGTATGGGCGAATGTTTTTAAGTTTGGTTTGCACAGCACGACTGTGAAATTGGAAGCTGGATACGTTTGATAAGTTTCCCAAGACCAAACTGAAAGAAATATCTACAAGATAAGCAGGAAGCTGTTTTCCTACAACTTATTTGAAACGAATTGAAGCTCGAAGCATGAGGTGATTAATGAAGTAGACGGAAAACCTTGTAATTAACCGCCATTGCGTGGTCAGTGGAAAGCCTCCTTTACAATGAGAAAAGTACAGATAGAAGCAGCTTCGCAGATAGGCACAGAGTTATTAAAGAGTAAAACCAAATTCTTACTGGCAATACTAGCCAGAGCTAAGGTGTAAGCCTCACGAGACATTCTTCAGTGCATGTAAGACCAAAATAATGATGGCTCAGAAGGACTTAGTTTGCAGTTTTGCCCAAATCTTTGTCAAGGTCGAGGGAATATCAGAATCGTTGAGTGAAGCCGAGATTTTTTCCCCTTACAGGGATTGCAAAGCCAGTATTCAAATCACCACAAGAGTACCATCACATTCATAAAATGTAGAAGTGACCACTGATGAAAAGAAAAGAAATGTTTGTAGAGGGATCAAATCCTAAGTCACCAAAAGTCCTGACTTTCTCGAATAAGATTCAGTTGATGATCTGATTGAAGGTTGTGATACTCTGAGAGTATAACAGGAGGTGAAAGATCAGGGAGTTTTCAGATATTTTGGTCTTAGTTGAATTTATGCTGTAAACTAGGAGATTGCTTCCGTAGGGGCGATAGTGCCGTCAGTGCACCTCATGCTTTCCACTGTAGTCATTACGCAAAGTTCTTTGCAGCGTCCCAACGGCCCCTAGCTGCAAGCCCGTTCATTCCTTTTACTGTACCTCCGTTCATATTCTCTTTCTTCCATCTTATTCTCTACCCTCTCCTAACAATTGATTCATAGTGCAACTGCGAGGTTTTCCTCCTGTTACACCTTTCAAACTTTTTTACTCTCAATTTCCGTTTCTGCGCGGAATGACCTCATAGGTTCCAGCACTTGGCCTTTGTCCTAAGTTCTGTATTCTGTTCTATTCCCAGGAGATGGCAAAGAAGTGGTTTTTCATGAGAACAAGCAGTTACACTTTAGGGCAACTTGAAAAGATGACAAATATTGTATGGGAAGTTCACTGACGATCATTAGGGGAAACCAAAGAGTGTACTATAAGAATTACAAGCTTTTTTTTTTCTTTTGATAACGGTTTGTACATGGAAAGCTATAAGGTAACCTTTTAAGTGTAAGAAGTTGAAAATAAAACGTCTGAGTTCATATCAATCAATTATTAAAGAAGAAAAAAAAATAGATTTACTTATGAAAAGCAAGTATACTGGGTTAGACGCTTGGATGAAATTCGCTTATCCAAGGCTTTCTCAACTACTCTTTTGCCCATGCTGATCCTTCAGAAATTCTTCGGAGGACGTTTTCTAATATAAATTTGTAATTTCTCCCGAAATAATCTCGGGTTGCGATCTGGGTGAAGAATTGTTTTCTTCGACGCAACGCTTTTGTGCGTTATGTCTCAAGAAACCTGGAATGAATATTATCGTATCTCTGGCAACAGCAGCAGAGGCAGCAGCATCCTTCCACCGGGAAATCTGATGTCGTACACAGTCGTATCAATTATCACACTAATATCACCTGTCAGGCCCGTTGCCTCCTGTCGCCGGAGATACGGACCGCCCTTGACAAACGCGTCATCTGTTGATGTTTTATTCATGTGCGGCAAATGAGGAAAGTTTTGGGGGAGATTCTGTTATTCCATTGTGAAACTTAATTTGGAATGACACTTCGCCGACGGCGGCCGCCAAGTGATTTTCTCGGTCGGACTTGACTTTGATGCGTGTCCGTATGGTTTGCTTTCATTTATTTATTTATTTATCTGTTTATCTATTTTTTTACTTTATTTCTTTATTTATATTTGCTGTTTAGTTGGCAATTCTTCTCGTTTATCATCTAGTTTTGCTTCTCTTGATTTTTTTCCTTTCCGAATTTGATTGCATCGAATAGACGAAATTGTTTTATTCTCTCTCTCTCTCTCTCTCTCTCTCTCTCTCTCTCTCTCTCTCTCTCTCTCTCTCTCTGTTGTCCTCATGGGGCAGTGGTAGCGCTCTTTGCTCACAACCGATTAGCCTGCGTTCGATTCCAGGATTAGACACGATTCCTTAAAACTCAAGTGTGCCTCTGATGAGCATGAGCAGTGATTTAGTTACACGCTTTTCACATCGGTCTTTATTAGTCCAAGCTAGGGTGTAGAATAAAGTCGAGCGAAAGGGAAAATTATTAATTATGCATGTGTATATCTAGTATGTGTATATATATATATATATATATATATATATATATATATATATATGTATATATATATGTATATATATATATATATATATATATATATATATATATATATATATATATGTATGTATATATATATATATATATATATATATATATATATATATATACTGTATGTGTATATATACAGATATATATATATATATATATATATATATATATATATATATATATATATATACCTCTGTATATAATAAATATGTGTATATGTACATAAACACTCACACACACACATATATATGTATATATGTATGTATGTATGTTTGGGTGTGAATCATCACCTAGGGAGTGTATTCTTCAATATAAATTAGATGAACCCCTAAGTGATTTTTGTCCTGGATGTGTTGAAAATTAAATACCTTAACAATGTACGAAACACATTGGTCCAGCACGTAATGGATGTTATTGACAAATGTTTTTATTTCAGGTATTCTGAAAAATATCTGGCTATTACATACTTCGTAAAACTATACAACAACATTTTTAAAGGTCTCAGCAGTACGTTGAATTGGACAAGTGATAATTTTTTATTGTCATTTTCCTGAGTATTAGAAAGTTTCAGAAATGTTAATGGTATATTGATTGCACCAGCTGAATGATAATGAGTGGGAGATATCATTTAACTACTGTAAGAGATATTCTTTGCTAAGCAGGCTGTTGTCTCGTTTCTCTCTTTAAAAATAATGTTGCCAATCATGTGTTGGTAATGTTAATTTTCTTATGGCATTAGGTGATCGGCTGTGGTCATTGTATAATTATATATATATATATATATATATATATATATATATATATATATATTTATATATATATATATATATATATATATATATATATATATATATATATATATATATATTTATATATACATATATATATATATATAATATA
>JANJGK010000036.1:27936177-27943677 GCA_039081455.1 Macrobrachium rosenbergii
GATCTCTCTTGTTGTGTTCGATATCACTTTGGTGTTTATATAGTTCGACATAATCTTTTTGATAAAATTTTAAGCTCTGTAAACTGATCTTTAGATGTTTATCTCTACCTCAGTATCTATGAAATAATTGAAAATGGGTGCATGAATATTTTCTTGTCTCTGGAATACAACGAATGAAACGCCATCTTTCATAGTGGAAGTAACAAGAACAAAAAAGATGAAATACGTTAATACTGTTATGTCCTATAAACAAAATAATTAAGGGAGAGACATCTCGCCCCGTTTGAATAACGCGAGGCCAAACAGCGAACAGAATTCCCTCCCAGATGCAAAATACCCCAAAAAATATTCTCTCCCCGGGAGGAACTCGAACTAGATCAAGAGCCGTAGTTAAAACCTTCTGGCGTTGACATTAATCCACATTTATATGCAAATATATCGGAAGGGGGGGTGGGTGGGGTGTCGGGGGGAGACGACGTCGTCTGCCCTCGACAGCGGAATGCAATGGTAATGGAGCCTGGTCGAAGCGACCGACAAGGCGAAGTCGCTGGCTCGTTCGGAACTGTCGCTCCGTGATGGCTGTGGGGAGAGAGACGGAGACGACGAGATTCCGAGCTAATCTCTCGGTTCCTAATTATGCAGCAGTTTGCCCTGGGTGGAAGTTATTTGACTACGCAGCTTGTGTTGCTGCTGCTGCAGCAGCAGGGAAGTAAAGCCATCTTTCGGGGACTTGGTTTTCTTCTCACTGATAGACAAGGTATTCCGGTTGGTTTTCCCTGGGGAAGCTTTCCAAACTAAATCTGTTTCAGTTTGTTCATAGGGCTACTATTAAATTTATATATATGTATAAATATGTATATATATATATATATATATATATATATATATATATATATATATATATATATATATATATATATATATGTACACACACACACACACACACACACACACACACACACATATATATATATATATATATATATATATATATATATATATATATATATATATATATATATATATATATATATATATATATATATATATATATACACACATATCTACACACAGGTACACACACACATACTGTACATACATACATACAAATTTGTACATTTGTTCATGGCAAATTGACCTCAGGGAAAGACGTCCATCGTATGTTAAATGCAAGCTTTTAAATGTAATAATTATTCTGAATTAATAATGAATATTTGTTCTTATAGTCTTGAAGTAGAATGTACTTTTTTTTTATTATGTACAGATGGAGATCGCTATTAAGTAATTAACATTTGATAATAATACTAGTTTTAATGTTATTATAGACTCGACCTAAAGGGAAAAAAATAAGCTTAACCCTCGCTAAGTCAGAATGAGAAGTAGCCGAGTTAAACACATAATTTGACATAAAAAAATAAGAATAAATTAGCAAAAAATACAGTTTTGATCAGTCTCTCAGTGAAAAAATTTGAAAAAAATAGCAATCAGTAATGAAAAATGTGAATAAAAACGTGTAAGAAATCCAGTTTTAATAATGACTCATTCAAAAATATGAATAAAAATCAGCAAAAAAAAAAAGTATTTACTAATCACCCCATGAATAAAAAATGAATATAAAACGAGCAAAAAACAAGTTTTACTTATCACTCAGTTAATAAAAAATGAATAAAAAAGAGCAAAAATAATCACTTTATAAAAAAAACGAATAAAAGCGAGCAAAACATAAATTTTTTACTGATCACTTAATAAAAAAAATGAATAAAAAAGAGCAAAAAATAAAATATTCACTAATCACTCAGTGCTGTGCCCCTTTTCAAGTCTAACTACCACCAACCCACCCCACCCACCCACCCCGAAAAAAATACGTTTAGATTAAAAAGAAAAAAAAGCTCAGCGCCAATTCAGGTCAAATAAGTATCCAAAAAAAAAGGAAAAAAAAAGAAAAAAAACATGAGTGAGTAGCCTAGAAATACATTCGTTATAATTCTCTCTCTCTCTCTCTCTCTCTCTCTCTCTCTCTCTCTCTCTCTCTCTCTCTCTCTCTCTCTCTCTCTCTCTCTCTCTCTTCACCGAAGCGGTATAAAGGCAGACGACGTATTTTCAGGAGGAGGGAGAGGAGGAGGAGTAGGAGGAGGAAATGAGCTGATTTTTCCGTCTCAAGATCCCATTTTCCTTAAAGGGTCTCTTCAGGAGTCTTGCCCAACCACTTGCGCTTATTCTTACAGATTGTGGGGATCTCCCGGATAGGATCTGCTGTGATATATACGTCTGTCTCTTCTGGGGACACTCGATTTTCTTCCACTTTTTTTTCTTTTTTACTTTTTCTGTGTCGGTGATGTTGTTTTTTTTTTTGGGGGGTGTGGCTTAAATTTTTGTGTTCAATTTTGTTTTGGTCTTTGCTTTGTCTTTCGATTTTTTTTTTTAACGGCAGCGAGAGAAACCAGATCATTACTACAATTTAGGTTCGAATTAGGTGATAACAGATCAGGACCGAACTTTGAAACTTAAAAAAACCCACAAATTGGGTACAAATATATTTAAGAAATGCACATACAGTTTCGGAGCGTCATACTCTCACTTCAGTATGGAGAAACACACTGAAGAGGAATCGTCGCTCCGAAACTGAATGTCGATTTCTTGAATATATTTGTAACCAGTTTGTGGCTCTTTCAAGTTCCATTTACAGCGCTTTAGCCCTTACTTCTTAATGAACACCATATTCTATAGAAGCTTGAATTCAAGACAGTGGCCCCTAACGTGGGTATGTCCCATAAGAATAGGGTTCATCTTCTGAATAATAATAATAATAATAATAATAATAATAATAATAATAATAATAATTTAGATAGAAATACGTCAGTGAACGTCAAATATCCTTTCGTGTTTGCAACGTAGATGACCACTAATATTGTGACGGAAACTGAATTCAGTAATTTCTAAAAAAAAAAAAAAAAACCATGTCGTAATCTTATATAACCCACACTTTCGTCGAGGTCACCGCCTCCTACCTCCCCCCCCTACCCTCCCCGCCCCCCAACAGCAATCTTGACCATTTGGATCCAAAATCCAAATAAAATCTTTATTGATTTATGTCACAGTTCACCACTGCGTAAATTAAAACTCAAATTCCATTAGTAAATTTCGAAGATATCATGTAGTTGTACTTCAACAGAGATCTTTCACATTCGCAATTGATCCCTGATCCCCTTTTACCTGCCGAGAGCAATCAGATTCCCTCAACAGCAGAAGCACCAATATGCAGGAAATGTTTAGCCTCGCTGTCGAACTTCTCAATTCCAGAGGTCCTTTATTCCTCACACCGTTGGGCTGTGGAACAGTCCTCCCAGAGGATGTCGAGCAATTGGAACTTCAGAAGCTCAAGCGAAGATGCAATGCATTACTATCCTGATATTATTCTCCTTGCATTTTAATGCAGTTTTATCTATTTATTAATTTATTAATTTATATTTTCTTTTTGAATAAGTGAGATCCTTTCTTTCTGCATTTCCCTTTACCCCTTAATTCTTCCTGATGAACGGCATGTTCTTTGGAAGCTTGAATTTCAAGTCAGTGGCCCCCGTGGGCTTGCTCAGTATGAATAGGCTTCACGTTTTTAATAATAATAATAATAATAATAATAATAATAATAATAATAATAATAATAATAATAATAATAATAATAATAATAGTAATTTTGACAAAAAACAGACACGACTGAATGTGTATCGGCCGCCCAACATTAAAAATGCCTATTAATTTCCTTGGAATATCTCATCTAATCATTCACCAGAAACTACATTACATGTTTTTAATATTATTCCACGTGTATGTTTCCCAATCAGTTGTCGTCATCGAGCCGCCTGGTCTCGTCTTTCTATATTCCTTATTATCTCCTGTTACCTCTTTCAAATGAACGCCATATTCGTTTGAATTTCAAGTCAGTGGCCCTATGGACTTGTTCCGTATGAATAGGGTTCATCTTCTGAATAATAATAATAATAATAATAATAATAATAATAATAATAATAATAATAATAATAATAATAATAATGTTACAACAAACTTAACCATCTCCTGTACTGTGGCTAAAGCAAGGGTCTTTTTTTTGACACGTCGTTTCTTTGCTAAATCCAATGTCATAAAGGGTGATTTTAGGACAGATATTTGGAGGAGGCTTGCAAGACACCCTTGGGAAATTTCAGCAGCAGAATTTAAAGAATCTGAAACGTTGTATCTGAGTTTGTTTCTGATACTGTTTTTTTTTTTTTTTGCAGATTTGTGTAATCTCACGTTAATAAATACATGCATGAAATGCATGCGCATAAATATTATATATATATATATATATATATATATATATATATATATATATATATATATATATATATATATGTATATGTATATGTATATGTATGTATATATATATATATATATATATATATATATATATATATATATATATATATATATATATATATATATATATATATATATATATATGTGTGTGTGTGTGTGTGTGTGTGTGTGTGTGTGTGTGTGTAATTCTAATAGCCACAATGCCCTCTTAACTTCGCTAATTCTTCGCGCTTTTTTGGATATGCTTGTAACTACGAAGCCGATAGATCCAAAGGGAAGAAATTGAAGAGCCTGTGACGGCCGGCCGCGGGAATCGAAGAGTTACCTTAATCACAAGCGCGAAGAATTAGCGAAGTTAAGAGGGCATTGTGGCTATTAGAATTACATATGTGTCTGGTAAAAGTGACCAGTAGATTCTGCATATATATATATATATATATATATATATATATATATATATATATATATATATATATATATATATATATATATATATATATATATATATATATGTACATATATGTATACATGTATGTGTGCGTTGTTTGTATATGTATATATGTATGCATGCATGTATATTTGTATACCTCGTAAATGTGAATGCGTACGTGTTTGTACGTAACACCTGAATATCCAAAAGAATTCCCATGCAAATCGGAACCGTTAGAGCCACTGGGTACCAAGTGTTCCCTCGTAAATATTGTTTGGAGATACATCTAGGAAAGCTACTGGGTGGTTTCCGCAAACATAAAAGACTTGTATTTTACACGTTTACGTTCAGTCTACAAACGTCGGGACCATCGAGAGGACTGGAATCTTTTTCCACTCCATGAAACTTGGGAGTTTTAGCTGTTGATCCAACAGTACAGTGGAAAGGTCAACCATTTAACGCTGGAGGTGGAATCCTATTGTAAGCGTTATTTTTTCTTCTGAAGAATCACAAAGGTCTGAAGGATGAATGCGTTCTTATCTGTGTGTTTATCAGATGCTGCCTGAGTGTTCGAGCACTTTAGTCGAATTTAGCAACATTATTAAGTTATATAGTATATAGAATATCGCTCAGTATATCTGAACTAACTTTGGTGCTCGTCTCTCTACAAGTGGAAGTCGACCGTTCACTCGAAATATTGCAACTTTACCGTAGGTTTGTTGGCATTTTCTTTGTTCTGTCCGCACGTTTTCACCTGCGTTGTTTTCTGTGCTGGTTAAATAAAGGCGTGGTTTTTACAACTCATGTTAAATCCTCGTAATTAGACTGGACTATTGCACGTTTGGCGTAGAATTATAGGTTAATCCGTACGGATGTTAGTGGGTACAGAGTTGGTTCTTGACCTGCAAAGACCAACAGACGTCATAGTTGTCCAAATGAAGTCCAGTCGTTGAAAGGAAATTAATGCCTTGTTCTTCCCTTCACACTCGATTACAAACTCACCTTTCACTGTAGATTACGCCAGACTTTGAGCAAAATACAGAGGAAATACTTGGGAAAGAGGAAATGGCGTGGAAGAGAATTTATATGTAGCGCAGAATAGATGGAAGGGCAGTCTGAAGGTTGTAAACTGGGAAAGGGGAGTGATTTGATGTGGGAGGGTTAATTTCCCCATTTATGGAGTGTTTATATTTGTACCGGAAGTGAACTGTATTTGTAGCAATAAAATGTTTTCTTTTGAATTGTAAAACCGACGTGTTTTACTAGTCATGCTTCGTGCTGGTCTCCAAACAGTTCATGATTCAAAAGGTCGGCAGCGTTGAATGACCTCATGGCTACTAATGCTTGACCTATGGCCTAAATCCCATATTCCTGTCTGTCCAAAAGGTCAGCTGAATGAAAGCCGTGCGGCTAAATACAAAACGTGACATTCTCCAACACACTACAAAGCCCTGTATAGTGCACGGAATGTAAAATGGATAAATATGCTCTACCAAAAGATCAAAGAGACGGATTAAAAAAAAAAAAACGAATTTCAACCAGAGTAGAAGAGCAGATAATGTCAGAACAGTGAAATGAAATATCCGAGAGAATAAATGAATCTTACAGAACCTCAAAAAATTTGAGATGAGAATTTACAGTTAAACGAAGGAAAAAGCGTTAGTGTATGAAGTTTAGAAACTAAAAGGAAAATTAATCCACTTCTATAGAAAGTATTATAAGAGCAGTGAATCAGGCAGAAGGAAACTCGTAACAGGCAAAGGTCAGCAAAACCAGGGTAACGAAAACGAAGGTGATAAAAGGGAAAGCCCAGGTAATCTGAAAGCATAGAGAACATAGAAAAAGCGCCAGGAAAGTAATTAGTAGAAGAAAATGCAAACTCTGTCAGCAAGAGAGCGACGAACATTGAGGAAAATGTTCTAGAAAACTTCAGAGAAGTGAGAAGACAAAGTCAACCAAAATATTCTGGGGTTTTGCAAATACCACACAGAAGCTGAAAGAATTTTGGCCAGATTCCTGCTTTAGAAAATGCATTGTGTGGCCATATATATATTTCAATGTATTTAGGATACATATAGTCTTCTGGAAATAAAGTCTCTGTTTAACGATCACAAATATTAACCGAGATTGAAAAATGACTCGAACACCGCCTACGTTTTGACGGAACAGGTGCGCTAATAGAAAAAGAAAAGAACAGACAAAAGTCAAGGGAATTAGAAAGGACAGTGAAAACCACACTAAAACAGCTTGTACCAAAAATCCTAAGCTTTAAAAGAAACAAAACACAGACAGAAAAGAAAGGACAGAAATCAGCAGACTCAGGAGACAGAAAAGAAAGGACACAAGTCAACAAAATCGGGAGAGTGCAAAGAAAGGGCAGAAGCCAACAAAATCAGGAGACATAAAAGAAAGGACAGAAACCAACAGAATCAAGAGAGAGAAAAGAAAGGACAGAAGCCAGCAGAATCAGGAGACATAAAAGAAAGTACAGAAGCCAATAGAATCAGGAGAGAGAGAAAAGAAAGGACAGAAGCCAACAGAATAGGAGACAGAAAAGAAAGGACAGAAGCCCACAGAATCAGGAGAGAAAAAAGAAAGGACAGAAGCCAATATAATCAGGAGAGAGAAAAAAGAAAGGACAGAAGACAATAGAATCAGGGGAGAGAAAAGAAAGGACAGAAGCCAACAGAATCAAGAGAGAGAGAAAAGAAAGG
>JANJGK010000036.1:27946177-27948677 GCA_039081455.1 Macrobrachium rosenbergii
GTTTCATACAGCATTATACGATGTACAGGAAACTCGATTGCGCCGAAGAAACGTCGGTGCATGTTTTACTTTGTTTTGTATTGGAATGGAACAAAGAAAATTAATGAAAAATAAACCCATAGCTGTTGGTGTCTACGTCATTCAGGATAAGGGAATTTATTCGCGTAAATGAAGATTTAATCTTGTCATAATCCACCGAGCTTCAATTTTCTTTATTGAAAATATTTATTTCCGTCGACGTGCATTTACGATTTTATTTTCATTCTGTATGATTTTCCTTCCATTATGCACTAATGGCAGTACCACCATTTCCCCCTTTTTTCCCATTTACTCTCATTGGAGACGCCATTCATTACGCAAATAGTCGAGTAATTGGCCATTGAAAAGATTTCCATAAGAGCGTCTAATAACTATAATTAGAACAAATATTAATGATGGACGAGGTCTAAAAAAAAACCAGTGCTGTAAGTGAAAGAAATTTCTCGCCGCCCCATTCAGGGTTTTGGCTGCAATTTGAAATTAGTGGCAATTAATGAGGCTAATGAGGGGACCTCTTTCTTTTCTCCAAGAGTAAATCCTTCAGGGTATTCTGATTTCGTCATGCACTTTTGATGCCCCAGGTCCTAACGTAAGGAGTTCCGAGAAGTAGTGGGCGTATTTCTAAAAATTTTGGTCAGAATATCCAGTACTGATAATTCTTGGTGTGATTAGTGGTAATATTAACTTTTTATTCAATGTAAAAATCGGACTGGAAGCTCAGATTGTACTTTATTCGTGACAAAAAATTAAGGAAATTATGCACTTGCTTTTGGCAACGGCGTTACTTAGGAAGGATGGGAATAAAAAAATAGTTATATTAACACAAAATTTGGATTTTACTTAGGTACATGACCTATACTGTTTTGACAAGATTTTTTTTTCGTTAAATTGCCTGTAACTTAAGAAGAAATACTTTAATGATTTCATTAAGATGCGTGAAAGATAGTGAAAGTTTAACTGTTTAAAGGTGAACCTTGACTTCATGAAATCCCAGAAAATATGTCATATGAATACATACGGATATTTGCGTCCCTGCCCTCAAGCAAACACTTGCACCCTCAGTTTAGTCTCGAATTCAGGGTGCGAGAAGATGCTGACTTGTTAGTTGCCATCTCCTTTGGAAAAGGGTAGATGCCTTTGGTTAAAATCTAAACAACATCAGCGGGCATCAGTCCTGGTCAGCTAGAAACTAACTGTCCTTTAAGTATTCACGGATTCAATCCTAAATGGGTTCCACATCTTTATTGGAGAGACCAAGTTTAGCACTGTCCTTCTTTCCCGGGCAAATGGAGTTGCTGAGAATCTCCCAGTTTTGAGTACTTAGGATGAATTGAAAGTATAAATTGGAATGTAACAATCCTGAATCAAACTGGAATCATACAACAGGAGGAAAATGAATGGACTGAACTCTTACTAGTTTTTGAATCACTATGGCAAAAGCGAGATTTATTCAGGAAGTGTAGATGGAATAAGTAAACAAGGATTAGGCATCATTTTAAGTCCAATTGGAAATAAGGCTTTGATGGGCTGAAGAGAAGCGAACAGCAGATTACTGCTTGCTAGATCCATATCAGAACAGTAGTAATAAATTACACCCAGTGAGAATTACAATTGATATTTCGAATTATAATTGATTTATGGTTCTGCGCCGGCTATTATAGACGATGGTCAAAGTGTCTGTATTGGTTTTTTAAATCAAAGCTGCAAGTTTGAATCCTGAAAGGCACACAATCACTTATCAGTTATAATTCCCTTTGGGTGTAAGTTATTCTTAGGGTAGAGGCGATTTCGATATT
This sequence comes from Macrobrachium rosenbergii, assembly GCA_039081455.1. Taxonomy (NCBI): domain Eukaryota; kingdom Metazoa; phylum Arthropoda; class Malacostraca; order Decapoda; family Palaemonidae; genus Macrobrachium; species Macrobrachium rosenbergii. The sequence goes on from JANJGK010000036.1 coordinate 27,948,013, forward strand.
AAACGGTACATGTAGCCGAATAATTGTATATATATATATATATATATATATATATATATATATATATATATATATATATATATACGGTATACGTACAATTATTAAGCTACACACGCGCACACACACACACACACACACACACACACACACACACACACACACACACACACACACACACACATATATATATATATATATATATATATATATATATATATATGGTTACTGTCATATTCAGACGTTAACAGCTGCATTACGAATAAATCACATATGTGAAAGACTTGCATAACTTTGGCGGCTTCGTTTGCCTACAAAGACGGGTCGCTATCACTGCATCAAATCTCCCTCTATACTTGTACACCATTCATCTTCTCTGGCTCTACTTTTCAGATACTTGTTCACTCCGTTTATCTATAATTTTCTAGGGCCTTTCCTTCTTCTTTCTCCTTATCCGTCTGAAATATACACTTTTCTCTTCTCTCCACATGACCAAGCCTTCTCAAAACATACTGATCATTCGTCACCTGCATGTATCTGCAAATTCTATAGCAGGTGAGTTATTATGCCACACAAACTGTGCTGATAATTCGTATCATAAGCTTCAACTTTTTTTTAAAATTTCGTTTGCACTCTACACCCACACATCACTACTATAAAAGAGAAGT
>JANJGK010000036.1:27953677-27986177 GCA_039081455.1 Macrobrachium rosenbergii
ATATATATATATATATAGATATATATATATATATATATATATATATATATATATATGATTTATATATATATATATATATATATATATATATATATATATATATATATATATATATATATTATAATTAGAAACTAATGTCTTTACGGAACTGTTTACACTAGTAGTATTTTCTAAAAACGAAGATAATAATTCTTAGTAAACTTATTTCCTCATATATATATATATATATATATATATATATATATATATATATATATATATATATATATATATATATATATACATGTGTGTGTACGTGTGTGTGAGAGAGAGAGAGAGAGAGAGAGAGAGAGAGAGAGAGAGAGAGAGAGACAGAGAGAGCGATTAGTAGAGGAAAAGTAAACGGGATTGATCAGAGAAGTGGTTAACCATATACAGTTAAGGATAAATTTTATCACTGTTTGCAAAGAACACTCAAAATTAAACATCGAGTGCCCCAAGTGTGTCTGAAACAAGGCCACTGTAATCCCACTTATCATTTATGATCAATGAGAGAGCAGCGGAAAAGACATTTAGCTTGATTTGTAAGATCTTAAATTCTATCAACATTCCATTACTGGAGGTGTCATGACTGTAATCAAGCTCTGTAATGAAAAACTAGTCTCCAGAATATGTGTGTATGTCCGTCTGCTCCCCTCGCGTGTAATCGTAAGTTTTCTTGAACTTTTGCACGAGCCAAATTAAGAACTGATGAAACTGGCAGACCCTTGGAATTGGATGTAAAAAAAAAAGAAAAAAGAATAGCGTGTTCTGACTACCAAGGCAAACGAACACGCAATGTCAGGCAAGCAAAGTAAAGGAGAATCTAAGAAATAGATTCTGACGAATAGATTTTAGCGCGTCAGCTTTCGAGGTTGTGAACCTATCTGATCAGGTTCGCTAATCAGACTGTTAGTTTTATTCCCTTCAAATAAATACACATGCTTGTAAAGGTATATGTTGTTAGTAAAGGGCAGTATCTTCATTTGAATGCTGTCTTCAGATTTGTAAACGGCGAGTCCGCAGAGGCTAGAAATTTATTAGCTAATTTATTTGATATTGGCCATGATAAATGCAACGTAGATTCCATACTGAATAACTGGACGAACTGGAACCAGGTCGCACGCAGTTGAAATAAAATCCAGTGAGTCTTACCTAAGGCTTCAATTAGTGGAGGATAAATTTTCCTTTTTTTTTTTTTTTTTTTTTTACCTCGTTACCTTCGGCTTGAAATACATAAAAGGGGAAATATTACGTTCTGGTAAATTACTCGTGAAATCAGCCAGTAAGAAATGAATTGTCAGTCAAGCAGAAACTTAGAAAATCTATTATTTTTTTTCTGTCTGAAGCAATAACTGATGTTTATCGCCTCGGAAAAACAAGGTTGTTAATTGAACCGCGCGGAGAATTTTTGGCGACGAATTTTTTTTTATCAGAAATTGAACAAACGATCCCCAAGTTATAGTTTATATTGCCAACAATGCTTCTTTCGGGTAAGATATTTTTTGTGGCTGCAGTTCCATGTTCTAGAAGTTGTGGTACAGTTCTGCATCTATTTGTAATGCTCTCTTACTCGTTCAACGACTTTCGTGTTGACTTTCAGGGCCACATTGTGACCCGTTGCTCTTCACACTAGACTTCTTGTCCGTTGTGGGGTTCAGTAACGATAATGAATATTTATATGCTAATTTCGTCATTCATTTGTGGTCAGCTGTTCACATGACTAGAATCAGGATTGTTTAACAAAACTTAATTGATAGACCTTTGGCATAGCGAACATATAACTACTTATATTGAGTGATGATTGACAGTTTCAATTCCCTAAAGTGGTTTTGGAATTAAGCTAATGTATTACCATGTGCTTGTAAACTAATTAAGGGAATGCTATTGGTCTCATTTGGAAAGTCTCATCCAGCATGGGACATTTCCACTAACAAGGGGTCCACAACTCTTTACAGAAGGTTTCACTCCTTTAGGACTCTGTTCAGTACTCTTCCAAACCAGTGACATTGCAAAGGCAATACTGTTTATAACCAACAACAACAGATTAATGTTATAGCTTTTTTTTTATACACAGGACACCCCGTTCTTAATGAAGAAAGTGAGAGATAGCACTTCCCTTTATTAGCATTTCTAAAGCCCCCCGTATTTTTAGAAATAGTAATACAGTGAAAAAAGCCAGCGAACAGTAAACAGCGTTTACACGGAACTAATGAACGTTACCTCTGGGGAATAAACACCCGCAATCTATTTATCACGATCCAATCAGGGAACTGGAAATAAAATAAAAAACATTTGTTCCGAAAGTTAGGGGCGAACATGATAAAAAAAAATAAAGTAGAATAAAAAGAAAGGCCCCCCCATAAATTGAAATGGATTGTATCCTGCTTTTATTGGTCGCCCTCGTAAATATGAAATATAGATTTTCCTGAATCAGTATTTCAATAAAAAATGTAATATATATATATATATATATATATATATATATATATATATATATATATATATATGCATATATATACATATATAAATATATATATATATATATATATATATATATATATATATATATATATATATATGTATGTATAATTATATTATATACATATGTGCAAGCATGCATGCTTGTATGCATTTATACTCCGCCAATAAACAAGGCCTTTATTAATCACCAGGGGTTTCAAATTTAGCTTAATTTTTGTTGTTTACTCCAAATGGGAATTTTATTTTTCATTACGATAACTAAAAGCGCCAAAACAAACAAATTGTATTTTTCTACGACTGATGAATTCACTCATGGATAAATGATTAGGGCTTCATATAAAGACCAAAGACTCTATTTGTAGCGAATATAATTTGTGATTTTGTGATAAACTGACTGTTTAATTTTGTTCCCGGAAAGTTGGCTGTTGGTATTTTCTTAATCAGGGTTTTCTAGTGCATTCTCCGTCTCACTTTGTGTCATTCATTAAATATCGGTATTATTAATTATAGTATCATACTTGATAAACGTTGAGCGCTGGCATCTCTTCTAAATGTAAGTAATTCTTTGGATATATGTTCTATCAAGAATTATTCCTAGGAGATAGTATTTATATATTTCATTTATAATGACTTTAATGGATTCTGTTAGAATCTAATCAGTCTGCTTCTCTGCAAGTTTTCATAAGAACAACTTCATTATTAAAACCTTGTACACAGTTGATTTAGCAATGACTTTCCTGCCATTTATATTGTCGCTTGTAGTCATGTTTCGTTATCTAAAACATATTTGAATAATTTAATAATTGGATGAATGATTAATTGACTGAATTATTGAGTGACTGATATGTTTTCATTAATCCATTGGTTATATATCTCTATCTTTTCATGCTTTTCATGTATTTCGAAGGATATCTTTTTGATCGTCAGGCAACTTGTCTTGGCACTGAAGACTCCATATATAAAATGCTTTTGGCACTCTTGTAATCACTAGCTTCTGTGACCCTCCAGCTACTCCCAATACAACGGCAGCGATAAATATTACAGTAGGTGAGGTCAAAGAACTTTGCACACCAAGACGCCAGGTAGATTCTTACATCAAATAAATTACTTCGTCACCGTGAAGAAAATTGTCGAGATTCCTGATCGTAGTATTGCGGCCCACACCTGCATAACTACTTAGAACATTTTCGCATTCACTATTATTATTATTATTATTATTATTATTATTATTATTATTATTATTATTATTATTATTATTCACAAAATGAAACCTTATCATACGAAACAAGGCCACTTGGCCCCTGTGGGCTTGTTTCATATGGAAAGGTTTAATAATAATAATAATAATAATAATAATAATAACAATAACCTGTTACCAGAAATATGGGTGGGTTCCTCAATTAGTTAGTTACTGTTCACTCAAAGCAGTTATGGTTCTTGGCAAGCGGCATGTTTTGCTTTTGACATAAAAGTTCAGAGAGTGTCATTTAACACAAAAGACAAAACATTTCTACTGTAGTAACAAATCGATTATATTTTTAGAGAGGGACAGAAGCGCAATATGTTGCCTCTTAAAGGGGAGACTTATTTTTCATTTTTTAATTTTTTTTATTTTTATTAACTAAAATTTCTTCCTGTGGGCTTATTGCTAAATTTTGGCTTTCCCGTGGGGAGCCTTATCATGGATGGAAGTATCGACGAAACTTTCAGAAAGATACTTCTTCTAGCCAAACTTGAGGTGACTGCAACTTCTGTCCATCATTTAAACTTAAAAGTTTCATGCAGCTTAAACTTTCGACGTTCAGGTAATATGAGGAAAACTGAAGATCATGTGTATGTATTATCATTTGGACTTAACAGAAATGAAGACGCTACCAAAGAAATTTAGAAATTAACTTTTAAATCTGTCATATTCTCCACTTTTTTTTTGTTTGTTTTTCGTGGCGTTCCAATCATGAGCTTGTATTTTTCGTAAGAGTTCATATTTATCATGGGAAACAAAATCAATTTTCAAGTCATTAAGTCATTTTCTAGTCACAATGTTAATTACGTTTCAGTCGAAATCAATTCTAGATCATCAGAGTTTTTAAAAAACAATTATATTGTTGTGAAACAGTTATTAATTATAATCAAGAATAGGATACTTTAATTTTAATAATACATTTTGTAACCAATATATAATGGTTATTTGATCATAGAAAAAGTAAAGAAATGAATGAAAGAATCAAGAGCTGGTGTCTACTTTACGAAAGGCAGTTTCTTAATCTTGGGTTTTGCAAAGGATATCATATTGTTGGCAAATCCATACAAAAAAATCAAATTCCTGACTCTACCATTTAAGGATGCTGCTTGTAGAGGGAATGAAGCATAAAGAAAAACAAAAGACGAGGGATATTTCAATTAATCACGCTCTGCAGAGTTAAGAGAATATAAGATAAATGGAATCACTGAAGAGGAAGAATTTTCGGCTATTTAGGAAATTTTCCATGAAGAGCAAGAAGGAAAGGGAGCTAAACTTAACAATTGATGCATAAAATACCAGATTTTATCATTTACTGTCCAAGCAAAAAACTAAGATCAAGAGTCAGTAAACCGAGAATCTATCATTGAATTATAAGATTAATAGTGTTATGTGGCTGTGGAACATTGTGGAACACGAGCTGTTGTTAAACATCCAGAGCAGAAGCTCATTTGTATAATGTGAATACAATATTAAGAACAACAGGGCGTGCATTTGATATAACAAAGCGTCCCAGGGAAGAGGTTATAGCAATGACCTTAGAACCGTATCAGAACTGTCAGCACAACGAGTTATATGAAATTTCATAGAGTTGAATATAAAATTTAGGCCAAAGGCCCAAGCACTGAGACCTACGTAGCTACTCATCGCTGAAAGGGAAATTGACAGTAAAAAGGTTTGAAAGGTGTAAGAAGAGGAAAACCTTGCAGTTGCGCTATGAAACAATAAGGGTTGCAGCTAGGGGTCGAAGGGACTCTGCAGAGAACCTTAAGTAAACCCTACAGTGCACCACGTGAGGTGCACTGACGGCACTATCCCTCTACGGGGATATAAAAGTTCCTGAAACCCAAAAGGCTGCTGTGGGTAGGACATATTGCCCGTAATGGAGAACAGAATACCAGATCTTACTTTGGCGGATATGATGGAAGGAGGAAGAGTAAAAGGAAGACCAAGGACACGATGGAAGTGCACCAACCTTCTGGGGGAGTCTCTCTGCTCTGATGACTGGCGACTAACACCACTGGACTGAGATATTGCCGAACAGATTGTCGTTGACGGGTCAGGTGTTGCGGCAAAGCCCGAGACCCAGTGAACTGAGCATTCCTAGAAGTTCGCCCGAAAGAATGAAATTAATAGAAATCCTGTCGGATGAGAGATCGTCGAAACAGAGATAATTATTGCTGTCCGTTGATTCTCCACAACTTGAGTTATATGAAGTTGAGCTTTACCCATGAAATCCTTTTACTGTGGATAAATGGTTCGTGCGGTCGAAAGGAAACCTCTTCCCTAATTTAATGGTTTGGTAAATTATTCCAGTTAGTTTCCCGTCCCCAACTTTATTAAATATATGTTTGCTGGGGCATAACTTGGACAAACTAGATTTTTATTGACTTGACGCATGTATTTGTACTCAGTCTGCATACCATCGAATTTTGTTTTATAAATGGTGTTGATAATTTAAATGTTTATGAAAAACTACAGTAAATTTCCCATGTTAATGAAAGTAGTCCGTTTATATTTTAAATTAAGTTTAAAAGTAACCAAATTGGGTTGAGAGAGAGAGAGAGAGAGAGAGAGAGAGAGAGAGAGAGAGAGAGAGAGAGAGAGAGAGAGAGAGAGAGAGAGAGCGACCAAATACATTATTAGGGTTTGGGAAAAATAATCAAAACCTAATACACTGAAGGAGAAAAAGAACAGAGAAATGAGTAGCTGAAAAATAAATAAAACTGCAGGTGCTCCCAGGACGAAAGACTCATGATAAAGCACGTAGAACTAATAGCAACACAGGCGAACGGAATTTAATCCACAGAAATGAAAAGTCCGGGCAGTCCCTCGCGTTCGAAATCAATTTTTAATCCCCGTCACACAAAAATCCGATTGGATTAGAAAATAAAAGGCCGGAGAGCAAGAACAAACCCCACACAAGCCGTCCCCCCCAAAAAAAAAATGAAGATGTATTTATATAAAACAGTAAACTCCTCGAAATCCCTTCGCTATTTTTAGCAGCGCCATTCTTTCCCAACGCGCGGAAGAGGAAAATAAAAGCAAAGAACACAACCCGGGTGTTGGTATTCCGGACGCCGAGGACATTTCGCACTGAGCAGGGGAAGATGTCTCGTCCGGGGTAAGACCGATGACCCGATGTGATAGTGATGGACTTTTACGGCTCGATAAAGTCAGCCCTCGTAAGTCGGATGTGCGTCTCCTGTGGCAGACTGAGCCTGAAGAAAGGCTCAGCAGAGGCGGGGTTATACCTAAGGTGCAGGATTGCCTCTGAACTTCGCTTCTCTTATCCTTCGCTCAGTTTTTTTTTTTTTTTTTTTTTTAGTTTTTTGTAAAAGAAAACCATTGAGATGGCTTTTTGTCTGCCCGTCCGCCTCAGATCTTAAAAATTACTGTGGCTAGAGGGCTGCAAATAGTATGTTGATCATCCACCCTCCAATCATCAAACATACCAAATTGCAGCCTTCTAGCCTCAGTAGTTTTTATTTTGTATAAGGTTAAAGTTAGCCATGATCGTGCGTCTATAGGTGCCAACAACACAGGCCACCACCAAGCCAAGGCTGAAAGTTTCATGAGTTTCGGCTGAGAGTTTCATGGGCCGTGGCTGAGAGTTTCGTACAGCATTATACGCTGTACAGAAAACTCGATTGAGCCGAAGAAACTTCGGCGCATTTTTTACTTGTTTCTTTTGCCATTAATTTGGCGATCTTTCTGTCTCCGCTGAGGGAGGGAGGGTTCATTCTAGTTATTTTTCATTGATCCTTTATTCCATTATTCTCAGTAATTTTATTTACATCATTTGAAAATTTCTTCTCTTAAATATATGCTGTTGGCGAGACATTTTTTTTTTCTGAAGATTTAACAAATTTATCCAGGTGCTTGCATAAGAACAGACGCTATAATAGTCATAGAGGGCCTTTTGCAGATTTAGTGTCATACTTACCTTATCAGTATCATGACCACTGAGTAATACTTCTACGCTCACTAGGCTCTTCTGAAAGTTTTTTTTTTTTTTATTAAATGAAAAGGGGGATGGAGTAAGGCAAAGCTAAATAAGTTGAACAGCTAAGAAGAGAGTCGATACCAAAGGTTCAAAGTCACACAGCTGGGCCAGAATAGACACAGCTAAGACTCTTTAGTACCATATACAGTACAGTATGCCATGCAAGGTACAAGGTTGAGTTACATCCCGACGAGGGTTTCAGGGCTAAAGAGAGAGAGAGAGAGAGAGAGAGAAATCGGGGAACTGGTAAGCTGGTGCCTTAATTTAGTGTCGGTCGTGTCCTAATTTGGTGGCCATCGTAGTAATCAAAGAGCAAAGCTTACAGAAACTACAGAATTAATGCCCAAGGGTATTTGCATATGGTAGGAGTTGGGGAGAGATTCCAAATGCTTTTCGTCGTATAACCTTTCTATGTGACGACAGTCTCGCAAAGAAGATTCCAGTATTGCAAAATCTGGTGGTTCTTATTTCGTTAGAAAATCATTTCGACGACAATAGGCCCACCTTGGACTGACTCTTGCATCATACCAGTATCTCGCCTGTCTCGTGTCAGGTAAAGATGTCGCAGTTTCCATACAAATTCCCTCATCACACGCATATATAAGACCATTTCTTTAATTTTAAGGCCAGATCTGACCAAAATCAAAAGTAGATCATCTTGTATACTTGGAATAGTCTATCTGAATGAAAATGGCAAGAGGCAATCTTATGACAACTCCTGTGAAAAATAGTCACCGAGGTTATGATGATAGTATGTATTCCGTATGTCCCACCTCCTCTATATAACAACATTGATGTAATAAAAAAAAAAATAAAATAAAAGAGGAAAAATGCACCCTTATGTATGCCGTATGTCCCACCTCCTCTGTATAACAAGGACATTGATTTAATACAAAAAATAACATAATAGAGAAAAAATTCAGTCTTCAGGATTATGAGTCAGCTTTTCATTCCACGACCTGTTATCGCTTTCATTGTCTGCCAGTATCTCTTAAGAGAGAGTGATAATACCGCCGAAATAAAAAAAAAAATCTAGCTCATTTGCTTTATTCGAATTTTTGTCAGTCTATAATAATAACATCCGAGTGGATCTTGTTTGTCCTCCCCCGGGTGACAGTAGGGGAGACATGACACAGCCACCCACCCCCTACAAATTGGTTTGTCCGCCCCGGGTGGGGGCGCGGTAGGTAGGGGAACGTTAGGGTAGGGGAGACATCCACCCTCCTCCTGCAAATCTGTTTGTCCTCCCCGGGGGCGGGGTAGGTAGGGTATCGGGAGGGTAGGGGAAACAGCAGTGCCGAGATCCAGAACGCGTAGCGCGCGTCAACAAGCTCGTATTAATACTATTAAATTTTTTATATCTTTTAAAACATGTGCTAATCTTTAAAGAGGCAGAAGAAGATATACCTATATTGTAGAAAATCAATTTGAAAATAAATAGGCTCATTCTTTTGCTACCAGTATTAAAATATTAATGCATAGTTGTTTGCTTTATGTATATGAAAATTTCATTACTCTAGACTTTGATTTTACATAGTTTTATTAAGTTACTCCCGCCACATGATGGTCAGTACAAATTGCAGTCATTACAGTGAGAAACCAAATTATTTTTTGTGAACAATCATATTCAGTGTGAGAATAGTTATTGTATCGAAAAGTTCAATTTTCTGGATCCAAGTACTTTCATGGCAGTTTCCAAAAGTAGGCACTTAAACGTAAAATTTTAATAGTACAACATATTTAAATTAGGAAAAGCTTGTAAAACTAACATTCCAGTTAGTAGCATTCCAGTAACAGCATTCCAGACCCATGCAAATCAGTTCCGCACACCAGACCCGTTGTCTTCGGGATCTACTCTTGCAGCAGTTATTCTCTCCCACATTTCGTGGTTTCGAAACCTCCTCATTAAATTTCCGAAACCAGAGTAACTGGGCCCCGGGTTTCCGGAATCGCATCTTCATGATGCATAATTCAACATGGCCACGGAAGCTTTGCATAACGAAAGCTGAAGGGGGATTGCGGTCGAGAAATAGCTGGAAAACCTCAGGTAACCCCTGAGCTCTGGAAGTGACTCGTCAGGGTTAAGAGGGAGGAGGTTTCTTCTGGAAATGGCCGAGTTATCCAGCGAATTATTCTCGTTTTCGAGCGAACCCCTCTGTCCTCTCAGATTTTTGTTTTTTTGTTTTTTAACCTGTATGTTTTCTGTTTCGACTTTGGAAATGAATAACCCCTTATGTTTGTTTACCTATAGATTTTAGGTTGTGGCTTTGAAAATTAATAATTCTTTATGATTGTTTACCCACAGGTTTTGTTTTACTTTGAAAATAATAACCTTTTATGCTTGGTTATAATTAATGCTACAGGTTTTCAGCTTTGACTGAATATTATACAGTATATATATATATGTGTATGTATGTATGTATGTATATATATACTCGTGTATATATGTGTATATATATATATATATATATATATATATATATATATATATATATATATATATATATATATATATTATATCATATATATAATACAATTATATAAGATTGTATATAATTTTTTTAATTTAATTTTTTAATGTGAAGGCTGCTCAACCAATTCCAGAACATCACATCTATGAAAACGACCATAAACGATTTCGGAATGACCCTGAAAAAATCCCAGGCACAACGGTCGACCATTGAAAGTGCCAAATAGGTGACCTTTCCAGGGAAATGCGTAAAATATAAAATATAAAATATGTATTATTCGGAACGCTCGTCCATGAAAGGGAAACGGCGAAATGGACGAATTAGTAGGGCAGCTGCGGCCGGGCATTAATTGCGCCCCCCCCCCCCCCGAAAAGCCTTCAGGTGACGAATGTTTAAAATAGGCGATACATTAGTAAGAGGCTCTGAGGACGGCGCTTCTGCGAAAACAAATTCATAAAACAAATGTTTCGATTTCCATTAAACTATGACGGAAGGGAGTCGTCAAACTGGAAACCTCTCCCTGACCAAAACCGAATTATGCGTTTTATCAATTTTCCCGAAGCGTTTTAAAGTGACGTCAATATGTATGTGTATATATATACTTATATATATTATATGTATGTATGTATGTGTATACATATATAAATATATATATATATATATATATATATATATATATATATATATATATATATATATATATAATACATATACAGTATATATAAATTTATATGTGTGCGTGTTTGTGTGTGTGTGTGCACACAATTTAAACTTTCAAACTAATTCATATTGTCGAATAGCGAGGAGTATACAGTCGGTCACAATTTGATATTAAGCTTTAATATTTTTTTCCCATTTCTTTTTTCGGTGTTGTGGTGGGGTAGAGGGGAGGGGGGGCGTGCTAGGACCGAAACGGGGTGTCCGGAGCGCTGATATGAAAAAAGAAGAATTTTCACATATATTGCAACAAACATTCCCGGACACGATTGCAGTTTTGTTCAGCCATGCAACATGGCGGGTGGCTGTGATGAAAAACTGCAATATTGAACTTGGCCTGTTGAGATGAAGATGCTCTTTATATGCCCAAGGAAGCCTTATGAAGCCTCGTTAGCCTTGTTAAGCCAAACCTTTCAGGTAACTGGAATTTCATGTGATGATATTCAGCTAATTATACGGATGAGTTTAAACAGGTGTTTTGACCTAAGATGGGGGCATTATCACTTAATGGCTGTCATCTTCATTTTACTCGTCTTTCTTAATTCCTGTATTTCAGATTGTTTTACTTAACTAAAGACTCCGGTGAAATGATTCAGATATCTAGCAAGAATAACTGAGGTATATTTCGTTCACCTTCTGTGACCATAGGCGCCGCGATGCCAGATAACATGTCCAAATTTCATTCAGTTACGGTTGTATTGTTAAGGGTCATCTTGGCAATCGGAGTAATCAAGATAAGCATTGTATTGATATATGTCATTGCAGTTTGCAGCCACGGTCATGAAAATAATTGCAAGTGTCTTCATATTGTTATCTTTTTTAACTGAAAATTTCGGAACTTCCAATAATTTCCAAGTATTATTATTATTATTATTATTATTATTATTATTATTATTATTATTATTATTATTATTATTATTATTATTATTAATGAGCATTCAGACGTCCCAAGATAAAACAAAATTAGATTGTTTTACCAGCGTCCACGGAATGAAATATTCAGAAGTGATATAAGAAAGGCAGGGGACTAGTCAAGTGATTTGAAGACTTCATACAAACTGGTCTGAATAACAGTAGATGGAAAATTGCGGGAAACAAGAATTCAGAAGCACTCATTCACTTTTATGTCATTTTGTGTCAAGTATTTGGAGCGAATTTAGGCAGTATTTCTAACACTAAGAAATAAAGTGAGAGACACTGACTGAGGTGTAAAGCAACAATAAAGGATTTATTAGTATTTTATTTAGTTTTAAATTTTCATCACATTTAATTAGGCCAGCAGCAGTGTGATCGTGGCGATATTAGATTTATTTAAGTTTTTCAGTTAAATGCTTCTTTAACTGTCAGTTCTTAGCCTTAAATAATTTTCACATTTCTTCCTATTAGCTCACAATACACCTCCTCCTCCTCCTCCTTTTCTTCTTCTTCTTCTTCTTCTTCTTCTTCTTCAGAATCGGGCGATCGCTTTGTTTGCCAAAGCCTCGTCAAATCGGTAAATTTCGTTCAGCATTCCTCTAGGGGGAGAGAATATATCTTATGCATATAATAATTACTTCTGAAAATAAGCAGGTACATTTGCGTACTGCATTCAAGGACTATGACCTTTTATTGCGTCATAAGTACGACAATTTCTCATCCTGGTACACGACGACACATTGACAGGGATAGGCAAATATGAAAAGGAAGTGGTCTCTTCATACCCATGATACCCCTAGTTACTCCACGTGTGTATGCGTAAACGCCCACACAAACGCACGCGCGCTCGCCCAAACAAAGAAGAGCAACAATGGCCGCGGGAAACGCATCCTTAGAACTCGTTAATTCGCTCGCAGATAACTCTTATTCAGCAATTCGAAATCGTTTTCCTTAACTAAGTCAACCCGAATGCAAATCGAGTTTACCCCATTCTGGACAGAGGCAACCTGATGCGTGGGCTGCGAGGCTTATGAAACATCTCCTCTTAACGCACAAAACCGACTTATCATAGATGAATGTTTATTGCTCCTTTCCTTAATCAACTTAGCCTTCAATTTCATCGATTTTTTTCATTAAGGCAGTATCGTCCGCTGCTGGACGTTGGCTGTGGCTTCGGTTACGGTAAAGACGAAGGAGGATGTCACCCTTAGCTTAAGGGTTAATTACGTTTCCCCTTTTAATAGCGACCAAAAAGCGAAAGTTCTTAATGTGGAAAAAATTTATCACGTCTATAAGGAACGGAACTTCTTTTGATATCTTATGTGAGGCATCTGTGGGTAGTTCAGAATGCAGAGGTCCACTACAGGCCTCTTATATTTGATAAATCACCATTCATATTTAATTCTAAATATTTGGGCAAGGTCCCCTTCTGCCATTAAGAAGCTTAATCGGAAGCAGGCAAACAACCAATTTTCATGTCTAAAAGAACGAAAAGGTGGAAAACACCTACACATACACTCGTATTATTATTATTATATATATATATATATATATATATATATATATATATATATATATATATATATATATATATATATATATATATATATATATATATATATATATATATATATATATATATATATCACAGTTTATCTCCTATACAATTATGGTTGAATGTTAGAGCAAATTTTCGATTGCTGATGTCTGCTACTGTTCGGTAAAAAGCCATTTTATTTATCATTTCACTTTCCATTCTTTTATTTGACTGTTGCTTCCTTTTTATTCTTATTTCTTTGTTAAGTACTTTGCTACTCACTTCTGTTTTCTTCACAGAAAACCGGGGAAGTTCTTATGGACACTCGAAATTGCAGTTGTCACTTTTTATTTACACTCACAACAAGTACTTTTTCCGGTGTCAGGCACACCGTCCTCAGGTGAGGGTACAACTAACACTCCACATTGGTACAGTGTTATTTATAGTAACAGTTACAGTCGTACAGTGACGTCAAATATACCCAATTAAAATTCGACTAGACAATCCCGCTGTCTGCTGATTGGCTGTTGTGCTTCGGACCTTCGGATAAGCCATGTGTTCCGTCTTCAGGTCACCGGAAACCCCGTCTTACTACCTGGGTATTTAATCCCAGGATTAATAGAGCACGCTGCTAATCCTACTTAATCCCACGTCCAGCGTCCTTTGCCTCCGGGTGGATGGTAGGACGCACTGTGGTGCCGGAGACTCATGATCGCAGAGGCGTTATCGATAAAATAACAAAAAACCACCCTCTTGCCATCAACAACCAGAAGGCATCACAGTAGCACATCCTCCCTTCCACATTGGACGGGTGGGTACCGTTCTCAGCAAGCACTCTGCTGGCTCCACGTCCGATTCTCCGACCGGCCAGTGAAGAATTAAAGGAATTTATTTCTGGTGATAAAAAGTCATTTCTCGTTACAATGTGGTTCGGATTCCACAATAAGCTGTAGGTCCCGTTGCTAGGTAACCAGTTGGTTCTTAGCCGCGTAAAATAAATCTAATCCTTCGGGACAGTCCTAGGAGAGCTATTCATCAGCTCAGTGGTCTGGTTAAACTAAGGTATACTTAACTTTTTTCTACCATTCACCCGGAGGCAAAGGGTGCTGGACATGGGGTTAAGGATCCATGATTCTGTTTTATATAAATTGTTTCTGGTTGTATATATATGTTTACCTCCGTTCATATTATCTTTCTTCCATCTCGCTATCCACCCTCTCTTAACAAATATTTGATAGTACAACTGCGAGGTTTTCCTCCTGTTACACCTTGCAGACCTACCTACTCCCAATTTCGTTTCCAGCACTGAATGACCTCATAGGTCCCAGTGCTTGGCCTTTGGCCTAAACTCTATATTCAGTTCAATCCAGCCATCTACTGTAAATTAAATGAAGTATATTTGGATATTTTTGTGTTCCAATTAGATACATGCCAATAAATTTGAAATCGCTAGAGTTTCCAGTTCCGATGTGAACTTTGTTTTATTTGATATATTATAATGTTTTTATTCATTCTCTTGCCCCAAAAAAAAAAAAATCGCAAAATTGCATTTCAGTTCACTGTCATGAACGTTTTTAATTGTGGTATTTACAGTTGTAATAGAAATATGATTTTTTGTCACACTTCATTATTTAGTTTATACACTTGCTTTTCACTTTGTCATGTAAAAACATTTTTTTTAATGATATCTTTTTATCTTATTTGTTGTGCAGTAATATCGTTTATTTGTGGAGGCGGATTTGCATAGATGTTCATGAATATTTATTTTTGAAATTGTACGGACATTGTTTTATCAACTATTTGAACATTTTTTATTCGACGGATGATTTTATTGATTTTTATGCATGATTAAATTTTTTTTTTTATCAATGACATTAGGTGCTATATTCTATCAATACAAGGATCTCTCTCTCTCTCTCTCTCTCTCTCTCTCTCTCTCTCTCTCTCTCATAAGATAACAGTGTTTATATACCGTGTTGATGTTTTAATATGCTGTTGAAGAGTATTGCGTCATCCCATTCTTACTGGACATTCGATCATAGTTTTCAGCACCAAATCTCTGCTTCTTATATACACACTATATATGAGTTTCATCGGTATTGCAAGGTCAGGTACTGTAAGAGTTCTGCTTTGTGTTTACAGGGAATCTGGGGGTGAAATGGTGACTGGACAGGTTTCACGAAGTGATGAGAGTAGTGAAGAATGAGTGAGATGTTGATTAAGAATATATTGATTCTCTTTGAGTAGTTTCAAATATTGAAACCTTGAGATGGAGATATATTCATGGATTCAGTTATAGTTTATAATTTGGGTAGTATGCAGAGTAGGGAGACAGGGATATTCAGTGTTCCTTGAGGGGGGAAGCCCCGCCCCCCGGCCAGGTCAGGGTAAGGCACCTTAAGTTAGGTTAGGAAGGTAAGGTCTGGTTAGGGCAGGACACGTTATTCTAGATGTTAGGATTTCTCACGCCTACCCCTGTCTCCCTACTCGGCATCCGATCTTATAATATTAAATTCCTATTTTTATTTTAGGCTTGTCATTTTTATTTAGGGTGTAGTAAAATGAGAAGGAGCTTTTTCTGATTGTCATTAGAATATATATTTTGATTTTGTCCTTCTTAACTTTATTATTGTTCATGGCTTGTTTGAATTTTGCTTCTCACAAGAGAAGACATATTTTAGACATTACTAATTTTCCATTTTCTTTTTGAACATTTACTGTCCAGTTTTTGTAAGTCTCACTGCAGAATCTCTATCATCCAGTATTTTACCAGACGTTTTCTTCCGAGGCAATTTAAATTGTTCAGGCACACACATAATATGAAGGCTTCGGTTATTATGAATTGATAGATGTGACTCCAGTGCATCGAAGGACATTTGATGGTTGTTAGCTTCACAGTGTCAGAAGTTTTACAAACATTATTTTACATTATGTGTTATACCAAATACAAATGTTATTAATCTCAGTTTCTTCACAAGACTGTTCTCTATTTTGCGTAGAATATAGGAACTTGTTATGCAACTCTTCACCTATTTCATTGCTGAGAGAAGCTGAACATATGCTATAACAACCTAGCAGTGTCAACTTGGAGGCAGTTTAATTTTTTTTTTTTTTTTCTAATTTTCGTTGAGTTCTTTTGACACTCTCTTCTTCCATATATCTCTCAGCATTTCACCCTCAGAATCATCAACCCATGTGTGAGGAAGCACATCATGGGCTTCCAGGAATCTCTTGATTGGCTGTTTCCACTTTCACCTTCTCACTGTCAAAGGCCTGGCAGTCTTGAGATTCAAAGTGGCTGGATCACTGTTTCATACCATCCATCTTCCAGTTTATGCTTTGTTGTGAACCATTTAAGTAGCCTCCATCCTATGTGGAGGTTTATTAATAGTCTCGTTTCTACCATGTATCTGAGCTTCATTTCGTTGGAATAATACACACACACACACACACACACACACACACACACACATATATATATATATATATATATATATATATATATATATATATATATATATATATATATATATATATATATATATATATATATATAGTAAATGTGCCCTTACAATTAAAAATGACGATGACGTAGAGGCAGTAGAAACGATAAACGATATTGCTTTTCTGTGCTGTGCAATTTCAAGTGATCTACGAATGGGCGATTTAGAAGTGAAATAAAGAACGACGCTTCTGTTTCCTCCAGAAATGCAACCTCCTCCTCCTCCTCCTCCTCCTCCTCCCGTTTCCAGCAAACTCCACGGGCTTCTCTCTCTCACGAACCTCAGGGTGATATCATTTACATTATGCTAATGGATTCTGTCTGGCCGGGCTAACCAAAACAAACGTCTGGGGCGACCAGGAGAGGAGGCGTGAGTTGGAAAACAAATCTACCGAGCTCATGTCATCAAAGGCTCTTACAACCCTAATTAAGCCTGCAAAGAGATTGGATCCACGCGCAGAGAGGTACGGGGCTCATTAATAATGTCTAAAGATGATGCGCTTTTACAGAGGACGTGGAGAGAAACTGGGAAAGAGATTGGTTACCATCATCATCCTCGTCAACATATTCAGGCACCACAATCATGTTCATAATGGTGATGATGTTTTCAACCTGGAAATTTCTGGTATCATTATCACAGTCACTAACAAAGTTAACGTAATCATCATAAGTTGAGATGATGGTATTAATTAGAAGAAATTTGCACCCATTTACCCCTTCAACATTGTAAAATGCAAAGCAAGTAACCGACATCGAACTTCGCGACCTATTTCGATATATTTAGTTTTTATGCAGCTTAATGTAGCCCGCTTTACTTTCCTATAGTTAAAAGAGGTCCAGGTGTATACTTCTGTTTTAGTAAGGTCCGGCTTACCTAATCATAATAAGATGTTTAGAGGAAAAAGAGTCCACACGAAATACCACGAAAACTGGATAGAATACTGAACTGTCTCTGAGGTTGCAGTGGCAAGTTATGATAGTATATCTGGTAAAGATAGTCCCAAAGTGTTTACTGTTAACTGAGAGAAGGTACTCTGTCACGCTGGTCTCTTGAACACTGATCAAATTGATACTTGGAGAGAGCAGTTCTATTTATACTGGGTCTGTATTCGCCTCAAAAGGACATAAAGGATTTCCTTTCGAGTTCGTGCAAAGGAAACTTCTTTCTGAACTCATTTAAAATTGGACTGCAGTATTTATCTAAAAAGAAGATCATATTAACCTTTGAAACCACGGTATTTTGCTTTCCCAAGAAAGCACAAGACCAAACCAGTCATTTGATATAGTCTTCATCACATGTTAGAAGCACCAGTCAGTACTAAAGGAAGTATTCTGGGCTGCTATCATAACCAAACAAACAACACAGACATGTCTGGTAAGCACTGGAATATGTAAATTGATAAATAAAATCATCTTGAGATATATTTTAGAACAAGTGACCTATGTAGAGTGCCTCCATATATATCCAACCCTGTGGGCACTGTTTTATATCAAAGAAATGTCTCGACCCCCGCTCGTCACTTTGTCACGAAAACAAAGTTATATTTTTAATCCCCTTTATTTGTCTTCGAACTGTACATTTTAATATGCAAAGAAGCTTTCTTTTTAAGTTGAGACTCTCATAAATCCTGCTATGAATGGGGTTATCACGAAATTCAAATGATTAAAGTATCGCAGAGAAAATAAATTTTGTTTGTATTGTCTATCTAAGCCCAGAAGTGGTTGATACTATTTTTGACTCTCATCTTACTACCGTAGCTAAGGTGCAGGGAGAAGATATAAGGAATCTTCCTTGTTTCTAGGCGATTTCTGTGATCGCCACAGGCAGCGGTTCAATCCTCTTTCTCCTGTTGATTGCAGCTTTAGACTTTACTCTGAATCTTGCTGTGAGTAAATTATAAATGTGGCTAAACACAAGTCTCGTAATTAGTTGTTGTCTAGCATTCATCGATTCCTTTAATGTTAAAACCAGTAATTTTGATCATACAACTGTAAGAGCTGATCATGCTGTAATGGTTTTAAGGATCAGGACTGAACAGGCTCACCTTACTTTGTTTCGCTAGTGTAAGATATTTATGAATTGTCAAGCAAATTGGAAGAAAATTTTGAGTAATCCTTCACTTCTGAATTGGTTACAATTAAATAAAGAAGTTGAATCTGTTGTTCCTCTTAGTGGCAATTTTGTCAACAATAAATGTAAAAATTAATTTTAGTTATGATGGTAAACAGAAAACGACAAAATTGAGCAATCAATAGGGTACAGTTGGGTGAAGAACAGAAGCGGTTGATACTCATAGTGTTTGGTAGTAAATATAACAGAACCAGGTTGGAAGAGGAAAAGATTAAATCACAGAATACGTGAGGCAAGAAGAATAGCAGGGTGTCTCAAGTAGTGGGAAGAAACTTGAAGTGTTAATGGAAGAGAAGTGTGGATGTTCAATATAAAAGAAAGCAAAAGACTGAAGCTTTAGAGATAAATGTTTTAGATAAACTTTTTGTGTAGCATATACTGTATATCATAACAGAAGAATTCAACAGGTGAAGAATGTTGAGATAGTAAAAGTTACAGCTGGTTCGTTCATGTGGAAAGGAGGAAGCACAATTAAGAGACAGCGTCAGTCACTTAACTTCGAAAGGCATTGGAGACCCCTCACGCAAAATGATAAGCAAGCATGCCGGGCGGTTGTATTCCAGAATAGGGTTGTATTGTAGAGTAGGGTTGTATTATGCGGAAGTTAAACAATAGACTTCTTGGGTAGGGCGGTATGGCTGGTGTAAAGAGTGTTTAATCTGAAGTGTTGGGAAGCTGGTTGGGGAGGAGGAGAGGAAAATCTAGCATGGGCATAAAAGAGGTATTGAAAAGGAAGGACCGTTATATCTAGGAAGCACGACAGCACGCAGAATACAGATGAATGGCGCAACATTTGTAGGGGTGTGTGATTGGCTGCGCATGAGCTGCCTTTTTATGTTTTTGAAGTGTTCATTGTTTTGAGATTTTTCGTAGGGGGGCTCTTTTGCGATTCGCCCATTAACTGATGAATGTATTGGTGATCATTGCGTTATCATTTTCTCTGGCGTTGCCACTTGTAAGGGAAACGGCATGCTGACTCAGTACCGCCTTGGCCTGTTACCTAGGAGATCGAGGTTCGTTCCCGGTATGAGTCAGAAATTTATATATATATATATATATATATATATATATATATATATATATATATATATATATATATATATATATATATACATATACATATACATACATATGTGTGTGTACATATAAAACATTATTATTATTATTATTATTATTATTATTATTATTATTATTATTTCAGTAGATTGAACCTATTCACATGGAACAAGCACACAGGGGCCATTGACTTGAAATTCAAGCTTCCAAAGAATGTTGGTTTCACCTCCCACCGCAGACCCCACGCTGCAGCAGTAACTGATCATGATACTAAGGCAGTGACTTTTCATCGGCCCAGGGTGGGTGGCAGGGGGACGCGAACCGGTGACATCAGAGTGGCATGCCACGACACTAACCGCTATACCAGTGGACCAGCTCAATATATATATATATATATATATATATATATATATATATATATATATATATATATATAATATTAAAGTCAAATTCACATGAACAATAACCGGAAGAATAAGTTTGAAGATCAACTGTTCGAAGAATATATCACGTGAATCCAGAGAAACGAATACATAAATGTACGTAGGTCACACACGTACACTGTCTAGCCCAGGAAACTGCACATGCAATCGAATGTTATAGAGCGCCTCTAGGGCCTTTGACTGATAAATTGAATGAATTCCATTAACCCGAGAGGACATGAAAGTCTGGAACTTCAAAATAAAAATAAAAATAAAGGAGAAAAGTCTGCGAGTTTAAAAACTTTTCGAAACAGATTGGATCACTGTCAGGGCAGAGAACTTGTCTGAAATAGTGACATATTAGTTGGTTTCAAAGGGGAAAATTAGATGGAAATCACGGTTTATTCTCTTGAAGAAAATATAGGTCGATTTCACCGAATGACGCGAGTTTTATCAAGTATAATCGGTGGCAGATCGCACGAAAAGGAATGGAAAAATGTGTGATAAATCCAGATTGTGCTCTACTTTTTTTTTTAACCCTATCGTGGTTCACTCGAGGAGAAAGGAAAACTAAAGGATCGGTTTTGAGTTAATCATTTTCAGTTGGGATGGATTTTTTTTTTATTGAAATAAAGCTATGTATTTCAAAAAAATTAATTGCTTTTTTCTAGCACTAATGGAAGGCTTCACTAACCGAGCATGAAGGGATCTAAAGAAAATGAAGTACTTATGAGTATGTGGAATGAAAAAAAACCCACTTGCTATTTATTGAAAAACTAATTAATTAGATAAGTGAATAGTTCATTTATTTCTCTGTGTCAACTCGAGGCTTTTCGTTTACGAAATGTAGGTACGACTCGTTGACCCTTCAAATTACGAGTAAGGAAAACAGCATTTAATGTTTGTTAAACATTTTGTAACGCTATACCGTCATTGCTGTTTGAAAAGAAGCCTTCCTGTAACAGAAATTGGCGAGAATTTCGTCGTATGTTGCCGTACGGATTCAACCCAGAGAGAAAATATGATGTTATTGCAGTCTTACCTTATGCTCTGTTTCTGTAATTGGGCGCAAAGAGCTGTTGCATTTACCTAATTAAAGCCGTGTGCCTGATTATGCATCAGTATCGAAGCTCATCTAGAATCCAGATTACGTGAAGCCTTTGCTCAGGCTGCTCGAATTATTATCGACTAATAACGCAGGAGAATTGATTATTCTGATCTATCCTTTCGCTTACACTAACCTTTTTACCACTTCTTCAATAGTTCTGTATTCATTACCCTTTTCATTCTTCTTAAGCCCCGTAGCGGGGGGGGGGGCGCCTGAATAGTACCGTCAGTGCACCTCGCACAGTGCATTTTAGGCAATACTGGAGGTTCTTTGCAGCGTCCTCACGGCCCCTAGCTGCAACTGCTTTCGTTCGTTTTACTATACCTCCGTTCATAATCACATCTTACTATCCACTCTCACCTATTCATTGTTTCAACATCATTGTCAGGGCTGAATGACCTAAATTTTATATTCTAGTGTCAGCTCTTCTTACGTCTCATATGCAAACAGTTCATCTCAAAAGTCACAACTTTTTTTTCTTTCACATACATTGAACGTCCACACTTCACTTCAGTAAATGAAAGTCGGCTCAACAGTCTCTCCATACATTTTTGCGCATGCCCTGCTGCCTTCCTTGCTCCAACTGTTCTGTGACTCTCATCCTATTATTATCCGTCATAGTTCAATTGAAATATATATATGTAAATCAATCTTCATTCGTGACTATACATATATTTATGTATGTATGTATGTATATATACATACATATGTGTATATATATACAGTATTATATATGTATATATGTATATATATATATATATATATATATATATATATATATATATATATATATATATATATATATATATATATATATATATATATATATATATATACAGTAAAACTGTAGTAGAAAGCGACCTTAGTCAGACCCTCGAAACTGCGTGCAATATCCCGAGGGTCGGGACGATAGTTTATCCAGGCTTTGGCTCGCTGTCGTCAAGCCCGGGGACAGCTGTTCTCGGCACCGTATCATGAATTGGTACGAGCTTTGGGAGAGTACGTAACGACCCAGTGGCCGGAACTTACCGGATGGATCCTATTTCGTATTGTTGGTACTTATGTCACCGTCATTTATATATATATATATATATATATATATATATATATATATATATATATATATATATATATATATATATATATATATATATATATATTATATATATATATTGTGTGTACAGGACCAATTACTTTGCTGCACTGTCTCGTCTCATATTCTTTTTTCTTTTCTTCAAAGAAAACCTTTATCGAAGTCATTTTGACCTACCATCCCTCCATGAAGAAGAAGAAGAAGAAGAAGAAGAAGAAGAAGAAGAAGAAGAAGAAGAAGAAGAAGAAGAAGAAGGAGGAGGAGAAGAAGAAGAGGAGGAGGAAGAAGAAGAGCAAATGTCATCCGAGGTTCATTCCCAGTCATGAATGGCGTCTCTCCCCGAAGAATTTTGTCTCTGTTGTTTCACGCCCTCTTCTCTTCATCCCCGGCTCCTTTGTTGTTCAGATTACCTCGCCTTTTCCCATCCATTTCCTGGGAGTATTCCATTCCGCATCTCGTGTGTGTGTGTGTGTGTGTGTGTGTGTGTGTGTGTGTGCCATTTCCATCTAAATTTCAACGACCCTCTCTCTCTCTCTCTCTCTCTCTCTCTCTCTCTCTCTCTCTCTCTCTCTCTCTCTCTCTCTCCAGAGCAAATGGGATGTGATCCACAGGCCTCAGCCTCATAGAGCCAGATTACAAGATTAAGGCTATTGCCTCTAATTATAATCTTGGTTATGCACGAATAGGGATAATCAGAGTCAAGATGACAGGGGGAATACACATAGTCCGTAAGGGTGACGATCCTGGAATATAACAAGGGACTGGAATCCCTTAAGAGATTCGGCTGGAAATGAACACACACAAGTCGTGGGTCGCTTTTGAGGTTAGGTTGTGGGATTGATCAGTGGTATTTCGTGATATGCTGATGGTTTTTTGTTTATGAGGGACAACGGAAGTTGCGCTTGCTATTGGTTTTTGTCTGTGCTTGGAGAGATATTGATATTCACATAGAAAGATTATATATATATATATATATATATATATATATATATATATATATATATATATATATATATATATATATATATATAACCCTACGCTAAGCCGTTTCCTTTTAGGGGAGTGGTTCCATACAATATTAACCATCTGCGTTCGATGAGTTTGTTTGTCATAAGATTGCTATTGTGTTGCGGACAAACACAGTTGAATAATCACCAGGTATCTAATTCACGACCTAGGTCAACATCAGGGCAAGACTGTCAATTGTCCAACATGAAGGTGGGTTAACACATATATATATATATATATTTATATATATATATATATATATATATATATATATATATATATATATATATATATATATATATATATATAGATTGTGTTAGCCATGCTTCGTGTTGTGTAAATGACAGTCTTGCACAGATTGAAAGAATATTCATAAACGTGAATTTCATAAAAGAACCCAATAATAATACTATGAAGATGTTATTGATATTGTGTATTATTGTTCTGAAATTATACCCCAGTCACGTTTAACAATTTATTTGCCATATACACCCGTGTTCAATTGATATTTTCACTGAAATAGCTGAACAAAAGCCATCAATTTGAGTGAATATCTCGCCCGTTATGTTTATTAATCATCTAAAATTAATTAGTTGAAGTCATGGAAAATACTGTAGTAATGGAAGCCGTTACGTAAAATTCGTATTAACATGAAGGCAAAAGCTTTCAGCGAAAATTAATCCAGTATTGCATGCAACGGATCAGCTGCTATTGGTGACATATAAAAGGGTTTTTGCATCGCCAAAAAAAAAAAAAAATAACCAATTTAGTCTGACTAAGTTAGCACGTTCAAAGAATTGGGCTTTCATTTCAATGCAATTAATTTTTCGCAGCGGAATATACAGTATATTGCAAGTGTTGAATGATGAAGTTTTTCGGAGGTACTACATTGACGTGGCACGAATCCATGAATATGCGAACGGGGGGCGTACATCATCAACTTTGTTCAACTTTATGAACGCTAACCTGTATTTGAAACCCTTATAAACTGAAAATTAATACGCATTATATACTCGTAGTTCGGCAAACACTGAGAAATGGATCGGTGATATGTGTTGCGTCAAATCCTTTTTGCGATTAAGACTAAAATGTATTCGAGCTTCTTTGAGTAGAAATATGAAGGGTAGTGAGTGTATATTAATTTTAGAAGATTATTCATATTGAATTTTGTGGCACTTAAAGATTAATGTTACGGGGTAAATTATAGATGAAGCAACGCTCTTTATTTTGATGAATACGTTACTTGGAATGATTTAGGATTAACTGCATCGCATTTCGCAGGAAAGAGCAATTCATCGCTTGATCTCTTCACAGATTTTCAAATGATTTCAGGGGAAATCGTGCTAAAAAATTTATAGGAATTGGTAAAGTTAAAACAGTTGTATTTTCTTAGGTCAGAGAAATGTGGCCACTGCGTCCCTAAGTGTATTTTTACTGAAAAAGAAACAATACTTGTCATTACATCAAAAGACTGAGCATGAATCAGGTCAGCTTTTGTATAAAGTAACCAACTTTGAAAGTAGAATAATGTACTCCACTCTGAAAGATAGACGGTACATGAGCTAAGATAAATTATTCTCAACCCTCATTCTGTCGTAGTGATTTTCGCTGATTTTTTGTCCCTTGCTTCTCGACCCTTGTTCGAAGGCTTGCCAAGAAAACATTTTTATTTCCATTTATTTTTCATCCATATTATTGAAGGGTTTCAGTGGAAATCATATAGAAAATATTAAGAAAATGCAAAGTTAGGAGTCCATTGGATTGGAGTTGTATTTTCACATCTCTGTAGATCATGTTTATATATATATATATATATATATATATATATATATATATATATATATATATATATATATATATATATATATATATATATATATAATATATATATATATATATATATAATATATATATATATATATATATATATATATATATATATGTATGTATGTATATATGTATATGTATATAATGTACAATGTGCTACATATAAGCCACTGATTGTGCTTTAAATCATAGCGGGTACCACTCTACCTCTTTCTATGGTTTAATACCTCCGCTCTCAGCAACACTATACCTCCTTAAAAAAAATTTATTTTCAGTAACCTCTTCCTTGGGAATTTGAACTGACGACCCCCAAAAACTAGTTGATATTGCCTGCACTTATGTATTAACTCACCTCATTCATTGGGGAAGAGGATATAATACATTCAGTCACTGCTTATGAGGTTGAGACACCTTAGTAATATAGTGATGTCCACTGTTTCTAAACAGAAATAAGGGAATTTCTATTTATTCAGTGTTATTTCCTCCGTGACTAAGTGTCAAATAATTCACCTGACATCTCAGTGACTATTATTCAGATTACCAGAAAGGTGTTTGTGTTAGCAGTGATTTTCAAGAGATTTGTACCTCACCGAAAGCTCAGTTGGGAAGAAGATTAATTGCGGCCAAAAATTGATGGTGGACCATACAGAGGGGTAACATCTGAGATAGAGATATGGGTGCAGTGGTACCCGTTTGATTTCGCGCGTGCGCAGTGATATATCTGGTTTCTCTTCTTCTGTGGTCTCTGTGGTTGATTTTAAAACATTAAATATCCTTTAGGGTTTAAAAGGCAGTCTGCAGCTAATTCTGCCTGGTCATGGATCAGGCAGAATGGAGGAAATAAAATAAAATAAAGTTAAATTAAATTAAATAAAATGAACCAATTTGTCTATCAAATATAAACGTAGAGTAGCTTAACTCTAGAATGTCGTCCCTTCTTTCTCGTATTTCCATCATTTGTATACCTGTGTTACATATGTATTATATACAGCATAGGTTAAAGTATATTCAGAATGTTATGAACTGGTTTAGTATCGTCGAGAAAATGGGAGACCATTGGCAAGATGGGTTTCTGAGATGAATATTTCACAACTCCATTTTATAATCAAGTACTAGAATTGTCATGGTATGACTGGAAGTTAAAATCCCTCAAACTTTTTTTATACAAACCAGATTTGCCATGGCATAACGTTAAAATCTCTCAACGCTTAAAGCAAATGAAATAAATAAGTAAATAGAAATTGATAACTACAACAAAAATGATAAAATGCCTCAACATTTAGAGCAAAATAAATAGATAAATAAATAGAAATTAAATAAGAAAACCAGTATATTTTTTCTAGATAACTACAGCAAAGAAGAGGATAGAATGCCTCAACATTTAGAGCAAAATAAATAGATAAATAAATAGAAATTAAATAAGAAAACCAGTATATTTTTTCGACAGAACACAGCAAAGAAGGCGATAAAATGCCTCAACATTTAGAGCAAAATAAATAGATAAATAACCAGAAATTAAATAAGACAACCAGCATATTTTTTCTAGACATAACTACAACAAAGAACACGACAAAACGCCCCAACATAACTACAACAAAGAACACGACAAAACGCCCCAACATTTAAAGCAAAAGAAATAAATAGAAATTAAGTAAGAAGACCAGTATCTTTGATCGAGATACCTACAACCTCCCAGACTGCGAGGACCGGAAAGTCTGCACTCTCGACTCCGAGTTAATGGCCAGATCGATTGATGGGGAAAAATTAGAAATGAATGACAAACACGCATTGTTGTCATGACACATAACATTGCAAGACAAATGAGGCTTGTCAAACACTGGCGAAAGACCATAAAATGTAAAAGACAAACACAGAGGACAGGAACGTGTAAGGGAGCGTTTTATATGTCCACGAATACTAAAAGTATTTGTCATGAATTGCGCAAAGCAAACTTCATATTCTTGCAGTCTTAGTTTTAATGACATATGATTCGAGGATAATAAACCGAACATTTGTATCATTTGGAATTAACGAGTGAAACTACTTCTGCAGTGCTTCGTCTTGTTTCGCAAAGTTACAGTGAGCACACACATATATATACTTATATTTATGTAAATGTATATAATTTCGACTATGTAAATTCTTCGGGGTGTCGAGAACAACTTTTACTTAACCTTGGTTGCAAATATTTTTAAGGTTAATGATCAGATCGCATTAATTAATTAAATTTTCAGAATAGTGAGCTTTGTGTTGCTGATTTTTCTTATGTCTGTCAATATGGTGACAGTGAGATATTGCCCTTTTACTTCCTAGAACTCTTATTATGGGCCAGTAAAGCTTTTCCTCAGAGGTAATGAAAGCAATGAAATAATGTTATATATATTTGTATACTGTATATGTGTGTATATATATATATATATATATATATATATATATATATATATATATATATATATATATATATATATATATATATATTACTAACAGGACCTCGTTCAAACTGGATGGTATCTAGTGGAGATATTTACTTTTTTGAATAAATATCTCCACTAGATACCATCCAGTTTGAAGGAGGTCCTGTTAGTAATTATACTAATGCACGGAACAATTGTGTATGTGATAAAGTTAATATATATATATATATATATATATATATATATATATATATATATATATATATATATGTATATATATATATATATATATATATAATATATAATATATAATATATATATAATATATATATAATATATATATATATATATATATATATATATATATATATATATATATATATATATATATATATATATATATATATATATATATGAGGCTTACTAGTTGTGCTTCCTAGTGCCAAATTCAAACTGATCTCCCACACAAAGGAAACATAATACTCCTCATCACGTGTCCTGTACACGACACAATGACTGACTTCCAAGTCATTAATTAAACGGGGGGATCAACAGCAGGTGTCACAGAATTTTGGGGGGGGGGCTAGGTAGGCGGGGGAGGTGGGGACGGGTTTAGTTACTGAGCACAATTAAATGAGAGAGAAGGAGAGAATTCTAATGATGGGATATACTCGTATTTGCACTAAGCTTTAACAAGTCACTCGTAAAAAAATAGGTAATTAGGTATCTAAAGTACACTTAAGATACACAGTAAAATGTATAATTAAACACATACAACACTGACACAACAAAGTACTTTGTTTTCTATATGAAGGGCAGTAATCATAAATTTATATTAAAGGTATGGTAGGAATATAACTGTAAACATGTCATCTTTGATGCGGTCACATAAACAATTTTTTTAATGGGTTTAGGGTGAAGAAACTTAAAACCTATTTTACATAGTTTCGCATGATAAGGTTTAGGATTGTGTGTACACTAGGGAATTGCGTTAGCAAATGAAAGCTAAGCCCAATGAACCCACTTTTTAGACTACTAACGTGAAGTCATTATTGTAAATTACTTCTTAATTTAGGATGAAAGCAGTTGGAATCGTGTTTTCAGTTATTTATATCATCTTGCCTGTATTACAAATAACATTTGACTATTTAATATTGCAAGGAACGTGAACATTTGTTGATTTGAACCCTCTCATATCCTTAAAAAAATGAGTTAGACATCTTTCGTAACCTTTACTTGAAGATCTAAAAATATTCGTAATTCTGGCACATCATTAGTTCTAAATAGTGTAGGATTGCCATAGGAACCTCCATGTCTCCTTCTCAACCATTACCATTCAAATTGAAATGGCGTTTGAAAAGCGATTGGCCTATCTCACAGTCTGGTTGACCCTGGTTTTTGTGGCTCTTAATTGTTTTCATGCAGCGGAATTATCGTCAGTTTGTGATCTGGCGACACGACAGCATTGCTAAAGGAAGCAGAAGTGTGGGTTTCATAATTCGTCCCTGTTTTGACGAACTAGCACATCGGATTTTTTTTTTTTTTTTTTTTTTTAGTTTTTGAGTTTTACAGTCAAAGAGTTTCAGTTTTTGGTACTCTATAACATCAAAATTTCAGCTATTTGCTTTGTCAGATTTACCAACAAAATTTCCACAAAAGATGAGCTTAATTATAATTAAAGGCTCTGAGTAATATAAAACTCTTTGAAGCCTATTTTCTCAGAATGAGAAAAAAAATGGCTTACCCCAGTTAGTTAAACCTCTGAATGATGAATCTCTTAGAAAAATGTAAAGGGAACATTAGCATTTCAGTTTCTTGGTATCCAGTGCTTTGTTTCAAGATCATAAAGTGAATTGCTGATGTGCAGATATCTACAGTGGCGACAACTTTAAATCCTTAGACCTTGATATGACGAAATCTCTTCACCATGTACTGAACACACCTGAATGTTGAATTTTAGTATAGTATAGTAACCAGTGTTATGTAAATCCCTGTTCACTGATAGTGTCATCTAGTGATTCCCAATCTGATGAGGGTGTTTCATAGGAATAACTATAAGATTTTCGATCTTTGGTTATTGACGGTTTATAACATCGTTCGGAAATGTCACATATAATCTAGATCTCTTGGGAATTTCTCGTCTTATACCAAATAATAATAATATGCTATCGCTTAGTTCCAACTCCGCTAACTAGACGACGTGTTTATCTGAATTTACATATTATGTTGTCGTGTATAATTGATTAGCGAGAGAGAGAGAGAGAGAGAGAGAGAGAGAGAGAGAGAGAGAGAGAGAGAGAGAGAGAGAGGCGGGGGGGATAAAGACAATATCTTCTATTTCATTATGAAGATAAACTTTTCTTTGAACAATTACCACGCGTCCTTTGAAACCTCTAGCCCTGCAGTTTTGCATATCTGATGAGAGAGAAAGAGAGAGAGAGAGAGAGAGAGGGGAGAAATGTTTGAACGTTTTTAATAAATTGAGATATGCAAAAAAAAAATAAATAAATAATGCCGAGACTTAGCATGTAAATCAATACATGAATTAAATAGAAAACTAAATAAAAAGAAAAAAAAAGAACGAGGAAATTCCGTATGCCAAGAGAAGTCCTGATGGCAGAAATAGAAAATATAAAGACGATAGGAAAGGTAAAGGGGAAAATAAAACACATGCCGGAAAGATGATTCTCTCTCTCTCTCTCTCTCTCTCTCTCTCTCTCTCTCTCTCTCTCTCTCTCTCTCTCTCTCTCTCTCTCTTGATTTTTCCTCAAGTTGGGCTTGAAATCCATTCGTCTGCCTGCTATAGATGACTAGTAAATAATTTGTCATTCACAGTGAATTTAAGAACGTACACCTTTCTTACTTCCTGTTATCTTGCAAGCGACCATATTGCTCTCTCTCTCTCTCTCTCTCTCTCTCTCTCTCTCTCTCTCTCTCTCTCTCTCTCTCTCTCTCTCTCTCTCTCTGGATTTGTCCTCAAGTTGGGCTTGAAATCCATTCGTCTGTCTGCTGTAGATGACTAGTAAATAATTTGTCATTCAAATTGAAATTAAGAACTTACACCTTTCTTGCTTCCTGTTATCTTGCAAGCGAGCATATTGCTCTCTCTCTCTCTCTCTCTCTCTCTCTCTCTCTCTCTCTCTCTCTCTCTCTCTCTCTCTCTCTCTCTCTCTCCTTCCTACATTTATAAGCAACCTTGGGAAATACGATACCCTTTAGCACCTCAGCTGGGCCACTGAGCCGTAAATGATGCTCTTTTCGTCCCCCCCTGTTGTCCCTTGTGACATCATCAGCCGCTCGCAATGTCCCAGACCGAATCGAAACTCTGCAGGTATACCTCTTTTCTGGGAGGAAAATCCGAGGGGAAGGATTTTTGTTTTTGTGTGTGTGTTTTTTTTTTTTTTTTTCTTAGTGGGAATTTGAAAAAATTTTCTCTGGAAATTGAAGGTGTTTTCTTGATAAAGCTCGTCGGGGAGATTTGTCAATGTAGGAAATATTATAGTGGTTGTGCTTAGAATTGTTTAGGTGAAATTTTGTGGTTTTAGGTACATATTTATGGATGTTAGTTCATTGTTTGTTTATTTTTGAGGGGATGAGCCTTTTCCAGTTCTTCAGTTAATGCACGCTTGAATAAAACACACACACACACACACACACACACATATATATATATATATATATATATATATATATATATATATATATATATATATATATATATATACATATGTGTGTGTGTTTGTGCGTTCGTGTGTGTACGTGGATGGGGCCTCCGCGATGAATGTTAGGTTGAGACTGCCGGAATTTCAAATTTCAAAACCAGAGTTCCGATGTCAAGTGGAATGTCCAGAGGCGAACCTCTGTTTAATGGGAGTTAATTATGATAATTTTGCGAGAGGGAAATGCACACACACGTGTATACATATATATGTATGTATATGTATATGTATATATATATATATATATATATATATATATATATATATATATATATATATATGTGTGTGTGTGTGTGTGTGTGTGTGTGTATAATTTATTTTAGGGTAACTGCGATGCCTAGAGTCACAGTGAAGAAGAATTCCGTTATTTATATCTTGTAGATTTAAGACACGGCAAATGGTTTTACCATAACTAGGGGTTTTATTACCTACAAATGTTGAGGATTTAGAGGAATTTCATCTCAATCTGATGCAAAGAGAATGTTCTCATCAGGGAAAATAAAATTATCCTTCTTTTTGCATTTCCTTTTCCCTCGTCTCACTTCTTCCTAATGAACACCATATTCTTTGGAAGCTTGAATTTCAAGTCAGTGGCTCACTTGGGCTTGTTCCATATGAAAAGGGTTCATCATCTGACGTCTGATAATAATAATAATAATAATAATAATTCGTCAAATGATAGTCAGCATGCGGAATATGCTTCCGGATAAACTTAATTCCGTGTATCTCGGGGGGCGTACTCTCCCTGAGTTTCTCATTCAGCATCCGTTTCTCTGTAATGCAAATCGTATGCCTCTTTTCTTTACATGTAGGGGAGTGTTCATTTTCTCTC
>JANJGK010000036.1:27991177-28016205 GCA_039081455.1 Macrobrachium rosenbergii
GTCCAATTAAATTATGCAATTAAATCAATCTCTGGCTCTTTGAGTCGGCCCTCAAACGGCTTGAATTCCCGATCTCTGGTGCTCAGAGTTCTCTTTGTGTTATTCGACCGGCACACTCTGGTACGAGTTTAATCCCAAATATATTTCCTCCAACACTTGCGATCCGTAAGAGATCAAGACAATTATGAGTCTCTCTCTCTCTCTCTCTCTCTCTCTCTCTCTCTCTCTCTCTCTCTCTCTCTCTCTCTCTCTCTCTCTCTCTCTCTCTTGGAGGAGGAAATTGTAATGGTTAGATTTAAACTGCCGGGGTTATCGAGGATAGCCGAGTTCTTCCAGAGAAATGAAAAGGTGAAAGTTCAAATAATATTGTATACATGCGTAATATCAATTCCTTTTTAAATAAAGCTAAAAGAGTGATGATAGCGTAAGCCAAGGATAGCAAGATAAAAGATGTTTCCGAAACCTCTAAGTAAGTTGAGGCTCTAAACGATAGGTAAAGTTCAAGACCAGAAAAATGTAAGAACATAGACGGAACTAATAATTCATTTGCTAACACCACAGGAATGAAGACGGGAGGGTCCTGTTTCCGCAATGTTGGGTCAAGTATTCACATCAGGTGTATTGCCAGTTCATTAATATCTTTATCATCCCACATTAGACTCGTGAAGATAGTCTCATCCGAAAGATTACATACTATGAAGACAATCATTCAAAAAATACATTAAATGAGGATAGCATTGCTTTCTGGTGCGAGTTTGAGTTTTGGTATATAATTATTTGTCGTAATTATACAGGCTGAAACTTACTGATAAATACTTGTGTATAACATCTGCAAGACGACACAGGCAGATAGTTGGTTCAAAGAACAGATGCGAACCATCTTTATATCTGAGTTAGCATGTGAGTTACATCTGCATAATTATGTTGTACCCTTCTCTACCCCGCAGAGGGTTAGTGCCGTTAGTGGACCTCACTTGTTGCTATGTAGCCGTTGCTAAAGCGTGTTTGCAGCGCCCCTTCCTCCCTTAGCTGTACCCACTCTTTATACTTTTACTTTACCTCCCTTCCCTCTTCCTTTCTTTAGTCTTGCTGTCCAACCACTGTAACTATTACTTCTCAGAGCAACTGTGAGTTTCCTCCCGGTTCCATCTTTCGATCCTTATGCTTCATCTCATTTATTTGGTAGATCTTTTTATCTCGATGTCAATCAATGCTGACTCTTCTTCCTCACTGTCTTAAAAGCTGCTTGGCCGGAAATGCCCCCAGCGCTTTGGTATTACGCGGGCATCCTTCCATTACATGAAGCATTTACTCCCAAATACCTGTAGGAGACTTCTACTATAATTCTTCCTGTACCATGCTTTAGTTCATCACCCTATTTTCTACGCCTTCTTTTACCATTGCAACCTCATTTTTTGCAACATATTACTTTTGACATTGTTCTTTTAGAAGTGTTCTCAAATCACCCAGTTTCGGTCGCCTCTCATCCAGAAATAATTTTTAGTGAAATTTTTTCTCATCTTCCGTCATCATTTTATCCATAAACGTTTTCATCTCTGGAGACTAGACTTAACCTCATTCTGAGACCAACTTGTTGCAAAAGCCTATTTGTTGAGCCTGCTGACGCAAGTCTCACTTTATAGGTTATGTGTTACTTTTCGCGTGCATTTTCTCTGTTATTTATCTTATCTATTGGTACTTATTTGTTTTTCCTTGTTATTTCTCTGCCGCAGTGTAATCTTCGTTGCTCAATTTCCTTCTCTATGCCGGACTGCTTTCCCCATAACTTTTCCAGCTAGGGTTGTGGCTTGGCTTATAATAATTTTCTTTCTTCGGTCAACCCCTAGTCAGGGTTGCTGTTTTTTAATGAGCCTCCTTCTGCTGTTTCTGTCTTGAACGGCTCATTTCATAAATGTTTTTGTGGATGTTTTACGGATGGATGCCCTTCCTGACTCCAACCTTCCATATTTATCCTGGTTTGGGATCGGCACTGAGTTGAGCTGGCTTGCCTTCCTAGTGTTCTTGGCTTATGATAATATTATCGATAAAAATCATTATCCTACGTGTTCTAGGAATTGCCAGGGGCTTGGATTGCTAATAAATCATATCCTAGGGCAGAAAACTATGGGAACTTTGAACCTCCTGTTAGGGATATTTTCTGTAAATGGTACGAATCCTATTTTCCTGAGATCACTTTGTTGCCCCTGAATGATGCCAGGGAATTAAACATGGGAATCTTTGCCAGTCTGGGAGTTATAACATGTCCTCATTCAGGAGATAAGATAATGTAGAGGCACGCAAGGGGAGAGAGAGAGAGAGAGAGAGAGAGAGAGTTGGGGGGGGGGGGCGACACTGAGAGGGGAATTTACGGAAAATGAAATAATTGATATGAGGATTTGAAATCTGGGAAGAATAAATATAACTTTTTCTCGAAGCAACTTCAGAATTGCATTGGAAATTGTCTATAGGTGTTCATTATGCTTGAAATACACGCCTTAAGTACAGTGTGCATATAGTGTCTTTAACCAGCTGTGTGGTTGATTGCTGATATGCGTGTGTTTAATTTCTAGTTGCATATGGGGTCTTGATAAACAATCGGTATTTGAATTGCAGTAGTTGTCAAAATCACAAAAAGTTATTGCTCACGAATACTTATTCATAGATCAACATGAAGGCCATCCTGGTTTTGTACGAAAGCCTATGAATGACCATGTAGGTTGGATAAGATGGGCTTCGTTCAAATTGTTGCAGCTTTGAACTATCTTAAAATATGTGTAACAGGTGTTAATGAGACATTTCTTCTTTGATCATAAAAAATGCTGAAGAGATCGCTTTAGAAATCACGTGCATGAATATGTGTTCTAGACGTGACCTTTTTCTTCGTTTTTTTTGTTTTTGTTTTTGTTTTTGCATTTGTTTTTGTTTTTCAAAAACAAGTCTATTTCAAAGTCTCTATGATGAAGTGATAATTGTATTATTCCATAATTATGCCATTTCTATGCATAAACTGTACATCGTTTTGATGAGATGAAAGTAACAAACTACTGGTAATATTTATATTATCATGTACCGCAGGGTTAAAAATTGGCATAACTATAGGATAATTAAGAGGATTAGATCTGCTGGTTTCAATAGATCTGCTGAATTGATACCATTTTCTACGCACAAGAGAGCAAAAGATCAGGTACCCTTGTTACGTACGTACTAACACGTTTGAAAGAGTAATAAAGAGTGAACAAACGAGACTAAAAGAGATGTAGCCTACTGCATAAATCCTTATTCCAAATAGTACTCACGTGAGTCTCAGAAAACAAATAGGAGTTATATTCTCGGATATGTATATATATATATATATATATATATATATATATATATATATATATATATATATATATAAGAAATTTTTTATCACACCGTGATTTATGTACAATCATGAAGCTACAAATGTCGCTTAATATCAAATTCACGCTACCTCGGGAATATCCCCGATGGGGAATATATATATATATATATATATATATATATATATATATATATATATATATATATATATATATATATATATATATTATGCATATGTATGAATATATATAATATATAATTATATATATATATATATATATATATATATATATATATATATATATATATATATATATATTATATATACTTATATGTGTATGTGCGTGTGTGTGTGTATGTGTGTATGTATATATGTGTCAGAGAAAGAGAGGCTGAGACGGAAGAAGGGATGCCGATCCTGCCGCCGTTATTTGAACAAGGCATTTCTGCGGCGTAAACAAAATTCCACGGCAGCCGCCATTACAACGAGATTATTCGCTTCCCTCGAATCAAAATCCCATTGATGTTAAAATCCAGTTGTGCTCGTAACAGCCTCCTCCTCTTCCTCCTCCTCCTCCGACAACGACACCGACACCAGACGTTCTCGCCATTACTGGAAACCGACTGACGGCTTTACTGTTTTTCTTATCCTCCCTTTCCTTTCATTCCCCCTTTCTATCAAATATTTGTCCTGGCATTTTGAGGTCTCCTCCTCCTCCTCCTCCTCCTCCTCCTCCTCCTCCACTTCCCGATACGGATACACACAAAACTCGGGAGTATGACAATCCCATTGTGCGATGGCATCCACTCGTGTAATTCTGGAAAGGATTATCCCTCGGCTACATGAAACCGACCTTTTGTTGCCTTCCATAATAACCCTCCTCCCGTCACCTTCAGTACCCCC
The DNA here is from genome assembly GCA_039081455.1 of Macrobrachium rosenbergii. Lineage (NCBI taxonomy): Eukaryota > Metazoa > Arthropoda > Malacostraca > Decapoda > Palaemonidae > Macrobrachium > Macrobrachium rosenbergii. The sequence continues at coordinate 27,995,424 of JANJGK010000036.1, forward strand.
TCCCCCCTTCCTCCAGAGAGGGACCCCTTACTAAGGAACGAGAGAGAGAGAGAGAGAGAGAGAGAGAGAGAGAGAGAGAGAGAGAGAGAAACTCTCCAAGGCCCTTACCTTCGACCCTTCTTCCTCCTTATCTGGACATTTTTTGAAAAGGGTCCGCTCGAACCTTTGAGTGTCTTTTATTTTTTTTTGTCGTCCACCCTCACCCTTGCTGTAACTTCCTCCTCCTCCTCCTCCTCCTTCCGTACACTTGTGTCCGCGTCCTAATCTCTTCTTTTTACTTTGGAGTGGCCCGCATTCACGCAGAACAAATAGAGCGCCGTGGCTTGCCGGGTCATTTCTTCCGGATAATAAAATAAATATATCATCTGGGAAGAAGCCTGAGAGCCCCGAAGTCAGCCCTCGCCATTTTCCAGCTGATGGCGATTTCCTCTCGTCTGTTTTTCTTCCTCTTCTCTTGTTCCGCCGTTTTTTTATTGTCTGCATTATTTATTGATCCCTAACTCTCCTTGTTTTCTTTAATTTTCTGTTATCGCGGTAGCTTCATAATGCCTTCTGCCTCTTGCTGTTTTTAAAATGTTTGCTTCTTATTCCTTCTTTTCTTGCAATTTTCTCTTATCACGTTAGTTCAGTACTGTCCTCTATAAAATCTTCCCCTCTTGTATTTACCTTTTACCTCTTTTGTACTTCTGATTTTTATTCTTTTCTACTACTCCTTTATAAAGCAAATGTAATTGTGGTGTATTTCAGAGTTGTTTTTATTACTTGTTTTATCTCCTCAAGTTATTTGTCATATCCTGATTTGAAAGGCTACTTTTTTTTTACCGTCCACTTATTGATTTTGCTCTTTCGAGTCTATTTATTTATGTTATTTACGTTTATTCAACCTACTGAAGCGAAACCATTTTTAGAATTCTAGTGTGTTTAGATCTATAGACTTTGTAAAATTCTCTCTCTCTCTCTCTCTCTCTCTCTCTCTCTCTCTCTCTCTCTCTCTCTCTCTCTCTCTCTCAAGAAACCCATAGATCCTCCTTTTAACTGCCGCTAGTTCAAGTGGCTTCTACGGCAGCGAAAATGTGCCATTGTTCGTCAAGGTTGTCTGTCGTCCCGAAGAGAGATTTTTGTGACTGGTTAAAGGTCCAGTTTTCACTTCACAACATTAAACGCTTAATCTCCAACCTCGCTGATGTTATGGAAAACTATAGGCTGTTTTGGTCAGAGAGAGGAAAAACACGCTTTCCTTTAACGAAAGGGAAGGGTTTGTTTCTCTGTTACCGAGGTCCGGTTGTTGTTTTTATCTTTTATTATTATTCCTGGGTTGTCGAGGTGAATTTTTAACCCATTATTATCAAAATGAGGCCACGTGAAGTTTGATATGGCTCCTGTCTTTTCCATTTTCCGGTTGGAAAATGCTGGTTCTTAGTTTAATGGAGGGGAATTTACGCTGCTTCTCCTGTTTTCCCTTATCCTGAATAATGATTTTATAATGGAATTGCCACTGCACTTAAGAGTGAATTGCTTAAATGTTGCTTTCGAAATGCTTAGCAAAAATCGACTAAGTTAAAGTCTCCCAGAATTCAGGATGACAGTTACAAAGAGACGATAAATGCAAAGGTGAAAGGAATCTCTCTCTCTCTCTCTCTCTCTCTCTCTCTCTCTCTCTCTCTCTCTCTCTCTCTCTCTCTCTCTCTCTCTCTCTCTCTCGTAGTTGAACTATTAAAATCACATCACTAATCAAATGTATCGTTTCCACAAATTTTTTTTTTTTTTCGACTTAAACTCAGTGCTATTAGGTGACCTCGGCTTTGTTCTTTTAGGACCCAAACTCAAAACAAGGAAAATGAGATAAAGGTGTGTGTATATATATATATATATATATATATATATATATATATATATATATATATATATATATATATATATATATATATATATATATATATATTATATATACATGAATGAATTTTAGCACATCACCGTGATTCATATACAAGCATTAAGCTGCAAACGACCTTTAATATCCAATTCGCTCTACCTCGGAAATAATGTTTTTCATATAGGTTACCCGAAGGGGATTTTTTTCAGTTGATAATAAGTTTGTCGTCTTGTGGGCTCGAATCACGGAAGAAAAGAACTCAGGACTCCAATGACACGGTGTATGTGTGCGGGCATATGTGTGTGTGTACGTATGTATGTATACATGCATTATATATATGTATAAATATAAATATACTGTATATATATATATATATATATATATATATATATATATATATATATATATATATATATATATATATATATATATATATATGTATGACTAAATTCCACACCTACCATGACTATTGAATTTTTTTTTTTTTTAACCTTTATCCGAACTTGGCCTGCCAATATTTTTCATGAATTTGCCTAAAATATTTGACATTTGTTTGGTAGCATGAATTGTATGACAGTTGTGTAGCAGAGAATGTCTAAGGGACGAATTGGAAGAATGAGGAAATGTGGTGAAAAAAAGTCAGCTTTTGTGAAAGAATTGACTAGCTGGCTGAATCCCTCGTTATTTTTATATATCTATGTTGATGGAAAATCCTGTTCAGTAGTTCTGCTGTTTTTAGTTTTCTGTAAAATAAAACTAATGTGCCGGCTTTGTCTGTCCGTCCGCACTTTATTCTGTCCCGCCCTCAGATCTTAAAAACTACTGAGGCTAGAGGTCTGCAAATTGGTATGTTGATCATCCACCCTCCAGTCATCAAACATACCAAATTGCAGCCTTCTAGCCTCTGCGGTTTTTATTTTATTTAAGGTTGAAATTAGCCATAATCGTGCTCCTGGCAACGATATAGCATAGGCTACCCACCTGCCTTGGTTAAAATTTCATGAGCCGCGGCTCATACAGCATTATACCGAGACCACTGAAAAATTGGTCTATCTTCGCTGGCCTTGATTATACGTTGTGGCGGCTGTACAGAAAACTCGATTGCGCCGAAGAAACTTCGGCACAATTTTTACTAGTTTTATGCAGTTAACGTAGGGCAATTCCTTTATCACGTGCTTCATATCCAAGTTTTATGTAACTTTTTTTCTTGAAGAACGTATTAAACCAACAACTATCACTCACGTGTCCTTTGTTGTAGTTCAGGAAAATTTCAGAAAGGCAAATCGTTTCGTATTTTATTTCTCTGTCGTTAGTGAAGAATTGCCTTAATGAGGACGCGTTTAGTATTTTGTTTCATTCCTGAACTGCGGTTAAGGTCATAAGATATTATAAAGTCCGCCGAAAAAAAAAGTTTTGCCGTTAATGTGGATATCAATAGCATGGTAATATTTTAGGCCCAGTGTGTAAGGCCGTAATCATTGCTAATTAGCAGTTGCACTTCAATGAATTTTAATGACTGGTAATTAACTGTCTGATTACCTAGATTTCAAACATGCGATTCCCAAAGATAAAGAATATTTTATCGTGATCGGATAAATGCAGCGTAAATATGGATTTGAACAGCTGATTAACACTGTAAAGCTTTCCCAAAATTGCTTTTTTATTCAAATAATTGCATCCTCTTGATTTCAAAAGTAGAGGTAGAGTTTTCATATTACTTCATGAAACCAATATCAGTTTTCATTTTTTACAAACACGGATGCTTACACACACACACACACACAGACATGCACACACACACACACACACACACACACACACACACACACACACACACACACATATATATATATATATATATATATATATATATATATATATATATTATATTATATTATATATTATATAAAGAAGTAAACTATAAAACAATGCCAGTAGACATATCATCAAAAGTCTTACAAGTATATATTCATATATATATATATATATATATATATATATATATATATATATATATATATATATATATATATATATATATATATATATATATATATATATATATATACTGTATATTTAAGGAAGTAAACTATAAAACAATGCCAGTAGAATTATTAAAAGTCTTACAAGTATATATTCATATATATACTGTATATTTAAAGAAGTAAACTATAAAACAATGCCAGTAGAAATATCATTAAAAGTCTTACAAGTAAACAAGGATCAAAATGTAATTTCAAAATAAGTAACCAGAGGCTGCTTACCATGTCCGTATATGAAACATCATTCAAGAAAATAGTCAAATTGAAACTGATTAAAAGATTAACCGGAAAACTTTAAAAGATTCAATTCTAAGAAAAAACTGGATTAACAGAAATGAATCCATTTGTTAAATATTAGAAAAGATGTACGGAAATATGCGGTATACAATACCAAAATAAATTGAAAGGTAAGACAGAAAAAAATAAAATAAAAAAATTATAAGGTAAAAAGCAATAATTAGAGGTCACAGCATATATATCAGACGAGATTTGCATATCATTAAATGTAAAAAAAAAATCCAGCAGCCCCCCCCCACCAATAAAAGGATAATAATCCCATAATAATAGAAAAATAAAAGGAAAGCAGACACTGATTTCCAGGTTAAAATATGATGGACGAACGTGACATACGCAGCCCATAAAGTGAATTATCCGCCATATCTTTTCCCCTCGTAAGTATTCCGAAGCACCTCGGCCCCGCCCTTGGCTCTTCCGCCGGGGCAATAATAACCCCGGCCAACTAGGAGAATGAATCCTCCCCTCACGCACAATGGGATTATTAGGCCGGAAATAAATCCCAGAAAGCTTACCCTCGCGAGAGCTGTGATAAAACGCCGTAATTCCCTGCCAAATGACAGGGTTTTAACCCAGTGGCAGCAGAGGCAGAGGCAGCGGCAGCGGCAGCATCGTCTGCCAGTGGTGGGTCTTGGTTTGTTTCTGGTTTGGCTTGGTTTTCTCCCCCTGTTGCTACCGTCGCTTTTTTTTTTTTTTTTTTTTTTGCTTTTGGTTTTTGTTTTCTGTGTTGGTACCGTCGCCTTTTGCCTATTATTTTTTTCCCTGTTGCTAACGTCGCCTTTTGTGTCTTTTTTGTTTTTGTTTTCCCCTTTGTTGATACAGTGAACTTTTTTGCCTTTTGTTTTTGTTTTTTCCCTTTTGCTACCGTCACCTATGTTTTAGCCTTTAGGTTTTTGTTTTCTCAGTGTTGCTACCGTCGCCTTTTGCCTATTATTTTTCCCTGTTGCTGACGTCGCCTTTTGTGCCTTTTTATTTTTGTTTTCCCCCTCTGTTGCTACCGTGAACTTTTTTGTCTTTTGTTTTTGTTTTTTCCCTTTAGCTACCGTCGCCTCTTCTTTTATTTTTTTGCCTTTTTTTTTTGTTTTCTGTGTTCCTACCGTCGCCTTTTGTGCATTTTTGTTTTTGTTTTCCCCCTGTTGCTACCGTGAACTTCTTGCTTTTTGTTTTTGTATTTTCCCTTTTGCTACCGTCGCCTTTTTTTACCTTTTGTTTTTGTTTTCTGTGTTGCTACCGTCGCCTTTTGTGCCTTTTTGTTTTTGTTTTCTCCTGTTTTTGTTTTCCCCCCTGTTGCTATCGTGATTTTTTTACCTTTGGTTTTTTGTGTTCTCTCTGTTGCTACCGTCGCCTGCTTAGACTTTTGTTTTCGTTTTTCCCCTTTTGCTACCCTCGCCTTTTTTGCCTTTGTGTATTTGTTTTCTCCCTCTTACTCCCTTATATATATGTATATATATATATATATATATAAATATTATATATATATATATATATATATAATATATATATATATATATATATATATATATATATATATATATATATAGTATATATTTGCATATACATGTATATATACACTATATATGTGTATATATATATGTATATATACATATATGTGTATATATATATATATATATATATATATATATATATATATATTATATATATATATATATATATATATATATATATATATATATATATATATATATATATATATATATGCAGTACATAAATAGAAATCGTTAGCTAAATAGCGGAAATGCTAACAACAAAATTCCCTGAGAGAGAGAGAGAGAGAGAGAGAGAGAGAGAGAGAGAGAGAGAGAGAGAGGAGAGAGAGAGAGAGAGAGAGAGAGAGAGCAAGCCATATTTTCACGTCCCCTGCATCCTCTCCTATCGCCATTATGGAGACGTGTTAGTTGAGATATACTAATGGATTATTCTCCGAATGATTCCACCGGGAAAGTAAAAGGCCAGTAATAGGATTATTCCTGATTCCGAGGGGACATTAAAGAGCAAATATAGGAGACTGTTTTAGCATTGAGAGGAGGTTGCGTAAATTCTCTTTGCCATCGATAATTTCCATTTGCGAATACTAAAATGTGATGGAATTCTCAAATAACTGAGGATAAAGAATTTCCACCGGTGTCTGATATTTTGGATTATCTTTCCATGGTGCAAAAGTTTGAGGTGATAATCGTGACTTGGGAATGAAAAGGGTTAGGTTGTAGATGACATCAGCAGTTTCTTTCATTTGAGTGCTAAAATATCACGACACTTATATATCTTGGAAATCTGATTAAACTCTTACATTAAAATGATTGAACAGATTAACCTTCCAGTAGTCTTTATGCTTGCCAATAAGGTAGAGGTCTTCAGATATATTCGCATCCAACTTTCACACGCACACACACACACACACACACACACACACACACACACACACACACACACATATATATATATATATATATATATATATATAGTATATATATATATATATATATATATGTGTGTGTGTGTATTAGAAATAATAATGTCGGTTTTAGTTTTCTGTAAAAGAAAACTATTGTGGCCGGCTTTGTCTGTCCGTCCGTACTTTTTCTGTCCGCCCTCAGATCTTGAAAACTACTGAGGCTAGATGGCTGCCAATTGGTATGTGATCATCAAACACCCCGAATTGCAGCCCTCTAGCCTCAGTAGTTTTATTTTTTTAAGGTAAAGTTAGCCATAATCGTGTATCTGGCAACGATATAACATAGGCCACCACCGGGCATTAATTAAAGTTTCATGGGCGGTGGCTCATGCAGCATTATACCGAGACCACCGAAGATAGCTCGTTTTCGATGGCCTTGATTATACGCTGTAGTGGCCGTACAGAAAACTCGATTGCGCCGAAGAAACTTAGGCGCATTTTTTTACTTGTTTTTGATAGTGTACACCCAGAAATCCTTTCCTGGCATAGGTTATGTTAAATAATTAATAACTGATGAAAATATCTGGAATAAATATAGTACATTGAAACTGGATATTACCGAAAGTAAAAGACATTTTCAGTGAAAACTACAGCAGTTGTTACTAGCAGCTGTAACCTTTCAAATGCTAGTTTGAATTATCTTCTTTTTAAGCAAGAGGGAGTTCTGAAAAACTTTATTAAATAAATGTCAGTACAAATAACACCACTGTAATGAGCATCACAAAAACCTGTCAAATAACACTGATTGTTTCTGTAAATTCTCTCTCTCTCTCTCTCTCTCTCTCTCTCTCTCTCTCTCTCTCTCTCTCTCTCTCTCTCTCTCTCTCTCTCTCTCTCTCTCTAGTGGAAAGCGTTCGTTTTCGATGTCTGGATCCTGCTAGCATTAACGCCAGTAGTTTCTTACGTAAAATGCTGAGGTAGATAAGTCTCACCTTTACTGGGAGACGTTTTCGATGTCAGAAGTTCTCCTCCACGGATAATTGGCAGGCAAATTACCGTCAACAATCCCCAAATAGCCTGGCCCAATCGGCACATCATTTGCAAGGTAATTGCCCCTTTATGGAACTTGCTCTTAGTTTGAACTCCCCTCCTGGGAATTGGCTCTCGCTTACTCACATGCTCAAGTCGGGGATATCCATTCGTAAATTTATGTGTATTTCTTGGTTAATCAACTTGTTAGGTATTCTGTGTAGAGAGACGATGCACGACTTTTTAATAATTATATTTTCCTGATGAGTGGTAATGGTTCTGCTTCCACGGAAATCATGCGTTGATCAGTATAAGTATATCCTGTATTATTTTTTATTGATATATATATATATATATATATATATATATATATATATATATATATATATATATATGTATGTATGTATGTATGTATGTATGTATGTATGTATGTATGTATGTATGTATGTATGTATGTATATACACACACACACACACACACACACATATATATATATATATATATATATATATATATATTATATATATATATATATATATATATATATATATATATATATACATAAGAGGGGTCTCTCCAAGAGGAGATTAAACAACAACTTTTTCTTTTAGAATATAATTTTCACATCCTTACGTAAATAAAAAATTTTCCTTCCAGTGTGATATGTCCCACATCACCAATACTCATTGTTTTATCCTGGAACAGAAACACATTTTAAAAATATTTTCATCCTCGCTGCCAACATCAAAAAGCTATTCAATATAATATGCACGGTAGCTTAAGCTGCGCTCGTCAGGGATCCAGTGTCTGAAACCTCGTTTGAACATTACTAAGCGCTGAGATGAACTTGAGAAACGAGGTTGAGTTGTGGATTTCTCAACACTTCCCTACACACTTGCTTTAGTTTGCTCATGAGTCCTGATATTTCAGTAGTGAACTTAAGTAATTGTTTTGATTGCTTTTTCTCCTCGTCGGACATTCCGTACAATGCAGTAGATTCACTACAGTCGAACAGATTTCAAAAAACGTTGTTGAGGGCGTTGTCTCACATACTTCAAAGCCAAAGGACATCATTCTCCTGGAATCCTAATGTTTGCGGGACACGTACAGGACAGCTCCAGTTCCCATCTGCTTGTAGGTAAATAATTATTTGTAAGGTAACCGGAAGGAGCCATTCCTCCCTCCGATTGTATGTTGGAATTTCCATTTTTTTTTTTTTTGTCCAGTTCTCGTTGTGTGCTTCATCACACACACACACACACACACAGTACATATATATATATATATATATATATATATAATATATATATATATATATATATATATATATATATATATATATATATATATATATATATATGTGTGTGTGTGTGTGTGTGTGTGTGTGTGTGTGTGTGTTTAAATAAAAGTATGAATGTGGCATTGACCATTGTGTCGCCCCTCCCTTGGAACCACCTCTACAAATGGATACGCCTTACTGCAATGAAGTATATATATATATATATATATATATATATATATATATATATATATATATATATATATATATATATATATATATGTAATTATATATATGTACACATATATATACATATATATGTAATTATATATATAATATTTAATATATATAATAAATATATATACATATATATATATATATATATATATATATATATATATATATATATATATATATATATATATATATATCTTCTTCGTTTTAACGTGCTTTTATACCCATTTTTTATATGGGGTAAGCACGGTGCCTTCTTTGAAGGACTTTGATTTGGCGGTGGGGTAGGCCTGTAACCTCGACCGGCTGCCCTGCCTGACATCGCTTAGACCCCGGTACCGAACGTGTACATGTATTACCGAAACCCCCCGCTCCCTTTCTCCCAGCAGCACGAGGAGAACTGGGCGGGTAGTCCGACAGTTCGAGACGTGTGAGGTGTCTGTTATGTTTTTAGAAGATGTTGGAGTGGCTTTGTTTATGTGTGTATTAGTCTGTAACATCCATTTGCTTTCAGCAAACCTATCCGTTGATTACATACGTAATCCCGGGATGTCTACACGGATAGCAAAGTTTCCGCCTCTGACTGGTCGGCTGCGGGGATTGAACCCTCGCCACAGGCTTCTATGAAGTCTGTGGTTGCCACTCTACCAAGCAAGCCATCGAGGCTCTATATATATATATATATATATATATATATATATATATATATATATATATATATATATATATATATATATATATATATACACACACACTAATTTGAGAGGAGAATAAACTAAAGGTCACTTCAGATCCCAAGACAGCTTTGTCTTGTACTCGGTCGACAATAAGTGGCTCCCGGATCGCCCACTTGTAAGGATTTGGTTGTTTGACATTATTAACTGAAGTCCCAACGGTATGGGGGAACACAGGTAGTGAAGAGATAATTGGACCGCCAGCCTCCTGGGTAATCGAAATAGTTCCTGATTAATTTGTCTCAGTTTCTTAGGTTTGTTGAATTACGTTCATTACGAGTTCACTGTTTGGAATGTAGCGGAAAATTTGACGGGTATATGAAATATAATTTACCTAAGGGTGGGTGGTTAGACGATTACTGTCGTTGTTGAGTGCGAAAAAATAATATTTTGCAGTTATGGACTACTCCCAAAAAGCTTATGAAATGCGTAGAGTGATATATTCTTGTGGACATAAGGTTGTATAAACATAAATTTCCCCCCAAATTTTAGAAAATGCGGACTTATGGATGCATGAACATAAATTTCATATGCTGTACATTACATGTACAGTTTGAAAGAAAATAAAACTATGTTTACTCTCCAGTCACCAAGAGGATGAATTCTTGAACTCGAACTGGGGAACTTGTCGATTAAAACATAAAAAAGGCCACATAATTCATGTCAACAATTACATTTTTATCAACATTAAGCTGACAGACATTTGTCTGGAGTAGAGGGCGAGATAAACAAATTTTTAATCATTTAGTTAATATTCTACATTTTGGTATCTGAAATAGAATTTTCTAACACAGAATCCTTTTATTTATAGATGTCTTCTCTTAATGTCTTTCAGGCTAGTGCCAGAAAATACCTACAGACAATGAATTATCTTTAAAGATAAATTTTGAATAAATGGATTTTAGGAACCTCCTTAAGCAAGTAACAAATCTCTCTCTTTCTCTCTCTCTCTCTCTCTCTCTCTCTCTCTCTCAACTTCCGGTTTCTCAGCAAGTCTTTAGAAAAGAGATTTCTAGTTTACATTTTATTCACTCCAATAGAAGCTGGTACCCATTTTCATATGGGAGGGCAATTGGGCTGGAATGATCTGTACGATCTGACCTGGAAAAACGTGAGCCGGGCATTTGACCATCTGCCAAGGCTATGTGTATATATATATATATATATATATATATATATATATATATATATATATATATATATATATATATATATATATATATTAAGTACCACATAACAGTGGATCGTTATTCTTTACTTACTGAACCTTGGATGAAATTCATATTAAAAGGAGTTCCTAACCCTTATCCCGCAGAGTTCCCATCAGCAGCTCGTTTATTTCCCATACACATTATGTATCACTATGGAACAAGCCCACAGGGGCCATTGACTTGAAATTCGTGCTTCCATAGAATATGATGTTCATTAGGGAGAAGTAAGAGGAACTAGAGGGAAATACAGAAAGAAGGGATACCATTTATTAAAAAGAAAATGACAGAAATATGAGCGAATTTAGATAAGAAGATATGCTGCGAAATAAATACATAACCCTGGGAGTCCTCCGAAGGGGGGGTTAGCGCCGTCAGTGCACCTCATGTGGTTCACTGTAAGCATTACTTTAGGGTCTTTGCAGCATCCCTTCGACCCCTTGGTGCAACTTCTTTCATTCCTCTTACCGTGCCTCCATTCAAATTTTCTTTCTTCCATCTGACTTTCCACCCTCTCTAACAATTGATTCATAGTGCATCTGCGAGATTTTCTCCAGTTACAGATTTCAAACCTTACTGTCAATTTCCCCTTCGGCGCTGAATGACTTCATAGGTCCCAGCGCTTGGCCTTTGGCCTAAATTCTATAATCTATTCTGTAACACTGGGAATCAGATTTTCTTCTACACACTTGCGAACCTTTTCAAGCCTAGGAAGAACCCAGAGGCAGTTCCCAGACGGAGAGTCCATACAGGCAGCCAGTTCCCTTAACAGAGCAATTAACTTGCCAATGATGTGCCGATTTGGTCCAGCTATTTAGGGTAGTTGGCTCCAATTTACCTCCCAATTACGCTCGGAAGAGGACGCTGAATGAAACCTCTCAGATTGAAGACGTGCTACTTCTACCCTGACGGTAATTCAAGGGAGAGCTCAGTCTCTGCTTAATTGTGATTCCGAAACTACACGGCAAGGATGAGTGTTAAGGCTTCAAGAAGATTGTGGGACCGATTCGAAGATTTTGCTTAGGTATTACCCTGTGCAACAGATGACGAGAGAGAGAGAGAGAGAGAGAGAGAGAGGACGTACTGCTATGTATGTTGGTTTATTTCTGGAGGTTATTTGCATTAATAACTCACGGGCGTAGGAATTACAATAATTAGTAATTGTCACATTAAATATTATAGTCAGTATTTCGTACATTCAATTCTGTGACTATAATAATTGGTTACAACTTTCCTTTGTGGAAAGCCTTATCAGTCGTATATTCTATGTACTCTATGAGATTTATAGACAGTCCCATTAAAGACTGCGTTGAGTGGAATGAAACTGGCAAATAAATTTCTAGCCTCGGTTTTAAAAAGCGAGTGGCAGTCGGGAAATTTTATTGTCATGATCTGATCTGCCAGAATGTAAATCTTGCTCTATTCCAGTAAAGGAAGTGCAAATGATCTAAAACAGGTTGCACTGATTTCATCACTGTTGTAAATGTATGAGGCCTTACGAACAATACCTAACTTACGTGTGTCATTTACTGAAGCTTTCATTAGAGATGTTTGCTCAAAAGTTAGATGTGAGTCAGAAGTTACATCTAGAATAGTTAAAGCTTCAGACTCATTCAGCAAGGTTCCATCCACCTGAAGGGGGGGAAGGGGTGGGAAATCTGTACGAGATCTGCTAATCAGTAGTGTTTCCGTCTTTACTGGAGTTCAGCCTCATACCCCACCGACTACACCATTCCCTGATCCGGTCCACGTCCCCATTGAAGCTGAGGGTAGCTTCATTTCTCATAAGTGAAGACTTTACTACATCCACAAGCCTTGCATAATCGGCACACTGAACAATCTTGTTTTCCAGGCCAACAACCATATCACTTATATACATTAAAAATAACAATGGACCAGGAACGTTACCCTGTGGAACTCCAGATACAATAGGTCTTGGTTCACTAAAGATCCCGTCCACAGCAACTCGCTGCTGTCTATATGTAAGGAAATCTTGAGGTAATCCTAAAATATATCCACCCACTCCAAGATTCTGAAGTTTATAAATAAGTACCTTGTGATTTACCAAATAGAAAGCAGCACTAAAATCTATTTGGATTATTCTGCACTCAAAACCCTTATCAAGGTTCCCTTGCAAATGGCATGTGAAGTCTAAGAGAGCATCGCAGGTACCTAACTGCATCCTGTATGCATATTGACTGCCAGCTAACAATCCTTTAGATTCCACATACTTATATAGTGGCTTAAAATGAGTTTTTCAGCAACTTTGGAGAGTAATGGGAGAACAGAGATTGGCCTGTAGTTACTGTATATATATATATATATATATATATATATATATATATATATATATATATATATATATATATGCGCGAAGGATAAGAATTTACATTGTATTTCATAAAAATAATATGAATTTTCATTTTGTCTCCTACTTGCGATCTCTCTCTCTCTCTCTCTCTCTCTCTCTCTCTCTCTCTCTCTCTCTCTCTCTCTCTCTCTCTCTCTCTCAAAATAAGATAAACTTGTGGGGCTTTCGAATTGTGCTTTTATCAACTGAAGTCCTACATGACATGGGGAAAGGTGGAATCGAAGAAAAAATTACGCTCTTCAGTGATAAGAACGACTTACGTGATTTGTCAATATCATAATGCCTTTTAGACTATAATTGAGATCTCCACATATACCTGTCAGGTAAGGATTCCTTTGGTTTCTTCACACGTTCCAAGGTAGAAAGGGACTGTTGGGAATGTCTATGTAATTATTGGTCGTTGCCATCAAAGTAGAATTTGGCTTCACTTCATCATTTCACATTGAGTTTTCGACGAAGGAAAATTACATTGTAGTTCAAGAAATGCTGGAATGAATTTATGTATGTATGTATGTATGTATGCATTTCCGTCATGTGCAGATTCTGAAAGATTTTCTGTTTCAGTGATTTCTTAATACATTTGTAATATAATAAAAAATATACACATATAAGTAAAATCGAGCCCCTGAAACGTTACAACGATATGGCATATGAAGCATAACAGAATTTCATTTACTGTTAAAATATCCCAGAACGATATTTCTCCTAAGTTTCAAAGTTTATACTATAGTTGATACTATACTCTTCATGAATGAAGGTCAGAGAAGCACTACACTTTTACTAGGAAATGGTATTTCTTAGTTTATATGAATTCAGAACATTATTTAACCATTGTTGGCGTTTGGCGTTTTTGGACTTACTGCCGTTCGTCGTTAATCAGCGACCAGTATGCCGGCTTGTATATATATATATATATATATATATATATATATATATATATATATATATATATATATATATATATATATATATATATATATATATATATATATATATATATATATATATACGTGTGTGTGTGTGTGTGTCTGTGTATGTGTGTATAAATGTGTATATGCATTATATATAGATGTGTATGTGGATATATATATATATATATATATATATATATATATATATATATATATATATATATATATATATATATATATATATATATATATATATATAGAGAGAGAGAGAGAGAGAGAGAGAGAGAGAGAGAGAGAGAGAGAGAGAGAGAGAGAGAGAGAGAGAGAGAGAGAGAGAACAGAAATATACGGCAGTAGTTAAGTAAATAAGACACATATGTCGTGATTTTTTCCAGTAAACTCCCTCGAATATTGAAGCGTATACGAGTCAGGCATCGGGAACCAATTCCCGGAGTGGGAATTCTTATGGGAACAAGTTCCTACAGCGGGGTAATTAACTTGCCAATGATGTGCCGATTGGGCCCGGCTATTCAGGACAGTTGAAGCCAATTTGCTTTGCAGTAACCCTTGGGAGAGAATGCTGGCTTCAGGAGCGTTCCGATCGAAGCCCAGTCTTAAGTCGACTCAAACGGCTTTGCTGTGGCTTAAGAACATACTCTGTTTAAAGGTAATTTCGAAGCTAAATAGCCAGAATGACTATAACATGGCTCCAAGATATCAGGAAACTTCGTTGTACGATTTGACCTCGTATAATACAGAAAGAGAGAGAGAGAGAGAGAGATGTTGGCATTCATCCCTCAAAAAATATCATCCAAATATTCTTCTAAAGGATTTTCTTATGCCGTGTAATACAGAGAGAGAGAGAGAGAGAGAGGCGGGCAATCATCCTCCAAGAAGTATTTTCCATAGATTTATTATTCTAGGGGATATTCTTATGCATTATAATACAAAGAGAGAGAGAGAGAGAGAGAGAGAGAGAGAGAGAGAGAGAGAGAGAGAGAGAGAGAGAGGTGGGCAATCATCTTCCAACATAATTTCCATATTACTTTTCACGGGGGTTTTCTTATTCCGTATAATACAGAGAGAGAGAGAGAGAGAGAGAGAGAGAGAGGTTGGGGGGGTGGTTGGAATCACCCGTCTAAAAATAATCTTATTTACATTCTGAAATATTTATCTGGGTCCAATTATTTTATTAGCTGCCACAATGCATCTATCACAAATACTACTATTTACTTACAGCTTAGCAGAGCACACTCAAAAGCCACATAGATTCGTAACTATGTCAAATAACTTACAGCTTCGACATTCATGGCGCGAATGGCAATGGAAAAAGTTTATTAGGCCACTTTATTCTGAGTTGACAGAACAACATGTGAGAGTTCCGAAGCATTAGACCATTTCAGATAAATTTTTTTTTTGTTATACCAACTCTATACGTTTTTTACTTTTAATGTTTGAGCTGCAAATTATATATTATTTTCTTGGCTAGATTGTGAAGATTTTCAAGTTTTAAGAAATTAGGGGGAAGATATGTATGAAGATTGCTTGTACATTTTGTGTAGGACATTCTCTGTATTAAAAGCGCCCCTTTTCAGCGTATTTTCCTTGTTGGAATCTTCTTATTCCTGTTATCTGTAATGTAAGAGATTGGCCTCTTGTACGAAACTATATTCGCACGCACAAATGCTCACATGTAAACGGGAGCATGTATGTATATATGTATATATATATATATATATATATATATATATATATATATATATACGTATATATATATATATATATATATATATATATATATATATATATATATATATATATATATATATATATATATATATATATATATATAATGGTATTAATTCATTCACAAGATCGTATCCATTGATGCTGGATCTGCCATTCCACTAATACAGTATTTCCCAGATAATAGTCACTCATGTAGTTTAAAGCTGTAAATGAAACGAAAATAACCGGAGCCCAAAAACCAAAGCATCGTTCGAACCGTTTACCCACCGTCGATGACTCTCTTCCTGGTACATTATGCCATTTGTAGGTAGGCAGGGGACAGTGATTTTTTTTTTTTTTTAGTTAACTTTCTTACTAACGTCTTATATCTCTGAGATTGATCTCTGGTCTTTTGTTGTTGAGACTTGTTAACCACTAAGCTACGAGGCCTCTCTCTCTCTCTCTCTCTCTCTCTCTCTCTCTCTCTCTCTCTCTCTCTCTCTCTCTCTATATATATATATATATATATATATATATATATGTGTGTATATGTATATGTATATATATACATACACACATACATACATACATACATACACACACGCATTCATATATATATATATATATATATATATATATATATATATATATATATATATATATATATATATATATATATATATAAACTTTCAGTATTGGACCTAACATAAGGCTCTCTTTCGTAATCATAACAAAACTTTAACTTGTAAAATTACCAAATGTATAACCAACATATTTATGATGAAACTTTAATAACTGCAATCACGATATGGACCTTCACCTAGCATAGAAACTGTTTTATTATAATTATAGGAAACTAAATCGCACTATTACCATACGTATAAAATAATGCTTGAATCTGCTGAACTCCCATCCTTGTCTCCTCAAGAGACACGAATCCAGCATTAGAATACCGACGCCTCCTCTTCATTTTCCTTGATAAAATACCGAAGGCTAAAGTTACGCTGCGCAGACTTGTTTTTCGACTTTTATCTTATCTCGCACTATGTCATCATTATCCTCCCCTCACGTGAAAGATGGCAATTTATAGCCTTAAATTATTTGTCGTGTGGGAACTATCTTTTTCAGGTTCTCTAATTTTTGTAAGAAGTACATTTTTCAGCGGTTCACTAGATTTAGCGTTGTTTTAGGTGTCTTTTAACATACATTTTTTTTTAAATACGTTCAGGAACTCTTATGCAAGATTTTATCGATGGAAGAAAGATGTTTTGTTGATTCTTTTGAACGCATTCTAGTGAACTGATGTTGTTATTATTATTATTGCTACTACTACTACTACCACTACTACTACTACTACTACTACTACTACTACTACTCAAAAGATGAAACCTATCCAGATGGAACAAGCCCACAGGGGCCACTGGCTTGAAATTCAAGCTTCCGAAAAATATGATGATTCAAATATATCACCAGAAAAAAAAGATCATATCATCTCCTTGTTTAATAGGTATTTTTCTCATTCCTTTCAAACGTATTGTCCTATTTATCAACTTCAACTCTACTTGTTCGGTATTATTTCATCCTAGGGAATAAAATGTCTTATCAGGAGGAGACACGAGAACATCAAGCATTTAAAGAACGAGTCATACATTTTTGGAAATCCTCAGATTTAGGATTGCGAACGCAGGGAGCATCACGGAAATATGAATGGAATTCAGCAGTTCCCTTATAGTATCAAATTTGTAAACAAGGGACGCATAACATAACATCGGCTTCTGCAATAAATTGGTTTTTGTTGCTTGACTTTTTAACCGTTCCTGTAAGTTGTGTTTTCTATTTTTAAGGCTTGAGCGATAGATAGATGTAGAGAGAAAGATTTGTTAGGGTAATTTTTCGGTGCATTCAGCCTCAACATTCACTTCCGTACACTTCAGTTTTAAAAAGAAGTCTTGATATTTTCATTGTCAGAAACGACACAACAGCCTCCAACCATTTTGCTTATTGTCACGATATGTAAAACTACCACTGCTCGTGGCTTTCTAACTTGTACTGTAGCATGTACTCGACGGTTCTTGTGTTGAGCCACTTGTTTCCCCTTTTTTTTTTTTTTTTAGTTTTCTGTAAAAGAAAACTACTGTGCCGGCTTTGTCTGTCCGTCCGCACTTTTTCTGTCCGCCCTCGGATCGTAAAAACTACTGAGGCTAGAGGGCTGCAAATTTGTTGATCATCCACCCTCCAATCATCAAACATACCAAATTGCAGCCCTCTAGCCTCAGTAGTTTTTATTTTGTTTAAGGTTAAGGTTAGTCATAATCTTGCTTCTGGGCCGAAAGATAGATCTATTTTCGGTGGCTTTTATTTTAAGCAGTACAGAAAACTCGATTGCGCCGAAGAAACTTTGGCGCTTTTGTCACTTGTTTTATTTTCGTATTCAGTATGAAGTATTTTGCTAGTGAATCACTAGGGATTAAAATACTGCTCTTGGAAAATGTCAGGCATGACTTCCAGATACTCTGGTAATGTTATTCTCCAACAGTCTTTCACTTGTAATTGTTTTAATGGGAAAATAGATCCAGGCATCTCAGCTTTTTTCTTAAGCTTCGCGTCGTTTTGGCTAATCATGCTTATTTTAAGTTCACCTTTGATGATGACGACAATGCACGTTGACACTCAGACTTTTTGCATACAAAATTTTTTTTAGAATATTTCGTACAAATCAACATAATTAAGGTAAGTAAATGAAACATAAAGCCTTGCACAGGAAAGTAACCCTTATAATAGAATCCTACGATTATAGATTAAAGAAAATACTGTAATTTTCACATATTCGTATAATTAGTTAAACTTTTATTTTCCGAGTGGGATATCATCTGCTTTTAAAGTAAAATAATATTTCGGATTACATCATGAAATTCAAACTTAATTTTTACATACTCGTTTAATTACAATTTAGTCTTCTTTTTTTCAAATGCGATATCATCTGCTTTTAAAGTAAAATAATATTTTGCGATTATATCATCAGTTTTCTCATGCGTAATTACAATTTAATCTTTATTTTCGAATGCGATATCAGATTATTTTCCGAATTGGATATCAGATTATATTTTGAATGGGATATCAGATTATTTTTCGAATGGGATACCAGATTATTTTTTGAATGGGATATCAGATTATTTTTCGATCTGGACATCAGATTATTTTTTTTAATGGGATATCGATTATTTTTTGAATGGGATATCATTTGCTTTTAAAGTACAATAATATTTGGTGATTATATCATAATATTTGGTGATTATATCATCAAAATCAATCATAATTTTCACATATTTGTGTCATTACAATTAAGCCTGTATGTTTGAATAGGATATCAGATTATTTTTTGAATGGGACATAAGATTATTTTTTGAATGGGACATCAGATTATTTTTTGAATGGTATATCAGATTATGTTTTGAATGGGACATCAGATTATTTTTTGAATGGAATATCAGATTATTTTTCGAATGGGACATCAGATTATTTTTTTAATAGGATGTCAGGTTATTTTTGAATGGGATATCAGATTATTTTTCGAATGGGATATCAGCTTATTTTTTGAATGGGACATCAGATTATTTTTTGAACGGGACATCAGATTATTTTTTGAATGGGATATCGGATTATGTTTTGAATGGGACATCATATTATTTTTTGAATGGGATATCAGATTATTTTTTGAATGGCATATCAGATTATGTTTTGAATGGGATATCAGATTATTTTTTGAATGGTATATCAGATTATTTTTTGAATGGGACATAAGATTATTTTTTGAATGGGATATCAGATTATTTTTGAATGGGACATCAGATTATTTTTCGAATGGGACATCAGATTATTTTTTTAACGGGACATCAGATTATTTTTTGAATGGGATATCAGATTATGTTTTGAGTGGGACATCAGATTATTTTTTGAATGGGACATCAGATTATATTTTGAATGGGACATCAGAGTATTTTTTGAATGGGATATCAGATTATATTTTGAATGGGACATCAGATTATGGGATATCTGATTATTTTTTGAATGGGACATCAGATTATTTTTTTGAATGGGACATCAGATTATTTTTTGAACGGGATAAAATATTTTGCTTTTGGAGTAAAATAACACTAGTGGATTATATGATCAAAGTCAAAATCATTCCTGATAATAATCACAATGGGTACGAAGCATTGCATCCGTCCCGTGCATAAACCCACCCACCTTCCTTCCTCCCTGCCCATTACTGCCGCAGTCAATCTGAGCCTGTCATAAACAGGTTCTGTACCTTGCTGGTTACTGATTAATTCAAGGCTTTGATAATCTCGTCCTTCCAGATGATGGACGTTGTTGATGGGCTGCGATTCACTTGCGCTGTCAGGCTCCGCCAACTTCCTTGATTATGCGGTGGGAATCAACTTCTGCGTTATTCGGTTTCGTCGTCTCGATGCTTTTCTGTCGCCATTGTGAACGCACGAACGCGCAGCCTTACACACATGCAGTGCAAATGTGCATAAACACAATTTATGTGTATATATATTTATGTATATAATTGTGAATGCTTTTTGTAAAGTCACGGGAGTTTGTAACTTCGTATTGTAGAATTGTAGGATACGTGGGATGCATATAACGTGTGTTGGG
>JANJGK010000036.1:28016305-28036305 GCA_039081455.1 Macrobrachium rosenbergii
CAAATGCTAGAAGAATTATAAATGCTTTCCTGGAGTGAACTCACTAGCTACTATGAGTCAAAGCTCTGTAAGAATGAATCAACGTGGAAGTGCGAACTCTTTACTGATAGTACGTTCTGTTTAAGATCCAGAGAACTTCAGTTAGTACTATTTAAGTTGCCCATCCTTACATCACACTGAAAAGGCTCAAATTAGGTATATAATGTAAATGGAAGACCTTCGAACCTCAGTCTGTGACCTTTCCAACACAGAACTGATTACAGATGGATTCATCAGTAATAATCGCATGTTAACGCCAGCGCCAAATTGCATTTGCGTTTCAGATGTTCAGATGCAAATAGTGACTGGAAGCAGTTTCCAGTGGCGTGTCTGAGCTCAGTGTGCCTGGAGCACCGTCCCGTAATACTTCTGGAATTTGTGGTTTGTTTGGCGCCGGGGAACAAACGACGCAAAGCGTATTTGGCTTTCATTTATGCGTTATGCCACGCTGCTCTCGGTATGCTCAATCACGGTGCTTAGTGGATTACGAGTAGCACATTGACATTTCTCGTAAGCCTTACGCAGTGCTCTCTGAAAATGTTTCATTCATGATGTCAGTATGAAAGAATGTGTCTGAATTTTCAGTTGCCTTTTCCGTTTAATTTTCTTCCGGTTTGGGTAGGTGAAATGAGAGCATAAACTTGGCTAATTCAAAAACATATTAATTTAACCTAAATGAGCCAGGTCTCCCTACTTGGGCAACAGTGAACCTTTTTTGATATTCTCGATGCCTCTGTGTTTATTTGCTAGTAACATTCTTCTAAGTGAAGTGCAGCTTAATAAAGACGTGACTAAACGGACTTTAACGTGCTCATTATTATTGTCCACAACGAAGCATCTGTAGGTCATTAGGGAGAGCCAAAGAGGGACCCTGGGAAAACGACCCCAGATGCTGTGGATTACATGTCAAGTGGCAGTATTATGGTTGTTTCAGAGTTAACAAGAAGACCAGAAGTTTTAATTGATTCTCTCTCTCTCTCTCTCTCTCTCTCTCTCTCTCTCGCTCTCTCTCTCTCTCTCTCTCTCTCTCTCTCTCTCTCTCTCTACTCTAGTGAGACCAGCCAAATTGCCAACACCTGATGCAACCATATTCAGTGGGACGTTTTTGCGAGAAAATTCTATTTGTAATGGGGCTTTGACTCGTGTATATAACGAATGAAATCCATTCAGGATTCAGGACACGTCTCTCAGAAATGTCACTGCTAGATTGTGAATAGTGGATAAGAGTATGTCAAGATTAGAGAATCTTTTCCATTAAATGACAGGCATTACTTCACGCGATTTTATTTATTAATTTATTCATTTATTTTTTGGTAAACAATAGGACATAAAAACAATTCTGAAATGTAGATCACGTTTTTGAACCATTAATGAAAATTCAGCACCTAATCATATTCTTGAAAATGATATTAAAATGGTAGTTGCATATTTAAGGTTTTGGCCAGTTATAATTTATTAGAAGTATGGTGAATATTAAGGCCTAAATCACATTTATTCCGACGCAAGAATATTTTGGATATTCGAAGCAGAAACGGAAATTATCAGATATTACTGTTACAGGTGATACAGAAATGAGTGTCCTTGCACGTATTTTGATATCACTGATATATTATTATTATTATCTTTTATTATTATTATTATTATTATTAATATTATTAATTATTATTTTTATTATTATAGATTATTATTATTATTATTATTATTATAGAAGCCTATTCATGTGAAACAAGACCGCAGGGACCATTGACTTGAAATTCAAGCTTCCAAAGAACATGGTGTTCATTTGAAAGATCAACAGAAGGGAGATGGGGAATGCAGAAAGAATAGATCAGTTATCAGAAAAGAAAGAAGAATATTAACAGATTCATAAGTAAATTGATAAAAATGCTAAGTCAGTTACCAAATATAAATAATTGCTAGTTTAGGGTAGTCATGCATTTCACCTATCGCTTGATTGTAACTAATAACGACGCAAATATTTGAAAAGACAATCTTCCCGCGAAACGACTTGTTTGCTCAGATCTGATGAAAATAATTATTGATTCATTTAGCAGCTGGAAATGGGCCCTTCAATGCCTATTCACCGCTCTATCATCTATTTCCACGACTAGCGCTCGGGTATCATCTAAAGGGAATCTCTACTTTCAATCTTCCCCTTTTTCGCACCGGAAGGGCCAATTTGCCCCCTATATGCATGAGAGAAATTTGAGGCTAATGCCAGATTTATAGAATCTGAAGAGGACTGGGTTTAACATATGCACCCCCTGAGTCATTTTGCTTTGTATCCCATGAAACGAACTTTGACCGAGGCGAGGTTGAATATTCCTCCTGTTTTAGAAAACCCCCCTTCCATTGTATAAGAATTTTTTTTTTTCTCTCTCTCTCTCTCTCTCTCTCTCCGTCTCTCTCTCTCTCTCGATCTCTTCTCTCTCTCTCTCTCTCTCTTCTCTCTCTCTCTCTCGACTCTCGTGCAAATTTATGAAGGATAAATTGACATTGATACTGAAATTTCGTACTGCACCCTGAATGTTTTTCTATCTAAAATGCGTTTGCATGTTTTTGTTCCCTGTGAATGCATTGTGCGAGCCTCATCCATGTAGGTGAATTAGTCACTGATTTTTCAATAAGGAAAGTTTTATGTACATTACAGTACACACACACATTTATATATATATATATATTATATATATATATATATATATATATATATATATATAGTATATATATATAGATATATATATATATATATATTATAAGATATATTATGTAAGAGAGAGAGAGAGAGAGAGAGAGAAGAGAGATGAGAGAGAGAGAGGAGAGAGAGGAAGAGAACAGACGAGAGAGAGAGAGAGAATGTGCCCTTTTCGTATCTACATGTGATCGCATACGTTTCAGTTTTAGGGTAATTGCATCACTGTATATGACTGACGTCCCATAGATGCAAAATTAATCAAGAAGGATTAAATGTCTAATTCTGAACAGGCAAAAAACCCTCCGACATACCTTTAAAAAGATTTAATTCGTATAAGATGAATGAAAGTGAAACCTTGACGTACCTCTGTCCCCTCCCCAATTTTGTCCTTTCTAAAACGGACGTCTTCTGGAGAGATTAATCGCTAATAATCCAGAGTAAAACTGAGCTGCTAATCACATTTTCGGATGCACAATGTCCCAGTGCATTAATGCATATAAATGTAATAGATTCAGGCGGCGGAGTGTTTGGATTTGGCGTGGTTGAAGCCACGGTCCCAAAATCCATTTGGATTTTGTAGTCGTCCAGAAAACAGATTGTGCATCTATATGCAGTCATGTAATGCAATTTTTTTTTTTATGTTTACGCCGACTCGATACATTGCTATTTTAGTATGTTTCGTGTGTTGTGTCAATGCCATTTGCCATTTTCATTTCTTTATTGTTTATATCATCTTAATTTTGGCTTTCAATATTCCATGGCAATTTAACGTTTGTTACTCTTTCTGATTTTTTCCAAACTCTCTGAATGTCATTTTCCTTCCTCCTGGTACTGAATCACTTTTCAGATTCGAGGTGTAATTAATCCTAGTTACTAAACATTATGCCAAAGGAAGTGTAGCTGACTGAACAAGAAGTGGCCTAAAACTCTTCAGTTAAAGTTTCATAAAAAAAATTATTGACGTCTTTGTGGAAGCATAGTCATGTCCTTACAAGATCTTACTGTAGATGGCGTGCCCAGAGCCCCCACAAAAAGTTTAAAGGGGGTCTCATGATTATGAAAAAGATTAAGAGTAGCTCGAGAACGTGTCAGACTTTACAGAACTTTACGGAACTTACAAGAGATCTTTCATTAAGTGTCTACGCGTTTCTTATTCGCCAGTTATGGTTGTGGTTATTGAAACTGGAAAAATTTTTATTGACATTCTTCTCATTACCTGAGGAGACTGTATGGTTTTCAGGAAATAAGCGATGCTTCTCTTATCGACAGGAAATATACTGCTAAATAGAAGGGACATAGCACTATCAGCGGATGGCCCATCAGTAAGAGGTTATCATTGAGGGATATCCAACTTCAAAACTCCCCTCGTTCGAACTTGAAGGGCAATTAGCCCCTATCTGCAGGGGAGAAATCTGAGGCTAATGCCATATTTATGCATTCTAAAGAGAATTGCTTCAAAATATGCACCCCTTAGCCATTTTACTGGGTAGAAATGAAACGAATTGTGTACAAGTTGAAATTTTCTGCTGCGAGTTAAATCTCCAGCCATTCAATAGGGATTCGGTACGCACATGACTCTTACCATTACACTCTCTCTTTCTCTCTCTCTCTCTTCTCTCTCTCTCTCTCTCTCTCTCTCTCTCTCTCTCTCTCTCTGACTGGGTAATCCCCTACCAATACACAGATCATTAGACAAGTCAATACCCTACCATCGGAAATTTGAAATCAATCTTCGGGTAATCTCTCTCTCTCTCTCTCTCTCGTCTCTCTCTCTCTCTCTCTCTCTCTCTCTCTCCTCTCTCTCTCTCTCTCTCTAAAAGGCAATATGAATGATTTTTCCTCAAGTTAAGTTGAAACCCATTTGTCCGTCTTCTATGGATGACTTGTAAATAATTTATCAGTCACAGCGAGTTTTAGAACTTATATCTTTCTTGATTCGTATTATCTTGCAAACGAGCATATTGTTCTCGTCTCTCTCTCTCTCTCTCTCTCTCTCTCTCTGTATTATGAATGCACGGATGAACTAATCTCCCCACCTGCCCATGTTTGACCAGCAAATAAAGGCAAAAAACTTCGGAATCATTTGTCGAGGGCATCCAGAAGATCCATCAGAACCTGGAGACAAGTTATATTGTGGCAGATAACAGAAATGAAGCAAACATTTATTGATGCCAAAGTTAATAAATAGAAAAATGGGTAAGAGCCGTCTTTTTTTTTTTTTTTTTTTTTTTTTTTAAAGCATTATTTTACAAGAGTATTGTATTCCTGGCGTTGACAGCCAACACTGATAGTGCATTAGTGGAGCAGCCAGAGGCAGAATTATTTCAGTTGTTTACTTTTGTCGAAAAAGAAATAGAGAAGTCTATGAAAGATTCGAGAAAAATTATCAGCTTACTTTACCTTGTGTGTGCTCCGGAATACGATTAAGTCTTAATTCGATGGTTCAGAAAGTGATGATGGTAGGCTCAGGTAGATGATTTTTTCCTTGTTTATTCTCTGCATTTTTCAACAGTAAGTTGCGTCTAAAAGTAACTCATTTCCTCTTTTTATATGTATGAGAATGCTTCTCACATCTTATGTATTCTGGGTCCTTCCTGTAAATTATGAATACGTGCTAACAGTCAAAGCTAATATACAAATATATATATATATAATACTATATATATAGTATATATATATGTATATTATATATAGTAATATATATTATAATTCACGTGTGCTGCTCTGCTCATTTGTTCACTGCTGTTGATATTTACCCTATTACGTATAACGTCACACGCGCATAGGTAGCGTACCAGGGTATATCATCTGTACTGAGGGCAACATTGCTAGCAATCCGAGAACCCTATTACGTACTTTGATCATGATTTAGAATCAACATTAATCATATTGACATTTTTGTGTAATCCAGTCTATGTCGGTAAGACAAGTCTCTTTTATACTTTTTTTGGGTATTTCTGAAACAAACGGTTTGCGAAAAAATAAAAATTAATCTATGTAATCCCGAGTTAATCCGACTCCAAATCATTGGTAATACAGAGTGTTTTTGATACAGTGGGATACAGCACTGGTTGCATATTGCATCTGGAATTTGGTGGTTTGTGATGTATTGCTCGGGGAACAGATCATGTTTGGTATTGACCCTTTATTTTAGGCGTCATGCGTCGCTGTTGATCGTGTGTTGTGTGAAGCTGACTAGGAAAATAATGTTAGCAAAAAGTGACAATATCTTTCGTACAAAAAGAATCACGTCCCTGTTTTTTGATGACAGTTCACATCGTAGCATATAGTTGGATGCGTGAAATTAACAGATTTTTTTTTTTTTTTTTTCCTTTTTAGAAATATCTGATTAACTTCCAGCGAGAAGGTCGAAGGGTAACCAGTTTTCTTTAATATTATTTCAGAGACCTGACTACGGAATCACTAGATTTCTCTCTCTCTCTCTCTCTCTCTCTCCTCTCTCTCTCTCTCTCTCTCTCTCTCTCTCGTCTCTCTCTTACACACACACACACACACACACTACACACACACACACACACACACACACACACACTCGGAGAGTTGGGGAAACACAGAGAAGGAAAAATGAAAATGCTACTGGAGTAATCACACAATTAAAGTAAAATAAACCCTCCAATTTTTAAGTATATTTTATTATATGTATAACTTCCATTTTTCATTATGTTACCTTGAGTGTCCTCACCTATGTTTTATTAATTCTTTGTTATTAGGTTTTTCTCATACATTAAGCATCCAAGTAGATATTACTTTACCCTCTATTGGCAGTACCTCACCTATACCCACTGTCCTTGCCAGAGTCCTGATATTTTTTACATTTAAAAGTTCAAGTGAATATTACTTTACCCTCTATGGCAATTCCTCACTATACCCAACTTCTATGCCAAGAATCCTCACTGCTCTCCGCTTCCTCTCTCTCTCTCTCTCTCTCATCTCTCTCTCTCTCTCTCTCTCTCTCCCTCTCTCTCTCTCTCTCTCTCTCTCTCTCCTCACCTCACTAAATCACCCTTTTGAAATTCAAGCTGCATCGAGATCTAATTACCCACACGTTATGCAAAGCGAACTGCAGCTGATTTACAGAGAGGTGACTAAAAACTCCTTGCGCCTCGTTAGACGATGATTGTCCCCCCAAGACGCAGCTTCTTCATTTGAGAAAAGGTCTTTGCTGGGGGTCTTTTGGGGGAGACTAATGAGTTGGGCAAAGACGACTTACAGTGTCCCTTACAGAAAGTTTTACTCCTGGTCTAGTCATTACCAAGAGGAATTAAGGGGGGGAGTTCTGACTGATCTTCGTTATTATTATTATTATTTCTCTCTCTCTCTCTCTCTCTCTCTCTCTCTCTCTATCTTCTCTTCTCTCTCTCTCTCTCTCTCTCTCTCTCTCCGTTTGTAAGAATACAAAAAGTGATGTACGAAGGAAAAACTATAGAAATTGGCAAATTAGTCAGGCATTCTTTATGATCCTTGTTGCTCAGTTGGTGCCTACATTAACATTCTCTCGAGAAACAGGTACTCTTCCAATTGGAGGTAGAAAGAATTTATTCATGTTGGTGTCCATCAAGGTAATTCAAGAGAGGTCATTACATTTAAATGCCATCAGTTAGATCACGGTTGTTCGGAAAGTTGGGCAGTAGTCGCAGGTTTGCAAAGTTTGCAACCTTCCCATTATTCTCATTATTATTTAATCAATTGGTGTTTCAGCGTCATTCAGCTTACAGAGATTCTCCTTCCATATTATTATTATTATTATTATTATTATTATTATTATTATTATTATTATTATTATTATTATTATTATTAAAGAAACTTTGCGTGGTATTTCTTTCGCAGTTGAGGATTATATTTTTCTCAGTTACTTTTGAACTTAAACTATTTTTGAAGGTCACATGTTAATTTATAGATCAGAATTGTGTAATTACTAGGATATTTGAGGTCAGAGGACTTTAAATATCTCCTGTTTAGATTAAATTTGATATGTAGATGCCATGAGTGGTGGAAATTATTTGCCACGATGTTTTTTACCTTGACATTTTTTCAAGGTCACATGTCAATTGTAAATTGGATTAAATTATTACAGTGTAGATTGCAAATTCAGTTCAAACGTAGTTGTAACCGAGATGACTACCTGTGTCTTTCTTTTATTCTTGTTGTCTAAAAGATGAGATTTTACTGAGAACATTTAATCTGAGACTTGCCTTTTTACTCATAGTCTGCCTAGTAACACCCGTCAGCCTGCCTTTTCTCATATTCCGTCGTGGCAGCCAGTACTTTATATTGTTCCAGAGACACATCAGTCGCTGCTATAGGGGTCAGTCGTTGCTTATTTTCCTTCGTCTTTCATTTCTTGTTTATTTATGGCCTGGGCTAGAAAAGGTCATTGGTTTTATCGTTATATCAACTTCATTATAAAATGGTATTATTTATGACGGAAGTATTATTAGGTTTGATCTGATGTTCAAGTGGTCTGTTGTTCTGAAATTTCATTTAAACGTCACCTCAGTATGCATTTCATTCTTTTACGCAGCGTCCTTGGAACGTAAAACTGAATGTTTCATGGCCTCTTGTTTTGCATAACAGACGAAAATACACGTTTTCTTGCCTGCAGTTACCAAAGTTCACCATCCGCAGAGATATTAAATAACATCGTTCCAATTAGCAGATCAGCGTGCGTTTATTTTATTGATGAAATCAGTTACCATTCTTTGATAGCTAATTAGCCATCACAAGCAGTAAACCATCATAAGATACGCAATTTATTTGTGTATCCATGAGAATATGAAAAGAGGAACACTCGAAAAAATAAAAAAAAAAATTGTTTCTGTCCAATGGGTTCATCTGAAGAGGAAACTAAAAATATTCGTTGCAGAACCACAATAAAAAATCATTAACATGCACCGTCGAACAAAGATGAAATTTCTTTGTTGAAATTCATAGTTTTAATTTAGCAAACAAAAGCTAGCCGTCCGGCCAGCTACTGAATAAAACTCTTTCTCTTGATTTGCATGTCAAAGGATTTCTTTTTTTGAAATAAACAATACAAAGCAAATAGAATTTCCTGTTTACAGGAGACGACGAAGGTTCGGTAGAATATGAAATGCTACATTATTTTCGGCAGGTTTGAAGCGTCTTTCCCCGTCTTTATTTGCTGACTTCGTTTCCTAAGAAATTATCAGAATATCAGAATATCAGAAGTGGGTTATAGAAATTATGGAAAACAAACGTATCCTTTTTTACTTGAGAATGCACTGTTGTAATATGTGTGTGTGTATGTATGTATGTATGTATGTATGTATATATATATATATATATATATATATATATATATATATATATATATATATATATATATATATATATATATATATATATATATATATATACATATACATATACATATACACACACATATAAACACATACATGCATCCACATTCCATTTTCATTCTTAAGGACAGTTTCTAATTTCGCCTTCATCACTCCCAAATCTTATGTATCATCTTGCAAGAGTTCACAAAGGCAGTCCTTGATCTTCCTTAAGACCTACAAGAGTTCACAAAGACAGTCCTTGATCTGCCCTAAGTCCTGATAAGGAGGGGCGAGTTTTCTTTTTTATTTTAGACACTTAACCTTGCACAAATTTACCATAGCAAGCTGTCTGTTTTTTGCTAATTATTTGTTATTTTGCCTGTCGAAGCTACTTTGGGAAATGTAAAAGCTAGTCCGGAAGAGTTGTTAACTTAATTCAACCCACCACATAAACCTAGGTACCTTGTGGTTTTTATTTCGTGGAAAAAAAAACCGTGGTTTTGGGTCCTAACGGAGACATAAAGGAACTGTTGATCTGGCATAGATAAATATCCTTTTTATTCTTAGAGAAATATTGTGAGGCAAGAGTAGATTAATCACAATCCTCTGTACTCAGATTAGGGACATCTTCACAAAGAAATTTCCATCTAGTGGGTAGGTTTCTTTGATTAAAAAATGATAATGCTTTGCCCTTCCTAGATAGAACGTTGTATGATATTAAACTAGATCTGTTCCATCAGTAGATTAGTCAGCATTGCGTCTCTTAATTCCGTTCTGGTAATTACAAGAGCTAATAATATAAGGAAGGAGGAACAGAAGCTGGAGTGAATAGGAATGAAGATGCTGGGGTGGATTTTGGGCATCTCTCTGCGTCAGAGGTCATGAAATGAAGAAGTTGGAAGTGCAGCATTGGCAAAGATTACTCATAATAGAGTCAAGATTTAGGTGGTTTGGGCATGTAGCAAGAATGAGTGGGAAGGAAGAAGTGAAGAGGACTTGGGTGGAACCTGTTACGGGTAGTAAATAGGTCGAGAGGGAGGCTAAGGATTAAATGGCGTGGTAAAGTGAGGAAGGATAAAGAAAGGAAGGTTTAGTATAGGAGGATGCTTTTAACGGAAATAATTAGAGACGACGCATCAAGGCAACCGACCCTTAGCGTAGAGATAGCGGTGGCGATTAGAAGGAAGGTTAATATCTATTAAAAATTGCGTTTATGTTCAAGTACACAGGGTATGTCCTTGTCAGAGATACGACGTACAGATCTTCAAAGTCTGACATGAGAATCTCATAATTTATTAAAACTAAATGACTTTCCTCATGAAATTCTCATTTTAGGGATATCGAGGTTAAAGCCTCATTGCCCTGATCTTTGGAAGAAGAAAAAAAACTTTAAATAAATAAAAAAAGGACAGACTATTTTTCCAGCTGAGGTTGTAGGCCTGTTCACAATTTCTTTGTCTTAAATGTAATTTGTATCTCGAATTAGCCGCAGCCAAATACGGTTCGGGAACTAATTGATCTGTTTGATGGCTGATTCGCCGTTTGACCTCCAATTAACATATCAAAACAAGCTATGCTAATGAAATTAATTTAACTCGTTTTTTTTTTTCATGTCAACTGGAATAATACTTTAAAATCTACATACAGTTCGGCGGTAACTAACCGCCTGTGGTTGTGTGCTCTTTCAACAGTGTCGTCCATTTCATTACAATAATTCTGCCGGTCATATTATTTGAAAATGCTTTCGTTTTCACAAGGCTTATACTCTTCTTGTTTCTTATTTAGGACGCTAAAAAGCATTCCGCAGTGACTTTAATCGTCACCGAATTTCAAACGCAAGTTTTTTTTTTTTTTTTTTTTTGCATTGTAGGCCAAGTTCTATAACGCATTATTTCTGCCAAAAACCACAACGATTTCGATTTTTAAACTGCCGAACTAACCATAGTCCTCAGCTTAAATAAGCTTTCATTTTCACTTCTTAAAAATAAAATCCTTAGGTTGAGTCCGAGTCCGGAAATGTTACTAAGTAGCTTCGTCAATTAATTTACAATGATTTTATGCAAAAGTATTGAAATTTACTCATTTCAAATGGAAACTTTGAAGGACTTGAGAATATAACAACTTTTCAAGCTGCAGAGCTCACCGACTTTTGCATGGTTTATTTGAAAAATATTTTCCGGCATAAACGAAAACATCATTAGCATTGGGTTTAAACCTTGTTAGGTCAGATCCCATGAGAGAGAGAGAGAGAGAGAGAGAGAGAGAGAGAGAGAGAGAGAGAGAGAGAGAGAGAGAGAGAGAGAGAGAGAGATTGTCACTAGTCATTTCTCCGTTCTTCCTCCTCTTTGAGTGCGTTGAGTTTTACCCCCCCGGTTTTTCCCCCTTTTTTTTTTTTTTTGATGAGACTGTCATGTTCATACCGTTCTCCACCCTGGTTGCGAACTGCCACATTCGACTAATTGTCAGGTACGAAATTCCCTGTTTAGATCAATAGAGTCACAATGGACTTTTCAGGAAGCAGGTCTAAACGGTTCGCCCTCTGGGATCGATCTCGCGTCTCTCATAGGTGATTAGAGGTTGATAACCATTAAACCATTGCATTCGTAGATACATACAGTACACACGCACATATATACTGTATATGTATATATATATATATATATATATATATATATATATATATATATATATATATATATATATATATATATATATATATATATATATATATATATATATATATATATATATATATATATATATATATATATATATATATATTATATATATATATATATATATATATATATATATATATATATATATATATAAATATGTTATATATTATATATATATACATATATATATATATATATATATATATATATATATATATATATGTATATATATATATATATATATATATATATATATATATATATATATATATATATATAACATACATATGTGTGTATATATATATTATATATATACATATATATTGTATGTATATATATATATATATATATAATATATATATACATACATACATACACGCGTCATACAGGAATTTTTGTGTCTGAACAAACAGCAACACCATCGAGTTCCACAACATACTTCATTTTTCGGTGAAAGCGAAACAGAGCGTCGACTCTTTTTGTTGTTTAAACATTTATCTTGCATCAAATCATTTCCTCGTTTGCTCAGTTAATTGATGGGTTTGGGATGAACGGATTAAATCAGCAGCTAATTGCACTAATGTGGGCCAGTACTTTTTCTCTTCATTATTTATCCACATTGATCTTTGCAATCAAAAGTCAGTCCTTTTGGTAGGAAAGTGAAGTGGAAAAATGTAAAGTTAATTGAATTTTCCTGGATTGCGTGTGTTGGGAGAAAGACACAAAGGCGATTACGAATAAACAATTCTGCAAACATACTTTTTTGTGTCGATTTGTAAACATGCAAACAAGGTGAGAGAACCGCACAAGGACTCTGTTTAATTCATAGTACGTTCGAACCACTGGCTTTTGCCGTTAATTGGTAAGTTTCCAGTCCAGGTTCGTAAAGTGAATTTGATCCACGAGTTCCTTCAATGCAAAGAAATATTTTAATTCTGAACAAGTTATATTGCGTTAAGGAAGTTGTAAATTGCTTGGAATTTTGAGGTAGTAGTTTTAGAATTGTCTCAACATTCTGGTGCATGCAGGCAAGTCCAAAATCTGGCGGAAATTGGTGGGATTGGCTGTACGTCCCATTTTCTATTTAATGGTGTATGTCCCATTTTCTATTTAATGGGTGATCTAATGGCATAGAACTTAGATTATGTCAAGGGAATAAGACTGACGAGTTCTATCAGGTATACGGTATCTTGTCATCAGCATTGATCAATAACTATATATGAACCTGAATAAGATTCGAGCATTTAACTTCCAGGGTTGATGCAATGACAATAGGTGACTGATTCCACTCATTCATCAAGAATGGATCAAGTCACCTGTTGTCTGTGTATCTACCCTAAAGGCGTAAGTTCAGATCCTGGTCACGGCAAGTGTACTAGGCAAAAATAGTTTCCTCCCAGTGTAAATTATTCCCGAGAGATAGTGAATTCTGTACCAGTGGAAGAGTAAATGTAATAGGTTGGATTTAGACAGAAGTGTTTATAAACAGAAACTCTACTTGTGAGTAGCACCTTTAAATGTGCCATAGTTTTAACACTGCAAGGGGATTGCACACTGAAACACTTATAAACAAATATATGATTCAATTGATCACTTTTTTTTCCAGAGGTATATGAATTTGTAGTAACTACAATGTCCTTTTAACTTCTTGCCATCACACGATTTCCATTGCTTAGTCGTTAGTCCGAAATGGAGAGGAAATGCGGAAGCCTCCACTTGCCAGTAGAGATAGTCGAACTCGTTCACGATAGATGTGGGTCAGGCTAAGCTAAACCCACTCTTTGGCATTTTTTTTTATTTGATATTCATTGCGGATTAGAGGCTTTGCATGGCAAATGTATACAAGAAGTGTGATTAAATCGAGAGGGTAAGAGGGTATTAAGTCCATTACAGTTATAGCTATGTATATATAAATATAAATATATGTATATATATATATATATATATATATATATATATATATATATATATATATGTATATATATATACATACATATATATATATATATATATATATATATATATATATATATATATATATATATATATATAATTTTATATATATATATGTTTATATATACAGTATATATATTGTATATGTATACATTATATATAATATAATATATATTTATATATATATATATATACTGTATATTATATATATATATATATATATATATATATATATATTCCTGTACCATAGTCCTATATTTTGATATTTCTTAATTACTTCAACAATAATTGCTTATCCTGTATGGCGACCATAACTTGAAACGGTCTGATAGGATATGATTAATAAATGCGTAAATTTGTACCAGTAGAATGCCAATCATACTGGTCAGATAATTTTCAAAAAGTGCTTCACAGCCTATGCCAAATGGGTTCTTGGACAGGAATCCATGACGAAGCTGTTGCATAATGTTTTAAAAGAACCATCATCGAATCAATACAAGGTCCTTCTCTAATTTAATTAAAAGTAAGGACAGCAGGGCGTTAGATTAAATTAACGAGGCCACTCCAACTTTTCATAAACAAACATTTTTATATTAGTGTCTCCCAGAAGACTAACTGATTATCCAAGAGGCCTTAGGAGCAGCGAATTGAATACGCTGTCAGACCCACCACAGGTAACTGAGAGGTAACAGACGAATGAAAAACACAGCCAACTGGCACAATTGCTCCCGTGCCGCCTACGAAAGCCAGGCCATGCCTGAATGGTTTATATAATAACTCGTTTTCTGCTCCATGGAGCCGAAAAAAATTGGGAAAAAAGGCTACATTAACCGTGAAATGATTTAAGCTCTCATTGTTTTCTGTTTTACTTTTTATCTTCTAGTATTTTTCTGTGATTGTTATGTTAGGTTTCCGGTTATTTTCATAATTAACTTTTTTTTTTTTTTAAATGGTTCAGATTCCTTTTAACTGCTATATTTATATTTGGAGGCTACCAGACTGGCTCCTTTTTCATTCGTGATTCGTAAGTTTACGTCTTATAAATTTTCTTTCTCTTATTCATAATTCCTTTTCACCAGATATGCCCTGGGCTTTTCATTAAATGCTTTCAAATTTCCATGTCTTTTAGTTTTATGAAGAGAAAACTATTGTGCCGGCTTTGTCCGTCCACTCTTTTTCCGTCCGCCCACAGATCTTAAAAACTACTCAGGCTAGAGGGCTGCAAATTAGTATGCTGATCATCCACTAGCCTTAGTAGCTTTTATTTTATTTAGTATAAAGTTAGCCATGATCGTGCTTCTGGTAACGCAATACCACAGGCCACCACGGCCGGCTGAGAGTTTCATGGGCCGTGGCTCTTACAGCATTATACCGAGACCACCGAAAAATAGATCTATTTTCGTTGGCTTTGATTATAAGCTGCACAGAAAACTCGATTGCGCCGAAGAAACTTCGGCGCATTTTTTACTCGTTTATTTGCTGGACCACTTTACGGAATGACCCGAGGAGTGCACTTGAAAGTCTGTTTCCTTTAATTATTTCACCATTGGTTTCCATGAGATGAAATTTGTTTTGATCTCATACGAACAGAAAAAGAACGAAGCTGACATAAAGGTACGCAATCCGCAGTACATTACGATTTCCGCCTAATTTGGCTAGCCGTGTCAAATGTTTTGTCGTTGAATGCTGGTTAACTCTTTCCTCTCCTGTGCTAATTTGGTTTTTCATTCGACTTTTTTCGGTGTTGTTATTTAGCACTTTATTTCTCCTTTCTTTCCAGTAGAATATGAAAACGAAATCAGATGTTTTTTGGTTATCTCTGACTCTTTTCATTTAAGAAATAGAAGCTTCAGTTATTCATTTATTTATTTATTTTTGTATTTATTTATTTTTTGTATTATTTCTTTATTTATTTATTTATTTACAGCAACTTCCTGGATATATATGTATGTATGTATATATATATATATATATATATATATATATATATATATATATATATATATATATGTATGTATGTATGTATGTATGTATATATACTGTATATATAAACATAATGAGCAGTTCAAATAATTTTCAGTTGCTTTCTCTGCATTACGGTAGTGACCAGGATTTACGACTAAAGCACTACAAAAACATAATTTTTACCTTTTTTTTTTTACGTTTTACTCATAAATTTCCCCAATAGCCGTGGTTCCGGGGAGGGGAGGGGGAGGGAGGGGGGGGGTCGTCTACTCTCGCCGAATGTCAATCTGCCATACAGAACATGAATATCATTATAGTCCCGGAAAATGAATTGCAATTGATGCCAATTGGGAACGTCGAATAGTGCCATAAAGGCCGTCAGTTGCCTTGATGAAGGGCTGATGGCGATGCGCATTCTACATTTTCCGAGTTTCTGGCTGGAGCGATTTGTTCGCGCCGGTGGATGCAGCTGAACACTCTCTCTCTCTCTCTCTCTCTCTCTCTCTCTCTCTCTCTCTCTCTCTCTCTCTCTCTCTCTTCTCATACCTCATCCCCTCTAATTAGGGAAGAAACGTGAGTGACTAAATAACAAAAGCTGTCATTTTTATGTTGCTGTGAAATTTGGCCTTGTATATATACAGTATAAAATATATATATATATATATATATATATATATATATATATATATATATATATATATATATATATGTATATATACACATAAATATATATATATACATATATATATATATATATATATATATATATATATATATTAATATATATATATATATATACATACATACATACATATAAATATATATATATAAATATACACACGCATAATACATACACACATATATAGCAGCGGTACCCTGCTAACTTCTTGATTACTTAATATCACTGGATACGGTTTCCATTGAACGCCTTAACATCCGAGGAAACGAAAGTTAAAACTCCATTTCTCCAGGGGAGATTTATGACTGAAATGGTTTGGAATGTGATTTATTTTTAATAGCGATATCTTTGCATTGCAAATCATCACAACTGTATTATAGTCCTTTCTTTTGAATATTATCGAAACATATTTTTAAAAGATGCCGTTTTCGTTTTAGAAATAGAAAAAGAACTGGAAACGTTTGCCTTCACTGATCTTTATATATATATATATATATATATATATATATGTATATATATATATATATATATATATATATATATATGTATATACATGTATGTATGTATGTATGACATTGCTTTGCTCCGAATCATTTCCAAGTTTACCGAGTTAATTAACGGGTTCACGTTCAGGGTCAACAAAGTAAGTCAGCAGCTAATTGCATTAATAGCAAAGCAGTAGATTTCTTTCGTCTATTTAGAACTTCTTTGATGTTTTCAGTCAAATGCTCGTTTGTTGATGGAAAACTTGAGTTGCAGAAATGTGGAGCTGATTAAATTTGACGAAAGGAAATTCAATTACAGAAATGTTGTGCTGAATATGATTCAATTTTTCGGCGCCATCTTTAGTTGCAAACGATTCATTTTGTATAATTCCGTATAAAATCATTGCGCGTATAGCAGACCATGAATCCTTTTTATGCGTTTGGGGAAGGAAATAAAAAAAGTCCTCCACAGATTGGAGAGCAAACATATTTAGAATCGCATCTGTATGTGCCTATGAATATGTTTGTTCTCCAGTTTGTGTTACTTTTATTCAAGTTTCAAAGGTCGATACTGATCTGTTATCATCGAAGGAAATTGAATTGTCTGTTGCACATGTCTTTTGCAAAAGTAAATTGATTTGGAGCTTACGATGACAATGTCTCCTTTACCAACTACACCTTTTATCATAATTGTTCTTTATTTCAGTTGTTTAGTGTTTACCAGTTATTAATAAAATCGATCATAATGCAAGAAATCAATATAATCAGTGACCAGCCTTCTCGTAAATTTGAGAACTAAGCGCTGATGAAAACCGTGCCACAGAAAAATAATATCATTCTCTTTCGTATGATTTTCTTTATGACGGTGGAAAGAAAATGGAAAGGAAATTGTAAAAGTTTATGTAGAGGTTTAAGAATCAGTGGTAAGAAGGCTGTGAACTGAAGCTTCGTGAGACAAAAGATGGTGGGTCTAGTTTACAATTGAAATATCTGACGAGGGTGAAGAAGTTCAGATACTTATGATGAGTGTCGATAAAGGGTAATCAGTTAGACGCAGAAATATCTGTCTTTTAACGTATCTCAGAGTGCTCGCATATGTATATATATATATATATATATATATATATATATATATATATATATATATATATATATATATATATATATATATATATATATACATATATATATATAGAATTGATGGGTCCTTTGCTTCGCATATATATATATATATATATATATATATATATATATATATATATATATATATATATATATATATATATATATATATATATATATATATATATATATATATATATATATAGAAGATGGCCCAGGAAGCGCGACCTCCAGAATCGTCGCCAAACGGGAGTTAATGAGGCCAAAAACCACTAGGGAATTGGTTATTCTCCTCCTTCTTAGGAAACGGTCACCATGCCATCGGAGACTTAATGCCACACCTATATGCTTTGTATATATACCCCTGTAACATTTCATCGGTCCATATTCTACCAGTGAACAGGGGCACAGAAGCAAGTGCCCGAAATATATGGTTGCAACGTTTAAATAGTGTTTTATGGGCCTTCTTATATTCATATTACACTGTGGTATTACAGGAAAAGACATTCATATATAGAATTGATTGGTCCTTTGCTTCCAACAAACTTGAAACTCGATGAAAGAATTGTAAAACATACGAAATCAGTGCCAATAATGAATAATTCTGCCCTCTCAAACTGATGCAAATGTAAAAGAGAGTAAAAGTCAAAAGCCCATTATTTGATACACCAAAGTATGTGTAACACCGACGTGAAATACTCTGTACCCTGTAAATACAGAAGTAGAACGTTCTCGTTCAAAATGTATGAAAACTATTATGTCCGGAGAAGTCATTCGCGTTTGTCCGACAGATGAATTACTCCTTGATGAGATGCCAAGAGAGAACTTTTCCGAAAGGCTAGAGTTTGACCTTTGCTTTTATTCTAAAAGAACGCCAATCACTCTTAAGACCTTTGTATAATCCATGCACTTCAGTTCGTATTTATTTGTTCTACATGAATTTTTCTTACAGATGTGGTCGTAACTGGAATGACTAAGCCCGACAGACGACGAATTTTTTTTATCATCTTTGCGCGACAGGCAAATGTAAACAGTTTATTACACTTTAAATTAAAGCATCAAAATATAAAGGTCATTGTAGGATCTTTAATAACTTTAGTATAGTGATCGTCGAAGCTAGTCGTGCTAATATCCACCATTAGTTGCAGAGATGCCGGCTGCGGATACTTACTGCCAGCTCCAAAACTTGTAGCCGCATATGTCGTCACTAAATATTACCGAGATAGATAGTTGGCGGAGTAATAAACAGAAAAGGCAAGTTATGAAATAGTTTAAATACAGCTCATGCAATAAATAGCATTGAATTCTAAATTTACAGGTAATACGGCAGAATAATCCATTATATATATATATATATATATATATATATATATATATATATATATATATATATATATATATATATATATATATATATATATATATGTGTGTGTGTGTGTGTGTGTGTGTGTGTGTGTGTGTGTGTGTATCGATTAGGGACTCTGTAACAGTAAAATAAAAGAAATAAAGTTGTGGGTGTAAAATAAGATGCTTTATTAGTGTCTGCTCTTGGGAGGTTGACCAAAGGTAACTTGAGTGAAACTTACGAGCGAATTGTCTGCCAAATTCTTGTTGTTGTTGTTGTTGTTGTTACTGTTGTTTCTTGCAGCTAAAAAAAAAATCTAAAACGAAAATAAGCAGAATCTTAGTATGTTCTAAATATATCCATGCTATTTTGAATTCTTCAGTATTTGTATAAATATCCAAATTCCAACTTGTTTAACCAAGCGTGAGTTATTAAAGATTCTCTGTTTTTATCGGTTGCATTTAACACAACATTCTGACACCTTTGTCACATATTTTGTTAATTCTATTTGGTCAGACTCGTTTCAACTGGTCCTTTACAGTGTGGTAAGTGTATATAATACCCCTTTTATTTTTTCACAGGTAAGAATAGTACCAAATATCCATTTTTTTTTTCATTATACTTGACTAAGCTTGTGAATAACGATTTACAAGCTATCAAAATTAGACATCTCTAATGCATATCAATTTTCCTATCTTGTTTATGATTAATATGAACCT
>JANJGK010000036.1:28043805-28058805 GCA_039081455.1 Macrobrachium rosenbergii
TGTGCATTTTTGTATCTATATTTGGTGGGCGTAACAACAGTGTGTTTTGTATGGGGAGGGATACAATATTTTAGTCGCTGGTGTTAGTGGTGGTAATATTGTTTTTTCTTATAAATATATATAATTTTATGCGTTTTTGCATCTGTTTTTGTGGTCATAACGTTGTGTTTTGCATGGGGGAGAATTAAGGTTTTCCTTGGTGTTAGTTGCGATAATGTTTCTTAGAGAAATGTATATATATAATTCTTATTAATTCTTGGTTAATATCGGTATGTTTTTCCTCTTGGTTATGGTACTGTTTCTGGTTTGGATAATTTTATTTTTTGTATACATTTTTAGAGGGCGTAACGTTGTGTTTTGTATGGGGAGGGATACAAATTTTTAGTCGTTGGTGTTATGGCTGGTAATTTTTTTTTCATATAAACATGTTTAATTTTATTCATTCTTGGTTGTGGTATTGTAATGTATATAGTATTTCGCTTATTTTAAAATTGTTTCTGATTTGGAAAATGACAGCTTTTTCTCTATTCCTGAATCTGATTTACTTTTTTTCAATTTTTGAATTCACTGTAATTTTAGGTTTTCCAAGATTCATTTTTTTTATTCCGTGTAGTTTCAGGAGAAATAATGAATTTCCCAAAATTCAATTTGTATGATGTTGTTATCATGAAATCTGTAAAATCTCCAAGTCTTTAAATATATTGTGATTCTGATAGTGAAATATCTAATTAGTGGCATTCTTGCGGTGCACTTTACATGGATTTTACTGAAGCAGTCTATTTTTAGTTTTTTTTGTAAAAGAAAACTACTGAGATGGCTATTCGTCTGTCCGACCGATCTTTTTCTGTCCGCCCTCAGATGCTAAAAACTACTGAGGCTAGAGGGCTACAAATTGGTGTGTTGAACATCCACCATCTATTCATCAAGCATACCAAATTACAGTCCTGTAGCCTCAGTAGCTTTTATTTTATTTAAGGTTAAAGTTAGCCATGACGGTGCCTTGCACCGCTGTAGGTGCCAACAACACAGGCCACCACCGGGCCGTGGGTGAAAGTTTCATGTGCTGCGGCTGAGAGTTTCATGTGCCGTGGCTGAGAGCAATATACTCTGTACAGAAAACTCGATTGCGCCGAAGACACTTCGGCACATCTTTTACTTGTTCTTCGCTACATCCGAGTCGATTTGATTTCGAATTAGACAGAAGAACCTCAATTAGAGAAATACGTAATTTTACCATTTTTCCAATTTACTTTTGTTTTTCTTACTGATAAAAGCATACCACATTTTTAGTTTGTGAAATGTATTTTTTTTTATTGTTTCTTTGTTTGTCTTCCATTGAATAAAATGGATAC
Source organism: Macrobrachium rosenbergii (assembly GCA_039081455.1). Classification (NCBI taxonomy): domain Eukaryota; kingdom Metazoa; phylum Arthropoda; class Malacostraca; order Decapoda; family Palaemonidae; genus Macrobrachium; species Macrobrachium rosenbergii. Next base: position 28,045,158 of record JANJGK010000036.1, read on the forward strand.
TCATAGTTTTGCTCTATTACGTTTCCATTTCTCCTTGATTCATGTATTCCACTGATTGAATTTCAGCATCGAGGGCACATTCGCTCATCACGAAACAGTAATGGTAATATCACCATCTTCAATATCACCATCTTTAATAAACATCAGCATCACCTTCCATTTTCCTAGAGAATGAAAACTTCCTCTCTCACAAAAGCCTAAAAGCAGAAGATTCTTAGCGAGTCCCTGTCGCCTCAGAATTACACATCCAAATGGACGTGACCTTTTAACGGGGCACGTGTAATTTCAATCAAATTTATTTTCCCGTCTCTCAGCGCTAGTAAATATTGTTGGAAAGGTTTCTTTCATTTTACGAACCCCCGTGGGGATACGTGTTTGACTTCTCGCTGTTCATTTATTGTTGCCGGTGATTTATTTCAGAAAGATGGAGACGGCACCCAGAGGTGAGCAGGAGAGAGAGAGAGAGAGAGAGATAATAATAATAATAATAATAATAATAATAATAATAATAATAATAATAATAATAATAATTATTATTATTATTATTATTATTATTATTATTATTATTATTATTATTATTATTATATTAATTAATTAATTAAAAAATCCTCATGTATCATGAGTCTTAAAATGGAGAAACAAATCCAGTTATGTATGATATTTAAAGATAAATCTGATGTACATATACCTGCGGATTTGTTTCTCCAATAATAATAATAATAATAATAATAATAATAATAATAATAATAATAATAATAATAATAATAATAATGGTAGTGGTAATAGTCGTACAAAGCAATGTTGTTGTTAATATTATCATGAGTACAGTAGTAGGGGTAGTAATCAGTATTGTAAAATTTCCAATGGAATGATTGTGAAATCTTCAAACAAACAATCCTTAAATCACAACCTAGGCTGCATGCAAAATGAGAACACTTCGATATTCAAATTATTTTAAAAGAGTTGTTTAAACGGTTTTCAGTGATCATAATGTTCATCTTAAAAACCAATTAACGCTTCAGAACGATGTTTACTTTATTTACAAAATAAAATTCTTGATTTTCATTTTAACTGTATTTTGTGTAGGAAATGCTATTTGAATTTGTCAGCAATATATATATGGGTAGTTTGATCAGTGAAGTTAAGCCTCGCACGTTGGGTTTGGTCAGGAATTGGTTCGGTGACCAAAAAAAAAAAAAAAGCCAGGCCCTAGAGAGACATAACGCCCTGAACATCAGTAGCACCAGGGCGTGGGGCTAGCAACCGCATCCTTAATAGACCGGCTGATTGAAAACAGGGGAGGGTAACCATTTCCGTCATGTCAATGTATGCAGGGTTACTGTTAAATTAAACTATCAAATATTCGTTCGTCAGTATACAGCTAAACTTAAAAAAGGTTTTCGATATTATACAATTTTCCCCTCATTGCATAGATCACTACTGACTAAATACGCAGGGAAATATGAAAGACAAGAGTTTCGGCATAACAGAGACACTCAAAGAGATTATGAGTCTGTATAACGTATCGAGGACTCTTCTGCCTTCAAAAATCGGGTGATACATGCATGGGAAGTTCCAATAACTTGGTCATCGCGATGCCGAGGCGGATGATTAAACTCTTCAGAATGAAGCAAAATTCTCTTCAGTGTTGCTTATTGCCTGTTTATGTAGAGGCGGAAGCCTCTACTTTGTGTGGAAGTCCCTGATCTTAGGCGAAATTAAGTAATTGATTATATTTTGGATTTGCAATAATTGTGATGTACCCCTTGATACAGTATTATGAATTTTGAATCCTGGAAGACGGAGGTTTGTTAAGCTCCTGGAATTCGATCATAAGCAATATATGACTTAAGTTGGATTATGCTTGACCTTTTATCGTAGAAAAGAATTATATTTACTTTTGGCCGTCTTAAGAGATAAAACAGAAACGCGATATAGTTCTGTTGAGAGTTGTGTTATGATTTTATGTCCCATGAATACCCGGAATGTTAATATATATATATATATATATATATATATATATATATATATATATATATATATATATATATATATATATATATATATATTATATATATTTAATTTCTAAAGGCTTTGCATAATATTATATATGTATAAAGTATGTATGTATGTATGTATGTATATATATATATATATATATATATATATATATATATATATATATACATATATATATACACACACACATACACACACATATATATATAATTTCCATGATAGCAAAATGAATTAGAAGGTAAGATTTAAGAAGTACTCTTAACGAAACAGTTAATTAACGAACAAAGAGAAAAAGGGAGTAAGTTACGTGAGGCAAACTCTGACCTAGAGATACCTCAAGGTAAAACTGATTGTGACGCAGTGTTGAAAATGTTGAGGAAGGCAGTTTGTGCAAAGTCATGATATTATTTCCGATAACCTGAAGTTCATGTTATCAATTCCAATCAGATATTAAGCGTATAAAAGGTAAGTGGGTCGTATTCAATGGCGGGGTGCTTTTGTAGATGGAGTGATAAGTATAAAAGTAGATACAAGTGAAAGCTTTTGAGATAAGAATAGGGTTCTCGAATGTAGAGTGAGCTGACTGACACATTTAGATAATGCTTTGATAATCGGGATGGTAGTTAAGGGAAGGATCCGTGACTGAGGAAAGAGTTTGAAAGTCTATGTAAAGAGAAAGTGTAACAGAGTATGAACCTAATGGAAGGTTTTGTGAGAAGCGGAAAATCAGGAAACTGGACGTTTTAATGGGCACGCAGGTGTAGTGGAACAGTCAACGTTTTTGTGGGTAAATATAACAGATGATAGTTAGTTGAGGGAAAATGTAAAGTACCTAATTGGATAACCAACAAGGCAGTATGAGCTCACCTGCAAGAGAATTTTGTATGTTCAATTTCCATAACAGAAGAAATCATATGTAGGTTATGAATATGAATTACTTGAGCGGTGCTTTTAGCGAAAGAAATGTTGAAAAGCTTGGATATATTATTGGGATACCATAAAGATTAAACAGTATAGTGGCATTTTCAAAATTTTTTTCCCATCTTTTACTTAGCGGACTCTATGGCTTGTGAAAGTTTTGCTGCTCGTTACGAAGGATATAATGCAGGAAAGGATAAATAGAAGATTCCCTTTGGTATTTGAGATTATATATATATTATATATATATATATATATATATATATATATATATATATATATATATATATATATATATATATATATATAAATTTCTGACTCGCATCAAGATCGAACCCAGGGCTTTCAATTGAAAGGCAAGGGCGCTGCCCACTAGGCCATACAAGTCATAAAAGAAATTGGAACCTTACTTGTATGGCCTAGTGGACAGCGCCCTTGCCTTTCAATTGAAAGATCTGGCTTATGATTTGTATGGCCTAATGGGCACCGCCCTTGCCTTTCAGTTGAAAGACCTGGGTTCGATCCTAATGCGAGTCAGAAATTTATTTCTGTTCCACATGTAATTGTGTGTTGATTATTTCTGTGTGTATATATATATATATATATATATATATATATATATATATATATATATATATATATATATATATAGTATATATATATAATATATCAGAGAGAGAGAGAGAGAGAGAGAGAGAGAGAGAGAGAGAGAGAAATTGCACAAACTGCACTCTCGCTTTCTTCTTCCTATGCTGGGCAAACATTACTTATCATGTGCTTCAAATAATTTCACCTGTATTGCAATCGATGCAAACATTTCATCAGGTCTTGCGCAAACGAAAGGCTTCAGGACGAACCATCTGCTTCAGTGCTTATCAATTTTTTGTTAAAAGCATTTTCTAAATAGAATGCTGGGAGAAAATGGCATCTCCTGTGGGTAGGTTTGATTTAAAAAAAAAATAAATAGAACCTAGTAGTGTGACAAAAATCAGTTCTTCACACTCCACAAAAATAGAAAACAATATATTTTTTTTTTTCTGTTTGCTAAACGACTATAGAGGGGGTTTTTCGTGTCTCAAAAACTATTCGGTATGCAAAGCTGTTAGAAATAGGATCTCTGGTATTTTTGTAAGGAATGTATTTTGAAAGAAACGGCGCAAAATACCTGTTGTTCAATTCTTTTCATGTATAATTTATTTCGTTTAGGAATGATAATCCAATTTGCAATTTGAAAGTTACATAACTTTTTATTTTAATTATACGCGTTCGAATGCAAAGATAGACAGACTACATATATATATATATATATATATATATATATATATATATATATATATATATATATATATATATATATATATATATATATATATATATATATATATAAATATATTATATATATACATACACACACTATATACATAAGTATATATATATATATATATATATATATATATATATATATATATATATATATATATATATATATATATATATATATATATATATATATATATAAGCAGATTGTTGGTTGGACAAGTCCTTGAAACATTACGATTTTATGCTACTGAAATGTAGTTTAGGACCTAATAGGTTCGTAAACGAATCTTATTAGTATTAAATGCTATATTGGGCTTCCAAATGAGGAACATGAAGACAAAGAAAAAAAGTTAAGTAATTACTTTACGATGATAAAGCAAATAATAAATTTTAAGACTGGCAATGGTAAGCAGATATGATTGGCATGGAAAGAATATTATATTTATATATATATATATATATATATATATATATATATATATATATATATATATATATATATATATATATATATATATATATATATATATATATATATATATATATATATATATATATATATATATATATATATATATTTTTTTTTTTTTTTTTTTTGAACGACAGTGACAGACGCTAGTGTAAATTCGGGCCAGGCTAGTAACTTGAGCTCTTGATTAAAAAAAAAAAAAACTGTTTCCACAGTTCAAAAATAGAATGGAATGCCTTTAGAAAATGAATTGTAGAGAGGAACAAAGTATTGCAGAATACATTTGGGTCCGTGCCTGTAATTCTTAAATAAAACCAAAAGGTGCAAATGGTTCCAGGTAACAAAATGAAATTGTGTAGCTATTGAAAATGCAATTCTGTATCCCTTGTGCGAAAACTAAATGATGGAAGAATGGGCACACATTTCCATGTTCCTAAAATCATGGAATATTAAAGGAAGAAGAGTAAATTGTATTTATTCTTGGCGGGTTGGCTGAATGTGCCAGAAATTAAAATAAAATGCGTACAAGATATACTAGATATTAATACGAGTTGGAGAAGAACTGCAGGTTCTTGATCAGTTTCATTATGTTGCTGAATATCTCTAGGAGATGTGCGGTGCACGGTAGGCATTGCTTGAGGTTCTTTGCAGCGTGCCTTCCTTAGGCCCCTAGCTGCAACCCCTTTCGTTCCTTTTACTGTACCTCCTTTCATATTCTCTTTCTTCCATCTTTCCACCCTTTCCTAACAGTTGATTCATTGTGCGAATGCGAGGTTTTCCTCCTGTTACACCTTTCAAACCTTTTACTGTCAGTTTCCGTTTCAGCGCTGAATGACCTCATGGGTCCCAGATCTTGTCCTTTGGCCTAATTTCTATATTCAGTTCGGTTCTAGGAGATGATGAGGTTACTAGTTTGAGAAGCAACTAATGAATAGTTTTTATTCTTTTGTTATTCTGTGTCGTTGTTCCTAGTAAAACAAAGTGAGTTTTTTTCAGAGGCAATTGCATTGCATTGTGATAATGCTAGACGGTAAAACGGGGGAAAGCAAAATAAATTCTTCAGAGGTTAAGCCAGCTCTCTAATATCCTGATAATAATGAATAAAAGTGTTTTTTCTTTTTTTTTCTGTGGCTAAGAGGACCGTTTATTCAATGGGAAAGTATTCACGTTCGGTAAATAATTAATGCTATTTATATTCACTTGGACTCGAAACAAACTTACTTTTGCCGCATTCTCTGTCGACTTGTAATAAGATAAAACTATTGAAAACAATTTTGAATAAATCGTTGGTGGTAACGTGATATGCGATGCAAGTTGCCGTTTGTCAGAAAGTAAAAACCATTCTTCATGGTTTTACAAAAGTAGATTTCTTTCAAGTTGTTATATGGCAGAAGTATACAGATGATCATACAAGCATTTATTCACTAACTGAAACAAATCATTGAATTGAACATTAGTCTTAGAGGAATTTGAATGATATTTCAAAAGTCTGGTTTGAAATGCGTCTTTTGACTTTCTTGAGCAGAAGTCATGTTTGGACGTGGATTCTTCTTGACAGATAACTGCAAGAAAAAAGAAAAGATTAAATTCATTGTATGAAGCATTCTCGCTTAAAGCCTTTTAAGATTGTTATAACCTCTCAACCTGTTATTAAATTTCTTCAGTTTTGCAAAGCGAGGTTAACTGCCTTTTTTCATATTATTATTTAGAATTTTAGAATATAACTTGATTTTAGTCTTATGTTAATGTCATTCATAACTATTCTCAAACTTTGTAGGGCAATATTAATTAGTATACGACTTCCAGAAGGATGTTTATATGATAGTTATTATACCATTTTTTTTATTTAACAGCTTGATAATGATAAAGGACATTATGATAGAGATGAAGAATTTGGAAAATTTCGACACAGGGATTTGTAGATTTCAGGTATGGCATAATCTAAATCATATCCTGCTTAGATTTCCCATGAGAATTTCAATGAAAATTTTCTTTATTGCTTGATTAAAAAAAAAAAAAAAAATTGACGGATGAAAGAGAGAGGGGGGGAGGGAGGGGGGGTTAAACTGTAGAATTAAGGCCTTACACGGGAAATAATAACAGATCTTAAATTGATGCTCAGCTTTCACGTAGGCCTCTTTACCAGAAATATTTACGATTTTACCAGCCCTAGAATTCTCTGAGGGAATTTAAAGTAAACCAGAGAATTTTGGAGTATGTTTAATTCAGAGATATAAGGTAAAAAATCGAGAAAAGATTCTTTGTTCTGTTCACTCGACCCACAGTCCATAGTGACGAGTGGGGAACGATACACTGATATTCTGAAAAGGAGCCCACTTACGCCTAAGAAAACGTCTCTCTCTCTCTCTCTCTCTCTCTCTCTCTCTCTCTCTCTCTCTCTCTCTCTCTCTCTCTCTGTTTCTAAGTGTTTACATATAATTGCCTGAGTTAGTGTTATGTTGCATATGTATATATATATATATATATATATATATATATATATATATATATATATATATATATATATATATATATATGCGTGTGTGTATGTGTGTGCGCGCGCGCGCGTGCTTGTGTACATGTATGTATGCGTGGATCGTGCAAGGAATGTATAGGTAGATATTTTGCAGAAGCCACAGACTTGAAAAGGTCTTATAGGTGAGTGTGCTTTTATACGGAAATATTTTGAGTCTATCTTAAAATTCTCTCTCTCTCTCTCTCTCTCTCTCTCTCTCTCTCTCTCTCTCTCTCTCTCTCTCTCTCTCTCTCTCTCTCTCTCTCTGTTCCCCCCGCCCCTCTTTTAGCAACAGTTAAAAAAGAAAGGGAAAAAAAAAAGATAACGTCAAAGGACCTATAAGCACGAGAAGAAAGGAAGGAAGGAAGGAGAGGCTGGCTGAGACATCCCTCCAGGTCATTGAGCCTCCTTTCTCTCTCTCTCTCTCTCTCTCTCTCTCTCTCTCTCTCTCTCTCTCTCTCTCTCCCCGTTCTAGTTTCCTCTTCGTACGCAACTGGAGAGGAGAGGAGAGACTCTCTCTCTCTCTCTCTCTCTCTCTCTCTCTCTCTCTCTCTCTCTCTCTCTCTCCCCGTTCTACTTTCCTCTTCGTACGCAACTGGAGAGAGAGAGAGAGAGAGAGAGAGAGAGAGAGAGAGAGAGAGAGAGAGAGAGAGAGAGAGAGAGAGCTCCTCTTTATTTTATGGAGACAAAAGTCCAAGCACCTCGAGTGAACTTGACTTCTTTTAAGATCGGCCCATTGATCTGGCGACACTTCAAGAAGCCTCTTTTTCCAATGCTGCAGCGAAAGGCGCTGGATGTGAGCCATTGTTGTCAAGTAGATTTGGAGTGAGTCGCACTTCTCTGATTCTTAACAAAGTACAAGTGTGTGGGTCTCTCTCTCTCTCTCTCTCTCTCTCTCTCTCTCTCTCTCTCTCTCTCTCTCTCTCTCTCTCTTCGGTAGAACTACTTACGCATTTATTTGTTTGTGTGTGTTTGAGAGAGAGAGAGAGAGAGAGAAATCTTTATTCACTTGTATAAGGTCATTGGGAGAGGGAAAAAACACGTTAAAAAAACGAAAAAAAAACCGTCAGGTCATTGGGAGCAAACATTCTCTCTCTCTCTCTCTCTCTCTCTCTCTCTCTCTCTCTCTCCTCTCTCTCTCTCTTTAGCAAGAAAAAAATCGGGAATAAGCATTGTTTTCTCTTTTTCGGACATATTCAATTTCTTAAGGTCATGCGATATAGAAGAAGGCGTGTTGGTTATGGAACAATCACTGAAAGTAAACATTATATTGAATATAAATTGTTTTTCAAGGGATACTACTGTTTTTTTCCCGGGGTACGTCTAGAATTTTCTTTTAAGAGGAAATGTTTGATATTTATAAGGGGAAATGTGTTGAATGTAGCCAGCTAACCGTTTAATATATTTATCAGTTATTTCAGAAAAATGACCAATTTCCAATTTGACGTGGCACGAATTTGTTACGATCTTTTGCAAACCGTAAAAATATTCAGTGTAGTGCGAAAGCAAGCTTCTAAATAGAGCTCTTATCTCTTTGCTAACTAAAATGTGAACGTGGATTGGAGGTCTCGGTCAATCAGATGTGGTCGTATTTCCAGCAATCTATAAAGGGAGCGGTGGAATATCGTGCATATATACAGTATACATACGTATACATATACATACATATATATATATATATATATATATATATATATATATATATATATATATATATATATATATATATATATATATATATTATATATGTATATATATTTATATATTTATATATTTATATATTTATATATATTTATATATATATATATATTATATATATATATATATATATATATTTATATATGTATATATATTTATATATTTATATATTTATATATTTATATATATATATATATATATATATATATATATATATATATATATATATATATATATATATATATATATATATATATATATATATAATATTCGAGCTTACAACAGGGAAGTTCATCAGGACTCCAATTAACGGAATGGGGAAAAAACGGAATCGTGCGTAGCCTGCGATCCAGCAGTTGTCATAAATGTTATTAGCTTCAAGGAATTGCATATATGCCTCCGTAATGAGAGAGAGAGAGAGAGAGAGAGAGAGAGAGAAAGAGAGAGAGAGAGAGAGTTTAGATGTCTGAGAAAGAGGCGATACAGAAGAGGCAATATTTTTGTAAGCTAGTGTTGTCCAGTGCCATTTTCCGAGATGATTTGCATTTTTATTCAAGATATTATAGCAAAAGCTGCATTTTTATTGAAGATACTCAAGTAAAAGTTGCATTTTTACTCAAGGTATTCTAGTTAAAGTTGCATTTTTACTTAAGATACTGTAGCAAAAGCTGCATTTTTACTCAAGATGTTCTAGCAACAGCTGCATTTTTATACAAGATATTGTAGCAAAAGTTGCATTTTTACTCAAGATATTGTAGCAAAAGCTGCATTTTTATTCAAGATACTATGGCAAACGCTAGGTTTTTATTCAAGATTTTCTAGCAAAAGCTGCATTTTTATTCAAGATATTCTAGCAAAAGTTGCATTTTTAATGAAGATATTGTAGCAAAAGCTGCATTTTTATTCAAGATATCCTAGTAGAAGCTGCATTTTTACTCAAGATATTATGGCAAAAGCTGCATTTTTATTCAAGATATCCTAGTAAAAGCTGCATTTTTACTCAAGATATTATAGCAAAAGCTGCATTTTTACTCAAGATCTTCTAGTAAAAGTTGCATTTTTACTCAAGATATTGTAGCAACAGTTGCATTTTTACTCAAGATATTCTAGCAACAGTTGCATTTTTACTCAAGATATTCTAGCAACAGTTGCATTTTTACTCAAGATATTCTAGCAACAGTTGCATTTTTACTCAAGATATTGTAGCAAAAGCTGCATTTTTACTCAATATCTTCTAGTAAAAGTTCCATTTTTACTCAAGATATTCTAGCAACAGTTGCATTTTTACTCAAGATATTGTAGCAAAAGCTGCATTTTTAATCAAGATATTCTAGCAAAAGCTGCATTTTTATTCAAGATATTCTAGCAAAAGCTGCATTATTATTCAAGATATTCTAGCAAAAGCTGCATTTTTATTCAAGATATTCTAGCAAAAGCTGCATTTTTATTCAAGATATTCTAGCAAAAGCTGCATTATTATTCAAGATATTCTAGCAAAAGCTCCATTTTTATTCAAGATACTCTAGCAAAAGCTGCATTTTTATTCAAGATATTCTAGCAAAAGCTGCATTATTATTCAAGATATTCTAGCAAAAGCTGCATTTTTATTCAAGATATTCTAGCAAAAGCTGCATTTTTATTCAAGATATTCTAGCAAAAGCTGCATTATTATTCAAGATATTCTAGCAAAAGCTGCATTTTTATTCAAGATAGTCTAGCAAAAGCTGCATTTTTATTCAAGATATTCTAGCAAAAGCTGCATTATTATTCAAGATATTCTAGCAAAAGCTGCATTTTTATTCAAGATATTCTAGCAAAAGTTGCATTTTTATTCAAGATATTCTAGCAAAAGCTGCATTATTATTCAAGATATTCTAGCAAAAGCTGCATTATTATTCAAGATATTCTAGCAAAAGTTGCATTTTTATTCAAGATATTCTAGCAAAAGCTGCATTATTATTCAAGATATTCTAGCAAAAGCTGCATTATTATTCAAGATATTCTAGCAAAAGCTGCATTTTTATTCAAGATATTCTAGCAAAAGCTGCATTATTATTCAAGATATTCTAGCAAAACCTGCATTTTTAATCAAGATATTCTAGCAAAAGCTGCATTATTATTCAAGATATTCTAGCAAAAGCTGCATTTTTATTCAAGATATTCTAGCAAAAGCTGCATTTTTATTCAAGATATTCTAGCAAAAGCTGCATTTTTATTCAAGATATTCTAGCAAAAGCTGCATTTTTATTCAAGATATTCTAGCAAAAGCTGCATTTTTATTCAAGATATTCTAGCAAAAGCTGCATTATTATTCAAGATAATCTAGCAAAAGCTGCATTTTTATTCAAGATATTCTAGCAAAAGCTGCATTTTTATTCAAGATATTCTAGCAAAAGCTGCATTTTTATTCAAGATATTCTAGCAAAAGCTGCATTTTTATTCAAGATATTCTAGCAAAAGCTGCATTTTTATTCAAGATATTCTAGCAAAAGCTGCATTATTATTCAAGATATTCTAGCAAAAGCTCCATTTTTATTCAAGATACTCTAGCAAAAGCTGCATTTTTATTCAAGATATTCTAGCAAAAGCTGCATTATTATTCAAGATATTCTAGCAAAAGCTGCATTTTTATTCAAGATATTCTAGCAAAAGCTGCATTTTTATTCAAGATATTCTAGCAAAAGCTGCATTATTATTCAAGATATTCTAGCAAAAGCTGCATTTTTATTCAAGATAGTCTAGCAAAAGCTGCATTTTTATTCAAGATATTCTAGCAAAAGCTGCATTATTATTCAAGATATTCTAGCAAAAGCTGCATTTTTATTCAAGATATTCTAGCAAAAGTTGCATTTTTATTCAAGATATTCTAGCAAAAGCTGCATTATTATTCAAGATATTCTAGCAAAAGCTGCATTATTATTCAAGATATTCTAGCAAAAGCTGCATTTGTATTCAAGATATTCTAGCAAAAGCTGCATTATTATTCAAGATATTCTAGCAAAAGCTGCATTATTATTCAAGATATTCTAGCAAAAGCTGCATTTTTATTCAAGATATTCTAGCAAAAGCTGCATTATTATTCAAGATATTCTAGCAAAACCTGCATTTTTAATCAAGATATTCTAGCAAAAGCTGCATTATTATTCAAGATATTCTAGCAAAAGCTGAATTTTTATTCAAGATATTCTAGCAAAAGCTGCATTTTTATTCAAGATATTCTAGCAAAAGCTGCATTTTTATTCAAGATATTCTAGCAAAAGCTGCATTTTTATTCAAGATATTCTAGCAAAAGCTGCATTTTTATTCAAGATATTCTAGCAAAAGCTGCATTATTATTCAAGATATTCTAGCAAAAGCTGCATTTTTATTCAAGATATTCTAGCAAAAGCTGCATTTTTATTCAAGATATTCTAGCAAAAGCTGCATTTTTATTCAAGATATTCTAGCAAAAGCTGCATTTTTATTCAAGATATTCTAGCAAAACCTGCATTTTTATTCAAGATATTCTAGCAAAAGCTGCATTTTTATTCAAGATATTCTAGCAAAAGCTGCATTTTTATTCAAGATATTCTAGCAAAAGCTGCATTTTTATTCAAGATATTCTAGCAAAAGCTGCATTTTTATTCAAGATATTCTAGCAAAAGTTGCAAGATGTTTATGTATTCGTGATTGTTTAAAAAAAAAAAAAACACCGAGTTATATGTATTACATTACCACCCCTCTTCTCTAAACAGCTCGCTGGTGATGACGCCCTGGCAAAGAAAATAATATTACCTTATAACTCAGGAAAAACCATTTATCACAAAGTCTTTGAAAGCAATAATTCATTGTCCTCTGAAAGCTGAGGACCAAAAAATACACTTTAATAACTATCTGATCTTGTCTAGTGACAAGTTCCGTTATTGTCTTTTGTTTTGGTTTCCACTTATCGAAATTAGTTTTTTTTTTCTTGGTCATGTCTTTTTTCATCTTATTTTCTTTTTTGTTTAGTTTGCAATCTTCATGTAGAGCTTTTTATGGGGTAAGTGTAATGGTTTTGTTTATCCTTAATTTTTCGAATTCTGGATAACAATTTTCTTTCGTCAGTACTTATGTTTATTAGATTTTGTAAGAATGAATTAATGCACAGTCAAATTATGTATATAGATTATGAGTTGCAACGTTGGTATAATTACATTGTTCTTTGGCGTTTTCATAGAAAATCGTCGAAGACTTCTATTAACAGAAATACAGGTGAACAATCGTTATTGCAATTTTATGGTTGAACGCTTTCATCCTCCATTCTTCCATAATTTCTATTAAATTTTCATTTGCTACCTCTCTAACGGATGTGGAGCCGACCAATGGTATCAGATACATCAATCTGAAACATATGTACGATGGAATCATTCTATGCCCATAAAAAAAAAAGAATTTTCGAAAAATCTTTTGTGATATTCTCAACTCGACATAAATTTCTCCATAATGATGTCCGTGCACTGAAAGAAATATGATCCCATTTTACATCTCAGTACGAATTTTTGAAAGACGGTCGTTGCTTTCAAAAGCAGGAGGGGAGAGGGGGGGGGGGGCGGGGAGTGGTTGGGGATTAATGTAGCATTTCCTCACAGTATTACTTTGAAAAATGAACTGGTGGCTATTGGTGTCGCGTCTGGAAAGGGCTGCCGACTGACTCTTCTATGCAAGTGGCGTCATAAATACTTTGACTG
>JANJGK010000036.1:28071305-28073805 GCA_039081455.1 Macrobrachium rosenbergii
TGATGGTGATTTATGTATTGTAACCACGTAACCACCACTCACAGTAATATATATTAATATTTATTAATGATTTTATTGTCTGTCCTGATTACGTCACGCCTCAAGTATTTTCATTCCTTCGTGATAATCACGCCCATCCCAACATACCCTTTCCACGTCCCCTGCGTCTCCCATTCCATCTGCATCCGGCACCATCCCACTACAGTATCCAGTGTGGTTCCGCTTGGTTTATCAAGCGAGGAATTCGCCAGCATTCCTTTTTATCTGTCATACAATCCTGCACACCAAGCGCCACTAAGCTTCAGGTTTTTTCTTTTTTAATCTGTATTTTTTTTTCTAAATGCGCAATCGCTTGGATTATTGACAATTCGACTGTGATGCTACTCGCTTTCCTTTAATCCCTACTCCCATCCCCCCCCACCTACTCTCTCTCTCTCTCTCTCTCTCTCTCTCTCTCTCTCTCTCTCTCTCTCTCTCTCTCTCTCTCTCTCTCATTCCTCTTGCTCACTCTTCCCAAGGAATGCCATTCCGAATAAAAGACCAAAGTGTTAAATTCAAAGCCTTGGTTCACTTAACGAAACAACCATTCCGAATAAAAGACTAAAGTGTTAAATTCAAAGCCTTGGTCCACTGAACGAAACGAAAAAAATAAAAAAGAAAAACGAAAACATGCACCTGTTTGTATTGAGGCAACATGTGGCCAATGTTTGTCTCACAACGGTTACATGTACACAATTCCGGGAAACCGGAACATAGAACGGACTAGGAATCAAAGGGCCGTTTAGAAAGATGGCAGGTTCTCTTTTATTTCGGAATCTTCGAATCTTCGCAGATTCCTTTTTTTTTTTTTTTTTCGTTAAGAAAAGGCAATTCCATTTCATAAGTCACTTAAGAAGTGGGCATCTTAACCATGAAAGGATTTAACTTAGGGATAAATGCAGACTGTGCAGAGAGCTATTTATTTTGGACTTTTTTTTTTAGAGGTCGATAAGGGCAAGCTGCTTAGGATAACACTAGTTCAGAACTTCTATAATTGTGTCACTTAATATGACGGAAATATATTATATATATTTATATATATATATATATATATATATATATATATATATGTGTGTGTGTGTGTGTGTGTCTGTGTATACATATATGTACAGTATATATATACATGTACATATATCCATACACACACATATAAATACACATATATATATAGATATATATATATATATATATATATATATATATATATATGTATGTATGTATATCTGTGTGTATACATGTATATATACACAGTATATATATATATATATATATATATATATATATATATATATATATATATATATATATATATATATATACACATACATATGATCACACACACACACATATATATATATACTATATCTATATATATATATATATATATATATATATATATATATATATATATATATATATATATATATATATATAAATGTATGTATGTGTGTGTGTTCCACATACACTGCTAAACGAATTGAGCAATTTCAACCAAACTTGGTATACATATGACTCACTATCTTGAAAAGAACACGGTGTGGGTAAGACTCACTGGCACTAAAGGGGTGGGGTGTGGGAAGGGGGTGGCATGTAAAAATAACTGAAAATGACAAATATTTGTATCTAATCCATAGTTTTCGAGTTTGCTAAGATTAATAGTGACACTTCCAATGCCCTTTAAGTCCAAGTTCAGCCCTGATAGGAAAGGGGTGTGAGAAGGGGTGGGAAGGTGGTGATGTAAAAATAACCCAAAACGACAAATATTAGTGTCTAATCCATAGTTTTCGAGGTCATTGAGATGAATAGTGACACTAGCAATGCTCTTAAGTCCTAGTTCAGCCCCAATAGGAAGTTGGGGGTGGGAAGGTGGTGACGTGTAAAAATAACTGAAAATGACAGATATTAGTGTCTAATCCATAGTTTTCAAGCTCGCTGAGATGAATAGTGACACTCCCAATGCCCTTTAATTCTAAGTTCAGCCCTGATAGGAAGGCGGGGGTGAGAAGGGGTGGGAAGCTGGTGACATGTAAAAATAACCCAAAACGACAGATGTTTGTGCCTAATCCATAGTTTTCGAGGTTGCTGAGATGAATAGTGACACTCCTGATGCCCTTTAAGTCGAAGCTCAGCCCTGATAGGAAGTGGGGGTGAGGAAGGGTGAAAAATAAAATGTCAAAAATGCTGGGCAGTGTAATTAAAGCAACTATCTTAACAGGAAAGGAAGAGAGTTATTCAGAGTTTTCCCAGGCAGGGCCAGGTTGGTCAGCTAGTATATACAGTATATACATACATACAAGCATATATTTCTTGTAATAAAAAGAAGTAGCGCAGTAAAATATCGTATAAGAACTTAAAGGGCTCCTTTCCCGACCTGCCGTGTCTTTTGTACCATTAACTTCCCAACCCAGAGAGAGAGAGAGAGAGAGAGAGAGACTGTTTTTTGCAAGATTGGTGTGGATGT
>JANJGK010000036.1:28078805-28105972 GCA_039081455.1 Macrobrachium rosenbergii
TTTTTAAGTGGAATGGCAGTGTTGAGAAAATTATCACAAAAATATTAAGCATTAATCAAAGCTCTTAAAGTTTATCTGATAATGAATTAACAGGTCTTTTTAAGAAAATAACGGAATTGACGAATTGAACAGCTTTGTGATATCACTTGTCGTGACGTCAAAACCTTTTTACATTGAAACTAATAATACGACAGCCATTTCGTATTTTGAAAATTGAATGACATTTGAAAATAACGCGTATTTTTTTCAAAGCTCCCTCGTCAGAAATAATTGCTACAATGTCTCCCTCCGTTGGAGAAGAATTTGTATTGAAAAGGAAGCCTGTACATGGGTGATGCCTTATTTATCGTCAGTAGGCCAGCAAACCTCGAGGGAGTTTCACCTGGGGGATGTGACTTATAATAGATGTGAAGGCTATAGGCCACTGATCTGACTTGGATATCCTCCTGTATATAAAAGGAAAACTGTGATACAATTCTAGAGAACGAAAACATAATTCCTGGTATGTACTGGAATTGTGGAAATATTTCTTGTTTATCCTATTGGTAAACAGGAGCTTTAGTTTCTGAGAGCAAGGCAGACACAACGTTTTCTATAAGCGAAAAGTCAAATGAGTAACTTGAAATCAATCTACACAATAGATTTATAATTAAAATTGAAAGCGAGGCAGACACAGCATTTGCTTTAAGCGAAAAGTCAAATGAGTAACTTCAAATCAATATACCCAATAGCTTTACAATTAAAGCTAAAAAAATCCCGTTATATCCTCAACTACATACCAAGCTTCTTGGCAACATTTGCAGGTCTAGAGAACAACACAGCATGCGTACCGAAATATCTTCAGGAGGAATAATTACGTTCAAGTACATTTCATTCATAATGAGAGAATAAATCCCAGCGAGAGACTCATCATAAGTCTCTCACGATTTGCATAAATATTCACGAGAGAGAATATTACTGGGATATTTGCCAGAGGTGAAGACAGCAATGCTTTTCCTACATCAGAGTAATGAAGATAATGTCGCCACAAAGGACATAATATATAAGAAATACAATGATCATTAGGTATTTTTATCGAAACACAAAAATAACATTTTTATGTCATTTGTGCATACTTCAAATTATATCCGAGGATAGTAAGTGTGTATTTGGCTTGATTAAACGTTATGAGGTGAATATTTTCTAATACTGAAAAAGTTATTGCGTTAAATTACATATGAAATATGTAATTAAATTTTCTAAATTAAACTAATCGTTACGGCAGCAATGAAGTGTTATAATTTCAGGTTACATTTTTTTACCGTATGATAATCAGATTTATTTAAACAATTAATCTATCATTACGTATATAACATACACACTTTTCTTTCAATTTAGGTAATTATCCAGGACGAATTATTATACACAACAAATCATCGTAAAAACAACATTTGAGGATATATTTCATCCTGGATTTACGGCGGTCCAAAAAAAATTGCTACATAAATTAAATCGTCTGGCGGTTTTCCACAAAACTTATTTGTCGTAACTCACAAACTTTGTAACACGACCATTTTGTCTACGTTCTGTACCTAGTACTTTGTGGTTGGGGTGTGGTGCGGGGTGGGGGGTGGGTGGCGGGTTATACATCTTATTTTATATCTATAATGACATTCTGTCACTTGGCCTAATTTCTTACGTAGAACTAAAATTTGGATATTATGATCTCTCTCTCTCTCTCTCTCTCTCTCTCTCTCTCTCTCTCTCTCTCTCTCTCTCTCTCTCTCTCTCTCTCTCTCTCTCTGCAAGTGAAATCAAATGTAAATAATTTTTATAAGTACATATACGTTGATATATGAAAGAAACAGTATATGTTTATTCACTAAATTTATATTTATTACAACTTTCATCACAGTTCCTTCATAGCCGTGGGAAACTTGTACGGGGGAATATGGTGATTATAATTACAATATGGATTAGAGGTTCGAAAAATTTGATTTCATAAATTCTACACAGATAAGAATTAATAACAATGATGCCACCCAGTGTAAAATTGTGAAACGTTAAAGAAAATGGTGATAGAAAGATCGATAAAACAAATCCCATAATTCGCATCATATAAACAGGGATTATCGAGGCAGCCAGAACATCTGAACACCGGCTATTACGTGTTTAGAAGTGACACAAAACCGTTTTATCTAACAACTTTCACACGCGATGAAAACCGAAATATTCCAACGATTTCCGCGCCCTAGTAGTCACAAAGTACTCGGAACATTTCAGTAAATAAAGGCTGATGCATAACTATAACACGGTAGGAACCGAAATTTATGCCATGTGTGAAATGTTTTACTTCCTGGAATGTGCAGTACAGAGGGATTACAGCCATTGGTAATCTCTTGAGGGTTGCGTTTGTTGGCAAATTGTTTCAACGTGGAAAATTAAGCAAAATAATTGTTACTCACGTTTACGTACAGACAGTTATAGAATATATGTATAGTGATACAATATATATCTATATATATGTATATGTATATGTGTGTGTGTATGTATATATATATATATATATATATATATATATATATATATATATATATATATATATATATATATATATATATATATATATATATATACATATATAATATATATATATATATATATATATATATATATATATATATATACTATATATATATATATATATATATATATATATATATACATATATATATATATATATATATATATATATATATATATATATAGTCACTCTTCTTACGTTTTTCCATAGCTCAGGTTTCCTTTTCCACATTAACCTTCTAGAACACACAGAAGTGGAGTAATGGTATTACTTTTACACCGCAAGTGGGAGTTTTTGAATTGTCTGTGAAGAAGGACCTATTTAGAATTTATTCCAGCCATCTTAAATTAGAAAACTCCCTGGAAATAAATCGAGCAATAAAAAGTAAACAACAAATAATAATATATGAGGAACACGATAATAACACCGTATTCTAATATTTAGCGGGTCGAAGTAAACATGATAAAAAAAAACCATGTTATTGGTAATGAGAGTGCTGGAGTAATTACCGAGAAGAGAGGAATAAGTAATGAGAGAAATGTGACTCTTGTGCTTGAAGGGAGTAACGAAGAGAAATTAACAGACCCTTCAGACTTGGGGAGCGTTTGGAATTAGTCTAAGGTGAACTGCAGATATTAGATGGTTTAATGCAACTTTGGGGTGAAGAAAGATTATGTCCTGGTGATACATCTGAAAGATGAGAACAGGAATCTAAAGGGATTTGGTGCGATGGTTTATGAAGGAAATATATATATATATATATATATATATATATATATATATATATATATATATATATATATCGAAAATTTAAAATTTAAATAATTCATGTATGATTTTATAAGAGATTTTTATTTTTTTAGTCATCTGCTGGAAACGATCACCAAAAAATTACAATTTTAAATCATTCTCATCGTATATTATATAAAATATTTTTTATTTTAATTGAGTCAGCCTTTATAAAGGAAAGCGGAAAAGTAGCTCTGCTTCTTAACTTTACTTTTGCTTTGCTTAAAATGGGAAACGAGCAGTTGATTCTTTAAGGTACCTCTTTTCTTTTCGTAAACCTTTCATCCATTCTCGTTTATATTAGACGTTTTAAGGTCTCAACGAGTCGTCAAAGGCGGGGGACAATCTTCTCATTATCTAAATGGTCCAGGGTTTGCTCAGAACTCCATGATTAATCTTATAACAGGTCCAACGGATGCCAACGACTCTTGTCTACTCGTAAATTAACTCACACTCACTAGGGTCGCAGACTCGGAAGAGCCTTAAGTGAGAATTAAGGATGGTCGGTTGGTTGCAGATGGAGCTAGCCTTATGCCAGCACGGTCTCTTGCCTTGGGGAAGCTAATACGTGTAGTAAGTGTAAAAGAGGAAACTTCATTCTGTTATGCAGGGTGCGGGATTGATCGTGTCACGGACGTCAGAATTTCCTCATCATTCTGGTTCTTCAGTTGGATCTTAGGATTTGTCCTAAATTTTTAGCTCATTACGATCAAGGCTGGCATCGTCTGGTATTGGCAGCATATTAATTCTTAGCTGGGACATGATTCTCAAAATTTTGTCGGGTATGATGTGTTACTATTGAAACTTGAAAGACAATTCGATTAATAGTTGGATTTTTGGACAACAAGGCGATGAGAAATCTCCATTCGCTTTTTTTTATTGTAGACTGTTTCTCAGAGTAACCCTTCGTCAGGTTCTCTCTGAGTAAACCTTTGTCAGTTTCTCTGTGTAGAGTAAACCTTCGTCAGTTTCTCTGAGTAAACCTTCGTCAGTTTCTGAGCAAACCTTCGTCAGGTTCTCTGAGTAAACCTTCGTCAGTTTCTCTGTGTAGAGTAAACCTTCGTCAGTTTCTCTGGGTAAACCTTCGTCAGTTTCTCTGAGCAAACCTACGTCAGTCTCTCTGAGCAAACCTTCGTCACACTCTCAGAGTAAACCTTCGTCACTTTCTCTGAGCAAACCTTCGTCAGTTTCTCAGAGTAAACCTTCGTCACTTTCTCAGAGTAAACCTTCGTCAGTTTCTCTGTGTAAACCTTCGTCAGTTCTCGTCTTGGTTGCTGGGGCAGATTCCAGAGGCTCACACCAGGCCCTTATACCCTTCAACACTTTACTACACCTACGGGCTGTCCTCCGATACTCAGGGGCCAGCGCTGGAATAAGCCTGCTTAATCTCAACCAACCAATCACCATCAGGTCTCAAGTACATTAGCCTTTAAAAATCTTCACGAGTCGTCATCCTCAAGAAGCAAATTTTTCTTTTACCCTTGTGGTCAAGAGTGAACTCAAATGTCTCCAACTAATACAGATTTCAGGTCAGAAATGAATCAAACTGAAGTTGACGGTTCTTTATGTTCCATGATTTCATTTTCAATCCATTTGTTATAATGGGTCACACTGTTAAAAAAACTGAATGAAACTATCATAGATGATAACTTATGAATTAAATTGTATTTCATATGTGAAAATATATGGTAGACATATTTCATCGGTTTGATTTTAAATCGCTTATGATAGGCTTTTCATATTCACTCGCATATCTTTTATATGGGGTTACCGTGTTCGCGTGAATTTGAGATGAAAGTTTTGACAAACGCTTTCTTCAGATTATTTTGAAAATCGTTGAGGTCTGTTTGTTTGTTTGTTTGCTTTCTTGCAGTTTTTAGGGCGAGAAATTATGAAAGTGATTGTTTACAATATTGGAAAGCACGGCAGAATAGAACTGTGCGAAATTGAAACGGTAATCTATGAAGTCGACTATTGGTCAAATAAACACATACTTCAAATGCTTTGTGTAATATTTGACATAATTTTAAATTGCGTGTTATTACCAGTTATTTTGAAAAACGTAGTTTGATATTATTCATTATAACGTTATCGCTTTACAACGAAAATATCCTTCCATAATGATAAATATAACAGATAAATTTACCGTATAGCAGTGCGAAGACATTACTTATGAATGTATTTCATCGTGGATTTGTGGCATCCCAGAAAAATAGCCTCATAAACAAATTCTGCAGGCGATTTCCCACCAAAAAAAAAAAAAAAAAAAAAAAAATTATTTGTCGTAACCCACCAACTTTGTGAAGGGGTCATATTTTCTCTGATTTTACAACTACAACCTTATGTTGGAAAAGCCGTCTTCCTTTATTATCTATGACGGCAGTCTGCCACTAAGCTGAGCTTTTGCATGGCCCGCAGTTTGGGAAATTATGGTATTAGTCTTTTTTTTTTTTTTTTTTTGTCTCTTTCTCTCTCTCTCTCTTTCTGTGTCTCCTACAAAAGTAATAGGACAGACGGTATTACTAACGCACGTATTCACATGTACAGTATATAGGAAATTGTATTATATTATATATATATATATATATATATATATATATATATATATTATTTATATAGTTATATATATATATATATATATATATATATATATATATATATATATATATATATTATATATAGATATACATATACATATATATATACTGTATGTATACACATATATATGTATGTATATTTACACATACATACATACATACATACATCAAACACACACACACGCAAGCATAAAGCTACGAATGTTTTTAATACTGAATTCTCTTTACCTTGGAATAACATAACCCGAAGGGAATTTATAAGTGACACGCTATTTGTTACCAGGGAGGTGGAGTAAATTTGACATCAAACGACATTTGTAGTTTGATGTTTGTGAATGTAAAAAAAAAATCACGGTGCATGTAACAAAAATTGACACAAATTTGTATATGTATATATAAATAACAAAATACATATACTGTATATATATATATATATATATATATATATATATATATATATATATATATATATATATATATATATATATATATATATATATAGTGTGTGTGTGTATGTATATAGGCTATTATATATGTGTTTGTGTGTGTGTGTGTTGGCCTATGCCATTTTATATATAAGAATACATACGCGTATTAGTTTTATTATCTTCGAGCAGTGCCTTGTAATATGTCGAGTTAACCGTAAGAAACTTTATGAAATGAATCAGTAAATTTCCCTTTTAACATTAAGTCACTGCTTTTAAATGAATTGATTTCTGTTGCTTTCCTGCGTCGGTAAAGCGGGGGAAAAATAACTGAATTACTTAAACGAAGTTAAAAGTTCTCTAAATTTTATATCCATAAATACCGGATCTCTCGCAGGACTGTCATATGAGGATGTTATAAATATCTCTGTCTCTCACTTAGAGCATGAGGCAATGAATGAGAGATAATATCTCTTAATAAGAGGTCATTTAAATAAAATTGGAGCCTTATTCCATACCTATTTAACCTATCCTTAATATAAATAGGCTTATGCAATCAACATTTACAGTTTCATGACTCAGGCAATATATTACAATTTTGCTGGACTGTGATGAATATTATCACAATATAAAACATTTTTTTGCACTGGGTTCCTGTCGATGAAGTGTTTTTTTTTTTTGTATAAAAGTGTTTGAATGTTTAAGTATGCATTATATTCTGTAACAACAAATTCTATCTAAAATACTTTGGTTAAAACTCAGGGACTTCGTAAAAGCTACAAAAATGTTGGAAATGAGTAAAATGTGGGCGCATCCAATTTTTCCATTTCAGAATGCTGCTGAAAAGCTTCATAAATATTTTACCAACGCGCATAAGCCCGAAACTTTGGTTTTAAATCCAGAATTTTAAAAATGAAAAAAAAAAATCAGCAAGCTCGTTAAAACTCTATATAAAATTTTTCAGTTGCATATCACGGCAAATACAACGCGAACAAAATACGTAGAAACGATTTCATCGTTAGAGAAATCTTCGACATTATCAGAGCATTCGGGGGAATGAAGCTTAAAGTATTATGAAGACCTCATACGACTCAAAATATCTCATATCGTGAAATGCAGAACGAGACAAAATCCTACCAGTCAGCTCTGATCCTCCTGGAAGTTTCTTTGCATTTTCCCTGAGTAAATCGCACATTATATATATATATATATATATATATATATATATATATATATATATATATATATATATATATATATATATATATATATATATATATATATCTATATATATATATATATATATATATATATATATATCTATATATATTATATATATTTATGTATATATGTGGGTATACATATGTATATCTATATGTGTGTGTATCCTTTGTGTCTGTGCGTCACTATACTTTTGCAATGTTCTTTATTAATGAAAAAAAATTACGCTTAGTATCGTGAGCCTTGAAATGGAGAAACAAATCCTGAGTTATGTAGGGGTAAAAATATATTTAAAAATAAATATATTGAATTACATTTGTACCCATACAAAACGGTGGATTTGTTTCTCCAATGTCCTTTATTCAGTGACAAAGTTTACAACAACTGTGCAACGAAATCGCCGTTGTACATTTTGTCGTTTCTTCTAAAATACTGATCACTATTACCTCGTAAAGTCCTTAATGCTGCTTCTTTTGAAGATGCAGATAAAAAAGGAAAACAGAATGAAATGAAAAGAAAGACGACTTAATCACATAAATTATATCCCTGTGAAGAGAAGCCATTTACCAGATTTTTGAACGTTTTCCCTGAGAGAAACAAGAAGCAAAACATGATCCTCGCATTTGAGAGCGAGACCAATTACCCAGGAAAGGGTGAAAGTAATGAGAATAATGCGCTCAAAGTGAATAATGGAGAGAAATTAACAGGACCCTTCATACTTAAGCAGCACGTGAAATAAGCATAAAGTGAATTGCATGTGTTTAGACGGGTTAATGCAACATCACAGGACGGAGGAAAGTATTTCATTAAGCGAGTCGTTTGGAAGACATGGGAGACCAGATGCGAGAGGGGAGGCGGCTGATGCTTTTGAAGACTTGGAGATATAACGCAGAGATTCGCATAAGACGGTCTATCTGCCTGGATGGAATCATCACTGTAGGTATTAATTGAGGTTCTTTGCAGCGTCCCTTCGGCCCCTAGCCGCTACCACTTTCACTCCTTTTACTGTGCCTCTGTTCAGATTCTCTTCCTTCCGTCTTACTTTCCCCCTCTCCCCTGACAAGTGGTTTCATAGTGCAACTGCGAGGTTTTCCTCCTGTTACACCTTAAAAACCTTTTCTCTGAATTTCCCTTTCAGAACTGGATGGCTTTATAGGTCCCAGCGCTTGGCCTTTGGACTAAATTTTATATTCCATTCCATTCCATCCATCATCGTCGTCATCACCTCAGCGCTATGGGTCGCAAAGGGTCACTGTGAAATTCCACCACTCACAGGAAGTATTTTCTAAATACAATAATGGATATCCAGTTCCTAGCTAAGGTCACTGACCCCTGACATTGCCTATTGGTTTTTAAGCAAGGTTACACTCACCAGGCGCCCGGATTTAAATCCGAGGAGGCAAATTTCACCTCTTCGATTAATCAGAGAGAAGATGAAAGTATTAGTATTTCACTGTCGCCTGTGAATCACGCGGAGATAAATTGATCTGAAATGCTGTGTGACAGAATTATTGGGGTGGATATCAAGGGTGAATTGAATCGGTAATTTTTCTATTTTATTTTGCATTTCAGATGTTTAGTGAATTGAAACGGATATCTGTTCTCTTTGCCTGATTTACAGAGTTGAAGGGATTCGTATTTTTACCGAGATGGAATTGATTCGTGAGAGGAAAACCATCATTCTTATTACTTGGAAACCTAACGAATTGTGGCTGATCGTTAGCCAAAAGTAAAAGATATCAATGAATTGTTCATTTTACTTAAGTTTAATCTCCGTAGGGGTGTTAGAGTCGTCAGCGAACCTCTTGTGGTGCACTGTAGGCGTTGTTGAAGTTCTTTCGCATTGTCCCTTTGCCCCCTAGCTGCAACCCCCTTCACCGTTGATATTCTCATTCTTCCATCTTACTCTCCACCTTCTTCCAACAATTATATTCCAACTTTAATATAATATATATATATATATATATATATATATATATATATATATATATGTTATATATATATATATATATATATACAATATATATATAATATATATATATATATATATATATATATAGTGCAGATAATATTAATCAGCAACAAAACACCGAAATTAATGGAAAATAATAGAGAATATAGTGGTTAGAATCAAACCTAGAAACGGTGACATAGGACAAGAATAAGAAGGGAAGCAGATGGTCAATGTTTAATTGTTTTCTGCGTTATAAATACATTATGTATGTATGTATATAAACAGAAGTATAAAGGAAAGCTGTATATTTACTGAATTTTTTAAGCAAACGAATTGCTCCAGTAGAAAGCTGAGTATCCCAGAGAAATATTCCCCCCACAAAATATCCTTTAAAGAGTTCTTTAAAGAGTTATAACAAATTCTTTCTCGACTCCATGTTCTCTACAGTGAGGCTTTATCTCGTTTTGTATTTCCCGATGTAAGCACTCAACATACAAATCATATTTCGGTTTTCTAAAGGGGTGACAATAATGCTAGAATAGAGACTTTATGCGCCCAAATGCTTCCAACTCTCTCTCGAATTCTGAGGCGAGAAAATGTTTGTGGTATTTGAAGTTTCCATTTTTTCTCTTTTATTTTTAGGTTGTTTAAAACTGTGAATTGTTATGACTGATGGTTGATACAAGTACTTTATACTTGTTTGATTATCATGGTTTGTTTAACTGGTTGGTACGTTTTATTGAATTACTGTCATCCCGAAAATCCTGCAACGTTTAAAATTACAACAGAACAATTCAGAAAGGATAAGACTACGCAGGGCCATTTCGAAGTGGTCAAGTGCCTACTCATTTGGAATATTCCCAAAATGGGAATACAGTTAAGGCTTCTGGGCTGCTTATAACCATTTATGTAGGCGAACAGAAAGGAAAACATAACTCCTTTCCGCCACCCCCACCCCCCTTAAATGCTTAACCCCCTGAAAAGAAAATGAAAGTTGAATTCCTCTTGCCTTTTAGAGCAGAAATAGAATTTAAAAAGTAAATAACGTTACTTATAATTACAACAAATCTTAGCTATTCAGCACAATTGACAGTGAGTCCCAATGAGGCCTTATTGGAGGAAAGTCATAATAAATGCAACTCATCATGTTTTTCAGGCGTCATGAGCCTATGATACTCACATGAAGGTTTGATAAGAAAAAAGTTATTAAACAATTTACCACTGAAAATTTCATTTTCAATTTGCATATTTTCCAGGTTGCAGGTTTCCATGAGAGAGAAACCCAAACACAATATTTAGCGTAATTATACTCACATTATCATTTATGAGAATTGGTTAGAATTTGTTTTGTCTTCCACATTTAAGGTCGGTTCGTCCAGTACCTTCATTCTACCTATTTGGGTGGATTTTCGTTACTACACACACACATACATACATACATACATACATACATACATACATACATACATACATACATACATACATATACACACACACACACACACACACACACACATATATATATATATATATATATATATATATATATATATATATATATATATATATAAATTTTTAGATGCCCACTTAACATACAACAGGGTTCTTTGATATTTTTGCCTTGGTATTGTTTCAGAAACTTACATACATACATACATCATACATAGTGCAAATATGCATACGTTTTCTTTTGCTTTCTCATAATAGAGAAAGCAATAACGAGATTAATAGCTTAATCTGCATTTCATGCCAGACGCTATCCAAATGACAAGACGCATTTTGAGATATAAAGAGAACGGCTTATCCAACACAAACTTCTTGCTGCGAAATCTAGGAAAAATAGCCACTTTACAAAGTTTGTGAGTTACGACAGATAATTTTTGTGGTGCGGCCGCCAGAAGATTGAATTTATGTAGCCATTTTTCTGCGCAGTCGTAAATCCAAGATGAAAGTTCTCGTACATTGTTTTTGCTATGGTACGCGTATTAAATTCGTCTTGTTTATGTATCGTCGCTGAAAGAGAAGTTTGTGACAAATCAGGTATATTATAATGAAAGCAAACTGGTGGCCTTTTTTTTTTTTCGATACCGTTGAGATTAACGCGTATATCCCAGTAACACACAATGTTTTGCAGACATTCGTAGTTTGTTGGGAATTGTCATTTTATATAGACATTTGTTTAATGTTCTTCCGATAATGGTTCTGCCTTGGTTTTAGTTTTCTGTAAAGGAAAACTATTGAGTTGGCTATTTGTCTGTCCGTTCGCGCATTTTCTGTCCGCCCTAAGATCTTAAAAACTACTGAGGTTAGAGGGCTGCCGATTGGTTTCTTGGTCATCCACCCTTTAATCATCAAACATACTAAATTGCAGCTCACTAGCCTCAGTAGTTTTTATTTTATTTAAGGTTTAAAGTTAGTTATTATCGTGCGTCTGTCACCGCTATAGGTACCAACAACACAGGCTAACACCTGTCGTGGGTGAAAGTTTCATGGGCCGCGGCTGAGAGTTTCATGGGCCGTGGCGGAGAGTTTCATACAGCATTATACGCCGTACAGCAAACTCGATTGTTTACTTGTTTATTGTTGTAGACCATTTTTCCTTGTCGTTAAGATACCTAGGGTCGGTGCGTAAATATTTGTGTTACAGGTCGAGGAATGTGAGTAAAAATCGGTATATTTTTTGGAATTATAATTATGTCCCTCTTTTTTTCATAAAACTTTGCCTAACACCGTATATATAGTACCATCACAACAATTCACATACTTTATCTCTCTCTTTCTACCTATATGTATGTATGTATATATGTGTATATATAATTATACATAAGTGTGTATGGATATATATATATATATATATATATATATATATATATATATATATATATATATATATATATATATATATATATAAATCACTAACATATTCCATTAGCAACAAACCAACTCTACATTTCACCTAAGGAGTTCATTTTTTACCACCAACGAAGGGTATAGCGAGAGACATTCATTTCACATTCATCTCCAACCTAAGATGAACGTCGGGAAAATTAGGGCTTACTCTTGTCCATTTTGATGTTAATCTTGTTTCTTACCCATTACGACCCGTTAAGTTCTTCAGACGTTTGATATACGTGAAAATGATGGAGTTTTTGCCCAGAGAACGCTGGTAAACTTAAGAGAACGATCTGCATGTGCCGCTTCTTTCAGCGAGAAACCGGAAGTGAATTGTGGAAATGGAACTGTTTTTCCTTTTCCTGGAGGGTATTTTTTTTTTCTTTGTTATTGAGCTGACTGTAAATATCCACAGCCGATATATTTGTTATTTAGCTGACTGTAAATATCCGCAGCCGATATACTTGTTATTGAGCTGACTGTAAATATCCGCAGCCGATATATTTGTTATTGAGCTAACTATAAATATCCGCAGCCGATATATTTGTTATTGAGCTGCCTGTAAATATCCGCAGCCGATATATTTGTTATTGAGCTGCCTGTAAATATCCGCAGCCGATATATTTGTTATTGAGCTGCCTGTAAATATCCACAGCCGGTATATTTGTTATTGAGCTGACTAAATATCCGCAGCCGATATATTTGTTATTGAGCTGACTGTAAATATTCGCAGCC
The DNA here is from genome assembly GCA_039081455.1 of Macrobrachium rosenbergii. Taxonomy (NCBI): domain Eukaryota; kingdom Metazoa; phylum Arthropoda; class Malacostraca; order Decapoda; family Palaemonidae; genus Macrobrachium; species Macrobrachium rosenbergii. The sequence continues at coordinate 28,091,982 of JANJGK010000036.1, forward strand.
GATATATTTGTTATTGAGCTGCCTGTAAATATACGCAGCCGATATATTTGTTATTGAGCTGCCTGTAAATATCCACATCCGATATGTTTGTTATTGAGCTGCCTGTAAATATCCGCAGCCGATATATTTGTTATTGGGCTGAATATAAATATCCACAGCCGATATATTTGTTATTGAGCTGAATATAAATATCCACAGCCGATATATTTGTTATTGAACTGACTGTAAATATCCGCAGCCGATACGTTTGTTATTGAGCTGCCTGTAAATATCCGCAGCCGATATATTTGTTATTGAGCTGCCTGTAAATATCCGCAGCCGATATATTTGTTATTGAGCTGACTGTAAATATCCGCAGCCGATATGCTTGTTATTGAGCTGACTGCAGATATCCACAGCCGATATATTTGTTACGGAGATGACTGTAAATATCCACATCCGATATATTTGAACCCAGCCGTGATTGTGGACGCTCATGTTGATCTCCACACACGAGAGGTTAAAATTCAAATACCTCGGCCATTCAGAGTCAAGATAAAGGCAACATTGATATCTGTTGAGGATTTTTGATGCCAGTTCCAAATGCAAAAAAATGGCTATAGTTAGTTATCGAAAGCTGGTGATTAATGAAAATAGAATCCATATATTTACAAGGATCTTATTAGGTAGATAAATTTTTAAGAATTCTTTTGGCATCGCCTCCGCTTCCTTTAGATTAATGATTATTGTTTTTGCAAAAAAGGCTCTTGCGGCCGAGAGTTATTTATTGCTTGTTGCATTGTCATGTTTTTTTTATCTACATTTCACTCTTCGCTCTTCACTGTATCCTTAATTCTGAAGGGACAGTTAATATCCACATTATTCAAGTCAGAAGCGTCAATCAGCGTCATTAACTTCACCTGCATCTCTTTTGAAAGATCATGTTTCCCCACTTCATTTTTGAAATTTATTTATTACAAGGTATTTATAAAACCGGTTGCCTTCAGTAATGATCATTAAGAATGACTTTTTACCAGCACAGTTCTAGACGCAAAATGTATAGGCATATCTGCCACGGTGCAAAGTGCGAGTTGAAATAGATAATGGTTGTGGGAAGCCGCCGCAAGGTAGGATTTATATAACAATTTTTCTCGTCTGCCGTCATACCAGACGAAATAAATTTTCAGTGTTTCCACAATATATTGTGAAATTTACTTTCTGTGTTTATCATCACTTAAAGGAAAGTTAGAGCGAATTAATTTTAATGATGTCGTGATGCTGTAGAATGACTTGCTTTTAGTTCGTTGGGTTATCTTCCAGTTTCATTTTCGTAATGCTTTGTAATGCAAGAATGCTTTTTTTTTCAGATCTCGAAAAACTTAAGATTGGTTTTTCAGATCTTTAAAAACTAAGAATGGTTTTTCAGATCTTTAAAAACTCAGAATGGTTTTTCAGATCTTTAAAAACTCAGAATGGTTTTTCAGATCTTGAAAAACTCAGAATGGTTTTTCAGATCTTGAAAAGAAGCTATGAATTGTTTTTTAGATCTTGAAAAACTAAGAATGGTTTTTCAGATTTTGAAAAACTAAGAATGTTTTTCAGATCTTGACAAAACTAAGAATGGTTTTTCAGATCTTGAAAAACTAAGAATGGTTTTTCAAATCTCGAAAAACCAAGAATGGTTTTTCAGATCTTGAAAAACTAAGAATGGTTTTTCAGATCTCGAAAAACTAAGAATGGTTTTTCGGATCTTGAAAAACTAAGTATGGTTTTTCAGATCTTGAAAAACTAAGAATGGTCTTTCAGATCTTGAAAAACTGAGAATGGTCTTTCAGATCTTGAAAAACTAAGAATGGTCTTTCAGATCTTGAAAAACTAAGAATGGTTTTTCAGTTGTGGAGACATGTTCATCAGCTGTCACCTCTACCTTACATCCGTGAATGGTAGTGCCGTCAGTTTACCTCACGCGGTGCACTGTAGACATTTGTTTCTTTGCAAGCGTACCTTCGGCCCCTAGCTACAACCCATTTCATTCCTTTTGCTGTACCTCTGTTCATATTCTCTTTCTACAATCTTACTTACCACCCTCTCCTATGTTCATGTTGCCAAACAGTTGTTTTATAGTGCAACTGCCAGATTTTTCTTCCGTTACACCTATCAAACCTTTTTACTGTAAATTTCCGTTTCAGCGCTGAAAGACCTCATAGGTCACAGCGCGTGGCCTTTGGCCTAAAGTCTATATTGCGCCGTCCACCTCCACACTGCCAGAAACAAACCACTTCTTCGTGATGTCGTATGTATTGTGAGAGTGGAGTTATATTTACGTTTGTGTATTTGTATATTACAAACCTGTCCATGCTTCAGTTCCCCATAAGTCCCGCAATTAATTCATGCCAGCTCGAACATCATGAAGCATTGTTCATTTACCCAAAATATAGACGAATAATCCGGAAAAAGCCAGAAAAAAAATGGCAGCAAATCACCATGCAGTTAAATAATACCACCAAATGGCCAGGCATGCACATTCGCAAATCTCATGGACAGTGACATTTCATTTTTGACTGCACCAATAAATTTCATTCTTTACGACAAACTAAAGAGTAAATGTCATCAAGTCAGAACCAGTTTCCTGTCAGTTTGCTGAAGTTCGCGGACGTTGGAGAAACGTTAATATATACTGCTGACTTGTGTCAGCATCGGATATAAAGGTCAGCGGCGTTAGTTTGACTCCGTTTCTCTCTCGTGAAAAAAAAAAGCATTGTTCTCATTCAGCTATTTTGAAGAAGGAAAAATATATTTTTTTTTATTTTCGTGATATGAGTCATCCAGACCGTGATAACGTCAAGTGAATATTGAAATCTAAAGAGACGTTGAAGAAAAAATAATAACGAAGTAAATAAGCCATACTAGTTACTGTAAGGTACTGTGTCCGACAAATTATTCCCAAATTCATCTGTGTAATGCACACATTACATTACACACACACACACACACACACACACACACACACACACACACATATATATATATATATATATATATATATATATATATATATATATATATATATGTATATGTATATATATGTATATATATATATATATATGTGTGTGTGTGTGTATATATATATATATATATATATATATATATATATATATATATATATATATATATATATATATATATATATATATATCTTCGGGGAATATTATGGCAAACATCTCTAACCACATAGACACTATATATATATATATATATATATATATATATATATATATATATATATATATATATATTTATATATATATATATCTATATATCTATATATCTATCTTTACGTTCTGTTGCCCTATATTCATCTCCATAAGGGCCACAGATTCCAGGTCTGTGACCCGTGCTGCCATATGTGATTGGTTCTTTAGCGATTACTCTACCATTCCATCACCAAATATTTTGACTGCTTTGAATTTCTTTCCGTTCCAACTTCCCGCATTTGCCGCCCTGCTTTTCACCAGGAGGATAATCTCAATACCTACCTGATAGGCTCCTGCCACTCGGTATTGGAAAGAGGAACAGAATTTCGTTCTCCATTTCGTTTTTAGTTATTAAAAAAATGTTATTTTTAAGCAAGAAATTTGAAACGTTTGTATAAAAACACAGTTGCTAAAAGGGGGTGGTATAAGTTAGTCTTTTATCCTGCAAATTGACTGAATTAGTTAGATATAATGCCACCAACCACATTCATCAGTTCAGTGATTTGTTAGCATACCAAATAACTCCAAGAATATGATTTCCGATAAGCGCCAAAGTTCTTTTTTTCAAATATTTTTCACATGTGGCATTTTTTAATTTATTCTTTGTGTAATTCATGGATTAGAAGACAGGTAAATATATTAAGTCAGGTCTCAAGTTTTTTGTAAAGAAGAATTGGTGGTCATAGAATGGAATTTAATCTCTCTTATAGCTGTAAAGGGCTCTTTTGCTGAACCGTAGTGGATTCCAAGTTGATTTTCTCACAATGCGAGTCACCTACATTAATGAATAGACCTAATCTATGCCTTTCAATTGACGAGCACCAATTTGATGTAAAGTATAGTGTCATACTATACCTCATACTGATGGTAAGATGTGACAATTCTCAAAATAAATATTATTCAATCTTTATTCTCAGATACAAAGCCACTTATGATGCTTCTTCCTTGAGCTCTGTACGTTAAGATAGACACTAATATGATCGATATTTCGGATGAAAAGGGAGGTAAGTAAATGAGTTGAATGCTCATGAAAACATATTTCTGTTCTGCCTTTCGAAGATCCCAATTGCCCTTACAACAAAAATTTTACTGTAGAATCAGAATTTTCTTTTAGTTAAAATTTATATTCTAAGGTGTTATGTAACTGACGTACTTCAAATTGTATGAAAGAAGTGAAAGTTTTCGTGATAATAAAAACTAAGATAAAATTTATTCACGTTTTAACAAACTTATTATAATAAAAACAGATAAAATTGATTCACATTTTGACAGACTTATTATAATAAAAACTAAGATAAAATTTATTCACGTTTTCACATTGTTATTATAATAAAGACTAAGATCAAATTTATTCACGTTTTAACAAACTTCTTATAAAATCTAAGATAAAATTTATTCATGTTTTAACAAACTTATCAGAATAAAAACTAAGATCAAATTGATTCACGTTTTGCCAAACTTATTATAATAAAAACTAAGATAAAATTGATTCACGTTTTAACAAACTTACGATAAAAACTAAGATAAAATTTATTCATGTTTAACAAACCTATCAGAATAAAAACTTAAGACAAAATGGATTCACGTTTTGACAAACTTATGATAAAAAACTAAGATCAGATTTATCCGTGTTTAACAAACTTATCAGAATAAAAATTAAAATAAAATTCATTCATGTTTTAACTAACTTAAATTTCGTCACAGAATTGTTGTTCGAGTTCCCGATTCTCAGTTCAGCCAAACTTCATGCAGTTGGAGAAAGCGGCGAGTATTGGGCAATCTCCTTAATTACTTTTCGTAGGGAAATGGTCTGTGGAAAAAAGATCCTTCACTCACATTGATTGTCTCGAGAGCAAAACTTGTATGCATTCTGTTATTATGATTATTATTATTATTATTATTATTATTATTATTATTATTATTATTATTATTATTTTTATTATTATTAATATTATTTAATAAAAATCCACATTTTACATAAAAGAATCTTCTCAATATGCATATTAATACAGTTTATTTATATGATTTCGGATTTTATTAACTAGCAGTTATAACGATATTGTGAATTTCTTAGCTTAATTGTTATTATTATTATTATTAATAATTATTATTTCTTTTGACATCTTCTCTAGTTGCTTTCGTAAAGATATTAATGTGATTGGTATATACTGTATATTTATATATATATATATATATATATATATATATATATATATATATATATATATATATATATATATATATATATATATATATATATATATATATATATATATATATATATCAGTCACAGATATCTTTCCGACTGCAATTAGAAAAAATTTCAAAATTATATAATATATATCTATATCTATATGTATATATATATATATATATATATATATATATATATATATATATATATATATATATTATATATATATATATATATATATATATATATATATATATATATATATATATATATATATATATATTGGCTTCCATATTAAAATTCATAGAGACATTGGGAGAAACGAAAAATGTGTTTTAATTGAAATGTTTCATTAATACTGGTGTAAAACTCTTATATATAACGGTTTTTCATCATCATTCTGTTTTACGGCGTCATTAAAAACACGTTTAATTTATAGTATTTGGTATAAAACCTCGTGAAATAATATTACAAATATTACTCAGAATTGGATTTCATCGCGATTTTTTGCTGTTCATGATTGCCTCATGTATGATGCATATTATATGCAACCCCTTTTTTATGAACATACATAAAATAGAGTTTGCCGTTCATAAGCAAATGCATTTGATGAAATATGAAATTATAACACTTTCATAATTATATTAAAAAATACCGTCGAATATAAACAAAGGACAGGAAATCATAATTGTCATCTTTGATGGGCCATACAGAATCATCCCCTTGAAAATAAGTCTTTTGTTTTTCGTTAAACAAGTTTACATGTCTTTGATGTGATGGTTGCAAATGCTTCCAAAGGGTGAAACGTGTGATGATGTCGCTATTCGAATTTGCTTGAACATGCAATTGTATTGCTTGCCGACTGATGCATGCAGCGCAGATTAAAACAACCAATCACAATACAATATAAGAAACTTAATGTCATGAGTAGGGTGAAGTTGTACTGTTGGTTTGATTAATATTTTATCAAATTTTAATACCTGTACACACACACACACACATATAATATATATATATATATATATATATATATATATATATATATGTGTGTGTGTGTGTGTGTGTGTGTGTATGTATGTATGTATGTATGTATATACAGTATATATGTATATTTATATATATATATATATATATACAGTATCTATGTATATATATATGTATATGTGTGTGTGTTTGTGTGTATGCGTGAATTTTTTTAAGTATGTTACTCTGTATTTTTGTATGTACACGAGAGCGTGTTTGCCTTCATGTGCAATTCGCTCTTAATTACTGTTTTAGGAAGTCACACATAATAGATATTTCCTATTCTAGCCCTTCAAATTTATGGGACTTTATCACGTCGTATTTTAATTCAAACACAAAACTGCCATAATGCTTTCGGCCCATCAACATTAAATCTGCGTCCTTAATGCCTTTTCCTAACCCCTCTAGGTTCCATTCCTGTCACATTTTCCAATAACTCGTCGGCTATTTGAATTAGACCTTAATTTCCAAATCAGAATTCATGATGGAGCAACTAACAGATGAGAGGGATACGATGTATCACTCTGTATTCTATAACGGTAAAGTTACAGGGGTTAGGGTAACCTCTTAAAATTCATACAGTGTCAGGGCATATGAGGAATGGCAACTGTTATCGAGTCTTTCATTATGATCGGTTTTATCTGGGTTACTAATTAAAACTGTGCGAGATAGACAGTCTTGAGTAAAATGCAACGGGCCTTCATAGGTGACATTTGAATCGGGCTGTTATTTTTGTGCAGTTCAATATTCGCAGACATTCGTGAAGAGCAAACTTAAACGACCATTTATAAAAAAAAAAAAAGGTAAAAAATTCTACAGAATGGAATGCCCATATATGAAGGGTGAGATAGTTGAGAAAAAGCTGTTATCGTGCAACTGTATAGAAATAAACGAACCTATAATCATTATTTGCAAATATGAGCAATATCAAGCTGAAGGTCAGAATAGTAAGACGATAGTGCATGGCGTTTCAAAATGGTGTTGCCTCCACGCTTGAGATAATTTCATCGCCGCAGTTCATGTTGTATTTTTTTTTCCGTGAAGATCCTAGTCCATTTTATGAGGTGTAATACATTATGATATTTATATATTTATTGCTTTTCATCTCCATTAGAGTATATTGTTTCTATTAGATGGTGTCGGTAAGAAAATTGTCAATGAATTACGTTCAGTGACAAAATAGAAAAATAATTTTTGTTTGGTCTGTATGACTTTGGTTGTTGTGATGTCTTGTTTGTAATATCAAATCACCTAATCAGTCAGTCACTTCAGTCAGCCATATATGAAGACTGCAAATCATTAATTGAAAATATCAAGGATCGACAGGAGTCTTTGAAATGTGCATCGCAGAATATGCACTAGTGTAAATGGCACCGCTGGAATGAAAAATATACCTGTAAATACTACAGTTTCTTGTGAGACAAGGCCAGATAGTTAACGGAATTTTGCATAGTTTCTAGAATAGGGGAGCTTTAAGCTTTTGAATGATTTAATAGGTAAACGGGTCTTTCACTCGGTACATTTTTATGTCAGTGAAAATGATCATCAGTAAAAGGCCGATGTATATACTGTGTAAATTTTTAACTACCTTCGGGCTCTGTTGTATTGTGTTTTCTCATATATAAATCAGATAGTCAGCGTAAACAAATAACTAAAAATTTATTTTCACGTGACAAAATCACACATTGGTTTAAGAGCTCCTCAAACCTTTTGAAAGCATGTATTGAAGGAAAGCATGTGGTGGGTAGAAGAACTGGAAAGGGAAATATAACAAGAGTAGATTGGAAATCAAAGTCCTTCAAAAGAAGGCATCGTGCCTACCCCATATAAAAATGGGAAAAAAGCACGTCAAAACGAAGAAGAAGAAGATTGGAATAACAAGAGCGGAAGAGATGAGTTTCTATGTTGTTTAGTGCGGATGGCGTTGGAAAAAAAATAGCATAATGTCCATGACAGGCCGATTTGGGCGGGGGGGGAGGGATGAAGGCCTACCCCCCAAAAGAGGAACCGTTACTATCACTAGTACTGAAAAAAGGGGAATTTTCAATTTGCTAAGAGAATAGTACTGAATGCATTTCATTATAATGTAAGTGAATATATTTTTTTCAGTAAGTGAATGTATTTTAGTGTTATTCCAATATCATGTAACGGAGGTTTGACAGTATTTGCATATCCTGAAAAAGATGAACCTAGATAAGAAGACTATCTGATCAAAAATTTAACCAAGAACTAAGGGTTGTGTAGAAAGTTGACTTTCTTTGTTTATGCAATACTTGAGAAGCCTAAAACCTTTTACTCCAAGAAGTGTAAAACCTTTTACTCCAAGAAGCGTAAAACCTTTTACTCCCGGAGGCGGCGAGGAACAGCCTTAAGAATGAAAAATGAAGGTTCACAGAAATCACTCGGTAAAATAAAAAAGGATGTTGTAGTCTTAGAAAGGATTAAGGGTAAAGTAATATTGTAAATGTCTGTTATCAAGAATATTGTTCAAACCTTTATATGCCAGTGACTTTCCAAGAAAACAGACTTAGACAAGTATTGCTGAACTACGACTCTCTCTCTCTCTCTCTCTCTCTCTCTCTCTCTCTCTCTCTCTCTCTCTCTCTCTCTCTCTCTCTCTCTCTCTCTCTCCCCTAACCCTTTCTTCATATAATCAAGTGAAATTCCGGCACCTAAAAGCAGCAGTCGTGGACTGGCTTTCATAAAGTAAAGATTATGACATGTTCAAATAGCATCATGACAAAACAGATTCAGGCAAATATTGCAAAATTACGATTCTCTCTCTCTCTCTCTCTCTCTCTCTCTCTCTCTCTCTCTCTCTCTCTCTCTCTCTAACCCTTTCTTCATATAATCTAGTGCAATTTCAGCACTTAAATACAAATGGTTTAATGAAATCCATATAATAAACATTATGGAATGTTCCACAACTGATTCCTCCCGAGCGAATTTCGCGAAGAAGCAAAAGGAAATATATGCTTGCCTCGGAGCCACGCCGTCTCCATTTCCTTTTTACAATAAAAGCAATTTTACCTTGGCATTTGCAGCAGCGGCGGCCACGCATCAGTCCCAGGTCTGGAGAGGCCGTTGAACGCATACTTCCATCGGCTGCGAAAGCCTCTTCGGGTAAAGTAGCACTTCCGACCCAAATTCTGTTTTCCAGAACTCCCCCACCCCCCTACTTTTTTTTTTTCATTCCCCTGTGCCAAAATGCATTTTTGGAAGCCACGCCGTCCTAAGTACTATCAGAAATAAAAAAAAAGAAAGGAAAAAAAACTTGCTATTTGCATCCCGAGTGTCGCGGCTAAAAGCCATGTAGGCTCTTTTGGGCGCCGACGGCACTCCACTTTCCTTTTAGATCCAGAATACCAACAAGATTAGATTCCAGACGCGATTGGGAAAGGAAAAAAATCAACCTAACTCGCCGCTCCTCCTCCTCCTCCTCCTCCTCCTCCTCCTCCTCCTCCTCCACCACCAAGACGAAGGGAAGGAAGTTTGATGGGGAGGGGGTAAGGGAAAGGTTTTTTTTCGGGGTTCGAGGCCCCTTTAAGGAGGGGAGGTCGAAGGGGAAGAAGTCTTGTATGGTTAAGACTGCGTGGCCTTCCTGTAGTTTTTTTGGAAGGAGGGGAATCTGAGGTGACTTCTTCGCCTTTACTTCCTGTTCCCTCTTAGACCTGAGGAATTGTCGTACTGTACATGATAAAAACATGTTAAGGTATATACATGAATGTAGGGAAAAGTAAATGAGCATTTGTTTGCGCATGTTTACTGTGTAAATATATATATATATATATATATATATATATATATATATATATATATATATATATATATATATATATATATATATACATATACCAATAAACGCCATTGTGCCGAACAACTTCCATAATATTGTTCTGCATCGCTGTCAAATGCCTTTTCATTTTAGCCTTCATACAAGGTATTAGACGGATAATTTAAGCATAAACGATCGTTAACAAATTGAAATGAAATGTAGCTCTTTTTAATCGTTACCAAAATGAAATGAAATTTAGTTCTTTTTAATCATATTGCTTGGATAATTCACAGGAAAAATGGAAAGCAGACTTTTTTATATATAAAAGCTCTTGTTGAGTCGAAAATCAAATTCATTTTGGGTGACGTGATTGAGAATATAAATATCATACACTTGTTTGATGAATTATTGTAGACTGTTTTATTTCGTAAACTAATCGTTATGTAAACCGCTGCGGAGAAAATCAAAATTCCTCTCCGATGCGAATTATCATAACGATACTTAAACCAAATAATCGTTATGTAAACGATATTTGTGTAAACCATTACGGAGAAAATCAAAATTCTTCTTTGATACGAATTTTTGTAACATTTAAACTAGATATAGATCCACCTAGCTATACTTCTTAAATTCATCCTCATTATATACTGTATAAACATATTTTTTTCATTTTCTGTATTTTGCTTGAGATTGAGCTTTACAGGAAGTCTCATCAATGCTTCATTTCACTCACAAAGAATCATGTCTGTTTGTTTTCTGTTATAATGACAGTTACAATCGTAACATTATGTAAGTGTGTTCGCTAGTAAAAAGCACAACATGAATACTTCTTAATTCCAAAATGGTTTTACCACCTCCCACTGATTTTTATCAGGAAGTAAAATACGTATGAAGGTCAAAATTACTGAAGTGTGCAAATTGTTCTGGCAACAAATGCAAAGAGTTTTATCCTTCCCACGTGAGTTTTATCCCTCCCAAATATATTTATATATATATTTTTTGTTTTTCGTTTCCCGTAATTTTTTGGGGTTCCGGCTAATCTGATTAGATTTGCGGATTCTCTATAAATTTTGACGAGTGTATTTTTTTTTTTTTTCATGTTGCCAGCAAATCCGGCGCGGCTTAACAGATTTTTCAAAATTTCATCCAAAAGGTCCACGTGGGATCTGGGAGATAACAGAGGATAAAACCCGACAAACAATTTGATATCAGTGGAATAGGAAATCAAAGGTCTGTTGGCTGGCAGGGCTGCGAAAGAGTAAATGGCTTTCAGAGAGAGAGAGAGAGAGAGAGAGAGAGAGAGAGAGCCTAACATTGCAAAGGCCGAGTGGCCGTTATCAGCATTATCTTGTTACAGCCGTGTGTTGATTCTGCATGAAGTGCTCGTGAAATGAAGCTGTAGAATATGGTGAAATGTTATGAGAAACTATGTTGTTAACAATATGGACAATAGATAATGGGATATTTACTGTTTTTAATCAGAACGGCTTTCTCAAATATTTTCACCTGGTAATCTCCGGCGTTTGCTTTCATGTAGACTTGAACTCACGCGCACACACACACATTATATATTCATCATATACTTCTTTCCTACTGATGTGGTAACGTCAGGAGGATATATATCGTTAAGTTTCTCAGTATGTCCCTTAGGATGAAGGTGCTAGCGATCCACTGACCCAAGAAACGTGAAGCAAGCTCTGCCCCACTCGATCACGCAAAAACGATTAACGTAGAATATTTGAGTGTGAAATGCTAATCGAATCATAGGGCCAATGTGAGATTTCGCCACTTGCGTCTTTTCTGTGCTTTCACTTCCCCTAATCTCCTCCCGTATTCAACCTCCTGTCTCATAGTTTTCGTCTAAGTAGATTTAGGTCTTTTAACCTTAATCTTTCATTTTCCCTCTCAGTAATGACTGAATAGATCAGTCTTCATAATCTGGTGCGGCGTGATTTGGTGCATGGACGTAATTACGTCTCGGTGAGTAATATGAGTATATTCCGTAGACTCCAAGATTTTAATTTTTGTAGGATGAATGAACAGAGCTTAGGAATGTGGCCTAATATATTACTTTTCTAAGGCACCCCTTTTAAAAATATGCCTGAAACGAAAGTGAAAAGGTAATTTATTTAAACATTATAAGCTGCAGCTACGTGGGTTTTGCAGCAATGAAAAATAAGATTCCGTGCATTGATATAAAACAAGTTAATAGGTTAATTAACAGAGAAAATCCAGCATTTTCTGAACAACTGTCGCTCAATAAACACAAGTCTTTATTCTTGTAAAGGTCTCCTTGTAATGATTAGGTGTCTAGCATATTTAGTGATAATTCTGCATAAATGAAACGAAAATGACAAAAAAACCGGCTTATTAAGGATTCTTCCTGTCTCCTCGTTCGACGATAGGTGGATGAATAATAATTAAACCCAGACAAATTCATGACCTAGTTCCTGTTTTATTCTCGGCGGCATTCATCTGTGAATAAATCTTTTCCACGAAGTTCCAACGTAAGATTTTTACCTCTCGGATAAAAAAGTTTGATGGAGTCTTGTGAAATTGTCTTAAATGAATAACTTACAGACTACATTTGCTATTTGAATTGCACGTTGTTAATCCTCTTTTATGATATTTATAGGGTTCACGCTTTGTCAAATGGAGTCAGTAGGAAGTTTAAATTGGTCTCTGCTGAACTGTGCTGTGAATTTGATTGGCCTTCGTCGGGGAAATATGTAGACAACAATTTAAGAGAATGTACGTTTCCACATGCATGCAATCTATGTAGCTTGGTCATAACGTAAGAACATGAAATCCATGCAGCTTGGTCATAACATAAGAACATGAAATCTGTGCAGCTTGGTCATAACGAAAGAACATGAAATCTATGCATCTTGGTCTTAACATAAGAACATGAAATCTATGTAGCTTAGTTATGACATAAGAAAATGAAATATATGCAGGTTGGTCATAACGTAAGAACATGAAATCTATGCAGCTTGGTCATAACATAAGAGCATGAAATCTATGCAGCTTGGTCATAACATAAGAGCATGAAATCTGTGCAGCTTGGTCATAACATAAGAGCATGAAATCTGTGCAGCTTGGTCATAACATAAGAGCATGAAATCTATGCAGCTTGGTCATAACATAAGAGCATGAAAAATATGCAGCTTGGTCATAACATAAGAGCATGAAATCTATGCAGCTTGGTCATAACATAAGAGCATGAAATCTATGCAGCTTGGTCATAACGTAAGAACATGAAATCTATGCAGCTTGGTCATAACATAAGAGCATGAAATCTGTGCAGCTTGGTCATAACATAAGAGCATGAAATCTGTGCAGCTTGGTCATAACATAAGAGCATGAAATCTGTGCAGCTTGGTCATAACATAAGAGCATGAAATCTATGCAGCTTGGTCATAACATAAGAGCATGAAAAATATGCAGCTTGGTCATAACATAAGAGCATGAAATCTATGCAGCTTGGTCATAACATAAGAGCATGAAATCTATGCAGCTTGGTCATAACATAAGAGCATGAAATCTATGCAGCTTGGTCATAACATAAGAGCATGAAATCTATGCAGCTTGGTCATAACATAAGAACATGAAATCTACGCAGCTTGGTCATAACATAAGAGCATGAAATCTATGCAGCTTGGTCATAACATAAGAACATGAAATCTATGCAGCTTGGTCATAACATAAGAGCATGAAATCTATGCAGCTTGGTCATAACATAAGAGCATGAAATCTATGCAGCTTG
>JANJGK010000036.1:28108572-28111072 GCA_039081455.1 Macrobrachium rosenbergii
CCAGTGTAATTGTACCCCAAAGGTTTCTTTATTGTTGATTCTACTTGAAGATGTTGAATAAATTTCTAAGAAGTATATTCAGGCATTTTTCCACCTTTGGTGTAAAAGTGCCCGAATGTACTTATAAGTGTATTTAACATTTTTTCAAGTACAATCAAGAACAAATTATAGCAACGAGCTATAATTTAGCAAAGATGATTTTAGCTGAGGGTGCAATGACACCTCGTGTGCTAATCAAACTGTTTTCCATGATAAGGAATGAGGAAAAACCGCATGATGACTGGGAACTGGGATTCACGGCAAATTCACCAAAGAAAGATGACGTGACTGAATTTGGCAATAATAGATGCAAAGCGCTTTCTTCGTTTCTGATGAAAATATTCAGTGCACTCTTCCTCAACAGAATGAAGAAAGAAACTGATAAATGGCTTAGGTGTGAGCAAACTGGTTTTACAGAACGTAGAAAAAACACAGGACAAATGTAAGTGCTGATAGGGCATTTGACAACGCCCGCAGGCCAAATTTGTTGAAGGCTTTACGTCACCATGGTACGTATTTGCTGTTTATCTTTCTCTTGAGTTTTATAATAAAAAGTGGTTGGAGATGCAAGCAAAGGTTCACATTGGAGTAACGATAGCAAGTTGACATACGTTGCATGCGCAGATGATGTTCTTTTAACTCACAAAACACTGCAATATTTATACTTAATCACAGACGGGACTTACGACAAAACCACGAAAAACAGATAGAATGAGGTCAGAGTATGCATAAAGGGATGAAAAAACACTGATGAAGGAGAGATGGAGGTGTCCTGGACATCGCCTTCCTACAACCCCTGAGAAAATACCACTTTGGAAGACCTCAGACACACTTGGACGAGAGACAGGAGATGGGGTGGATGGAGATAAGTGGAGACTTGTGGAAGATAAAGATCAGGATAGACACAAGTGGCGGAATTTCAAATAGGCCCTTGGCATGATGAGGTGTTAAAAGCGACGATGATGATGATAATGAAGATACTGTATACACGTATCGTGCTAAATCATGAATTATTTAAGGCACAACATGTAACTTAGTCGATCTCGAAACGATATACTCTTGGATGTTTACTTGTCTTTTGCACTAACATATTGTAAAGGTTACTTGATGACAATCTGAAAGAGAGAGAGAGAGAGAGAGAGAGAGAGAGAGAGAGAGAGAGAGGCACATATAAGCCAACGGATTATCAGCACGGAAAAAACAGCAAAAACATTTCAACATAAAAGCAGAACCTCGAAGACCAACAAAAGTGGTAGGAAACTTGACAGGAACTATCATTCCGAAGGGAACAATTCTGTTTCTCCCTCTCTCGATCCCGTCAAGTGACAGCAGATTGGACAATTTTGCGGAAATACGATCGCGAAGGAGGAATCAAAGAGCTTCTGATTTCTCAGTTCAGTAACTGAAAGCGCAGATCCAAATACCTTTTAACACCTTTTGTTATTGTGCCTTTAATGACTCCGTTCACTTCTCATGCGCTGAATTTTTTATCGAATCTTTCAGAAGCCAATGTCAATATTTATTATAAAAGCTAAGCTGGTTTCGTCAATAATTTGGGTTCATTTTATGAAAAGTTACTGTATGCGATTTACAGAACATCGTTTGCATTTTTAATAAAATGGCATTACCTATATGCATTAATTAACTTTCCTCGATTATGTTATTATTTATTATTATTATTATTATTATTATTATTATTATTATTATTATTATTACTATTATTATTATTATATTACTAACGGATAAAATTCATTTGGAATGTGGCTTAGAGAAGTCATAAACTTACAAAAACAATCTTTTACAGAATCGAGTGACGACACATGACAGACTGGAGCATGGGAAAAGATGAAAAAACAAATTAATAACATTTATATAATCATAACTAAGGAAAAGGTCATGATTGAACTGAGAGTATATGCAGTATATATATATATATTATTATATATATATATATATATATATATATATATATATATATATACATATATACATACGAGTATATATATATATATATATATATATATATATTATATATATATATATATATATATATATATATATATACGTAATAATTTCTGTTCACTTGGTCCGCCGATGTTCGAGAATTGCCACTCTGTTGCAAGCGAACGCAGCATTCTGGAGCACCGCAACATGCGTGAATTAATTTTTTGTCCAATCTGGTGACCTGACAGTGACGTTTTGCGACTGGAAAATAGAGGCAGACGTCAGAAAATGCCAGGTCAGATGACTAAGTGCTAAGGGGCAAAAATAAAAAGCCCTATTTTGACTCCCCAGCCACTGCCACTTGCACTCTGGGCATGGACATTGCCCTGGAACCCGCAGCAACAGGATGCCAACTCACAACTTTCCCCTATATCTCATCTGTCACATTTCTGATGTGTATATAATACTCCTCAATAATGGCTTTGCCTTCAGGTAACTGATCCGCCATGTTAACGCC
>JANJGK010000036.1:28116072-28129464 GCA_039081455.1 Macrobrachium rosenbergii
AACATGGCAAGCATGATACACAAAAATATTTTTCAATCAGCTAAACAGTATTCTATTATTATCCTATCGTTTCATCCTTGTACAATTTCACTGCTATACAGAAGTCTAATGCAGATGTCACGCGCTTGTTGGCACGCACTACGCGCGCTGGAACCCGGCGCTGCTGTCTCCCCTACCCTCCCGATCCCCTACCTACCCCGTCCACACCGGGGCGGACAAACAGTTTTGTAGTAGGGTGGATGTCTCCCCTACCCTCCCGTTCCCCTACCTACCCTGCCCCCACCCGGGGCAGACAAACCGGTTTGCAGGGGGTGGGTGGCTATGTCACGTCTCCCCTACTGTCACCCGGGGAAGGATAAACAAGATCCACTCAGATTTTATCATTATAGATAGATAATTAACATCAGGTGATGCACTTGTAGTCCAGATCATGTTTATCTGTCCAAAATAATTTCTTTTTGTCGTAAAAAATCTTCATTAACACAGCATCTTCTACCAACATTCACGAAGGCTTCAGAAATGAACTTGTCTAACAAGAGAATAAGAATCATGAGAACTGTCATTATACTAACTGTCATTATACTAATGGCTTAGTGTACATTTAGCCCTTAAATAAATCTGCCTGAGCGTGTATTCTATGGTATATTTCGGCAATGACGAGTGAAGCCTAAGTTTTTTTTTTTTTTTTCACTGGATTAATTTTATCATCCTAGATTCAATGCGAGAAGACCAACTAATTTACCAAATCTGTCACTGGAACATTAATGACAAACTTTATCATTATATAACACTTGACTGTAAGAAAAACATAGGAACTAACGTCCCAAGGCTATCATATGTACACACACACACACACACACACACAACACACACACACACATATATATATATATATATATATATATATATATATATATATATATATATATATATATATATATATATATGTATATATGCATATAAATATATATATATGTATAGATATATATATATATATATATATATATATATATATATATATATATATATATATATATATATATACAGTATATATATATATATATATATATATGTATGCAAGTACAATTATATATATATATATATATATTATATATATATACTAAATAAATAGCAATACCAAGGAAATAGTTTCCTCTAATACATCCCTGCCGTCCCCTGCAAAACCCTTTTCCTTTCCTGCAAAGGTATTTTGTCCGGCGACTACGCATCTCTGCTTGCAAGGCAGCTGTCACCACAGAAGAACATGCTTGCTTCGGGAAAGTCGTTTTGAAGTTCGGCGAACGCGAAGTCAGTCAGGAACAGATGTTAAATCAGATAAAGGAGAAATTCAATTAGGGGCCGGCGGATTCTCTAACGGCTGTGCGCGGAGAGGTTGCGCAGGAAATAAAATGCTTCAGCAATTGGTGGAGTTCGTCTCTGAACCTTTCGTTTGGGTGATGATGATCGTTACATCGAATATATCAATACATACACACGTACATGCATACATACATAACTTGCTTCAGGATGCGATGTATTAAACGTAGTGACTCATATCCCTTTCAAACATGTTGAAAACAATTCGCAAAAATATTCTATAATTTTTTATCATACACACATACATACATATTCTAATAATTGGTTGAGGAAGAAATATATGAAAAATTATTATTTTACACCTCTCGAACATGTTTTAAACGTGACAATATAATTCCAAAAAACTTTGAATAGCTTTTATGCTTAACTGAACAGCAGCAGTTAAGACTTCGATGACGATGTTGTTTTTGTAAATGGAAGGTACTCATTTCCTGATGATTAAAAAGGGCTCTCCTTCCCCCTTGCTTAAATATTCACCTCTCTTTCTCCTTTTCTGTCTGCCTGTCCGTTTATCTGTTTGTCTGTCTCTCTCTCTTTCTCTCTGTCTCCACTCTGTCCACAGAGGCACCCAGAAACAAGCTTAAAAATAACTTGAAATATAAATTATGCAACGCATTCTACATTCAAGCTTCATCCCGCTGACTGATAGATTCCTGACCTGTCAATAACCCAAACACATCCAATTGTCCCTTTGGTTCAAAGGCATCCAACTATTCCCCCTTTTTGTTTTTTCTTGTTTTGAAAATGTGAACTTCAGTCTCTTGTACCTTTGGTAAAAATCCCAGCCAGGAGGCGATAAAATGTTCCTTGTGCAGGATAACGAAAAACAACAAGTTAAAAAATGTCACTTGATACCGACGGCTGGCAGATCTGGATGTTACCTTTTTTTTTTTTTTTTTTTTATTTGTTGGGGATTGTGTCTTTTCGTTTCGGTTGAACACAAGAAAAACCGATGTAGATCCAGGAGAGTTTTTTTTTTTTTTTGTAAGGTACAGATTTTCTGAAAATACAGAATTTCTCGCTGACCTTTCAAAATTATAGGTACCAGGCTAGCTTGCGTGCGCACGTACAAATAAACCCACACAAACACACACACACACACACACACACACATACATATATATATATATATATATATATATATATATATATATATATATATATATATATATATATATATGTATGTATGTATGTATGTATGTATGTATACAAGAAAGCCGTTACAAAATGAGTAACTGATGAGAATAAGTGAAAGCGAATCTTCAGTAAAAGACGTAACATAAATAAAAAAAAAAGTACCCCGAAAATCATTTGTTATTTGACTCGAACTTTGTTGGAAAAACTTCCGATTATTGTGCATGTGATTTTCTTTTATTTCTAGACCTTCAATGCTTTTCATTATCATTAAAGGTTTTATGTACATATCTGTCAGTTTAGCTAAATTCAAGGTTTTGTGTACATATCGGTCTGTTTAGCTATCTATACTTTTTTCCCCTTATCACAGATGGGCAGGGAAATCGGGGGTTACATGTTCTCCATACATAATGATAATGATCCTCACAGGGTGATAATCATTATTTTCCATATTAATAAATTTGTTTCCAAAAATCTGTCATTTCACAAGGGACCGTAAAAATTTTTAAAAAGGTGAAATAACAGTTTGAAGTTTAAGCGATCTGGTACCAGTAATATGATTTTTGCCAAAATAATTTTTACAGATTTTTATAAAAAATATTAGGAAGGGAGGTAATAATAAAAACCAAAACCATTGCTATCCCTCATAATCATCATAAGTATAATGATCATGATGAATACGATTACAAAAACAACAGCTAACGAGATTATAGGTGGTAGTAGTGATGACGTTTAATGCGTAACTCTGTTATCGTAGGTGACAGCATTAGTTTTCTTATCTTTTAGTTTTCTGAAAAGAAAACTTTAGTGCCGGCTTTGTCTGTCCAGATCTTAAAGACTACTGAGGCTAGAGGGTTGCAAATTGGTATGTTGATCATCCACCTTCCAATAATGAAACATACCAAATTGCAGCCCTCTAGCCTCATTAGTTTTTATTTTATTTAAGGTTAAAGTCAGCCATAATCGTGCTTCTGGCAACGCAACAACACAGGCCACGATGGCCGGCTGAGAGTTTTATGGGCCGCGGCTCATACAGCATTATACCGAGACCACCAAAAGATAGATCTATTTCGGTGGCCTTGATTATACTCTGTACAGAAAACTCGATTGCGACAAAGAAAATTCGTCGCATTTTTTTACTCGTTTATTTTTAACGAAGAATAAACTTCGCTTATTACAATGTATAACCCCAAACAATTCTTCGCCAATGCTCATTACATCAGCATCAGCAGAAGCAAGCATCCGCCGCCGATATCCTTATTTTTAACATTAAAAAGAATGTCTCGCTTATTCGGCTCTTATTGCCGCAATTAACCTGCGTGAGGGCTGGAAGACGCACAACTGACGACATGATCGCCGACTCTTAAAAAACACGACCGGAGACGATGGAATATCGAGGTCTCATGCCTGCGTCCTTCTGCCAATAATTTCCATTTAGTCCCACCGGCCTCCAGTCAGTCATTCAGTCAGTCAGTCAGTCAGCCAATCACGATGACACGATCGTTATTTATTAGAGCTTACATTGAGAGTGTCTCCCGTGGGTCGTTCCCAGGGTCGGGGACTTGATTCGTTGGCTGATTCCCTTTAGTCTCGCTCGGTTTGGATAATAAGCAGCTGTTGTTGTTGTTTATTTCGACGATGTTATATTTATTGATCCACAGGAGGGATGGTTTAACGGCGTTAGATTATGCAGAGCAGAGCGTCTTTGAAGTTATTCATGTATGTACAGAGTATATATGCATACATACATGCATACATTATATATATATATATATATATATATATATATATATATATATATATATATATATATATATATATATATATGCATACGACTAAACACACACACACATATATAGGCCGTCTTAGGAAAAGCGTAAATACACAGACATATTACAAAAGTATTCAAACAACTCCCTCCAGTTACACCATAATAAAAGAAAGAAGAAAGATAGGCAATAACATTATAAATGTATGCAGACCTGGATATAAGACCAGGTAGGAAGTTATTTGAGTTTCATTTTTTTTTTTTATTGGAGGCTGGAGGATGTTTAACCTTTATCTGAATGTTATATTTTGGGGGGGAGGCGGAATGTATAACCTTTATTTGATTTTTTTTTTTTTTGGAGGCGGGGGGATGTTTACCCTTTATCTGATTTTTGTTTGAGGCAGGGGAATGTCTAACCTTTGAGTATTTTTTTTTTTTTTTTGAGGCTGGGGGATGTTTAACCTATATTCGATTTTTTTGTTTTGGAGGGGGTGGGATGTTTAACCTTTATTTGAAATTATTTTTTTTTTTTTTTGAGGCTGGGCGATGTTTAACCTTCCTGCTACATACTATCATAAAACAATTGGCAGCCTTTAAAAACTATAAAATAAAGCATGAGTAAAGAAAAGAATTGGCTAATATGGATTACTAAATACATGAAAGAGAAAAAGGGTAATATATATATATATATATATATATATATATATATATATATATATATATATATATATATATATATATATATATATATATATATATACATACATACATTTATATATACGTACATACATATGTATGCAGAGCAAAGGAAGTCAGTACGATTTCTTACCAAGGTGGAACGCTATAGGTGTATTCCACTAAAACCTAATAACTATTATGCCTCTGCGCTTGGTGGACTGTGGTGGTGGATTGCTGCTTGGGTGGAGGCAGGAAAGGGGGAAGAAAAGTAATTCCAAAAATAATTGTTAAGAATACAAAGTGTAACTCCTTCTGAAGTAACCCACTCTAAGAGGGAAAGGTCCCTGTGTGTGTGTGTTTGCGTGTGTGTATTACACACACACACACACACACACACACACACACACACATACATATATATATATATATATATATATATATATATATATATGTATAATTATATCTTCCTCCCGCATAATATAATCTCTCATAATGAACATACCCTATGCCTCGAATTTCCAGACCACCATCATTTAACTAATTTTCAAACTGTTGCACCTTGAGCAGCCGAGAAACTGACTGATTTGTGGCTAAAAAAAAAAACTGGCGTCACGTGTAGCTTATTAACGCCGTCATAAAATTAAATAGGAAATTAAAAAGATAAATAAATAAATAACTTTCGAAGGAGTCTCCTATAAGTAATATCTAAAAATATATAAGCGGTGTCAAAAAGACGAACAGGGTTCTGGAGGAAGGTGTTCCATTAGGGACTCCTAATGAGTAAAGCACTTCGAGGGTCTGCAACCTCGGAAAATGGATGGAAAATACAGCGAGGGGTGGATGCTTACAACGGCAGAGGGACGGCCTAATCATCTCAAAAGCGTCTACTAATTATACCATTACCGCCAAATACCTTGAAATAACACCTGCAATCAAGTCGCTAATAGTACGGTGGCGCACCTGTTGCTCCCTTTGGACCATGTGAACATGCTTTAATGGGAAAAACAAAGGATGCGCCGAAGCAGTCCCTTGTTAGCAATCTGTCCTGAATGTTACAGTCTACCATCCATTACCGACGACACCGAAAAGAAAACGAGATGTCGCCATCCATCACACTTTGGAAAAGAGGAGTGTGTGTTTTTAGGAAAAATGAGCGACAGTAGACTTCTTTTTATAACGTGGGTCGTATGGGTGATTAAAACACTCTAATATGTACACACACACACACACTAATGAAAAAAACTGCTCCGGCATTAATGAAGGAGATGGAGATGCATGACTTATATGATAAGAGCAAGAGGTGGGGGTGCTGGGTAGTAATTAAGTTGAGACCATCTGTTGCGTCTAGCTAGTCTCTCTCTCTCTCTCTCTCTCTCTCTCTCTCTCTCTCTCTCTCTCTCTCTCTCTCTCTCTCTCTCTCTCGCGATATACTTAATACCTCCCATTATTCCCAATCCCATCCCAGGTAAAGATTAGGCCCTGTAGGTAATCTCGCTCAACAATAAAGGTCGTCTTTTCATGATGGGCATAGAGCAGTTTTCATCACGATTAATGCTTAAAGAAAAATAAAAGGCGTAATTTCGGCATTTTTATACGTCCTTGATAGCAGTGGGGCCACTGTTATTGTCGGCGTTATTAGATTTAATGTTATTCATGCAATTAACGTCATTGCCTCAAATCTGGAGTTAATTTTAGTTCGACTTCAAGTTTTGTGTTAAGGACGTATTCCTTCTTCTTAGCCAACTCTTACCTTCTTAATCCACTGCATCAGTGCAATTTGCTTCCTATTATCCAGAGAGAAATTTCTTTACCTTGAGGTTTTCGATGATTCATCTGCTCAGAAAAGGCAGTAAAAAAATTAACCGAATATTAGAAAATACATAAAAGGGCTCAAAAATATCTTATCCAGAGAGAAATTCCTTTCCCTAAGGTTTTTTTTTATGAATCACCAGCTCACATAAGGTGATCAAAGAAATTAATTAAATATTAGAAAACACATAAAAGGGCCAAGAAATCATCTTGGCATGTGAGCAACGACAATTTCAAATCATAGATTTGCCTGCTCATTATTTGTGGTGATGAGACCCTCCTTACTGGCAAAGGGCATTCGCCTGAACCCAGGCGATTATTGCAACTGCGTGGGCTACTCCAGGTGATCTTTAATTCCCATCCGACCATTAAGCTAAATAATAAAAAGGTAATTATGATGATGATGCAATAAGAGTATTCTCTAATTGAATGCGAGGCTTCCTCAGTAACATTTTTATTTGCTTCCGTGCTGCATCTGCGTGGTGTGCAGAATCATCCTGAAAGTTAATGAAGTGCTTGATTTTGCTTTATCATTCATTGTTTGATGTTATTAATCATCGCATTATTTCTTTCTTTCTTTCACTATTTATTTATGTATTAGTCTTTTTTAAAAGCAACACGTGTGATTCTTGACATAATCACAACCTCAACTAAGAAAACAGCCTTGAATAAAACATTTATATCCCAACCCCACCTAACCTCACCAAGGGCTTATTGTTTTCTACCTCGATCTACCCTTTCCCAGGCTCCTGAAGTCAGTGATCAAAGAAATTAAATAAATATTATAGAACTCGTCGAATAACTTATTTTCTATTTTCTTTCAATCTTTTTCTTGATCAATTTTCCTTCCTGATTTTTACCTGAAAATGAAATGACACAGGGTATACTAACTGCACTGCCACAAGGGATTATTATTTCATCCTTGTTCATTGCTTTGATTTAGATTTTACAATGCAAAATGCGGTCGTAAATGGAAGAGAAGGTTTAGATTTGAATAACGGCAGAAATCTGAATATCTTGGATACGCAGATGATGTTGTTTCAATCAACAAAACGTCTTAAGATTTACAAAACTTTTTATATAGAATGCGTTGTATATTTACAGAAACTGCACTAAACAAATTTCAACTGAACCGTTTCCGCTTCCCAGAAGTCAGGAAGTGTTAACTCGTATAATAGGACCCCCTTTTTAAAATAATTTTTCATGTCCAGTCTTCCTTCCTGGTTTTCGCTGAAGATGAAATGACACCCCGTGTACTAACTAGGCTGTTCTGCTGAAAATGGAAAGATGAAACATAATCTGAAGACTGGAAATCAGAAGCTATCAGAAGGGTACCTAAAATAAAAAGGGTCACCTGACTTACTTGGCCATAATAAAAATATTCAGTATTTTTAATCCAAGTGGGTTGGAAAAGAAACTGATCAAGTGCTCAGTGATGGCCAAGCTGGCTTTAGAAAACAAAAAACATGAACTGGATAGACTGAATATTTGTATTAGGAAATATCGTTCATCAGTGTATGGGATTTAAAAATCCCGTTCTGATGGAATTTGATAGCATCCGCAGGTAGATATTAAGGAAGGTCTTACGTTTCCATGTCATCCTGTTAAATATGTGAAGCTAACTAAAATTATTCATGAACGAGGCAGATGCTAAGTTAATGTCGAACGGGTCTTGTCATGTAAATTTGCAGTGAACAGTAGGGTGCTGTTTCCCTTCTCAAGAATTTTATATAAAAAAAAAGTGGTCGGAGATAGAAGAGGCTTATTTTTAAACAATAATAGAAATTTGTCAAACTTTTAATATACAAAGCTTGTTTAACAAGATGCACCACATACTGTATCTAGAGAGATGAGCCTAAAAAAAAAAAAAATGAAAAACAGAAGTAATGAAGAGAGCTCATAGACAGGGATGAACATTAAATGGAGATAGGATTAATAAAACTGGATCTTTAAAATCTTTTGGGAATATGATATGCAACACAGGTTCATTCGGGTGGAATTGAGTGACAGAATAAAAAAAAAAAGCAAACCAATCAATGAGCAAACTGAATAGGATTTCGCAATCAAATGTTGTTGCTGGTTATGATTAAGCTGGCGTTATGCCAGCACGGGCTCTTGCTCATGAAGCAGCCCGTGATTAGCACTGAAAAGTAAGATTATGCATAAATCTAGCACGATCCATACTGACATTCGGACACGAATAATGGCGGGACACTGAAACCACATCTAAAACATTTTGCCGATCTGAGGAAAAGGCTTTGGGAAGAATATTAGGAGTCAGAGAGTAGGAAAGAGTGAGGAAATATAACATACGGGAAATTAGGTTAGATAAATATTATAAACAAGATAATGATGAGGGGGGCAGGTGGAGATGGCTTGGACAACCCTTGGAAGACCCAGAAGTATGACTAGATATTTGTGGAAAATGAAAGCGCAGGAAAGACATGATTGGCGGATATTCTCAGAGGCCCATGACGTCACACGACGTTGGAGGCGATGATGATAAATTTTCCTTCGCCACGATGCATTTCTATCATGAGTGAAATATGGAAAACGGATAATACTTCGATGCTTCAGTCCTCTCTCTCTCTCTCTCTCTAAAAGTAAAAGTTTCTAGCCCTCTTAATTTTTGCGTTATTATCTCTCTCTCTCTCTATTTAAATCGTGTGTGGTAAAACATTAAATGGTAAATAAAAATGCTCTAGCCCTCTTTGTTATTGTTCTGTTATCTCTCTCTCTCTCTCTCTCTCTCTCTCTAAAAGTAAAAGTTTCTAGCCGTCTTCATTTTGCGTTATTATCTCTCTCTCTCTCTCTCTATTTAAATCGTGTGTGGTAAAACATTAAATGGTAAAAAAAAATGTTCTAGCCCTCTTTCCTATTGTTCTGTTATCTCTCTCTCTCTCTCTCTCTCTCTCTCTCTCTATTTAAACTGTATGTGGTAAAACATTAAATGGTAGAAAAGAATGTCTAGCCCCCTTTCTTATTGCTTTGTTATCTCTCTCTCTCTCTCTCTCTCTCTCTCTCTCTCTCTCTCTCTCTCTCTCTCTCTCTCTCTCTCTCTCTCTCTCTCTCTCTCTCTTCCTCAGTCACCAACTCGCTTACACTCCTCCTCATGTTTTCAGGGGGATCTGTTTGCTCATCTGTCGAGAGGATGAATTTTCAACGACAGTGACACGCGTGTTTGCAAGATTACCTCCGCAGATCAAAGGATTTTCGAGGGACTCGCAATCCAGTCAGCATCTACTTAGGAACCTGCTAATATTAATACGCTGCTGCAGCTGGTGCTGGTGCTGCAAGCACGGACAAAATGCAGGCTGCAAAAGCAGGGGGTCTTGACTAGAGATAATCTGCACGCAGGAGTCAATAGCTCTCGCCGGGGTCCGTATGTTTAGTTAAAAACTGATCGAACCATTGAAGAATAACCGATCGCACCATTCGCTTATTCAGGTCTCATCTCAAGATTCTGCTTTCTCATTCACAGTTTTTCTTTTAAATGTGATGAAATTACTTGTAAACATTAACTTATCCCCTATTCACCTCAGCTTACTTGTTACAGTTGTAGCACAGTTAACTGGATATTTATCAAATAAGCAAGAAAATTCATAAACAATATCCTCTTTTAAGAATATTTGTTTTATAAGGGTTAGATTTGATTTACTGTGTGCCTACATCACATACAGTATATACCTTTTCCTATTAAAAGTTTTCATTATACTTGTCTTAAATCGTAATAATAATATTTCTCAAAACCATGAAGAGTGAATAATTTTTACAATCATGTATGTGTTCCTTTTAAATATTCAAGTACTTATTAACTTAACATATCTGTTCCACCTAAAGATTCTTTTAGAATAAGGGACCTTTTTTTAAAACAGATCATTATTAATGTTTACAACTGAGATCAACTTATTCACTTTAAAACTAATCACATTTTTTAAAAATAACATTGATTGTAATTCATTCAACTTAATGTAATTTTCTCTCACTTCACCAATATATACAGTTCTTTACTACAACTTTTAACCTTTGTACATTCGTTACCTTAGAAAGAAACGTTAACACTTTACTGTAGGATTAGACGTCCGGGGAATCGTTATTCTACCATCTTGTTCATGCATTCGTCGCTCAGAATCAAAAGTTCGTGCATTCGTCGTTCCAGAATCAAAAGTTCACGCATTCGTCGTTCCAGAATTAAAAGTTCATGCATTCGTCATTCCAGAACCAAAAGTTCATGCATTCGTCATTCCAGAACCAAAAGTTCATGCATTCGTTGTTCCAGAATCAAAAGTTCATGCATTCGTTGTTCCAGAATCAAAAGTTCATGTACTTGTCGTTCCAGAATCAAAAGTTCATGCATTCGTCGTTCCAGAATCAAAGGTTCATGTATTCGTCTCTTCACGATAAAAAGTTAATGCGTCGTTCCAGAATAAAAAAAATTCACCCATTCGTCGTTCCGGACTTTAAAGGTCATGCATTCGTCGTTCCAGAATCAAAAGTTCATGCATTCGTAATCCGATCATTCGTTAACCAAACATTACATGTACTACGCACACATTGCTAACATTATCTTTCAATAAATATTCATACATTCGTAATTCTAGTAATAAGTCAAGCAATCATTTCCTAAGCATTAGATGATGCAAGATAGCCTTAAGAGTGATCAGTTTGAACATTTAAAATCGAGATGACAAATGTTTGAAAATGTTGGCGGGATAGCGGATTTGTGAATGCCCAATGTCGTGGTAGGGAATGCGCGTACAAACATAATTTTGTTATCTCGATTTTAAATGTTCAAACTCATCACTCTTAAGGCTATCTTGCATCATCGCTGTCCCAGACGTTTAAACATTCGAAACCCAAGTAATGAACGTTCGTGCTTTCGTTATCTCAAATTATATATTCATAAACCCATATCTTTATGGCACATACACACACACACTCATTACCTTACAATCAGACATCCATAACTCGTTACTGAGGGCACATCCGCACACCAATCACCCAATACCAGACATATCCCCCAAGAGAGTGGAATCCTATTCCAGAACAGGATCCTTCCTACGCATCCTCGTTCCACCACTTGGAAGGACAAAGCCTCCCATCCTCCTTTTCCTACGGGGCGAAAAGAACCTTTATCCCGACCCTAATTCTGGTATTGCGCTTGTTCCTATTTTATATCGGGAATACGCCCTCTACTCGTCCCCATCTCTCTCTCGCCTTGGCAATTGCTTTGTCCCAATTATCAGCGTTATGGGACCATTTTTTCCCGTCACTCCGCGCCCCGGACCTTAATTGGAGAGCGCAATAATGAAGCCTGGGCGATTTATACAGACAGGACAGCATGCTTTCAACCGAATGGATAGATTATACGTCGCAAAAGCATTGTGTTTCTCATCACGATTTCAGATGGACTGCACGGCACTCGAATAACGCCAGGATAAAAATGAATGCATTACGGATGGAGTTCTGCGCTGTCTGGATTCAAAGTTATACTGGGAAAGAAGCGCTCGGACTAAATATCAATTTATCTAAGTGAGGCAAGGAGGGGAGAAAGCCTCTTTTACGGGAATGTTGTATTTTTTATATTTTCTCTGCTTCCCCTTACTCTACATAATATTTTATGTAGCAATTTACGTAGCGAGACATATTATTCATGAATATACGCATACAGTCTCTCATTTATCTTCACTTTAAATCATATAAAATTAAGGTGAGAAAGATGAAAGTATTTTTCAATGTATTACGTGTTACACTGAGATCTTTACGTAGTTGAGGCAAAATAATAACCATTCGTATTTTATGCCGTAAGATTTTTTTGTTTCATGTAACCGTGTATCTTGGTGGTCTAAGGACGACTGTCGGGGTATTTATAGTAGGGTAAGGTAACCTTAGAGTTTATTAGGTTAAGTAAGGTAAGCTTAAAGTTTATTAGGTTAAGTACGGTAAGCTTAGAGTTTATTAGGTTAAGTAAGGTAAGCTTAGAGTTTTAATGGCAAGCTTCATCAGATACAGCAGAGTTAGGTCAGGCAAGGGTACGTTCTCTTAATAAGGCTATTAGGCTAGGTTCTTAAAGTAAGGCTAAATTGGACAGGTCACGCCATGTCAGTAACAATAGTGTCCTCAACTCTCTACTGATTGGTTTACGGAAAAGGTAACCATTCCAACCGAATCCTGATTAAGGGATTCGCTGAGATCCGTCTCAATATATATATATATATATATATATATATATATATATATATATATATATATATATATATATATATATATATATATATATATATATATATATAATCCGTAAATAAACAATGTACATTTCGACAACTTCATCTTTTCCAGAAGAAAAGCTTTTCTACCATCTCTGTCAGTACCCGTTTTATTTTAGTCTGTAAAAGAAAACTACTGAGATGGCTTTGTCTGTCGGCCCCCAGATCTTAAAAACTGCTGAGGGTACAGGGTTGCAAATTGGGATGTTGACCATGCACCCTCCAATCATCAAACATACCAAACTGCAGCCCTCTAGCCTCAGCAGTTTTTATTTTATTTAAGTTTAAAGTTAGCCCTGATCGTGCGTCTGGCAATGCAATAGGTGCCAGAGCACAGGACACCCGGCCGGGCCGTGGCTG
>JANJGK010000036.1:28129564-28162649 GCA_039081455.1 Macrobrachium rosenbergii
AGTGATGATTTTCCTTTACTGCTAACCTTTTGTTAACGCTTTAACTACCGTAACAATCAACAACAAAAGACGACTGAAAGAATACAAAGTTATATGATAAACTCATAAGAATTAAAACTTTCCTACACACCCATTCATACTTTAAGAGACGCTTATTCTTTTCGCCATCGTGGATAATAAAATGATAACAGACACTCATGAATAAACAAGAATTCTCGAAGGCTCTGAGTCTTCTATCTTTCGGTATTTCATTACTGGAAATTTATATATATATATATATATATATATATATATATATATATATATATATATATATATATATATATATATATATATATATATATATATATATATGTGTGTGTGTGTGTGTGTGTGTGTGTGTGTGTGTGTGTGTGAGTGTAAAACAAATGAGATAATGGTCTTTTAGAATGTTTTATTCACAACCTGCCCCTGCTTAACAGGCACAGGAAAAGCTTTGCACAGAAGTGGACCAAAGCAAATCACCATCATACCTGGAAGAAGAAGAAGAAGCATGAGCGAGACAGTATCGGAGCGCTTATCATACTTTTATCCACTCCAACATTTCGAGGAAAATTGCTTTTGTAGTCAAATCGCCAAACGACCCCAAACAATATTCTACGATTTTACAATGTTCATCTTGCCTTTTCTCCCGATAATTATCGAGAGGCTTCGCAAAGCATTTTACGAATTATACGTGCTTCGGCATTGCACGGTAACAGCACGCTATAAGATGCAAGCATGCAAGATGCAAATCATAGGTGTTACTCGCGCTTTGTCTCGTCCATTACCCTTGAATTGCATAGCCGCTAATAACCGTCTAAGCCTCCATCTACATAAATAATCAGGTGAGTAGTGTAAGACAGTTGCATCGTAGACGTCATGCAAGAAACTTCGTATTTGGCAGTTTTTTACGCCAGTTGCACATATGGAGTGTATGATTAGGGTTAATATTCCATATCATACGTTCCTCAGTCTTCATTTTGCTTGCCCAAAATGAGTTTTAATGGATGCATGCATCGCGTTTCGTCGATCTTATCACAATAAGCAGGTCGAAGCGAGTGTTTAAGAATGAAACTCTCTTTGCCAAGGTGAAAATCTTCGACCATTTGGCTACCTGGAGGCATTCAATCAAACGTCATCAACTGCTCTGGAACTATTTGTACTGTTACCCAAGTCGCTACGCAGCTTCAGCGATTTTGTAAAGTGAACTTTTTTGTCTTGTAATGCGTTCATTTTTTTTTTTTTTTTTTACTTTTTTGAATGTGAACGATCCTAAATTTGCCTTTTGTAATGTGGGGTTTTCGTTTTATTATGTTTTTTACTTTTATGAATGTGAACGATCTTAAATTTGCCTTTTTGTAATGTGGGTATATTTGTGAACTGGTCTATGGAAAGTGAGGTTTTGGAATGTGGGGTTTATTTATGAATTGGTCTATGGAAAATGAACTTTTTGGAATGTGTGATGCAAATTTACTATCTATTTTTAATGCGCACATTTTTTTAATGTGGTTTTTTGTGAAATGGTTTGTGAAGAGTGAAGTTTTTGGAATGTTAAATGTATATTTATCATCTGTTTTTAATGTGAAATTTTTTTTTAAAGTGGGGTTTTCTCGTGAACTGGTCAACGAAAAGTGAAGTTTTAGAACATCACTTAATTTTAATGTGGAAAATTTTTTTATTCTGTACTCTGGCAAAAAGGAAGGGCGAGGTTTGTCGTGCCTGCGTTTAAGTTAGTTATTTACTCAGCGAATAAATTACAACTAATGGGCTACGTAGGGGAGGCGGGAATTCAAGCATGGACAGGCGCAGATCACGCGTGACCAAAACTGTTATCATTTGCCCCAAAAACGAGACAGGGCAATGTGTCATGTAGCCACACACATTTGCGCCTTTTCAATATTTACTTTTTAACCTGTTCGTGCAGTGGTAATCATTAAGACGACAGAGCTATTCCTTGAAGACTGTGTAGGGCAAAGCTATTGTGATGCTTTGAAAGTATTAATCGTATCCAATTTAATGCTTTCAAAAGGAGAAGTCCTTTTCTGATGGTCGAAGGTCCCTTTCTTTAATGCCTAATATCTTATCTAAGGTTTACAGTCTCAGAAGCCACGATTATCCGAAGAACAACATCCAGTAGTGCTGTAAGTTCGATTAATTTCCAAATTGGTGGATAATATACGAACTATGAATTAATCATTAGTATTTACTTCCACAATTATCAGCAAGCGTTCTCGTGGAGCGCTTACAAAGTTAAACCAGATTGCGAAGAGTGAAAAACAGAAGTTCACATGGTAATGCTTGATATACAGATGAATAAATTAACCCAACACATATGTATATTTATATATATACATATACTGTATATGTATACACACACACACACACACACACATATATATATATATATATATATATATATATATATATATATATATATATATATATATATATATATATATATATATATATATATATATATATATATAAATTGTAGTTCGGAAATCAATGGCAGAGAACAAGGCCAAGTGGCAAAGAGAATTAATAAGGGAATACGCCCAATACTCTTCAAGAACTCCAAAGAAAGCACTTAAGAGCCAGAGCTATCCGTAAACCCTCATCAAGTGAACTTAAAAAACCTATAATCATCTGCTAAACCCGTTTTCTTGGGGTCTTCTGGTGCTTTATTAAGATTCCTGGAGTGACCGGCTTGTATCTGGAGAAGAATTTGTTTATCGGCGTTTTATCGTTCTTAATTACCTTTTGCTCTGCTAATGATTCCAAGAGAGTGACCATCCATCTCATTTTTTTTTTTTTTTTTTGTGTTTTTGAAGCTAAAAGTAATTAACTGTAATTAACTATCTCTCTCTCTCTCTCTCTCTCTCTCTCTCTCTCTCTCTCTCTCTCTCTCTCTCTCTCTCTCTCTCTTCGTGAAGACGGATATTAATCTTGATTACACTTTCTACCATGCTCAACTCCGATGTGATTCATCACTAGCAATTGCGCAGGGAAGAATTTGCTGAACGCTGAAATATACAGACCTCAGCCATTTGCCTGTCAAGGGTGAACATTTTTCAGTCTCATTTAATTATCCTCGGCTGCAGTTCTCTAAAAGGGTACGGGAATTAGCAAGAGAACCTTATTATTTTTCTTTCCTAGTCCATCATCAGAACTGGTTCCGAGAAGCATATCTCTCGTCCGAAACTTTTTTAAGAGTATTTCCTGTCGCTGCTGAGAATTACAGCAGTTCCAATAATTGCTGCTTGGGTGCGTTCTCATTTGTAAGATGCCACTTCAGTTACCGGGACATAAATCTTCTCTAATTCGTTTCCTCTCTTTTTATAACTTTTCTTTTTCTCTTTTTCTGCCCGTGTGTTATTTTTTCACGATGGTCAACGCGTTACTTTGGTTTTATGATTCTGGTCAATTTGTGTAACAACGAGTTCATCAAAGTTGATCCAGTTTCTTAAGAAGAAGACTTGAAAACCAAATAGAATTCGTAACTACTGTCTTTGAGCAATTTCTTGTTACTCGGTTCTGCTTCTTAAGATGTTATACTATCATTTATCCAAAACAAAAAGATCATCTGCTCTCCTCAACTCTTAGGAACGGATCTTTTCTTGACATTTTATTTTTAAGAATAGATTCGCTGAGAGGTAATTTTAATGTCTGTCGTTAATGAAAACGTATAACTTTTACAGTTATCTCAGAGTAGATATTTGATGTATCTACTGATCGATAATATTAATTAACTTAAGCCTTAATAAGTACACTGATCTTGTGGCTTTTGTTCAGACAAAGAAACAGGATAATGCCATTAAAACCAAACGGGGAAATTTTGCAGTTTTATGCCGTAATTCAACAAGTTTAACTGAGGCTTAGTTATATTCGTATTTGAGCTGCTTCTCTTCGCAATTCCATTCAAACAAAACTCTACTTTAACGAGTTGACGAGTTCTCAATGAGGCGTTTTTACAGAAAATCTGTTTCTACAAATTTAGCGACTTTTGACCATTCAGTCACGCCTTAAAAAAACCGATTTATTTCCTCTCTTATTTCCGCCATCCAGTATATTATTATACGACTTTAAAAGCACACGACAATGAAATAAATAGGTTTTCTTCGTACGTTATCAAAGGAAGATTACAAATACATAAGTTCCTCATTGGACGGGTGGGTACCGTTCTCAGCTAGCATTCTGCTGGCCCCGCGTACGATTCTCCGACCGGCCAATGAAGAATTAGAGGAATTTATTTCTGGTGATAGAAATTCATTTCTCGCTATAATGTGGTTCGGATTCCACAATAAGCTGTAGGTCCCGTTGCTAGGTAACCAATTGGTTCTTAGCCACGTAAAATCAATCTAATCCTTCGAGCCAGCCCTAGGAGAACTATTTATCAGCTCAGTGGTCTGGTTAAACTAAGGTATACTTAAACTTTTACAAATACGTAATCTGACATCTTGAGGCTAAATTAACCTGTGTTGCTACTATCTTTTTTTAGCTACACTTTAAAGTCTATAAAGTTCTCATCAGGGAGGAATATTAATTCGATAAGGTCAACTACTACTGTAATGAATAATTAAGACCCACATTACCAGGATTCTTCATTAAGACCCATATTACCAAGATTCTTAATTAAGTCCCATATTACCAAGATTCTTAATTAAGTCCCATATTACCAAGATTCTTAATTAAGTCCCATTACCAGGATTCTTATCTGCATTCCACATTTCTTTCCTTCAAATAGGCCTAGAATTCCATCTCTTGGTGAAAATTTCACCTTATTTGAGTTATACATGAATTAGTTTATCATCCCACAATCCACTATTTTACCTTAATCCTATCCTTTTGGATCCTTATGACATCTGTCTATAACACCCGCAAAGGCTCCAAGGTGGTAAGTCTAGACTGTCTTCTGGCTGAAATGAACAAGGCATATCCAGAAGGATCGCTTAATACGTTTCCCATTTAATTTATTTAAAAAATGTCTACCTAATGCTTCTCCTATTCATGGTCTTTTCCTGTCCTGTCAAAAGTATACCGCTAATTTTACCACTGAAGTATCGGACAATAGAACCTACAAAATAAATAAGTAAATATCTATACTCTAAGCATCCCTACGTCTTAGGTTGGAGTTTTCTTTATCGCACCTGTTAAGAGTACAAGGCGTCTACGGAAGCATTTTGAAATTCCATTTTCTTCAAAAGACTACTAAGTAAATTACTATCTAATACAGCATCATTATCTCCAAGTTTTAAGAAGACTACGTTGTGTCTGGCTAACTTAGCTACAGATGTTTTTAGAGTAAAAAGCCTTAAGTGTGTATAACATTTTTCTTTTCTATTATAGATATGGTTAGAGTACCGAACTTCAAGGTATATGTAAACAATTTTATATGTGACGAAACGCGAAAAATAAATTTTAAAGCGTAGATACACAGAATACGACCAACTTCGACCCATTCCCCAGTTCAGAACCCCAGACTCCCCAGGGGTTACAAAACACGGAACGGATACATTGGGGGAATCGTGAGGAATCCGTAACTCTGTCATACTGGTGGAATTTTAGGTCACAACTAAATTAAATCATGTCAGAAACTTAAGGAATGAAAATATTACGTTCCTGATAGGCATAGGTAAAACTAAAAGCAAATAAAAATCTTTTCGCATGATTTAGTTATTATAAATATACATAAGTACACACACACACACACACACACACACACACATATATATATATATATATATATATATATATATATATATATATATATATATATATATATATATATATATATATATATATATATATATATATATATATATACAGAGAGAGAGAGAGAGAGAGAGAGAGAGAGAGAGAGAGAGAGAGAGAGAGAGAGAGAGAGAGAGCATGAGCGTTTCCAAAGACAAATCCTCTAGGGAACAGACATTTTCATTCACCAAGATAAACCAATACATACATACATACACACACACACACACACACACACACACACACACACACACACACACACACACACACACACATATATATATATATATGTGTGTGTGTGTGTGTGTGTGTGTGTGTGTGTAAATGTTGACCAATAAGTCGAAAAGATTAATCTTACGTTAACAATCACCCGTCATACCTGTAGCAACCTACACCACAGGATTTTCACACCAAAACAAACAGCCAATATACTCTCCTACAATTCCAAGACTCCACCGCCAGCGAAATCCCAAACAACCTCGGGAACATCCTCCGCCTCATAAATAATGCCAGAGACACGTCGTTAGCGACGCGTCTTCCTCCGGAAAAACTTGAAACTCTCACTGCAGCACGGAATAACGTTTCAGAAGCGCGGCGAACACAAAGCACGGCATTAATCGGGTTACGCGGACGTTTTAATAAACAAATTCATAGGTTTTCACGGGTGTTTCGACGCCGCATCAACAGATCGCGCAAACAGCGAGAGCGGATAAATCCTTTTTGTTCCCAGTCATTCCCTCCAAAAGCAGAGCCTGCGCCAGTGGAAACGCGAAAAAAGGGAATAACGAAATCAACTAGGTTTTGTATTTTAACACAACGTTCGCAGCTTCCGCAAATGGTTTTGCCAGCCTCCAAATTCAATCATGATTTACTAACGAATGGGGAAAATTCGATAGTTTTTCCCATAAGCACGTTCAGCGTTTAAGTTGAAAAATACAGCTACCTTTGTTGCGTTCAGATTTTTTTAAATAAATTGAAATCGAAGTTCCTCAGGAATTCAAAATTTTCCATACAAGGGTTCCGACTGTCTGTGAAACTGCAATACAGCTGTAGGTGGAAACTATGAAAAGGAATGGTGAAAACTAAAAAGAAACTATATAATTTCTATTCACTGGCAGTATGGTAAGAGTAAAAGAAAGCAAATGATACGTAAGGTACCCAGATTAATAAAATGAAATTAAAAAGA
The DNA here is from genome assembly GCA_039081455.1 of Macrobrachium rosenbergii. NCBI lineage: Eukaryota > Metazoa > Arthropoda > Malacostraca > Decapoda > Palaemonidae > Macrobrachium > Macrobrachium rosenbergii. The sequence continues at coordinate 28,136,523 of JANJGK010000036.1, forward strand.
AACAAGAGTCATCACGTAAGCGTTGAATATATTTATGAAATGAAGCAAAATGTACAACTATCAGTATAAAGCATGAACAAAAAATTTATTCCAGTTATGCGTAATCACGACTTTTCAGCAAAACAAGTTAAAAAGACTGCATGAATGGAAATTCATAAAGAACGGAAAATGTCACTCACGCTGCCACAGAACGTTACTTAAGTCATAAAGGTAAGGAAAGTTCAATGAAGTCTTCAATTTACAATGCATCGTAAGAATAGAAATTTCATAACCTTCACAAGGAAAAGGACAAAAAAATCACAGAGAAAAAATTACATAGCTTACAACGTAATTAAAATGTACAATGATGCCTAAATTGACCGAACTTTCCAACGAGCGGTAACACTTCCTCCTCAGTGTAATCACACAAAATTATACTGACGACAAATAAATTACGTCGAGATTTTATGCCTATGAAGTCCTTTCTTGTTTAGCAAACAGTGGAGAATTCCTTTTCCGCCAAAGAATATATATACTTTACGTCAGTTAAGGCTAAAACTCTGTTTCGTATCAACTAAATGACGAATTTTAAGTTACATAAATAATTCATATTTTTTGAGGCGCTTCAATTACATTTTTCTGTAAGCTGTGACAAATTCCTTTATGACAATTAAGGAAATAATTTACAGTTTTTAACAAAGGGGTATTGATAAAATACTTATACTTATTACGGCTTGGATTTTTCGGTACACTAGAATGAAGTGCTTTATATTACGTGAAAAACTTATATACGAAGAAAAATAAATTAATTTAAAATGTAGTAATACACAAGGCTTATATTCACTGGCAAACGGACACGCGTTTATTTATGGTTGGACAAAGAACAGTATATGCCATTAGAAGAAGTAATTAAATAAGTTCCATAAAAAAATAACGATAAAAATCTTTGGTGTTGTCAAGGCTATTGTTCGTCAACACATTTGTCGAATAATGTTTTCTTAAAATCTATAATTTTAATATTTCATGTAAATTTATATCACAAGCTTCTAAGATTAACGGGCGACCAATTCAAAATGGCTAAATGCCTGTTGCACGCCGTTGTATCTCAATATCGTTATGGTTTCTCCTTTTTGTTACATAAATAAAAAAAAAATGTATTTAATGATATACCAGAAATAATTAACCACTCACTCTACACGGCTTTCCCGTATCTTATCACCATTCCGGAAAACAAAGACAGCAATAATTTGGTTATAAATCATTCAGTAACAAAACAATAACTGCAACAGTTACGCAACTGCAACATAATTATCACTACAAACAGTGAGCCTACCAATGTCTCTAAAATGATTTCCTCGTGCGCACTGGAAGGGCAAGACAATTCAGTAAGGAAACGAGTACCCAAATTATTTCATAAATTTCTCGACGCCTTCATAAATGGCTCGCCGGCCTCCAAATCGAATCATGATTTAATAACTTATGTAAAAATTAAAAATTTTCCTACCAAAGTAAATTCTAGCATTTAACGAAGTTAACGAAACACAAATGAATTCATTGACATGATTTTACGGTCCCGTTGCCCTAAATAATGACTAAAACAGAATGCATACGGGCTTTGGTCATCCGTAAACAATACGTTTCAAAGTAAACGGCATTTGTTTGATTCTTTTTTTATCTTTCTGTTCATTACCGACGGAGTTCGTCGGCCGTGTATTTCCAATTACAACACGACTGAAACGTCGGGTTAAATAAAAATAATTAAAAGTTTTTTCTCATTATATATTTTTTTTAACCTTTCTGGTTGTCAGTAGTCTGTTAGGGATGAGGTTGGTTGCTAGCCCCTAGGCCTGCCAGCAGCGCCTGGTATGTCCTGACGGTCACCTATCCAAGTACTGATCAGACTCAAATTCGTTACTGCCGTCGATAACACACACACTCCTAAACACACACACACACACACACACACACACACACACACACACATATATATATATATATATATATATATATATATATATATATATATATATATATATATATATATATATGTATGTATATACTGTACATGTGTGTATTATATATATATATATATATATATATATATATATATATATATATATATATATATATATATATATATATATAGTACCATTTATTGGCAGACGAACGAATATGGTTAAAGTTGTAAACAACAAAGTTTAACATACAGTAAATGCATTTATACATGACTGAATGCTCACGTGAATTATTCTTGCACACAAAAAGAACTAAATGGTTTCCGGGAATGGTGTCGTCGAGAGGATGACCAGGGTGTGGAAGTCATGTCTGGATGAGGGAAAAGTTCTGCAGAAATGTGGAAGAGGAATAATCGTTCTCCTGCATTAGGGAGGTGACTGAGGAAACTAGGAATAATTGGAACAAGTTATTGCTATTTTAGGTGGTGGCCTGTCTTCTTGGCACCTATAGCGGTGCCAGACGCACAATCATGGCTAAATTTAACCTTATATAATATAAAAACTACTGAGGCTAGAGGGATGCAACTTGGTATGTTTGATGATTGGAGGGTGGATGATCAACATACCAATTTGCAGCCCTCTAGCCTCAGTAATTTTTAAGATCTGAGGGCGGACAGAAAAAGTGCGGACGGACAGGACAGACAAAGCCATCTCAATAGCTTTCTTTTAAAGAATTTCTCTTCCCAACGAAAACAACCGGGATTTCAAAATACGTTTGAGAAACCCCACCTGTAGCGTAAAAAAAAAATATAAAAAAAATAATATTAAGACGCTGCCATTCGAAAACAGCTCTTTGTAATGAGAAGGGGGGAGAGGTGGAAGGGGGAAGGGTAAGGGGGGTTCCTTTCAGCCTCATTTTCACTAAAAGCAAAGAGATGAAACCAGCGATAATAATAAAAGTGATAATAACGACGGAAACAGCAAAAGAAATTCTTCCCTTTCCGCCGTCTTATGGTTTTTCCCCCCTCTTTTTCACAAGAGAGTAATACGAGACACCTGTACATAACTGTAGATAATAACAGGGTCATTAAAGACATCATTACCGGCTTCTCACCAAGACCGAGAGAAAATGGAAACTATCTTATTCTCATTATCACGGGGAGCGACTGTTATTCCTAGCAGTGGGTAAGTTCTTTCGCTGGAAAACTATTCCATTTTTTTCCCCTGTTAATTCAATTTGTTATTCTCGTCATCAAGTGACGTTACTATCTTTTATGTCGACAGAATCGTCCAGTATCCGTTGGCGATTTGTAAAATCTAAATATTAATAAATTCATCCACGTTTGTAATAGTAATGAATATCAATGTTTATTTACTTATTCAACGGTCTTACTGAGTTGTCCACGATTTATATATAACACCAGTCATGGAGGTGTAAATACAAAATTCATGCTATTTCGAAAATGATGAATAAGATCACATATTCATAGTTCAAAATGGCTTTCAATCTTTTACCGTAATTATATACCCTATTACGGTTATAACTAGCTATCAGTTATGGAAGAGTATATTATTTGGAAGACATAAATACGATAGCAAAATGTGAAGGAATTATTCATAGCCACTACAAAATATGAATAAATCGGACTTTCCTTAGTGTTCAGAATCGTGGAATAGTCATGAACTAAATGTACTCGCTGGGAAATCTGCAAGCAAAATCCAAATGTATCATATTTGAGTATATCTACTGTAAGGTAAGCACTTGTTTCTACTCAATCGTACTTAAAAGACTTCAATTTCACATTGTAGTGAATTCATAAAAATACATAATATATATATATATATATATATATATATATATATATATATATATATATATATATATATATATATATATATATATATATATATATATAATCTTTCAATGATTCTAGTGAATTCACAGAAGCAAGTATATCTTTTAGTAATTCCAATTTCCAGTTTCCATTTAGTTCCCTAAATAACCATCCAACGAAGTCTTGTTTACTAATTATGTTGTAAGTAAATATTCTGTTATTGCTGCTTATAATAATTTGTACCAGTATCATATTTTGGCAGGTGTGCTTACTATAATGTTTATATATGGTTTTTATCAGGAACGTTTTTCTATTAGTTTTATGAGAGAGAGAGAGAGAGAGAGAGAGAGAGAGAGAGAGAGAGAGAGAGAGAGAGAGAGTGTTGCACAATGAATATCGATCCTACAATGACAGAGACTGCTGTTGAATTTACGCCGATTTTTTAGCAGAGAGAGAGAGAGAGAGAGAGAGAGAGAGAGAGAGAGAGAGAGAGAGAGAGAGAGAGAGAGAGAGAGAGAGTACTAATGTACTATAACTTTATATCCGTCATCGATAGAGACCGTGCTTTATACTTCATGATGGTTTCTTCACTTGCAGAGAGAGAGAGATGTTTCGATAAATTTTCCATCCTTCACTGAAAGAGACACAGCGCTGTAGAATTTATGACGATTTTTTTAGCACACACACACACACACACAGAGAGAGAGAGAGAGAGAGAGAGAGAGAGAGAGAACTTCTGTAGTCTACTATAAATTTCGATCCGTCACTGATAGAGAGACAGTGCTGTTTAATTTATGATGATTTTTTTTAGCACACACACACACAGAGAGAGAGAGAGAGAGAGAGAGAGAGAGAGAGAGAGAGAGAGAGAGAGAGAGAGAGAGAGAGAGAGAGAGAGAGAGAGACTGGAGTACCATGTTTTCACTCAGTCAGTTTGTCTTTTAGAACGAAAATGAACTTAATTGAGAACTGAAGACCTAACCCTTTGAAGCAAAGAAGCGGATTCTGATGTACCGAATTATTTTTCCGACCCTTGGGGAACGGATAGAGATAGTACATTAATTCATTGACTTAATTCATTGACTTCCAAGAAGCACCAGGAGATTGAATCAGCAATGCAAATCGCTGAAAGGGGGAGATTTATAGAGAGCAAGGGATTGTAGGGGTCAGATTTACATTAACTGACTGCACAGATGCTTATTCATGAGTTTATTTTTTCTTGCATGTGTGGAATCATATAGGAATATCAGAATCAGAATCAGCGTACGTATGTGAATATATGTATATACATACATAAATACGTACATACATACATACATATATAAATACATACATACACATTATATATATATATATATATATATATATATATATATATATATATATATATATGTGTGTGTGTGTGTGTGTGTGTGTGTGTGTGTGTGTGTGTGTATGGAGTTCACATCAGCGAAGAATTGATTAAGTTATCCTAAAAAGGGATTTGATAAGGACTCTGAAATCTATCATGAACAGAATAATTTGACAATGTGTATCATAAAAGTCGAAGACTCATAAGTTAATAAATAGATTTAAAACACAAAGATTATCTTGCAATCCAAAGAGTATTTCATACGAACCTGTAAGCCGTTGAACAAGTAAAGCATTTGATCACATGAAGAGTTAATAACTACATTGTTGGATATATAAGATTTAAGATTAACAGCTGTATAAGCTGCAAAATGAAGACATATTCCCTTGGTTTCTAAATAGGGGAGTTATTATATTCTATTTCAAGACTTTGGAAACAGATTAAAGCAGTTTGATTTATGAATTATCTTTGCATAAAAGATGCATCCAAAAGTTGTTATAGTTTTCCGTGGAACAGATACATTTTGATAAATTCCAATTGAAAAGCATATGCTTTTCTTTATTAACAGTGAATAAAAAATTAAAATAAGTATGAAAAATACAACTTAATAAAAAAAAGTAAGCCAAGAATACCTCACACGCATCCTCCTCGGAAAACATCAAGTTTAGGAAACCACCCAATTCTGCGGAGAAATTTCATCACGAAGGCGAAGAAAGGTGACCATTATTCGAAGCCTCAGACCGGCCATTAGAATTCACTTTTACGATACTTTCATGTGCGAATGAGTAATAAACGCCGATCTGCCGCCGAGATGATTGAGGCGACGTCAATTTACATTCATCAAAGCCTCTTACGCCGTCATATGCCGTAAAATGCGGGCCCCGAACGCTCCTCAGGAGGGCATTTAACGCCACGCCACTGCTGCAGCCTTCTTTGTGGCCTTGTCAACCGAGGAGGTTTTTGGCGGTCGGAAAAATCCATTTTCATACTCGAGCTGGGGCGGTGTTTTGAGTTTACGACCTTTTAATGGGGGAAACTTATGGATGAGGGAAGGTTTCAATCCTTTATCTGGCAATGTTATCTCGTAGTTTATTTTTGACGAGTAGACGGAGCAACTCAGGGGGTTCGTGATTTTGACAAGGAAAGGATGAGTCTGATTTTATCATGCTGTCTCTGAATTTATACGTAGTAGCCTCACTCCGGTAATACTTGCTAGAGACAGAAAGGACAGCACGTTCTTGAGTCACTTCCTCCTTAGGGAAAAAGGCGCATGTGTGTGTGTGTGTGTGTGTGTGTGTGTGTGTGTGTGTGTATCTGTATGCGTTTAACAGCGAGGGAAAATATCAGTGAGTAGAAACACGCCGGCCTGGATCCAGAATCCTTCATCCCGACTCTACTATGGAAGTCCATTCAAAGTCATAAAAAGATTACCTAAATAGTAAAAGTGAAAGTGATTTTAAGAAAAAAAAAGCAGAGATAAAACAAAGGACAGCACGAAGCTAAAAACATGACAACCTAAATCATCATTACAAGCGATAACGTTATTTTTAACTAATAATTGTCCAGAATATTTTTTCTGAAAAATACTGAATTGCTTTGAACTCATGATATCGGCAACTAACCTCAATCAACCACTGAATAGAAAAAGCAGTTTTTTTTTTTTTTCAGGGTAACAATTACGGAAAATATCTGAAATAATTTTTTATAAACCGTCGCATCTCTCTGCTTTGTTGCAAAGGAATATTCTCACCTCACAGCTTTATTACAAACGCATGTTCTCATCTTTCAGCTTATTGAAAAGGAATGTTCTCATCTCACAGCTTTGTTACAAAATAATGTTCTCATCTCTCAGCTTTGTTCTACACGAATGTTCTTATCATTCAAGTATGATACAAATGAATGTTCTCACCTCTCAGCTTTGTTACAAACGCATGTTCTCATCTTTCAGCTTTGTGAAAAGGAATAGTCTCATCTCACAGTTTTGTTACAAAATAATGTTCTCATTTCTCAGCTTTGTTACAAAAGATTGTTCTTATCTTTCAAGTATGATAGAAATGAATGTTCTCACCTCACAGCTTTGTTACAAACGAATGTTCTCATCTCTAAGCTTTGTTATAAACGAATGTTCTTATCTCTCAAGTACGATACAAATGAATGTTCTCATCTCTCAGCTTTCTTATAAACGAACTGATATGGAAGTTAACTAACTTCAACATAAATGTGTTGCGTTATTATAATCTGTTCATAAAATTCAAACGTATTTTACAACGATCCCCAACAAATAAAAAAGGCTTTAAAAAGAATGTAAGTTTTTTATGTTTAATTAACTGCCTCAGATTTCACTGAATAATGCGATTAATAGACTAAATACAGTTATTAACAAGTGAAAAATGCGCCAAAGTGTCTTCGGCGCAATCGAGTTTTCTGTACATAGTATAATCAAGGCCATCGAAAATATATTTATCTTTCGATGGTCTCGGTATAATGAGCGGGGGCACATGAAACTTTACCCACCGCCTGATGGTGGCCTGTCCTATATCGTTGACAGACGCACGATTATGGCCAAATTTAACCTTAAATAAAATAAAAACTACTGAGGCTAGAGGACTGTAATTTGGTGTTTTTGATGTTTGAAGGGTCGATGATCAACACACCAATTTGCAGTCCTCTGGCCTCAGTAGTTTTTAAGATATGAGGGCGGACAGAAAAAGTGCGGACGAAGAAGCAAAGCCGGCACAATAAATTTCTTTTACAGACAACCAAAACGCCATTGGTATTCCCAAAAAAATAATCGGAACCATTTAAAGAGACAAGAAATGAAACCAACCTGGAAAACGAGCATTACCAAACATCAGCGAGAAACGCACTTTAATTAAAAGGTTTCATAATAGAGGAATAAAAAAAAATATCGGTGGCTTCATTCAATGCATAAAGGTTTTCTCCCCTGTGTTTTCCAGAATCTGTTGACCTGTTTTCTTTTATCTATTTATTTCTTATTTGTCAGGTTTGTTATCAATTATAGAAGGTCGTTTTCAAACTCGTTTCTTGCAGCGAACGACCTTGGTTTGGATCGCCTGGGACATCAAGTTTCTTAATCAACAGAAAAAAAAAAAAAATGAATGAAGTCGAGGACTCGATATTACAACCATTAATTGAACATGACTATCAACAGAAGGATGTCTCATAAACGCTTACAAGTTTGACTACGATCTCCAAAAAGAGGATTCTTGAATATGCTACTTGGGCATATTCTCTCTTATGCAATTTATGTTGAAATCCATGGCATTATTTGCAGAGACTATCTTTTTATTTAGACTTTGAATCAGTCTATACTTCTCCTTTTTCACTTCAGGTAAGCTTCTCAGGAATAAAAAAAGGTTACAGTCTATACTTCTTTATATTCTCTTCAGGTAAGCTTCTTAGGAATAAAGAAAGGTTACAGTCTGTACTTCTTCATTTTCTCTTCAGGTAAGCTCATCAGGACAGTCTATACTTCTTCATTTTCTCTTCAGGTAAGCTTCTCAGGAATAAAGAAAGGTTACAGTCTATACATCTTCATTTTCTCCTCAGGTAAGCTTCTCGGGAATAAAGAAAGGTAAGGTTACAGCCTGTACTTCTTCATTTTCTCTTCAGGTAAGCTTCTCAGGACAGTCTATACATCTTCATTTTCTCTTCAGGTAAGCTTCTCAGGACAGTCTATACATCTTCATTTTCTCTTCAGGTAAGCTTCTCAGGACAGTCTATACGTCTTCATTTTCTCTTCAGGTAAGCTTCTCAGGAATAAAGAAAGATTACATTCTATACTTCATTTTCTCTTTAGGTAAGCTTCTCAGGAATAAAAGAAAGGGTACAGTCTATACCTCTTCATTTTCTCTTCAGGTAAGCTTCTCAGGAATAAAGAAAGTTTATTCACGTTTGCATCCACTTACATCTTATAGTCCCCGGACCGTTTCCTCACCTATCGGCGGCGTCTTCAGGACTAAATTACAAACTGACATAAGCATTTTTCTTACAACGTGCGGACTTCAATAGAATGCCCTATCAAGGGTAACCACAAGCTCAACACCAACACGCAGAGACAAGACCCCCGGGCCCTTTCGATTTCTTTTCATAACAAAAGAGAAACAAAACAATGGTATAAATGGTTACACACCCACACACACACAAAAAAAAAAGAAACAAAAATTACGCGAACTTGAGATACGGAACTGCCCCGACAATTACCACGCCGTAGCTTCATAACAGTACGTCATAAATTAGATTAATGGAAAATTATCGAAAGCAAACGTTCATTTTCGTTATTTAGATCCCGCCCGTGATAAGGTCCCAGTGAAACGTTAATTAAGAACGCCAGCCGAGGGATATGCTGTTTGCCCTTCTATTCTGCTCCGGGAATACAATTAGATTTTAATTGTCAATCTAAGACGAAGTCATTACGAGGGGGGGTGGGGGAGCCGCTATCTCCAGGAGAAGGATCATTACGCAGATAATGAAAATGCATGCATTTCCATTCATTTAGGAATCTTTAATTAATTGCAATTATGTTTTGAACGGTATCTAATCAGTGCTCAAACTGGGAAGCCTCGCCGGTAAATGAGGCTAAGAAAATCAATTACCGGCGAGTTTCGGATGGCTCCGTCTGATTTCATGGCGTCGGAGCAGAAAAGTAACTCGGAGCGATGATCATACCAATTACTGCCGTGCCATTGCTCGGAAGGGTGGCGGGGGTGGGGGGGGGGGGGGGGCAGTGGATATCATCACAAGAGTTTGGCATAGGGGGAAATAAGTGTAACTATCGCGTGAAAACTAACAGTGCAAAATTCTTCTATTATACTTTGAGAACATGCTATTTAGAAAAGAATATATATATATATATATATATATATATATATATATATATATATATATATATATATATATATATATATACATGTGTATATACATGTGTATATACATACATACATACATGCATACACACATATATACATGTATATATATACACACATATATATATATACATATATATATATGTACATATATATATATATATATATATATATATATATATATATATATATATATATATATATATATATATATATATATATATATATATATACATACATATTGTGTATGTGTGCGTGGCCCTTTGTGTATCTAAACTTGAAAATCAAACCTAAATAGTATAAAAAAACAAAATAAAATATAAACAATCTTCCGCTCAGATTTTCTTAAACAAATTACTTCTTCAATAGATGTCACTCAGCCCAGCGTTTATGCCCGGACGTTAAACTTTCCTACATATTTCTAATGGTCACTCAGGCATTACAAACGTTACATAATGATAAGTAATCACAGGTTAGCAATGTAATCATTACAGACAACCGTGGGTGGTAGGAGTTTCGTGAATGCACATTCAAATGCTTAAAATTTATACTTCCTTCTCATCAGAAACTCAAACGCGTGCTACTGAAAATATTTCTAATTCATTAGTAAATCATAAATCGTAGTTACGCTTGAAGAATTTACGTTGAAAAACGGCACAGTTTCTAGGGAATCATATAAATCAATCAATCAATCAAGAATAACTGAGTTAATAATGCGTTACAAATTCTGTTCCGTTTCTTCATTTCCCAGACTTTCGCCCTCATACCTGGAAGTGACAATTTCCCCAAATTTTATCGTCATTCAGACTACAGATATAAGCCATCCACAAACGGAATACATAGGTAAACAAGTAAAAAATGCGCCGAAGTTTCTTCGGCGCAATCGAGTTTTCTGTACAGCGTATAACTGTATGAAACTTTCAGTCGCAGTCCAAGAAACTCAGCCACGGTCCGGTGGTGGCCTCCGCCACGGCCCATGAAACTCAGACACGGTCCAGCGGTGGCCTTTGTTGTTGGTACCTATAGCGGTGCCAGAAGTACGCTTATGGCTAACTTTAACCTTAAATAAAATAAAAAAAAACTATTGAGGGTAGAGGGCTGCAATCTATTATGTTTGATGATTGGAGGGTGGATGATCAACATTCTAATTTGCAGCCCTCTAGCCTCAGTAGTTTTTTAAGATCTGAGGGAAGACAGAAAAAGTGCGGACGGACAGAGAAAGCCGTCACATTAGTTTTCTTTCACAGAAAACTAAAAGGTAGGCCTTCAAAGAACTTCTATACACTGCACCAAGGACCAAAAAAATCAGAAGCAAAACGTTTTCCAGTCTGAACAGCTTCTAGTACCAGCAAGAATCACATATAGGGAAAACAAGATGGCGATAATAATTCACTAAAAGCATTGCAACCTTTGTTGCCTTATACGGAGTTTTCACCCTGATATTCTAGCGGGTATTATGGATTAGATGGCATCTTTTTAAGGGGATGAATGACGTCTTGTGGATATAGGAGAATTACTAGGATTGGTTCTGTATAACTGTTACAAGTTGGATTAAACTGTGTGAGTGACAACCTTGGGCCAATTGTAGCTCCACAAATCCACCCCTAAATGCTAAAACTAAATCGAAGTGATGGAAAAAGAAGTATTATACGCGCTCCGAGATATATAAAAAAGTGAGGCTGATGGGACGTCTTGGAAATATTACGTTTGCAATTAATGCGTAACATGAGCGGACTCAACAACATATCATTTACCTACATGCTATAGCAAATATCTAGAAAGGTGTAGCTTGACTCACCTCTTTCTGCTTGCTGTTAACATCGTTATTTAATTTTCAATGGTCTAATATAACTCCGGTAAACGACACATATACATACACAGACACACACACATGCATATATATATATATATATATATATATATATATATATATATATATATATATATATATATATATATATGTATGTATGTATAAACTGCGCATGTGTGTGACTGGTAAGACTAACGAAATCAGCCTGGTCCATCATGATAAAGTATGTTAATCACTTCAGCCCTTGGTGGGCCTTTAAAATGACTAAATCATTCAATCAATCAATAAACATGCTCCATCGATACAGATTCCTCACATTCTGGGCGCCATTAGATAAGAAATCTCACTTAACCTTTGTATTTTATTCATGACTCTCGCCTTCCGTATGCCATCTGCTATCCACCTGTACATCAGCTGAGTATTAATGAGAAATGCCAAGCATTTTAACATTGCCTCTAAGGGAGAAATACTCTTGCAATCCATTAGAGGTCCAAAAAATAAACAAGGCACTTCAAACACACATCTGAACACTCCCCGCACGGTTACTCATTCATGCGCAAAATAATGTTTGTGTGGCATTTTGTCTGTGTAAGAAAATAATTGCGTGGGTGATCAATTTGCCCGGGCATCCGACAGCACTTTAAACGCCGTTTTCGACAACTTTTCGATTGCGGAGTTTGCACGATTCGGTGGACGTGTCTGGTGGTATCTGGCAACACTCAGAGAATCGGGACGTTTTGCAATGTCAAACACTGGGAGCGAAGAAATTGTTCTCTCTCTCTCTCTCTCTCTCTCTCTCTCTCTCTCTCTCTCTCTCTCTCTCTCTCTTTTTTTACAGAATTACGTTGATAAAAGCTTTCTTTTTATTGAAGATTAAATCGTAAAGCATAGTTTTTTCGCTTGTAAATACGCATATATATGATCATCAATCATTATACTGTGATTTCCAATTTCTATGTCTAAAAGAGGGCCAATCCTTTCGCAGTTTTCCTAGTCCCTTTCCTCCCTGCACTAATGTTTTATACATCCTCTTCATTAATAAAGTTGCCTGGTTCTCTTCTCATGGCCAAACTATTTACTCTCACTCTCTCTCTCTCTCTCTCTCTCTCCACACACACTATATATATATAAATATATATATATACATATATATATATATATATATATATATATATATATATATATATATATATATATATAGAAATAATCAACACACAATTACGTGGGAACATAGATAAATTTCTGACTCACATCAGGATCGAACCCAGGTCTTTCAATTGAAAGACATTGGTCCAATCCTGATGCGAGTCAGAAATTTATATATATATATATATATATATATATATATATATATATATATATATATATATATATATATATATATATATAACACATATATATATATATATATATATATATATATATATATATATATATATATATATATATATATATATATATATATATATATATATATATGCGAGTTATCTATAAACCGGCTCCCGCTATTTTTGTGCTATGCGTTGGTTTTCCGGAGTGCTGATTAAGTGATTCTTTTACGAGTCGAGGAAAAAACGTTGACCGTCATGTCGGCAGAGACATTATCAACTATTTTTATACGCGTCAACCTAACCTCGATCCCATTAAATGAGTAAAAGACGAAAACATAATATATACAGTCGATAGACCGTAACGGGTCGAGCATACCTACATGTTAGGAAGACGCAGTTAGAGAGAACCTTATGTAAAGGGAATTCTTGCTTGGTTTTGTTTAATTTCCGATCGAATCGTAAAAAAAAAAAAAAAAAAAAAAAAAATAGCGCTAATGCTAAGCCAACTTTCTTTATCAACAAAAATTAATTTCGACCATTCTCTCTGTAAAGGATTCTTACAAGGGATATTGGTACTTCAGAAATATAGGAAAATTTAGTGATGTAAAATCTTGATTATGGAACCTCTTTACGTAAATATTTTTTATCAGCATCGTCTCAAGAGCAGAGAAAGCTTTATATATATATATATATATATATATATATATATATATATATATATATATATATATATATATATATATATATGTATATATATATATATATATATATATATATATATATATATATATGTATATATATATATATAATTTAGTGATGTAAAATCTTGATTATGGAACCTCTTTACGTAAATATTTTTTATCAGCATCGTCTCAAGAGCAGAGAAAGCTTTATATATATATATATATATATATATATATATATATATATATATATATATATATATATATATATATATATATATGTATATATATATATATATATATATATATATATGTATATATATATATATATATATATATATATATATATATATATATATATATATATATATATATATATATATATAATCATAAAAAGTATTGATTTGAACCAAACAGATTGTTATCTCATACGGAAAATGAAAAAGAATATAAATACAACAACTGAGCGATGATATTCCGTCTGCTTCGCATGGAATAAAATCGTGAGGATTCCATTAAATCGTATTGACCCAGTTCACGGTACGGCTATTTTTGGAAAACGTCAAAACGTGAAAAAAATACACCAAAAATAAAAAAAAAAACAACAATGGAGCGATGGCGCAAAACAGGGCAGAAAACCTCTTCAAACCTAGATTGTCTCAAACCTCGTGTCTCCTTATCCCGAAATGAAAATCTCAAGAATCTCTCAACTTCTTCACCTCACAGCTGTTACTGCAAGTCCCATGTGTATGAGCTTACATGGGCGCTGCATTTAAATGAGATATATATGTAAATGCACCTCTGTAGGTAAACCTTCTGTAATCCAAGTTTTAAATTAAATGTTATATGCCTGGGTGAGAGAGTCCTAACAACGTCCCACCTTCAGGGCGTCATTGTGGCCCTTACGGACAGGCGACGCAGAGGTCAATTCTCTCCTCGTCAGGAGAAGAGGGTTTTACGTTAAGTGGTACTGGATTGGGAGAGTCAGATGGTGACAAGGTTAGCACCCCCGACTTGTTAGAGCGAACGGCCCCCGCAAGGCGCATCTGTAGTTTTGGCCATCCTCGCCCTGTGAGTCCGTTTCAATGGGTTCGTCTCTTCTCCCGTTTGAAGAAGATTATTTATTCATTTTTTTTTTATCTGTTGCAGAAGAGATCTCTCAATCACATTCCCCATCTCTTCCCCTAGTATCATCAGTTGTTCAAAAGAACAACCCGGGTAAAGCACATCTGTAGTACACCCCCTTCCAACGCCATCCAATTGCAACGCGTCTCTCATTTATTTTTTTCTGAGCAAGGGGGATATTTTTAGCTCTTGGAATCTTTTATAGCAAAGCCCTCAAACCTCCGCCTCCTTCAGGTTTCTTGGGTCCCCGAGTCGTTGAGAAGAACAGGCCCCTCAATGCACATCTGCGGTTCCTAACCCGGGGATACCTTCCCCAGTCTTCCAGCCCCACCGTCAGCTTCTCACGACACGTTTCTTGTCTCGTCCTTTCGTAGACGAATATTTTTAGCTTTTGGGTCTTTTTTATAGAAAAATGTGCAAAACCTTATAGTCCCATATATTTTCAAGAATAAACCAAAGGCGCGCATCAATTTAATTCCCCTCTAGCTTCCAATGAAATACAAATCAGTGATTTCTTTTTTTTTTTTTTTTGGCAAGAATATCTTTAGCCTTAAGATACTTTCAACATGCATTAAAACTAATCATACTGACCTCTATGTGTTGTCAATTTGTTCTTTCTTTCGAGCCCGATCACCTTTCACAGAAACACCCTGTGAGCCACTTCCGTCTGAATTCTAGTCATGTACACTAACACTCTACAGTATATTTTCAAGAATAACCCAAAGGCGCGCATCAGTTAAATGACCCTCAATCCTAGCTTCCAATGAAATACAAATTAATGATTTTTTTTTCTTGTGGTGGCGGGTTGGGGGGCAGAATATTTTTAGCCCTAAGAGTCTTGTAAGGAAAACCCCTGATATTTCCAACATACCCTCTGAGCCACTTCTGTCTGAATTCTACTCATGTAGCCTACAGTAATACTCTTATTTTCCCTCAACATCGGAGTATTTTTATCTGAAGGAGTATAATCCAGAAAAAACATCACTCTCTAACATTTATTATTAATCTAATAAGCTGAGTCTTTTCACAAAAAGAGCACTCTTCAGGCAAACTGTGGTGTTCTGACTCGCTTCCCTAATTACCTATTCAAAACAGTTTTCTTTTTTTTCCCTTCCATGAAGAAATAGCTTAGGTATGGAAGTCTTTTATGGGAAACACCCACACTCCCATAACCACAATAGCTATCCTAGGAATCCTCTATTATTAGTTCCTTCATTCAATCCTTTCGACACCCACCTTAAGCGACGATTTTCTTTTCAATATTGAATGGGAATATTTTCAGCTGTATGAATCTTTCGTTGCAAAACATTCACGTCCTCACCTCATTAGAACTTAATCCCCTTCCTTTTTAGTCTTCTGTAAAAGAAAACTATTGAGATGGCTTTGTCTGTCCGTCCGCACTTTCTCTGCCCGCCCTCAGGTCTTAAATATTACTGAGGCTAGAGGGCTGCAAATTGGTATGTTCATCATCCACCCTCCAATCATCAAACATACTAAATTGCAGCCCTCTAGACCCAGAAGTTTTCATTTTATTTAAGGTTAAGGTTAATCATGGATCGTACGTCTAGCACCGCCGAGTCCAATCCCGGAGGCGTCGCCGACGCACCTTCACATGGCCGCAACTGGGGAGCAACTGAGCGCTGCCTGGTTGTAGCTGAAAGTTCGATACTGCAGCACATCGAGAGGTCCGCAATGACGTCAATCGAAGACAGTTACAAGCAGATCGTGACACTGCGGATCGTCGAGATGCTCGCCTAGATCCTCAAAGGTCCCTTTTTTTAATTTCGATTTGGTAGCTCTTTTCATTTTCGATTTGGTCAGCCTAGGAACACAGGCCACCACCGGGCCGCGGCTGGAAGTTTCATGGGCTGCGGCTGAGATTTTCATGGGCCGCGGCTGCGAGTTTCACGCAGCATTATACGCTGTACAGAAAACTCGACTGCGTCGAAGAAACTTCGGCGCATATTCAACTTGTTCTTCTAAATCTGAAATAAGAGGCTTTGGAGCTCTTTTTACTGAGCTTTTCATTTCCTGCACGTAAACCAATATCTGATGTCTGTGGATAATTTTTCCAGGAATGTCTCTATTTATATAAGCCTCGTACAGATTATCTTCACCTTCCTATCCCGAACTTTCTTACAAATCCATTTCTTTTCATATATATTTTGCAAGGGAGTATTTTAGGCTCCTTGAGCCTTTTATAGAAAAGATCCGCTTCGCGATATCTTTGGCTCACCTTCCCGCGACGTCGTTTCTCCTCCTCCTCCTCCTTCTCCTCCTCCTCCTTTTCTCCCCGTCGTTCCCTTAATACGTTTTCCTTCTGCCGCGGTAATGGTAATGATAATGCGACCCTCATTGCGAGGGCGCTGTTGCAATAGGTGCTCCTGAAGCGGTCTCAATCCTTATTAACTGTCTCGAGGTATTGTTGCTGATTATATATACAATATTAGGGTTGGGGTTATTTGATTCCGCTCTCCGGATAACGGCGGTGATATCCGTTCGGAGGCGTTCTTGCAAAAGCGTGTTGCCGCGGCAATCTTCGGACGGCGCGATATTTCTTACCCTTTCCTTTTTATTATTACTATTATTCCCCCCCCCCCTCTGAATTTTCCTCTTCCACTATCATATCTCTGGCTGGGGACGGCGGTCCGTTTAAACGGTCGTCTTGATTAGGGAAGGACCTCACACATGGCTAAATCAAAATGTATGGATTCCAAGTTCAAAACATTTTTAGTAACATTATCATTGTCATCTTCAAATACAGGAAATTACTATCCGCATCTCAGTATCGTCACTCAAAGCAGCGGGAAACAGCATAACGCAATACTTATAATGCAGATTAGGCCTAAATTTGTAGTTCGGGATGAAATGTGCATAAAATGCAAAAGTGAATGACGCATTGTGTATTGGCGTATTCGATACGCATCTCATGAGCCTTTTGCTGAAAACATTCAGTTTTCAGCATGGGCCATAATAATATAAATAAAATAAGAAAGGGAAAATGAAGAATAATGATATTCGAAAATGACTGCAGCTGCAGAGGGCCATTAAGACCATGCATCAAGAGCAACCGACATAATTACATGGTAACTTGTAATGGCGGCAATTTATAAGATTTAGCTGAATATTTCTAGGAATAAAAATGAAAGTAACTAAAGGCTTGTTATTTTCATTCCTACAGAGGCCGGCCATATCTGCGGCGCGTTGCTGATTTCTCTCTCTCTCTCTCTCTCTCTCTCTCTCTCTCTCTCTCTCTCTCTCTCTCTCTCTCTCTCTCTCTCTCGCCATTAATAACAACGTAGACACGGGGAATTTTTGTGGCATTCTGTCTTTTTGGCGGAAATTAATTTTGACTTGCACTTTAAATGGCTTCCCATTTTTCACTGATTGGAATTTTATGAAAGTCGCAGTTAATTAGGAAGGTTTTGACAACACAACGGGATTTGCATTATCCGTAAACGAAAGGACGAAAAATTTCGGAAATTTACGAACCTAATAACGTTATTTGCTCTGACGTGTGCTTTTATGGCCCCTCGGCGGCCGTAAGGAATGAATCTCTATGCGTTGCTGAGCGAATTAATTTTGTCTATTCGACAAAATCAAACCTGGATGATTTTAGTTTTTCCAATTGATTGTCAATCTTATATTTGTCTTTTGAATACGTATGCGCCCGTTCGCTTCTTTGCCAATGACCATGACCACTGCGATGCCATTTTACAGGAATCAGCCAAATTTTGTCTGTGCGACAAAATCAAACTTGGACGACTTTCACTTCTTTGCCAATGACCATGACCACTGCGATGCCATTTTAGAGGAATCAGCCAAATTTTGTATGTTCGACAAAATCAAACCTGGACGACTTTCAATTCTTTGCCAGTGACCATGACCGCTGCGATGCCATTTTACAGGAATCAGCCAAATTTTGTCTGTTCGGCAAAATCAAACTTGGACGACTTTCACTTCTTTGGCAATGACCATGACCGCTGCGATGCCATTTTACAAGAATCAGCCAAATTTTGTCTGTTCGACAAAATCAAACTTGGACGACTTTCACTTCTTTGCCAATGACCCTGACCGCTGCGATGCCATTTTACAGGAATCAGCCAAATTTTGTCTGTTCGGCAAAATCAAACTTGGACGACTTTAGTTTTTCCAACTGATTGTCAATTTTATATTTGTCTTTTGAATATGTATGCATCCGTTCGCTTCTCTGCCAATGACCATGACCGCTGCGATGCCATTTTACAGGAATCAGCCAAATTTCGTCTGTTCGACAAAATCAAGCTCGGAAACCTTTTAGTTTTTTCTTGTTATTGATTGTTAATTAAATATTTTCATTTTACATATCTGTACTGTCGTTCATTTCTTTGCCAATGACCATGACCGCTGCGATGCCATTTTTCAGGAAAGAGCCAGATTTTGTCTGATCGACTAAATCAAACTCAGAGAACTTTAG
Source organism: Macrobrachium rosenbergii (assembly GCA_039081455.1). Taxonomy (NCBI): domain Eukaryota; kingdom Metazoa; phylum Arthropoda; class Malacostraca; order Decapoda; family Palaemonidae; genus Macrobrachium; species Macrobrachium rosenbergii. The sequence goes on from JANJGK010000036.1 coordinate 28,155,934, forward strand.
TTTTTATTTTTTGTGAACTGATTGTCAATACCATATTTTCCTTTTAAATATCTATTCAGTCATTCATTTCTTTGTCATGGACCATGACCGGTGCGATGCCATTTTACAGGAACCAAACTTGGAGAACTTTAGTTTTTTAAACTGATTGTCAATTAGATATTTTCCTTTAAAATATGTATGCACCCGTTCACTGCTATTGCCGATGACCACGACCACTGTGATGCCAGTTTACAGCAATCAATCAATCATTAGTCACTTCTAGGGTCTCATCGTGACGCCCTGTCTCTCATAGCAGCCTTCCAAATGCTTTGCAACTTTCAATAACGTTTTTAATTCAAGAGTCGACTATTATGAAATAAGATTATTCCTTGCTAAAATCAAACAGATCTAGTTGCAAAATTTAAAAGGTAATTTCAAGCCGGCCCCAAACCCGGATGTAAGAAGAGGTTTGGAAATGAGGTTAAGGACCTTCTCTTGTGAACAGCATTCGCTATTGAAATTTACATTAAATTCCACATACCTACAGAGCGCAATCCCTTCATGTTTATCATTAAATTTCATATCAGTCCGATGCAAAATTAGCGATTAGCGAGAAATGAATAAACCATTCACCTGCTAAATCGCTTCAAATATCCATGAGAGAGAAAAAAGGTTAGTTTGTGTTCCGCAGAATTTTTTTAGAGATATATTCACAAAAACGCACACGGAACAAAGGGACAATCAGTGGATATGTATATCGGTCTATGTTTGGGAAATTACACACACACACACACACACGCACACACACACATCAAAACATACACACACACAGGCCTTTACTGGCTGATGCCATTTCCCATACCAAAGGCCTCCGCATGAAAAAATATGGGCAAAAAAAAAAAAAAAAAAGGGCAAAACACGCACAAATTGGATTTAACTGAGGCGGCAGATAATTCTGAAGAGAAGGCGGCCGGTTGGTTGAAAGCCAGAAGAATGAGACGGGCCTTAAGCTCATACATATAATCCAATCCCATAATGGATAACGTCTCCCAGAATAGAAAGGTTCCTGTCTTAACCCAGTAATTACGCAACCCATCTTGGGTCTTATGAGGTCAGTTCTTCCGTGGTCGATAGAAAAATGGTCTTTTCCATTTGTTACAACTTAATGCTTTGAAGGTTTTCAAATAAGGCTGCACTCGTTGAGGCTTTTTTTTTTTTCTGACAGTACAGGTTGCTTTGGAAGTTTTTTTTTTATATGCCAATTGAAATGTATATAAGAAATTTGAAAATTTTTTTTTCGGGTGGCTGAGTGGCCTTCAAAATTAACAATAAGCGTTTGCATTTTGGTATGTTAAGTAACTTATTTCTGGCAGTAACTTTTAAATATCTTTGTAAAAAGATATAATGGCCATGTATAAGCATGAAATTTATTCTAACACAACAACTGGATGAAAGTACAACGAGCATATATCTTTTAAACATTTTAACCGGGATATAAAAAGCTATCAAGATACCGCAAAAGAATAAAACGTAAAAAAAAAAGAAGAAAACTTCTATCTTCATATCTGCATGACTGCAGTATTAAAGGGATTAGTGGAGCTTTACTGTAATTCATTTTGCGTAAAAAATCTATATATAAATCTTTGGATTTCATTTATGCGTAACAATTGTTTGTAAAACATTATCTCTGTTCTTGCATTATCCATCAACTCGAGTTGAAATGCAATAATGACCTGCTGCATATAATTATCAGTAGTCATTAAGAGCAAGTAGTTGCATTGAGAAATATCATAACTACAGCTAACTAAACAAGCAATGAAATCAGTAATTAGAATGTTTAATTATTTGAAAATGACAACAAAACAATAATTTATATTCCGAAATTATTACCAACATTAGGACTGGACACAGGATCTTATAACATTATGACAATATAATAACTGATCTCTTCTTTCAGTATTTCCTGTTATCTCCTGTAACTTCTTTCAGACGAACACCATATTCTTTGGAAGCTTGAATTTCAAGTCAGTGGTCTTACTCCATGCGAATAGGGGCTTATCTTCTAAATAATAATAATAATGAGCTGTTCTCAGATTTTATAGCAAATATCAAAGAATAAGCTAGACTTGAAAATGTACAGCCGTAAAATAAACAGTATTTAATTACTTTTAGATTTTCAGCATTGAATTCATACAATTATAAAACAGCAATGCAAAATATATAAAAATTACGCGGTTTTAACTAACCGTGTTCATTTCTACTGTCATGCACCTATTTCATAAAACGTTTTGCATTGTTAATTTGTCATTGTTTGACAAGATGCAAAAGAAAACGAATCAGAAAGTTCGAAAAGGTAAAAAGACATCCTAATGCGTCTATATCATAACTATTTGGACTAGAAGGTTCAGGTATATTGTATATACATACATATATGTATATATTACATATGTGTATATATATTATATATATGTGTGTATGTGTGTTTGTGTGTACCGTCCCGTGTAAAAAAAAGTATATTTACATATGCATAAAAGGTAAAAAAGCGAAACACAGACATGATCTTGAATTTCACCAAGAAACACACACACTACAATTGTGAAAAATCTGAATATCAATCGACTATTTCTTGTCAAAAAAAAAAAATAAATAACCCTGACTGAGTACAAATATCCTCAGCCCCTTGGCCCCCCAGAAAAATCCCTCTTCCCCCCCCCCACACCCCCCCCCCCCCCCACCCCCAGAAGATCCTTCAACACCCGACCCAAAATTTCGAAACCAAGAAAATCAAGAAGCCCTGGCACACCATCCCCATCCCACTCACCCCCTTCCCTAAACTTTGAGGCGATGATTTAACTCTATTAAAAGCATTTACGCCACAGTCATCGTGGCCCGGTCGAACTCTTGAAAGAACTCTTGATTAATAGTGACAGTTAGAATGGCAGTTGCACCAACTTCAAACGAGACAGAGAATTAGCCTAAATTGCTCAATAGATCAAGAAGATGAAAAGATAAAAAAGAAGAAGATATCAATTGAAATAGCGCCGCTGAGAAAGATGAAAAGTCATGCATATTTAATGATGGAAGCCTATTCTTCCCTCTGCCAATTCTGAATGAGGGTACTGTCGACTGGTTATCGGGGTACGTTGCGTAATTAAAAGCAGACACTAATCTATATATATATATATATATATATATATATATATATATATATACATATATATATATATATACATATATATATATATACATATATATTATATATATATATATATATATATATATATATATATATATATATATAGGTCTGTGTATGTGTATGTATATACTGTATATATATGCATACACACATATGTATATATATATATATATATATATATATATATATACATATATATATATATATATATATATATATATATATATATATATATATATAGAGAGAGAGAGAGAGAGAGAGAGAGAGAAGAGAGAGAGAGAGAGAGAGAGAGAGAGAGAGAGAGAGAGAGATCTGTGTCTGTGTGTACATACAGAAGTAGATGCAATTACGTCGAAAAAGGAGGCTAATAAAAAGGCCTGAGTTACGTACAGAAATTAAAGAAGGCCAGTGAACAACATTAGCTACAATTATGATAATTAGGACCCCGCAGTCACGCTAATCACAGACGAGAAAACGAAAGAATCAAGAGCAACTACGATATACTGGTAGATAGCCGAAGATGAATAGTCACGATTACGAGGAGATGGAACGGTATTACAGACCAACAAAGGAAACGTAATAACACGAGGGCCTTCGGTTTAATACACGGAGACACCATCCGCTGATATTTACTTGGGTAATCGTTTGCTCGCAACAGTGATCAATGTTACGCAATTACACAGACTGTTTGTGCTGTATACGCTGTTTTTTCACATGGATATGTCAATTAAGAGAGATATCTTCCAATCTCCATTTATCCACAGAGAAAGAGATATGGTTAGACATATTGCTACACAGATTCAAATAAGGTATATTATTACACAGATTCAGGCGAGTAATCTTTTATTTTCGTTCCGTCAGTTCTAAGTGTTGATCGAATAAAATTTTTTTTATTTATTTAGGTTTATTATTTAGCCTTTTCAGTAACCAAGACGTCAAGTCCTTTTGATGGAAGAATCATCATTCATCAAGAATTGTAAGAGAGAAAAACTCCAGCGACCACAGAGACTCCCAAACAATACCTTTGAAGACTGAAAAAAGTAGAGATACAAACGTTCCGGAATCAAAAGTACGACAGAATCTCTCTCTCTCTCTCTCTCTCTCTCTCTCTCTCTCTCTCTCTCTCTCTCTCTCTCTCTCTCTCTATTCAAAAGGGGACTACAGCGTTGTTCAACCGGCCCATTGTTGCTCTGCGCCTCTAATCTTCCTCCATCTGGGAGATCTTTTTTTCTTCTCACTTTGTCCTCACTCCTTATTGCCGTATCAAGCGAAACAAAAGGTGACCTACGGGAGGTTTCTCACCTCGAAATCTTCCCTTTGCAACCTCATCCGGCAACCTCGTAACCCCAGCCAGCTTTACAAAGGCAACCCTGCGCTGCTTTCGCCTCCGCAGTCCTCCTCTATCACGTGCTATATTCGGTCTTCCCCAAAGCGTGAGCTGAGATACAGGTAATCCGTCTGAAACTCCCCCCCCCCCCCCCAACCACCACCATATCCTCCCACCCTATCCCCCTGCCACCTGTATACGACAAAGTTCAGAACTAGAGAGATCTCACAGGAGAGAGAGAGAGAGAGAGAGAGAGAGAGAGAGAGAGAGAGAGAGAGAGAGAGACGCCACACACACACAGAACAAGAGAGAGAGAGAGAGATACATATTTATAGAGACACACGCCACCACACACACAAACACACACACAGAGAGAGAGAGAGAGAGAGAGAGAGAGAGAGAGAGAGAGAGAGAGCGCGACAGACAGAGAGATACATACATATTTATAGAGACACACGCCACACACACACACAAAGAGAGAGAGAGAGAGAGAGAGAGAGAGAGAGAGAGAGAGAGAGAGAGAGAGAGAGAGAGAGGAGGTTGAAAGGATTAATAATTAGAGGAGGTAATTCCCCCTCTTGTGCTCTTAGAGTCATTACCCCCGGCAATTGAATTACACAGCCAGCGAGATCTCCATTCACGTTATACTGCCGTTGTTAAGCATCAAATAAGACGGATTAAGTTATATTATTGAAGTCAAGATAAGGAGAGGACGACACAGAAGAAGAAGAGGAGCAAGGGATCAGGTCCTTTGCCCTGCGACCCCACTATTCATTCACAGAATTAAATGAAGGAGCCTTAAGCAAGGTGCAGAAGCCGCGCAGTACATCATTTTCTGATTCATATTCTCCTTGCAGATTGTATATCACGGCGAAATGCACCACTGAAATATCAGTCATATTCTAAGTAATGCACGGTTCCTCCTTGGACGGGTTTGTATCGTTCTCGGCTAGCACTCTGCTGGACCAGCGTTCGATTCTCCGACTGGCCAATGAAGAATTAGAGAAATTTATTTCTGGTGATAGAAATTCATTTCTCGTTATAATGTGGTTCGGATTCCACAATAAGCTGTAGGTCCCGTTGCTAGGTAACCAATTGGCTCTTAGCCACGTAAAATAAATCTAATGCTTCGGGCCAGCCCTAGGAGACCTGTTAATCAGCTCAGTGATCTGGTTAAACTAAGATATACTTAACTTCTAAGTGATGCAGTATCTGATAAGGATTTTAGCTATATGTAATTCATACAACACAAAAATAAATATTTATCTATATATGTGTTCATATGTACTTAAGAAAAATATCGTAATTTTTCGACAGATTAATACGCATTTCTGAACTGATGCAGACAGAAAGACAGAATCATCAATTCCACTTAATTTGATTTTAACCCAAAAAATGTCATGCTCGCTTTTTAAAGCGTGATAATGAAAATTAAGAAACAATACCACTTCTTGCCTGCAATTTATCGGAATATAGTTTAACCAAGCCACACAAAAACGATTTTTAACCCTCGTCGACTTTCACGTGGGAGTAAAAGTCGAATTTGAAGTTGATCAAAGTTGATGACACAGGACGAATAGTTCAGAAGTCCCAAGGTATTTGATGAAGAGTAAATGGAAGAAAACAATGCATCGTTTGTCCATTTCTGATTAAGATGGCCTTATCCTAGCTAGGACTTTCGCCCCCGTAGAAGCTAGTAATGTCCGCACAAAGTAAACTTTCCCTTGGGGATAAGAACTGAAACTTGAAGTTTAACACAGTTGACGACATTGGACGAATAGTTCAAAAGTCCGAAGCTACTGGGTGAAAAGCAGAAGAAAGAATGGAATGGAATATGGAATTTAGGCCAAAGGCCAAGCACTGGGACTTATGAGGTCATTCAGTGCTGAAACGTAAATGAGAGAAGAAAGGTGTAACAGGATGAAAACCTCGCACAGTTGCACTCTGAAACAATTGTTAGGAGAGGGTGGAAAGTAAGGTTGAAGAAAGAGAATATGAACGGAGGTACAGTAAAAGGAATGAAAGGGATTGAAGCTAGGAGTAAGAAGGCATTATGCTAGCCAGTGTTTTTGGTCCTGAAATAGCTGGTAATAGATGCATTTGGCGACGAAACGGATGTCACACAGAACTCAAAGTACGCTGAAAGCATCACCCCCTAAACTCAACACACAGATTACTTGTTTGATTTGCATATGGAGAACGGAAGGGGAAAAA
>JANJGK010000036.1:28162749-28167749 GCA_039081455.1 Macrobrachium rosenbergii
GTTATCGTAGCTTCTTGATACTACATTTCCTTGCTTTGCTTTCAGTCAGTTTCGCTGTAAGTTACCTCCCCCATTTTATTCTCTCTCTCAGTTCAGTTATCTTTGTCACTCCAAGTTCCATCACCACGCTTAACTCTTGCAATTCCCTTACCCGCGTTATTCTCTGTCAATTCCCTCGTCTACTTTCTGTCAGTTCCTTTACCCAGGCTATTCTCTGTCAATTCGCTCGTCTAATCTCTGTCAGTTCCCTTACCCAGGCTATTCTCTGTCAATTCCCTCGTCTAATCTCTGTCAGTTCCCTTACCCAGGCTATTCTCTGTCAATTCCCTCGTCTAATCTCTGTCAGTTTCCTTACCCACGCTATTCTCTGTCAATTCCCTCGTCTACTCTTTATCAGTTCTCTTACCCACGCTATTATCTGTCAATTCCCTCGTCTAAACTCTGTCAGTTCCCTTACCCAGGCTATTCTCTGTCAATTCCCTCGTCTAATCTCTGTCAGTTTCCTTACCCACGCTGTTCTTTGTCAATTCCCTCGTCTACTCTTTATCAGTTTCCTTACCCACGCTATTATCTGTCAGTTCCCTTACCCACGCTATTCTCTTTCAATGCCCACGTCTACCCTGTCACTTTCCTCGTCTGCTGTCTGTCAGTTCCCTTACCCACGCTGTTCTCTGTCAATTCCCGCGTCTATTCTGTCAATTCCCTCGTCTGCTCTGTCAGTTCCATACGCTATTCTCTGTCAATTCCCGCGTCTACTCTGTCAGTTCCCTCGTCTATTCTGTCAGTTCCCGTACCCACGCTATTCTCTGTCAGTTCCCTTGTCTACTGTCTGTCAATTCCATTACCCATGCTATTCTCTGTCAATTCCCGCGTCTACTCTGTCAGTTCCCTCGTCTAATTTCTCTCAATTCCCTTACCCAAGCTGTTCTCCATCAATTCCCTCATCTACTCCCAGCAAGTTCCCGCACGTACAATTCCCGTACCCAGCCATTCTCTGCAAGTCTCGGTCGATCGGAAACTTGGCTGGAGGCATCTCGCGCGAGAGAGAGAGAGAGAGAGAGAGAGAGAGAGAGAGAGAGAGAGAGAGAGAGAGAGAGAGAGTTAGTTCCATGAAGTGTAGCATTAAATCTGGAGGTCTCTGTATGCATTGGGAAGCCGTGCAATGAAGCAGCCTCGGGGCACGGAGCCCACTGCACTAACCTGTTCGGGTCATGTCATGCCCCCCGGGCAAGCGAACGGTGGAGTTCTTGTGATGGCAGGATGAATTGTTGTTGTTACTATTAATGTTTATGAGAAGGGATTCAAATGGGGGCGGATTAGGTGTTCGGCAGTAGGCATAAATCAAGATTCAACAGGATAGGATCCTATGTGGAAACAGGGCAAGGGGTGAAAAGGAGAATAAAGGAGTGGACATGAGAGTGTTAGGGAGGCATCCTTATTGAATGAGAGTGTGGGAAGCAGAGGAAACAGACAGGTACATAGGTTAAGAAAAACAGGGAAAAAATTAAAGGGATGGACAGATAGATAAAGACAGGCTTATTAATTATGTAGCCTGTATGTATATATATATATATATGTGTGTGTGTGTGTATATATATATATATATATATATATATATATATATATATATATATATATATATATATATATATATATATATATATAGGTATATAGACTGATAAATATTTCAAGAGGTATCATGATCATATATATATATATATATATATATATATATATATATATATATATATATATATATATATATATATATATATATATACATATATGCATACATACATACATATTTCAAGAAGTACCATGATCATAGAGGAAAACAATTAAGATTAAAAATATAAAATTGTTGAACTGAATCGGAATTTTAACAAAATTTAATTGCGGATGAATTTGTTTGATGAAATTTGGCAATCCATACATTCGAGTTATTTTGATGAAGCTGTTTCTTTTTTTTTAATATGGCAGATTATTATTTATGAAGAATCCTTCCCACAATGACAATACCAATTCCAAGTTATGACCGCGTCGCAATTTTGACGGAAAGGGAAGGAACAAAATTGGGAGTTGATCCTTAAAACTACAGTCCTGCACAAGACATTCTTAGTAGACGCCAAAAACACCGACCACCCTAAAATTAAACGGATAAAATTTACCCCAAGGACGCTCTAGCCACTAACATTTATTAAGGCAAAAGTACGAAAATGTTCTCCAGTATAAATCATCTTTTCGAATGGCGGAAGACTCAAATCTCTAAAAACATCTGAATATGCATATTGTGTACCTCTCAGACTTGTCTATCCTAGCGTTTTGGTAATCGAGAATCTATATCCGAGGGTCCATTGTTTCACTTCGCTCAGGGCAGATGAAGATAAAGAGGGGGAAAGAATATAGACAAATAATCCCCCAGGTACCTATCTTATCCTTCATTTTAAGCGTCTGCAGATGGACAGACAGGCAGACATTGTGTACACGTTCACAGTCCATGGCTTTTAACTTAGCTGTCTTTTTGCTTAATACTCTGTTTATCATAATTTCTTTTAAGTATTCTCTTTGTCACTTGCTACTGAATGACAGTAAATTACTGAACTCATGAAGAGAATACAAAATTCTCATGAAAATATAATTGTAAAATGAAGGTATTCTTCGCATCGTATTTTCCAAATAAACCTTCAACTATTAAAGTGTTCTCAACATTTTATTTCTGATTCGATTTTTTTGTGGCGTGATTTTCGAAGGATTTGAAGGATGGATTTAGAAAACTTGTAAATAATTCCGATATTTCCTTCGGGAAATATATTTCTCAAGATTTCATGTTTCTGCCCGGAGCAGCCGCACTATTTTTACGAATGAATGATTTAGGTTTTATCTGGCTTCTCAGTGTTTGAAGGAGGTAAAGTTTACTGAAAGAAAGGACGGCTTATTTTCGAAAAATTCTTACATATAATTTTTACTATATCGTTCTGGAACTCGTATATCTGGAGGGCTTAGTATTCCACATTCTTTGATTTTAATTTTTACGCCTGTTGTTACTCAGCTGTTTCCTGTGTGTTGGAAAAACCTTCAGGTTTGAAGTCTCCACAACAGTGCTTTCTCGTTTCCGAGGAAGTAAACGAAAGGTGGTCTGAATCATTCACGACTTCCTGTGAGATGTTGCTTCTGCCATCCTTTGTCGCATGTTGTAACAGAGTGGCTTATCTCGTCTTGCTCACAGTATCAAGAATTCTTTGATTAAAAATCCTGTTAGCACAAAAAAAAAAAAAAAAAAAAAAACGAGCCTAACAAGCTTTCCGTAAAAGTCTAATAGAATACGGTAAATACAGTAAATTCCAATTTCAGATTACTCTTACTGAAGAACCTTTCTTATATGGAATGCATTTTGCTCTTTAGCCTTTGTTGAACTATGAAATTATTCTCTTCTCTTGGCAGTTCATCTTTCTTCACGTTTAAGTTCTCTGGGAAATGAGAAATCTAAGCTGTTCAGTTGTGTTGACATTCAGCCAGTCTTTGTGTCAGAGAGTCAGAGATAAACATCTTGAGGAGATGAAGAGTCAGTAGGGTCTCTGTTGCAGTAGAGTTCTCCTAACTCACAGTTAGCTTCATTTGACTCGGAGTTAACCTTCGCTATACGCAAGTGGGGTGGGGGAGGGGGTTAGAACCTTCTCTTCTACGTTCTAATGGCCATCTCTTTGCAGGGCAGTTGACGTCTATAAGGTCTTTTGATATGCTGTAACAGGAAAGGGATATTCAGAGATACGCATTTTGCAAATTATCTGTACACGAACACGACTGACGTCTGAAACTTCATTTTAAATTAACTGTCAGTAAAGAAGTACATTAAATACACACGTGAAGTATATGTTGTTCAAATGTTGCCAAACATATCGAGGAACATTACCATCCATTTGATCTTTAAGGTTTGCGTTTGTAGTATATCTCAGTGCTGATATGCAGCAGCTGAATATAATCGTGTGTTTTAGTAAAATAAAAAGTTAAGCTTCTAGTGAGAATTAACAATCAGAACGTTACAGAGTTCCATCATATCTTATTTAGATCATGAGGATGAAGTTGACACATCTCTCTGGCATTCCACAGGAATTTCATCTAAGGAATTAAATAGAATGCATGTAGAATAAAAACATTTGTGTCTCCTTCCTGAATTCGCCTTTATGATTCTATCTAGCGCATTGACCTTTGAACACGGAGGGCGGGAAGCCTAGAGCGTCACTATTGACAATCTCTGGAGCTTGCATGAAGCCCCTGTGCCCAGGAGAGGTTTCTTTCCTTTCGTTGTCAAAATCACGGTCATATAACAGAAGGTCGAAAGGGCAAATTTTGACCCCAGTGACGCCGTGTTGCTTTCTCTAATCTCGAACAATGGTATATTCAATCTGCATACTTATTTAGGAGCTAGTACTGATAAGAGAAGTGGCCCCGTGGTAGACGGCGGCAAGTCTGAGAGTGGAGTATAAATGTTACGCAGACAAAGTGAATTAACATCAGTAAGATAAAATAGAATATGTGCATGCACAATGCATTTTATTACTTAGAAGGTTTGTAGAATAGCTTTTCTGGGCGTGTTCATGTCTTTGACGGCCGCAAAATTTAGAGAGGATGCCACTTGCTTGTTATTTGTATAAATAGTCTATTATGCGTCCATTCCATTTTCTTGTGATTATATTTAACTGTATTTACTGTTTATCTCTTGAATATTCCTCCCCCCCTTTTTTTACAATGTATTATGCAAGAAATAATAATAATAATAATAATAACATTTAGAGTGAAGCGATTTTAGCTGTGCATTCGTAGCAAAAAATCGTGTATCCTGCGATTAATGTGAATATACAAAGTTTGATGGAAATGTTTACCTCTTTCTCCGTGTACGTAGGTTCTGTTGTTCGTAGATTGTCTACAGGCTGCCTATTTTTTTTTTTCTGTCTCTCTTTACGTGTTGTTTCAGTATGCACGTATAAATTTCTGTTTGCACA
>JANJGK010000036.1:28172749-28197812 GCA_039081455.1 Macrobrachium rosenbergii
GATGCCTCCGTCATGTTTAGACTTTATGAAACTCATTTCCCAAATATCGGAAGGATATTGCATCTTTTAATGGCTATTTGTCTGTCCGTCCGCACTTTTTCTGTCCGCCTTCAGATCTTAAAAACTACTGAGGCTAGAGGGCTGCAAATTGGTATGTTGATCATCCACCTTCCAGTCATCAAACACACCAAATTACAGCCCTCTAGCCTCTGTGGTTTTTGTTGTATTTAAGTCTAAGAAAACTTACAAAATAACAGATAAGAAAAACTTACAAAATAACAGTTAAGAAAGAATAGACGTTACATCTGTTCAACTTTTTCGGCTGTGGTAAACACTGGAACGTTGACTGAGGTTTCACATTGTGCATCCCGGCTGCAGGTTTGTTTGTGTGTATGTGTGTGTGTGTGTGTGTATGTGTGTTGGGGGGTGGGAAGAGGGCGGAGGGATGAACACAGCTGATGCTATGAAGATATTTCGTAACACGGACTCCAAAACACGTCGAACAATCAATATATATATTGCGAATCCCTAATGGCAGAGTCAGCGTTGTTAAATAACACGAAACCTACGATACTTTTGGTGTGACCTGGAAATCAGAAATTGTATTTAAGGGTGCCATTTTACCTTAAAACCTTTCTTCCCAACAGACATATTGTTTAATGTTATCGTAATTTTAAGGCCGAAATAGCGCGTTCTTTTGGATGATTTATTATAGAAATTTTTATATATATCACCTTTTTAACACCAATAAGTATCAAGTTTTCACTGTTTATTTTTTATTTCAAAGTAGACAGATAAACGGATAGATCATGAGAGAGTCGGGAATCGTTTTGTAGATAGGTCCTGGTGTTTACACTGAGAGAGAGAGAGAGAGAGAGAGAGAGAGAGAGAGAGAGAGAGAGAGAGAGAGAGAGAGAGAGAGAGAGAGAGAGAGAGAAGCTCATGTGAGGACGTGAGAAGCTTTGTAAATAGGAGATGGTTGTTACACTTCGAGATAGAGAGAGAGAGAGAGAGAAGCTCATGTGAGGTCGCGAGAAGCTTTGTAAATAGGAGATGGTTGTTACACTGAGAGAGAGAGAGAGAGAGAGAGAGAGAGAGAGAGAGAGAGAGAGAGAGAGAGAAGCTCATGTGAGGTCGCGAGAAGCTTTGTAAATAGGAGATGGTTGTTACACTTCGAGAGAGAGAGAGAGAGAGAGAGAGAGAGAGAGAGAGAGAGAGAGAGAGAGAGAGAGAGAGAGAGAGAGAGAAGCTCATGTGAGGTCTCGAAAAGCTTTGTAAATAGATGGTTGTTACACTTAGAGAGAGAGAGAGAGAGAGAGAGAGAGAGAGAGAGAGAGAGAGAGAGAGAGAGAGAGAGAGAGAGAGAGAGAAGCTCATGTGAGGTCTCGAAAAGCTTTGTAAATAGATGGTTGTTACACTTCGAGGGAGTGAGAGAGAGAGAGAGAGAGAGAGAGAGAGAGAGAGAGAATCTCATGCGAGGACGTGAGAAGCTTTGTAAATAGATGGTGGTTACATTTCGAAACAGAGAGAGAGAGAGAGAGAGAGAGAGAGAGAGAGAGAGAGAGAGAGAGAGAGAGAGAGAGAGAGAGAGAGCAATCCCATCCTTTCTCGCCGCCCCCTTCTTTAGGTAGTTGTTTGCGCATCGAATCTGGTACACAATTATTGGTAAACCATAACACATCCAAATTCAATTATCAGAGACTCTTTCTCGGTTCCATCTAATTATATTATGCACCAATTGATGGCGCTCCGGGGATCGCATTTTCTCTCCTTACACATTTATTAAAAGTTTTTCCTCTCTTTTTTTTTTTTAAAATACGTCCCAGCAAGACCTTAGCAAGACTCTCAATAAGCATTCTTTCTTATTTTTTTTTTATGCCCGCTGTTCTATTATACGCATTTTGGCTGCCCCCGGGGTTCGTGTAATTGGTGTTTTTTTTTTTTATTATATTCTTTTTACTATTGCTTATTCCACTTTCGTCGTTGATTGCTTTGCGGATGCTTTCGGTAGTATGTTCGTTAGTATATTAGTTTGTTAGTATGTTTGTTAGTATGTTATGCCTTAGACGGAATGACTGCTTATGTATTTTCGCATTCCATTCCATTACATAATTTCAGTGGTCCTTGTATGGATATGTATTGCATTACGCGGTAACTGAACTCCAAAGGTACGGATTACAAAAGGCATTCTTCACTGTAATCAAGGTATTTTTTTTAGCATTATATTTCACCACTGTACCTGCGCCCATCTCTGAATTACTCTTACCTCCGAAAGTAGATTTCTGTTCATTTCTGGTAGAGTATTTTGCAGCTGAATTATTAAGGAATTATATATTATGGGACAATCTTTTGCATCCTGATGTTGAGTTGAGGGTTAATATATAAAGAATAAAGTATAAAGTGTAAGTTTAAAATATCCCGTATGAGTTAATGTACACCGCATTTCTGGGTATACTAACCTAACATAATGCCTCATCATCATCGTGGTTATATAGTGTTGAATTTCGGTTTAAACTTGACCATTCTTTGTTATTTCTTTCGTAGAGCTATACTAAACGAGTTCCCCTTAACACTGGAACAAATAAATAAATTGTCGAAACTATTTTAAGCATGTTCCATAAAATCTAATTTGACCTCCGTCTCCCTGATCACCAGATAAGTACCTGGTTGTTTGTCAGCTTTGGTCTGTAGCGTTCCCGTTAGCTATGACGCAAGATGACTAAATAAATAAGTCAGGCGTATCTGTCGCGTGATATATTGTATTAACAAACCACTAAAAACTTTATGCAATATTAGGAACGTGACCTTAAAGCTGCCAAGTAACTTATGGCTCTGGAATCAGAGAAGTGGGCAGAGGCCTTCATATTTTAGAGGCTTTCCATATTTCAGAGGCTCTCCAGCGTGTCTGCTCTATAATTGGGTATAGTGGTGTTAATGGACCACGCGCTTTATACTATTTGAGAATTTCGTATTTAAAGTAGAGAGATTTAAATGATATATAATACTGAGAAGCACAAAGGTCTCCACATTTGAGAAGTCTTCCATATTTGAAAGGAGATTCCCGGTGAGGTATTGATCCCAATTGGGCGAGTTCTCACGTCCCACTTTATTCACATTTTACCCCCGATGAACGACGCTCGATAACACCTGACTGGCAGCATGACGTCCAGAAGTGACGGTGTCATGCACATGCAGCCAATGTAAACAAAGACTTTACGTTAGTATATTATATATATATATATATATATATATATATATATATATATATATATATATATATATATATATATATATATATATATATATATATATATACATATATATATATACATATATATATATATATACATATATATATATATATATATATATATATATATATATATATATATATATATATATATATATA
Organism: Macrobrachium rosenbergii; assembly: GCA_039081455.1. Lineage (NCBI taxonomy): Eukaryota > Metazoa > Arthropoda > Malacostraca > Decapoda > Palaemonidae > Macrobrachium > Macrobrachium rosenbergii. Next base: position 28,176,159 of record JANJGK010000036.1, read on the forward strand.
TATATATATATATATACATAGACACATATAAATAGTTATATAGATGAAATGGGGCAAGCAGGTTCGTAAAGGTGAAAGCTTGTGTTTTTTGAAGGAAGACTTTTAGTGCTATCATAAAGAACAGTAAATTGAGGCCCTCTCATTTTGCTTTAATAATTCTCTATACTTGGATGAATTTTATGTAAACTCAGTAAGTGAGATCTTTTAAATGATCCTTCCAAGATGTACCATAGTTACTGACGGAGTTAATGGTTTTGATTTCAAAATGCTAGAATGTCTTCAAGTAGTTTAAAAAAAAAATAATTAAGGAAGTTTGTTAAGGAAACACCTCGCCCTGGAAGTTCAAACATGCCAGCCAAAGTTTTCGTTCAAACACTTGTCATAGTAGTTTTTTCTTCTTTTTTTTTTGAAGCTGACTGTACAGTAAATATATGTAGCCGATATCATTGCAGCTTTTATCTGGCTTCTGATTGGCTGGTGGGTGAAGAGCAGCAAGAGCTTCCGCCAATCACGATTAACCTCAGTGACATCGGCTGCATATATTTACCTTCCATTAAAAAAAAAAAAAAAGAAATATAAACAAACTGCAGTACCATCTTCATACGAGTACACGAAGTTACAAAAACTGGAGAGTGCTGAGTAAGAAAGTAAGTCATTATTCGAAGAGGGACTTATTTGTAAAGGTCAACGCGGATCTTGGGGGCCATGATAAGAACTCGGTTGTTACTTGGGCGAAATCAAATCCTCGTATGTCAGTCTTCTTTTCGCCATCGCAATCCAGTAATGTGGATTTAATGTCCATCACATTGTCTCTTAACTGTGAATACTGGTCCTGTGTGTCTCAGGCTTCATTTTGGCAAAACCCGCTTACACTATAACCCTTTATAATGAAGTGCTATGACACTATAACCCTTTATAATGAAGTGCTATGACACTTTAACCCTTTATAATGAAGTGCTATGCTCTCTCTCAGTCTATTCCTGTGCAAGAAATTCGTGTCCTTGACATTTTCCCCTAACTCTGTTTACAGACAATATCACTGACGGCCGCAACTTTAAATAAATTATGTAAAGTTACATATTATGTTGTGCCATTGGCACACTCATAATATATGCATACATACATACATTCATTCATTCGTTCATTCATTAGTTCATTCCTACACATACACACACACAAATATATATATATATATATATATATATATATATATATATATATATATATATATATATATATATATATACTGTTCATGTATAGTTCGGGTTGCAGGTTGCTTATAAATGTTATGAACCAGATATTCCACTTTGAATAAAGTAGCATGCCATAATATCAATTCTAAATTGAAGAAATTACTTGATGACATAAGTATTACGTAGTAAGTGATGATTTTCCAAATACATCTTCCCAAACTTATGACAACAAATACGAATAAAAATCTAATACTGAATTTAGAGAACAAATTGTATTAAAGCAAGAAATCGAATGGACGGACGAAAATAACCACGAAACGTTCCAGCTTATTCTCAGGTGCTTATTCTTCCCCTGTCATGAATCATATCTTCTGGAGCAGCCAGCCGGATCATATCCCATCTTGCATAATTTGGAGTCTTGACGTAAATGAAACATTCAGACAGGCGTTCTGGCATTTGCCAGCGCTCAGGTGACGTAACCGTTTAGTATAACGCTTTTTCATAAGTTGTATTTTAACAGAGATCGTTCACATTCACAATTGATCCCTGATCCCCTTTTACTTGCCGAGAGCAACCTGATTCGCTCTACAGCAGAAGCGCCAATATGCAGTAAATGAGCCTCGCTGTCGAACTTCTCAGTTCCAGAGGTACTTTATTCCTCACATCACTGGACCGTGGAACAGCCTTCCAGGGGATGTCGCGCAATTGGAACTTCGGAAGTTCAAGCGAGGATTCAGTGCATTGCTGCCCTAATACAAGTCATCTTGTATTTTAATATTTTACGTACATTTTTACTTGTTTATTTATTAATTTGTTCATTTATCCGATTTTCTTTCTGTTTCCTCGTTCTGTTTTTCCCATTACCTTCTGTTACTTCTTTCGAATGAACCCCATTTTCTTTGGAAGCTTGAATTTTAATTCGATGGACCCTGTGGTGGGCTTGTTCTATGGGAATGGAGTTCATCTTGTGAATAACAACAATAACTATTTTTTTTTTAAATAACGCAAACCAGTAGAATAAACAACGTAAGGCCCTTATCTAGCCCACACCTGAAAATAACAGAAAAATGAAGGTGAAAGGTAAAATATTATCCTTTAAGCCGAAGGAACCGAGAGACCTCTAACATGAAGCATGGAAGTTTAGAATTATAGATGGGAAAACGAAAGCAAAAAGGAACTTCCTGAGTTCAGAGAGTATCTGTAAAAGCTATTTGCAGACTGTAAATAGTGCTCCTTCTCTCGGAACTTTCTTTGTTCTATTTGTCACAGGCTGTCTTTACTTTCTATTAGGGCTACAGTACTGTTCTTGCAGAGAGGTCTGTCCAAAAAATTTTACAAGGATGTGAGTATCGTAATTTTCAAATATTGCCAGCTTTAATGAATTAATTCCTTTGTTTATATATATATTAAACACACACACACACACACACACACACACACACACACATATATATATATATATATATATATATATATATATATATATATACACACACACAGTATATATATATATATAAATTATTTATATATATACATACATACATGCATACATACACTATATATCTATATATACATTATAAATTATAATTAGAAACATTAGTTACGGCGTTTAAATTATTGGTAAAATTCTATATAGTCTAAGCAAGAATGTCTCAAGAAGAGTAAAATATGGCTTTCATAAATGTGATCCTCGCTTTTAAACACATACCTCTTCACGCGGTCCTCTTCCTGACTTATTCTGAACTGGTACATTTTTCTAAAGATTCATTTACCATGATTAACTGCGGGTTATAAACTAAAATGAAATCGACTCCTTCATGAACGTTGATGAAATTCGACCAAGGTTGACATTTCAACATCTAAACAGTCAGTAGTTATCACACTGGAAGCAAATGAGTTATCAAGCTCACAATGGAAGCTTTTCAAGTATCATTCATGTTGACCAAGTTGAAACTAATTTTTTTTCTTCTTTTTTGTAAATTTATCCAGATTTGACTTCCATCAGGAAATCATTTTAGCAACGTTTGAAAGCCATCGTCATTTGCTGCCTGCATTGATGTTGTTTTAGCCAAGCTTTCACGAGTTCTCACGAGCTCCGGACTGTCACGAACTAGAGGGCTAATTAGTTTGATTACTATTTCATTTAATTAATTTCCAAATTGTGGAGTTCTTTGTTTTCCTCCTTTAACCACGAAAAATTTAACCAGCTTTCTCTGTTAGATTAATCACACTGGAAGAGAAGTTCATCAAAGCAAAGCGTACCATGGACTGACCGACCGTAATTTGTGTGCCTTCCAATCCTCGGTTTCAGCAACAGGAAAAACTCATTCTGATAAGGATTTTGACAATGTTTTTCTTTAATACAATCTTTCTTATATCAGAGAGACACACACAGAGAGAATTCCACTTTGGAGACACTATCGTTTAGGGCGAGTGGATGTTTTTGTTTGTACTTTAATTACCTGGCATTGTTTCGAGGCCATGGGACAACAAACAACAATGCTATCCAATCAGCAAAACAAATATTACAAAATGCATTACGGAAAGCGGAACAATATTTAATGTTGGAAAAAATCCAGAGACTCCTGATGTATCTCGTCGTTAAAACATTCGTTTTCATTCCTTGTATATTTTCATTTCCTTTGTATTTACATTTCTTTTGTTTGCATGCCCATGCTTCGTCCAGGCTTGCAATTTTTCCTCCTCATTTCGAGCGAAACGGATGTCCCATTTTCTCCGGCTATTCGTGTTCATTGTTTCTTTGTTAGGTTTTCATTTTCCGCTTCATTATTTTCGAAAATGGGAATGGCCCAGAGGTGACGTCTTTCACCCGTTCAGAAGCGAACGCCGTTCGGAACTCGTAATATTTCATTCGCTGAGGCTTGGCAAATGCAAAATGCGACTTTAACCCTTCATTTAAGCCTTCGTATATGTCTTTATTTTCGGTAGTTTGTTCTAGGTAAAATATTGCAACCTATCAGTAATTGGTTTCTCGCGGATATTTCATGATAACTCTAGCCATTCATAAACAAGTAAAAATTGAGCCGAAGAATCGAGTTGTCTGCCAGGTGGTGGCCTCAGCCACCGCCCATAGAACTCTTAGCCGCGTCCCATGAAACTCAGCCACGGTGGTGGTCTACAGTATGTTGTTGGCACCTATAGCGCTGCCAGAAGCACGCTGTTGGCTAACTTTAACCTTAAATAAAATAAAAACTACTGAGGCTAAAGGGCTGCAGTTTGGTATGTTTGATGATTGGAGGGTGGATGATCAACATATCGATTTGCAGCCATCTATCCTCAGTAGTTTTTAAGATCTGATGGCGGACGGACCGAGAAAGCCGGCACAATAGTTTCTTTTACAGATCACTAAAAGGCAGTATGACTATAACCTTTTTCCTGTTCTTAGTTTTTATAAACTACAATAATTTGGTGCAGCATATTCAAATGGACGGCGACAAAAGGCCAAGAACTTAAATATGTATCCACAGCATGAATAAACAAATAAATAAATGAATAGATCAAAGAATAAATGACAGAGTGCTTCAGTGTACTATTAAGCAAAGGAGCTCTGGCCCATAACTAAGAAAGGCTGTGGTAATGATGCTGTTGTAGAGGCCAACGTTTGCGAACAACAGTCAAATGGTCACCACTCAAGGTAATAAAAGTAATAAGGCATCTTGGTATTGTCTCAATGACACTAACAGACCCTAAGCTTTACAATGGCTTTATCACAAAGCCAGAGAATTGTTATGGAAGCAGCGGACTAACTTTATGTGGCAAAAATAAATGAAATGCACAACACTCAAATAATACAAGATGGTTAAAGGGAAAAAACTGCCTAATTTACCCATTTAAATTACGATAGTAGGCAAATTATTAGCGATATTTCTGATTGTTTGCAACGGTCACATTAGACGTCATTACCGATGTTCGTAAAAAACTATTTTAATATATATTAATATTTTTTACAAAATGTATTAATAATAGTAAAAAATTATTAATATGTTAATATTTAAAAAATATATGAATATTTAATAAAATGGTAATAAACTAATTCAAAAAATACATTGAAAAATGTATTTTAATATATTGAAAATATGTTAAGAATATGTTAAATGATAAAAAATATATTAATCAACATAATATATTTAATATATTAAAAATATTTTAAATATGTTGTTATTTATTAAATCATAGATAACATAATATTCTCCTAGTGGCATTTGTGTTGTGTTGGAGTCGTAACAACGCAAAAACTAAGTAAGAATAATGCAAATAAGAAGAAGAAGAAGAAGAAGAAGATAAGTAAGGAAAGTGCGGAGATGCAAAAACGCAGTAAGAATAATGCAACCAAGAAGAAGAAGAAGATGAAGAAGATGATGTGAAAGGAAAGTGCGGAGATGCAAAACCGCAGTAAGAATAATGCAAACAAGAAGAAGAAGAAGAAGATAAGTAAGGAAAGTACGGAGATGCAAATAAACAGAAGAAGAAGAAGAAAATAGAAGACAAGTAAGGAAAACGCCGAGGACGCTAGAGAAGCGAAATGAAGGGGGGAGACCTCTCAGTGGGCATCCGCGGAGGCAAATGCTTCCCATTCTCTTTCCTGAAATCATTTTCCTCCTCGCCTTGAAAAGAGGGGACTTGGGTTCTCCTCGCTCCCCTTTGTTGCAGGGGCCATGCAACACAATTACGCGGACAAAAGTAGATGGCAAGTGCACAGGGGGACTGAGAGGAGATATCTCACGCAGGACATGCGAAATGGTGCTTGGTTGCTTGCTTGCTCTCTCTTCTTATTCGTGCTACGACGATCTTCCGCCGGGTGTGTGCTTGTGTCTCTGCGAAGCCCTGTCTTCGAGCCAGGTGCCTGGACGCGTAAGTGTGTGTGATGTCAGGCACTTTTCTTAATTAATGTCGTTTTGAATAGCAGGACTTGTTCCCTAGATGATAATTGGCTCTTGCGGTGATGAAAAAGATAGTAGGAAGTAACCTTAAAGATAATTGCGAGATTATCGTTGGTTCCGGGCAAAATAATTCATTTATTTGGAAAACGATACCTTTACGTTGCTGTGCAACTGACGTTCACTGGTGATAGGTTTGAATTTTCTTGAATAATGACTGTGTATAATTATAAATACATAAAAATATCACAGTATTTCACACGCCAAAGTGAGTTGGCTGACTGGTTGAAGAACCACTCCCAGATTCATATCATAGCTGATTATTTAAGTTAAATATATATGAGTCAAAGCAGAAACGTACCACGGCATCTGATGCTTCATAACTTCATAGAAGATTCATTAGGGGATGCGACAAGCCGCTATCATTTCAGCGTTATCTGCATTCTCTCTCTCTCCTTATCCTCCTTCCCAAATTAATTCCAAATTTAGGAATCATTTTTACCGCGTTGTCGTTTCGTCCACCTTCTCCTGGGGATAGATAACTTCGTTCCTGCTTTCACTATAATACCAGTCAATCTACTCTTCCATCTATCGACCTTGTATGAACATGTCTGTCAAACCGCCTTTGATTATTTTCTCTTTGTGATGAATTCATCTGAACATTCTTCCTCCTCAAAACTATCTGATCATTATTACCAGTGTTATCTTTTCTTTATCACATATTTACCATGTCTGTATTTCACACCCTTTCAGCCCTTCTTAGGCCGAGTTTACAGCACAGAAACCTGATTGTAATCAACTGAAATTCATTGCTGCCAGAAAGGGATTTTTTTCCCTACAATCTCCTCTTACATTTCAACATTTGCTTGAGAATTGGGTACTTGTTTCCCTCTGAGAAAGGGTATTCAAGATAATTCGGTTCCCCATGGGTGGAGAACAGTTGGGAGACATTTCTATAATAAAATTATATTTGCCATTCGAAGGAAACCTATTTAAAAAAATGCATATTCAAATGCCACGCTATTCCAGTAAGATATTTAAGCACAACGTTGAGGCCAAAAGAACTGGATTCCCTAAATATAAAAATGTAATGAATGCACTAAGAAAGAACTGAAGTGTCAGCTATATAAAATGTATTGCATTGCAAAAGGCTAAAAAAAATTTTTTCTAGTTTTTCGAAAGTCTGGAGTTCCAGTCTAAAGAACTAATTGCCGGTGGAGGTGGCAGTATGGACAAAGTTATCTAACTAGTGCCACTTAGATTCTAAATAACCTCATTAGCCTCCACAAGACATTAATGGTAATTTTTTTTTAAAGCACAGCCGTTCCGAATATCTCAAAGCTTACTCTGTAAATAATATTGCAGAGCCTTAGCCTGAAGGCTTCTTTTATATTCTCAAGGCTGCAAGTCACAAAAACCGCAGTCATAGATCTTGGAATATACTACTTGCAAAAATATGTGTAGTTATATTAAAGATCACCATCATTTGAAAGCAATAATATATCGAAACAAAAAGTATGGTCTGTAAAGTTTTAGTGTGAATCCAAAAGGATGATTCTCGCCTTTCTTCAAATTAACAAGAAAATGAGAAAGCGCAGAGCTTCAATCGTAACAAGATAACGTGCATTACATTTTGAACATAAAGTGAGTTTATTTTACCCAGCCGTAGTCTGATCAAGCGACGGACCAGCGATAAGAAGATTCTTGCTATTCTTAATACACCTGCGACATTTGTGAGAAGAACCATATTCGATTCCCAGTCGAGACAGGCCGATTTGATAATAGGCAAGGTCCATAAGATGACGTTGGAGTTGGACGTGGGTCTTACCACCTCATTCCACTGGGTTAAACCCACCTAGCTCCAACTCGGATAAATTGAAAGGCTATATATATATATATATATATATATATATATATATATATATATATATATATATATATATATATATATATATATATATATATATATATATCTTGTCAACCTACCCCTTACTAGTACGAATCATACTCGCTCAAAATTAAACGACAATTTAGTTTTTCAAGCACACGTAAGAAAAACCACAGTCGGTCTTTGCCAGAAGCTGGTTTGCATTAGCAATGCAAAGGGTATAATAACATAGACGTAGGCACTGCAGCACGCTCTCACCGCCACCCTCCCCCACCCCCCTAACTTCGTGAGAGCAGAGCGTAAATTTTCGTCTCTTCTCCGACATGTTATTAAGCATCGTTCTGTTACGGCCGCAAGTTTCTCGCCAGCTTCCTAACTGTGCGAGGTGGGGGCATGAGAAAAGGAGGAATAATGATATAAGAAATAATTATGCTCTCCGGGATCTTGCCGGCGGTTACCGAGACGCAGGCATTTTCTTCCTTCATTTTTCTTTTTTCTTGTTCCAGCGTCAAAAGGGTCGAGTTACCCTTAGCGGGTAACGAGCAACGGAGGGATGAGATTATAAAAAGGGCGACAGATTTTTCGGAACATTTTTCGAGCCTCGCTCCTAAGGCTGCCGCGTTTCCTTAGGCTTCTTTGGTACGATGTCCGAGTTGTGCCGATAACTTTCATGAGTCTTGATGAATATTGTGCTAGGTGCATCTTTAAGATGTGTTTTTTTTAAACTAAGTTTTTCACTGTGCCGAGATTTTTTTAACATAAGTAGTTGATGTTCTAATTATAATTATATTTATATAATAGTTTAAAAGAAATCTGTAGACTCTTAGGGCAGGCGCTGATCTCCTGTTTCTTAGGCCGACAGTCAGTGGGGGACAGGACCCAGGGCCTGTGACACGTGGCCAGTGTGTCACTAGACCCACTGTTTAACTCCCCAGCCCGAGAGCTGGTACCTATTCTCCTAATGAACCTCTCTCTCTCTCTCTCTCTCTCTCTCTCTCTCTCTCTCTCTCTCTCTCTCTCTCTCTCTCTCTATATATATATATATATATATATATATATATATATATATATATATATATATATATATATATATATATATACAGTATATATATATATATATATATATATATATATATATATATATATATATATATATATATATATATATATATATATATATATATATATATATATATATATATATCCTTCAGAAAAATGTACTTATTAACACCGAGGGACAGAAGAAGAATTCCATTCAGGCAGCAGGCATTTCAACAGGCTCTTTAACAGTTGAAGTGTCAAATTAAATGAATACATCTCTCTCTCTCTCTCTCTCTCTCTCTCTCTCTCTCTCTCTCTCTCTCTCTCTCTCTCTCTCTCTCTCTCTCTCTCCATGCTTCTTTAGAGCTCATCATGTCTACGTTGACTTGAGCTGTGAATGATGCACCTGGCTGTTAGATGATTGCAGTGGGCCTAACACCAGGCTAGAGAAAGGAAAGCACAGATAGCAAATAAGAGACTTACAGTTATCAGTCAGATGTTCTCTTGAGCATTTTTCATCCACGAGAAAGGGAAATTAAGAAAACTTAAACTTTACAAGAAACTCTTTTAAGTTTTACAATACTACCCTTTTGCAGGGATAATACTTTCCATGTGTTCATATTGTTCATATTCTTGAACATGGTGAATATTTCAAAGGTAGAACGGCGTTAAAGAAATGAGATGCGTATGTTGTCTTGACACTTTACTCAATATTATTCCTGTTGAAGATGAATTAAGACCCTTTATTTGAGTGTAAATCTTGATATTGTTTAAAAATGCACCGAAGTTCATTAAGCTTTACGAAGACTACTGTCCTTATCGTCAGTGGTCCTCATAAAACTAAATTAAGGAATTCTAGTGTATTGTTAACAGTATAACACGATTTACACCAGTGGTTCTCAACCTGGGGGCGCACCCCCTTAGGGGGGCGTCAGCAATTTCCAAGGGGGGCGTGAGCCCTAGGGAAAAATGAGAAATTCTCTAATTATATATGTTACTCTCTTAACGAGTATCTCACTAATTCATTCCCAAACGAATACAAGCACCCCTTCTCTTTCTCTTTTTTTTATTTTCCTTTAAATCTGGGAGTGGATTTTACTCATTGATGCAAGGGGGGCGCGTGGAGGGAAGGACCAACTCTTAGAGGGGGCGTGGTAATAAAAAAAAAGGGTTAAGAACCACTGATTTTACACTCAAGAAACCGGTGTTATTGTATCCTGTTACTGTTCTTCATTGTCTTCATTCTTACAATTGTTAACATTTCATCGTTTGCTAGAGGCCACAAAATTTTGGCGAGGCTTAAATTTCCAATTTTAAACAGCCAATAAAAAAAAAATAATTGGTAGTGGTGCAGTGAACGATAAACTAGATGAAGCAGGTAATTTGTGTTAACTACTATTTACTGTCATGTAGCCGAAAATAAATGATGGAGTTTCTTTCAATACCTGTTTACCTTGACAGCATTCGAATTGTTGCATTTATGAGGCTATTCAAGTGTGTTGCAGAATTCTGTAGCGTCGTATTTTTCCAAGGCGCGCCGTCACCCCAGCTCTGAACACCATCAAGCCATGGAACCGGTTTGATAATATAAATTCTCATGGCAGAGGTAATTCTTATCTCACTGATGTGTGCTTCAATGCATTCGCAGCTGTAAACGAGAGCCCTTAATTTATTCGAGAGTCAAGTTCGTTGTCGATCAAAAAAAGCAGTGGATTCTGGTTATGAACAGACAGATTCCCTCAAGAAGATCTTGCTTCATGACGATCGCTATTTATAGACTGTACTGTTACTCCAACTTGTCTCTCGGCTCAGGGTAAAAAAAGAGGGTATCTTGTAAGACTAGTTTAAATCATATTTTGTCATTCAGATAATTTTTATATCGACCTTACGTCTGATATTCTTTTAGGACTGTCAAGGAGATTTGTGAAAGCTACGATTCAAATATTATTAATTAACATATTTCTTCTTGTGAATTATATGCATTCTTCGTGTTTTGTATCTGAAAAAATGGTGCCTGATATGCACATGATCCATTTAAATCTAGCATGACAGAGTCAGCAAAAATATATATTTACATAATTTGCTCTTAGAGACAGAGAGAGAGAGAGAGAGAGAGAGAGAGAGAGAGAGAGAGAGAGAGAGAGAGAGAGAGAGAGAGAGAGAGAGAGTAAAAGTCCTCTGAAATCATCGTCCACCTAAAAAATATACTCACGCAAATTTGATCTCACAGGAGCAGAGAGAGAGAGAGAGTAAAGTCTTCTGAAAACATCGGCCACTTGAACAAATATATTCACACAACTTTTTTCTCACAGGAGCAGAGAGAGAGAGAGAGAGAGAGAGAGAGAGAGAGAGAGAGAGAGAGAGAGAGAGAGAGAGAGCAAAAGTCCTCTGAAATCACCGGCCACTTGAACAATGTCTTCTTTTCTTTGTTTCAATTCCTTCCGACAAACTTATTTGGACTAGTTGTCGCAGATACAAACTTCTTTATTCCGGGGATGCATGCAATATACATTTAAACTTTATAACGAACCCGGGCTCGGTAACTTTTCTTCGGGGAGCCCGGATGAGAGGCAGAGCTTTAGAGCGGATGTTCCATATTCATGCATTTTAACGTTGCCTTATGGGCAGACGTTATGTTTTTTTCCTCCCCCGAACGATGTTTTTTCTTATTTTTTTTTTTTTTAGAAAGGTCCGTTTCTCTTGCTTTTTAAAAGGTTTCTTCACACATTCTTGAGAAAATCTACACGCCGTAGTGTTCTAAGGAAGGTTCCTTCATTTTGTTTTAGAAAGGTTTTTATCTTTTGCTTCAGGAAGGTATTTTTTTTTTTTTTTTTGCAGTTGTTTTAGATAGGTTCCTCCATAGTGTTCTAATAATGTTCCTTTTTCACTTGCGCTAATATATATATATATATATATATATATATATATATATATATATATATATATATATATATATATATATATATATATATATATTATATATATATACTCGTATATATATACATGTATATATATATAATATATATATATATATGTATGTATATATATACATATATACTCGTATATTGTCTTTCTCATTACCAGGTCCAAATATAAACATGAAAATAACTGAGATTTAACCTTGAAAGGGAAAGAGAAGCTGTAAAAGAATTCCAAAACCTGTCTGTAGGGTGAAAGGGACAGCTATAGTCCAACGTTATAGTATTTAGATTAATGTCATGGTCGTCGGTGTTCAAATAGCTTTGCTGGTATTAATTAACTGTACGAAATGTTCCTGCGAATTATTAAAAAAAAAAAAAATCCTCCTATAGAGTGAAAGAGACAGCTGTAGCGTAACTTTATTGTATTGAAATTAATGTTTTGGTGCTCGGCATTTAAATAAATAACTTGATGAGAATGAATTAACTATATGAATTGTCCGTCTGAAACGGAATTGAAACCCTCAAGAAACAAATGATTTCTCGACAGAATCAGTGCCAAAGAACAGAAGCCAATAAAGAAAGTATATCTCAACTGATTTTATCACATAATTATTTTCGTTGACTAATCATGACAAATTACTCTTCGATGATATTTTAACCTCTCAAATTCTCACGGAGAGTTTTGTTAAGCAGGAGTATATTTTCTCTTCGTGAATTGAAAATTCCCAGTTTCAGTATTCCCCTTTTTAACGCTTATACGTGATACAGGTACAAAATGGATGAGTTCTGTAGTTTTCGCCAGTGATGAGAAAGTGGCTGCGAGAGTAGATGCATGTTCATTTTCGTTACAAAGGTTTTCTCTCTTGTTATGAAATAGAGAAGCACTGAAAAACGTATAAAAGATAAAGTCCTAATTTGGATGTTAATATCGTAGTTATGAATACCTTCTCTAGGCATGACATTTCTCTCTCTTTTTTTTTTTTTTTTTTTTTTTTTTTTTACCACAGCTACCCAGGACCGGCCTCTTGAAATATTAATGATTTTGGTAGTATAAGAAAACGAAAGCTGGAGAATTCCAAAGCCTGGCAGTAGGAAAAATTTGCTATATATATAATATATATATACATATATATATATATATATATATATATATATATATATATATATATATATATATATATATATATATATATATATATATATATCGAGAAATGTTTTGCGCAATTTGAAATTAAACCAGGTTTAACATTTAAATAAGAGCACATTTTTTTTCTTTTTTTTTAAATACAATACTTAAAAGACAGGTGAAAGCCTATAACTGTATAAAAAAAAATTAAGAGTCACAAGGAAAAAAAATATTATTATTTCGTGGAAATCTAGATCGGCAATTGCCATGAAAGCAGGACACACGAAAATGATTGACCTTATTTGGCAACTCCCTCGACAATCAGATACTCCATTTCCTTCATATGCCGTTCAAACATAATTCCAAATCCATTTGCAATATCGGAAGCAAAATTTGCTTTCGATATTGCAGGGTTTTAATGGTCATGAACTTAGCATTTAGTTCTGAGGTCACGGTCATTAAAACAAGAGTATTGTCAACGGAAGCCAATGGAAAGCTTTCGCCAAACGCTGATGAGCAATTGCTCGAAATAGCATAAAGTATTCTCTGTTTCGTATTTGAAGATTTCAGGAACAAGCTGTTAGGTTATATTCATATAGATATTACAGTCACTGGAGGTTTGGTCATGTAAATATTTCAGTCGCTGTAGGTTTAGTCACGTTTATTGTAGTCACTGTAGGTTTAGTCATATGTATTGCAGTCGCTGTAGGTTTATTCATATGTATTGTAGTCACTGTAGGTTTAGTCATATGTATTGTAGTCGCTGTAGGTTTAGTCATATGTATTGTAGTCACTGTAGGCTTAGTCATATGTATTGTAGTCGCTGTAGGTTTAGTTATATGTATTGTAGTTACTGTAGGTTTAGTCATATGTAGTGTAGTCGCTGTAGGTTTAGTTATATGTATTGTAGTTACTGTAGGTTTAGTCATGTTTATTGTAGTCACTTTAGGTTTAGTCATATGTGTTGTAGTAACTGTAGATTTAGTCATATGTGTTGTAGTAACTGTATGTTTAGTCATATGTATTGTAGTCGCTGTAGGTTTAGTCATATGCAATGTAGTCACTGGAGGGTTAGTCATATGTATTGTAGTCGCTGTATGTTTAGTCATATCAATATTGTAGTCACTGTAGGCTTGGTCATATATATTGTAGTCACTGTAGGTTTAGCCATATCAATATTGAAATCACTGTAGGTTTAGTCATATAAATATTCTAGTTACTGTAGGTCTAGCCATATCAGTATTCCAGTCACTGTAGGTGCAGTCATATAAATATTCTAGTCACTGTAGGTGTAACCATATAAACATTCTGGTCACTGTAGGTTTAGTCATATAAATATTCTAATCACTGTATAGTCATATAAATATTCTGGTCACTGTAGGTGTAGGAGGACGAAACAGCTTTGCAAGATGTCTCTCCCCCATTACGGACGAGTTTTTTTCCCACTAAGAAAGGTTTTTCCTTTCCTTCCTGGCTTCTGTGACAATACCATTATTTACTGGTAGGGACAGTTTCCTCTCACTAATGGTACTGCTAAGTTCGTAGTGGTTTCAGTCCTGCCTGCCCTTTTATCTCTTACTATGACAAAAGTTTTCTCATTTCTACTTCTGATTCTGGTTTTACTTGAGGGCTGCTCTAGGAGAAAAAACCAGTGCTGGCATATAGGTAGCTTGATCAACAACAACAGTAGAAAATAAAACCATTTGTAAGAGTAATGTGATAATACGCCTGGTCACAATATTTTTTTTTAAGAAATTTAATTCACTGCAATGAAAATAAATAAAGCAAGACACAATATTATTATTGTTATTATTATTATTATTATTATTATTATTATTATTTATTATTATTATTATTATTATTATTATTATTATTATTATTATTATTAGTAGTAGTAGTAGTAGTAGTAGTAGTAGTAGTAGTAGTAGTAGTAGTAGTAGTAGTATGAAATAAAACCATTTGTGATAATACGCCTGGTCACAATATTTTTTTTAAGAAATTTAATTCACTGCAATGAAAATAAATAAAGCAAGACACAATATTATTATTATTATTATTATTATTATTATTATTATTATTATTATTATTATTATTATTAGTAGTAGTAGTAGTAGTAGTAGTAGTAGTAGTAGTAGTAGTAGTAGTATGGACGAAGCCCACAGGCGCCATTGACTTGAAATTCAAGCTTCCAAAGGATATGGCGTTCACTAGAAAGAAGTAACAGAAGGTAATGGGAAATACCGAAAGAGGAGGTCAGTCATTAGAAAAACAGGTAAATGAACAAATTAATAAATTAGCTCATTATATGAACATTAAAATAAAATATATAAATATAGAAATATACAATCAACCAAAAGAAGGCGGCAACTCTTTTTGCCGGAATGATTCTTGTCTTCTGCAAGCGCTTGAAGAAAAAGCAAGTGGCGACTTAGGGAAAGGCAAATACCCTGGGAGAAGACAAGGAACACGAGGAAGTGACGGCAGTTGCTTGCCTTGCATGTTCATGCACAGTCCTCTTCATTTGATATTTAATGTTTAGGAATGGCGTCTTTCCTTTCGTAACCGTGAAGGATTGGAAGTTATCTTCATCTTTTTTTGGGTGAATTTTGTCTCAAGTTATTTTCATGTATTTAAAACAAATTTTATCTAAAGAATCATACCGTCTGATTACGTCTTTATTTCCTATTTCCTGTTTCCTTTATTTTCACTTTTCCATGACAAAAACCTCGTTTTCCCTTGCCTTCACACCCTTTTTTCTGGTTTCATTCGGCTCTGGGCTGGCTGAATACATTGAACGGGACGTTGACCTTTTTTCTAAAGAATAAAACTTTTAAAAAACTGCATATATATATGGTAAATATAGACTTAAATAGTCTTCAGGGTCGCCAATTGACTTAGATTTGAAGTAGGGCACGTAGATTCTTTTTAACCCCATGGAGTTTTTTTCTAATGTGGCCTTCTAAAGAATTTACTTCTATGGGTAAATTCACCAGCGATTCCAGAAAAATTTAATGGGGGGGAGGGCACCAATTTTCATATTATACATACATATATGTATATTCATATATATATATATATATATATATATATATTTAATCGATTTTTTCCCATTTTTATATTTCTTATTAATGTTGTTATCTAAATCTTCAATATTATTATCTTATCATTATTTTTCTTGGGGGGGGGCCACGTGCCCAGGTCCCCCCCTCCCCGGATCCGCTAGCGGGTCAGTTTCTAATTTACGGTTTAACTAGAGTATCGTCGGATGAATGAATTCCCATTACAAACAAATGAACGATATTTAAAAATGTCGTGGTTGCTCGTAGCCGATCCTTTCAATATTTTCAGCTGAATTTTGAACATTGTTGTTCCGTCTCTCTCGTTCTCTCTTTTGCGTTCATTGTCAGGTGGATTTCTGACCTCATTGTGGTCCAACGCCGCTCGCGCCAGATTTGCAAGGTTTCTTGCAAGTTTCAGCAGCGCTTTTGTCCTGGCCTAAAGTTCTGGGGTTCCAGAAGAAGGGCCGTGGGCATTCCATCCCAGAAAATAGGGAGAGGAAACGCCAGAGCTGTAAAGTAGATAATGCACTTAAAATTTCAGATAAATTCCAGACATTGAAAGCCTTTATTAATGTATCTTTATAATGTTACATAGAAACTCCAAAAATTTGGAAAAATAAAGAAAAAAACGATAAGCTGTATGTCTGTATTGTTCTGTTATTGAAGGGAATATACGTTTTCAGGGATAAGCAGTTTATATGTTCGTTTTTAGCATGATTTTAATTAAAATCATCATTCAGTAACAGAAAAATCTGTTCATGACCGTTTGATAAAAGAGTTCTAAGACCGCTCTAGTATACTTTCCCGTTTATTTGTCCCGCAAGTAAATTATAAAATGTGTTTATCTCTTCTTTAATCGTACCAAGGTCATTAAGATACTCTTTTTTTGTCAGTATAAATTCATTAGTGTTTCTATAATTCCGCTTTTTTGTCAATAAAAATTCATTAGTGTTTCCATAGTTCCGCTTTTTTTGTCAATATAAATTCATTAGTGTTTCCATAATTCCGTTTTTTTTGTCAATATAAATTCATTAGTGTTTCCGTAATTCCGCTTTTTTTGTCAATATAAATTCATTAGTGTTTCCATAATTCCGCTTTTTTTGTCAATATAAATTCATTAGTGTTTCCATAATTCCGCTTTTTTTGTCAATATAAATTCATTAGTGTTTCCGTGATTCGGTTTTTTTTTGTCAATATAAATTCATTAGTTTTTCCATAATTCCGGTTTTTTGTCAATATAAATTCATTAGTGTTTCCATAATTCCTTATACGTACAAAATTAATAGCCATTTTGAAAATGTTTTCCAATCATTTTTATCAGTGTTCTTGATTTAAAAATAAGAGCAGTAGAGCTTCCCGACTGGCTTCGTTGGTAATTTAATTACAGAACTACACGGTCGGAGACGTTCATTTCGTTAATCAGTGGAGCCTTCATGTAACGTCCTCTGTTTGGAAAGAGTTTACTCCTGAATAGCTGATTAATTAGAGCATTATTTGGCGTCGGGTTAATAATTAAGCTTTCCGGCTAATTAAGCCCAGAGATTTTCCCCGTAATGAGCTCCTGTAGCGCGGCATTAAATCTTGATCACAAGTGCGACTGTCAGATAGTCTAATATGTATAGAACGCTTCCGGCTGTTATTTATTTCTTTGTGTGCTTGAAGGCAGCTGCACCATGTATACTCGCGTAAAGAAACAAATAAGTGGGTCTGTGTTGACTTAACTGTTAATTACATAACCGTAAATATATCACCTTCGTCGTTTCTAGCTTAATATGTACAGAACACTTCCGGCAGTTATTTCATAGTGTGCTTGAAGGCGGCAGTTATTTCATAGTGTGCTTGAAGGCAGCACCATGCATGCTCCTTTAAAGAAGCAATGGAGCGTGCCTATTTTGACTTAACTGTTAATTACATAACTGTAAATATATTATCTTCGTCGCGTATAGTTTAATATGTAATGAAAACTTCCGGCAGGTATTTATTTCACAGTGCGCTTGAAGGCAACTGCACCATGTTTATTCCTTTAAAGGAACAGTTACGTGGGTCTATGTTGATTTAACTGTTAATTATATAACCGTAAAAATATTATCTTCGTCGTCTTGTGAGTGTGCCTTTGCGTGCGTTCGTTCGTGTGTTTTGTGCGTGTGTTTTTAAAAGTGATCGTATGTAGTGGTCGTCCAGAAAATCCTGAAAACTTAATTATAAATATATATATATATTTTTTTGCATGCGTCTCCTTCTTGTGCTTCTTTTGCCAAAACTTGTTAAATTCTGTAATTTCAGTTAAACCTAGAAATGTATCATGCAAAACTCTCGCTGCTAGGTGTTTGCTAATCACATATGAGAAAGATTCTAAAGTATTCTTTATATTTGAAAGCTTACGAACGTCTTTACGAAAATAGAAAGGAACTATATTTATGGCTTAAATGTTTGTTATCTGAATAATGCCTTCCATCAGAATGAGTGTTCGTAAACTCAGATTCAGGGTATACAATATTCACATAGAAACGTACGAAGAGATCAGATAACTAACTGGTAGGCTGCTACTAGAATTCTCTATTTATTCGAAGTACCTTGGCACATTGTAGAATTTAATAGAGCTCATTGTAGAATTTAAAGAGCTCGTTGTAGAGCTCATTGTACATTTTAAGAAAAGCTCGTTGTAGAATTTAAAAGAGCTCATCGTAGAATTTAAAGAGCTCGTTGTAGAGTTTTAAAAAGCTCATTGTGCAGTTTAAGAAAAGCTCTTTGTAGAATTTAAATCAGCTTATTGTAGAATTTAAAAACCTCGTCGCAGAATACAAAGAAGGTCATTGAAGAAGTTAAAAGAGCCCATTGTAGAATTTAACGACCTCATCGTAGAATATAAAGGAGCTCATTGTAGAATTTAAAAAGCTCGTTGTAGAATTTAAAAGAGCTCATTGTAGAATTTAAAAGTGCTCATTGTAGAGTTTAAAAGTGCTCACAGTCGAAATTTAAAAAAGCTTATTCTAGAATTTAAAAGAGCTCATTGTAGAATTTAGAAGAGCTAATTGTAGAATTTAAGAGAGCTAATTGTAGAATTTAAAAGAGCTCACTGTAGAATTGAAGAGAGCTCAAATGACGGAGAAATAAACAGGAAAAGACAGACAGAGAGAGAGAGACTCCGGCTGACTTCCATCTTCCCCCTCTCGCTGAAGATTCTGGAAATGAACAAAACACTTATCATATGACAAGACAAGTACTCTCGAGATGAGCCGTGTCCCAAAGCAAGCGTTTAACAAGTGTCAAGTGTTTGCTGCACACACAAACACATAAACCTGTCTATCTCCCCACTCTCTCTCTCTCTCTCTCTCTCTCTCTCTCACTTCTCACTTCTCACTTCTAAAGGATTTAAAACTAAGTTCTCACTCTGTCGTTCTTGCTCTCTGTAAGGCTTTGAAGCAAGGCTTTTACTCTCTCTCTCTCTCTCTCTATCTCTCTCTCTCTCTCTCTCTCTCTCTCTCTCTCTCTCTCTCTCTCTCTCTCTCTCTCCTAGTAAGATATAAACAAATATCTCTCCCACTCTCTCACTTTCTGCAAGTTTATTAAAATCTCTCTCAATCTCTTTATCTCTCTCCTGTTAAATACAAGAAGCAGAGATCCCCACTCCTCCCCCCATCTCTCTCTCTCTCTCTCTCTCTCTCTCTCTCTCTCTCTCTCTCTCTCTCTCTCTCCTAGTAAGATATAAACAAAGATCTCTCCCACTCGCTCACTTTCTGCAACTTTATTAAAATCTCTCTCCCTCTCTTTATCTCTCTCCTGTTAAGTACAAGAAGCAGAGATCCCCGCCCCTCGCCCATCTCTCTCTCTCTCTCTCTCTCTCTCTCTCTCTCTCTCTCTCTCTCTCTCTCTCTCTCTCTCTCTCACGTCGTCGACTTAACAACAGCTAAAACAGGGCCTTTGAAGCTTTGCGAGAATCTCTTCTCTAATTCCAGATGAAGGGGTTCCTTAATCCAGGCGCTGAGAAAAGCAAGTTCTGGAAGGGTGAATACTTCTTCCCTGTTAGCCTACCATTTTCATGCTAATGGATATCTCATTGGGAGACTCGAGTGCATTTAACCGAGGGGGGAAAGTTTAATGTTCGTCCGTGCGTTTGCTCTCTATCTCTCTCTCTCTCTCTCTCTTGAACATCGAGGGAAAGAGAGACAGAGGCAGGGAGAGAGAGAAGGGAGTCTTTTCATATGAGGGGCGAGGATGAGACGTTGCACTATTCATTAATTTGTTTCTAATTGCTTTGATTGCCACAGAGTCACTCGATAAGCTTCTAGGTACCACATAGAGCCTAATAGATGTAAACTCGTTGCTTTATTAAGAAGTTTGGAATTCAAAATATCCTTAGGAATTATTCAAGTAATGATGAGATTCACATATAAACGAGAGAGAGAGAGGGAGAGAGAGTTTTGGCCGTTGATTTCAACATTAGGGTACCAACAAATAGTTCGCCCACTCTTAAAGATTTGCTTGAACAGGGCTAGACATCAAGCCATGAGTGTCCCTTGATATGTAAATGCTCACTATAGTTCCTAAAACAATATTCTAAGTTCATGAATATTAGCATTTTTCCATTTTTCATTTCAAATTTTTAAGGGTGTTTTACGATTTTACTATTAAAGTTTGTATGTGACAGTGTTCAAGTACTATATCGCTTATTCCTCGAGATACCAAATGTACGTAGCCTACCTCAGGAAGATTTGATTTCCACAGGCATAACGATCATCCAGATATAAAAGTTGCAATTATCATTAACAAATCAAATAGATTATAATGGTGTTGCAGCTGTACCTCTGACGAAATGCACAAATTGCTGTTATCACATATTTTTTCATTGCATCTAAGGGATTATTGTGACCCATTATCACTAACTTCAGACATTTTCATTATGCACACGCGGATTTGAAGCCTAAACGTTGCACCAACGAGGTTTTGTCACGATAACTCGTTGACCTTCAAGGCAGATTAGTAAATGGGTTTGTTCCATCACTGGCTTTATTTTTTTTAGATTATGCTTCATTAATAGCAGTAACCTCATGCACCATTAACTTTATTCTTAAATCCACTCAATCCCTTACGTGTGTTCCAACCTATTTAAGCCTACCCGAGTCTTCTATGTCAGAAGATGAGGTCTTGTATCGGAGGTGCAGAGGCTGTTAACCCATTTCAAAAATGTATGTCAGTTTGAAAGTGATTTAGCTTAAGGGACAGTGATTTCAGCGTTTCATACAAGGTCTTAAGAACACCAGGCTCATATTCACACACATCAAGTCACTGAACGTCGAGTATTTGTACTTGGAGGACGGTAAAAAGATGTATATTTAAGGTGGTAACATCCGTGGCCAGGTGTGACCAATTTTCCAAAATATTTTTTTAGATTTTAAAGGAGAGAGAGAGAGAGAGAGAGAGAGAGAGAGAGAGAGAGAGAGAGAGAGAGAGAGAGAGATCTGAAGTATCCTTTGATACCCAATATATCTTTCGGATTAGATTGATTAATCAGTTGTGGCCATTTTTTA
>JANJGK010000036.1:28202912-28210412 GCA_039081455.1 Macrobrachium rosenbergii
TATTGTTTGAAAAGTGACTTTGAATGTTAATTTTTCGTAAGCCACTTGAATACCACTTTCAAGAAAATATACGATACTTTCTTAAAAATAGTAGTAGTGGGACTGTTTGAAAAATCATCATTTAAAGACGCATTTTAAACAAACGGTATAAACCGTTTTCATGTATGTATATATATATATATATATATATATATATATATATATATATATATATATATACATATGAAATCTTGTCAAGGCTGAATAATATAGTTTTGCATTGGTACAAAAAAAAATCTTTTTTAGTCAGATATCTGATTATCTACCCCATCCAGGAACGGAGTGCACTTTTTTCTATTTAAATTCCAGTTGAACTGACTTTTCAGAATGAAATTATCGACAATTTATGTTGTTGGAAAAGTATTTTTGTCACACTGTATATAATGTATTGTATATATAGATATATTTTTGAGCTATGGGAAAGCATTCTGTTTTCTGTACAGTGTTAAGAAGCCGACGTTTCGTATCGCTTGATACATTTTCCAGGCTGAAATAACGATTGAAATAAACAGTATTCGCGTATAAAAGATGAGAGATATACGCATTGCGTACTTATTTACACCACATTGGCAGTTAAAAAACAGAACAAGGGAAAAAAAAAACCAAAAGCAGAGGCAAGCACCACAAAACCCACTATGGCAGCGTAAAGCAGACTAACAAGAATGCAGAACAGGAGGGGGGGGGGGATAGAGAGGGAAACCACAGACACAGAGCCTAAAAACAAAAGCAAAGTCTGCAATGAAACAGTTGGATTGATGATGCTGACTGGTGATTGAGGGTAGGGACAGTCAGTTTGATCGTTATAGATTCAAGGGTGGCCAGTTCCTCCATACTTCGTGTTCTTCCCACAATACTAAAGTCCTTGGAGTCTATATGTGTTTTGCAAGTCTAGCTATGGTTTCTCACATTCGACTGATCAGGATTAGATAGTCGACTACCTGTTCTATAACTGATCCCCTGGCGAGAGGAGATTCGGATCTTTGGCAGCCTCCTGGTACATCCGTTGTATGTGCCCAGATTACATCTGGGACAGTTATATTTGTAGATTACACCGGAGGTAAAACAAGATAGGGTCAGCCCCCTGTTTACCTCCGGCATTACTGTGGTGACTGTCCCTTTAATCGAGGCATCACTGTTCTGTTTGTCCCTTTTATCCAGTTATTACTTGCTGACTATCCCTTTTATCCAGGTATTACTGTGGTGACTGTCCATTTTATCCAGATATTACTGTGGTGACTGGTCCATTTATCCAGGTATTACTACGGGGACTGTCCCATTTATCCAGGTATTACTGCACTGTCTGTCCCTTTTATTCAACGATTACTGTGCTGACTGTCCCTTCCATCCTGGTATTACTGTGGTGACTGTCCACTTTATTCAGGTATTACTGTGGTGAATGTCCAAACCTTGATACAGAAGTACTGTATTAATCACAGGAAAGAAAAGCAAATCTTTATACAATTATTAATCACGGGAAAGAAAAGCATATTCAATAACATATTTCTATTGTATCGAGTGCAGGAAAATAGGTATGATAGACCCGTAGAGTTTATTTACCCACGAAATAGGGTATGATAAACCCGTAGAGTTTATTTACCACATAAGTTACAAAGGGATGAGGGAAGGGGAAGGTGGTACGGGTTTGAAACCTACCCTCTTATCTAAGTTGGGCCAAATGATAGCCACGTGTCAAATTTTGTCTAGATCAGTCAAGCAGTTCAGATTTTTATAGCGCACTAACATACAAACACACAAATATACAAACATACAAGCATACAAACACAATTTTATGTATATATATATGTGTGTGTGTATATATATACGAGTATATATATATATATATATATATATATATATATATATATATATATATATATATATATATATATATATATATATATATATATATAGAGCCTCGATGGCTCAGTCGGTAGAGCAGCAGCCTAGGACTTCGTAGAGGTCCGTGGCGCGGGTTCAAATCCGCAGCCGACTGGTCAGAGAAGGCGGACACTTTGCTATCCGTGTGGACACCCCGGGATTACGTATGCAATCAACGGATAGGTTTGCTGAAAGCAAATGGGTGTTACAGACTAATACACACATAAACAAAGCCACTCCAACATCTTCTAAAAACATAACAAACACCTCACACGTCTCGAACTGTCGACCTAACTGCCCAGTTCTCCTCGCTGCTGGGAGAAAGGGAGCTGGGGATTGGTACGATACACGTACACATCGTTACCGGGCCCTAAGCGATGTCAGGCAGGGCAGCCGATCGGGGCTACGGCCTACCCCAACGCCAAATCAAAGTCCTTCGAAAAGAAGGCATCGTGCTTACCCCATAAAAAAAATGGGAAAAAGCACGTTAAAACGAAGAAGAAGAAATATATATATATATATATATATATATATATATATATATATATATATATATATATATATATATATATATATATATATACATATACAGTATATATATATACAGTGCAGTGGCACGTGCAATTTTAATAATTCCATTAATGCTCAGCAAGCATAATGAGAAACGTAATAGTAGAATTCACGTAATGCTCATGAAATGTTTATTGCATATTGTTATTAACTTCCCGAACTCATGCAATTCCCTCCTATATAAGGGAGGACGCCTGTCCTGGACGTTTGGACAACCGAAGGTAATTCAGTCGTTCAGCGGAAATAGATATTTATATACAAATAAATTCGAACATTTGTATCTAATCGTTGCTTCAGTGATTGAACATGAACTGGATAGTAGAGCGCTGTATTATAAATTGTTTTGGTTTAAAGTGGTTAAATATATTTGATGGAAGGGAACTAATTACGACAAGCCCGTTTCAGATAAATTCTCACATTAACATTTTGTCAATCCTTGCCAATGGCAGTAAGGATGAGTTGATCACAGAGCATAAAGTGTTGAAATATTCTTCGTTACAGGTCTCTCAAAACGCGATTATCAAGTGTTAAAAAATTTTGCTTTAGTGGTCTCTTAAATTTTTTTTTTTTATTTCTAGACTCCCATACGGCTAGCTCAATGGATTAACTCTTACATGATGGATGAAAATTCGAGCTTACTAAGTCAGAGAAGTTGGATAGCTAGGAAAGATGGGAGCAAAAGGAACAGACAGTCCAAAGTAGACCGTGCAGAGGGCTACTACGGCTGGTAACCTTCTTTCCTACAAAGCGGGCTCAATGTTACAGTCAAAATAAAAGTCAGATCACTGCCGGGGACAGACATCTCTTGAGGACTGTAGAAAATGGGTACTTATTTGCAGCTGGTTCGACTGGTTGAGTTGTAAATGGGAAAGAAACCAAAGGCCTCGTAAATGCTAGCTCAGTACTCTACCAGTTTTTATTTTTTTTTTTTCTTAAATAGGGTCTCTTTATATACACACAACCATGCAAGCACACACACACGCATGTATATGTGTGTGTAGTGTATGTATATAATGTATATATACAAGTATATGTACACTATGTATACATGAGATATATGTGTATCTGCATACCAAGGCATACAAGATATATATGCGTATCTGTATACCCAGTATTTTATTGTAGTTCTCATATGCTTGTGCCTTACTTAATTTCCAACTCTTGCCCAAAGGTAACTGAGGGAAAATACATCATTTCACAATAAAAAAAAGGGAAAAACCAAAACTTCGGCGATCATAATGTAGCAGAACCCAGAGAGAGAGAGAGAGAGAGAGAGAGAGAAAAGGACATTGTATAATATGAATAACCTCTCACGCATGTGGTTTCGAATATTGTCCATTTTTTATTTTTTTATTTTTTTTTTTTTTACCAATGGAACCGATGCAGCACCGGTTCCCTGTAATTGCAAATAAAGCGAGAGATACCTGCATGGTAAATTACAACGAATTGCTCTCGAAGCTTCCCTCTCCCCCCTCCCAAATCCCCCCACCCCACACCCCCCACCCCCCCTTCCCTCCAGTAGTTGAAATTTTTACCGCGAGGATCTAACGGCTGCACCAATATAGATGAATATTGAAAACGCTTAAACAAACTCACAATTTGGACGTTTAGGAATTGCAATGTGTGACAAATATGTTTTTGCAATTGCTGTAGGTCGGTGAAACGGTATTCCGTATTCACCTGTGGAAGGTGTCGATTTGGGTTGGGAAGAGTTTTCCATTCTGAAGAATATGTGAGTGACTTATTACTGATTAACGTATATTTATACATGCAGTAATATATATGTATATACATATATATACTGTATATATATGTATATATATATATATATATATATATATATATATATATATACATATATATAAATGTGTGTGTGTGTATGTTTATTCACCAACTAAGTTGATGTCTTTAAATGAAAAGCAGGAGCCAATAAGAGCGTGCAGAAACCGCAAACCTCCGTCAAGGCTGCCTGGGACAGCTGAGGTTTCAGTGTAGCCTTGGGCTGCTTTCGAGATCCAGCGCGGCTACGAAAAAAAGCAACGATCGTCGTCAGGTGCTCGAGAGAGAGAGAGAGAGAGAGAGAGAGAGAGAGAGAGAGAGAGAGAGAGAGAGAGAGAGAGAGAGAGAGAAAATTTTCTTTCTTTCAGTAATTTACATTCCTAGAGAGAGAGAGAGAGAAAATTTTCTTTCTTTCAATAATTTACATTCCTATCTCTCCCCGAAATTAAATCAATTTTTGCTATGCAAAAAGTGATTAAATTTCCGCACGTAACTCAGTGGACCTAAAGAAAAACAAACCCGCCTTGTCGAAGGTAACATTTGCCTTTGCATTATTTAGTGTGTATTTCTAAAAGAAACAGGCCCCGCTATTGCATTCTTGTTGCTTTGATTTATGCTATCAATAAAATGTTTGAAACTACTTTTACTTCCACTTTGTCAGTCACCTTGAATCCACTTATTCGTTTCTTTTGTATTTGCAGTATGACTGGCATAAGAAAATATCTGCTGGAAAGTTTATTTTCTGCTTTTCCAGACACCTGTAAGTTTGGCAGTCATCCTTATTAACGTACTTTCCTTCTATGACTTTATATCTTTTTTCTATCCTTATTTTCTAGTTTCTTTATCTAAAACTTTAATGTATTTTCACATCCACTTTTCCTACTCATACCCACGACCTTCTCCAGTTTGCCTTCCTTTGTACTTATGTTTTTGGTAATGATTATACTGACCATATTCCTTCTATGTAAGTTGCTCTGAATATTGAATGGCTCTTTCTTTCTTACCTCTCTGAGCTTGAGAGTGAAGGTGAAACTTAGCCAGGTCCCGTGCCTTCAAGATACAATTTCTCCTATACTTGTTTATCTGTCCATTCCAGTTTTTCGGGGTTGTTTAAAGAAAATTTTGGTCAACAAGTCACATATACTAGCACTTACTGTTAACAGCTTGCTCTCGATTCATATTGGAGAGGCCATTCAGCTAAAAATAAAAATAAAAAAATCAGAAGATTTTGTGCATCAGCTCTAATGTTGTTTTGTCTTTTGACTCAAAATGATTAAATACAACTTTTGGGTGAAACAGCAGAATAGTTGAGCACGCTCTATTAGAGAAAATCGCCATATTTCAACCAGGATACTTCTGAAATTCACCTTCCCTAGACTGTCCTAGCGTAGCATGTCGTAATTCATGCAGTACTTTTTGTCTGTTATTTAGTTTGTACCCTATTTTGGCCTTGTTCCGCTGTCAAGAAAACTGCTCTCTTATTCTCGGTATTTCTGTCGTCCCCATTTTCACTTGTATAGGTACTTTTTCGGCCATTGCTCTGTCAAGTTGAGTGACAAGCCCTCCTGTTCACAGGCGACCTCGAAAATCCACCACTCAGTCCCTTCTCAGATTCACTGTGGGGAAGAAAGTGCTACTAGGTTGGCTTGTTTCGGTTACTTTCTTGCCTGCATTACCATGCTTCAGAATTTCTTCCCCGATTCCGCGTTTTTATATGTGTAATGTCCCAAATTTCTGTATGGGGTAAATCCCTTCACTAATATTTTTTTAGTGATGGCACCATAGTTAATGTAATCATTACCTTGGCACCCCTTCTTCACCTTCCCACCGTATTGCATGAATAACTTCTTATTTAATGAATAAAATTATTATCCATACTCAAACCAAAATCAGCACATCGTACATGCAGAAAGATACTGTACAAACAGAGTATATCAGAAGAATTAGATAAACTTGAGCGTTATGAATGCAGACCAATTTAAAAAAAATGATAATCACCTTTAAGCACAAATATATATATATATATATATATATATATATATATATATATATATATATATATATATATGTGTGTGTGTGTGTGTGTGTGTGTGTGTGTGTGTGTGTTAATATATTAGATTAGACACAGTGATAGGAATTATATGGAATCTTCTTTTTTTTTTTTTTACGAATGTTCATTAAGGTGATCTAGCCAAGACAAAATTCATGACAATCTTGTGGCACCCCTAGGCACTGTCTGTGTGCCACGGCACCCAGTTTGAGAATCACCAAGAGTTACACGCATCTTTCCCATCTTATATTTGTTTCAATGACCATGAACTGCATACGAACGTTGCGTTACCCAGTCCATCAGATTACATAAATGAAAATCAAATAAGAAATATTTACTTCCAGATAACAAAATTTTTAAAACTGTTATGAGTAAAACATGACTGGCGTTGGCTACATTTTATACAAGCAATTGCAAGTGATTACGAGTAAGCTGTTTTATTGAATAATAAATTACTTGTAATGTAGCAAAATTGACTGAGGCAATAAACTTGACATAAGAGAAAAATCATTTGTTGCTCATGACTGTTTGTTATGTTCATTACAGACAGAAGTAGAATATTGATTACAATACGAAATACTAAAAATGAATAATATATATAACATTAGACATTTTTGAACTTCCTGAATACAATCCGTATAACAATAGACTTAATATTGCATTAATATGCATTAAACCGTGGCAGTTCCAGCAGATTGAAGCAATGTTTTAAAAGAAGGGAAAGAAAACTTATGATAAAATTTCTTTGGAAAGTTGTTAATAAAAAAAAATAAGACTTTCACAACGAGACTGAGATGGAAGGAATGATTGGAAAAATTATCATATTAGATTTTGAGAGACAGAAGGAATGATTGGAAAAATTATCATATTAGATTTTGTGCCTTTCTCTGTTCTTTTGTTTTAGTTTTTCAGACGCATTCTTTTCATCTTGTAGAAGAGGTAGGTGTCGTACAAAGAGAGAGAGAGAGAGAGAGAGAGAGAGAGAGAGAGAGAGAGAGAGAGAGATTTCAGTTTAGCTGCAGGTTACACCAAAGAGGAATTTCTCTCTCTGTTTCTTGTTGCCAATAAGCGACGTGAAGCAGAGAGAGATCTGCTTGAAGGAAATGCTTTTATACTTTTAATTTAATTTCTTATATATATATATATATATATATATATATATATATATATATATATATATATAT
>JANJGK010000036.1:28215412-28252912 GCA_039081455.1 Macrobrachium rosenbergii
ACTACCACATTGTTTTTGACATCTGATATTGACCGTATCGATTCATGGTTCCATTCACACCATATCGATTCATTCACTGTTCAGTTCACACCGTGTCGATTCGTTGTTCCATTCACACCGTATCAATTCATGGTTCAGTTCAGACTGTATCGATTCATTGTTCCATTCTCACCGTATCAATTCATGGTTCCATTCACGCAATATCGATTCATTGTTCCATTCACACTATCGATTCATGGTTCCATTCACGCCATATCGACTCATTGTTCCATTCACACCGTATCGATTCATTGTTCCATTCACACAGTATCGATTCATTGTTCCATTCACACCGTATCGATTCATGGTTCCATTCAGACAGTATCGATTCATGCTTCCATCCAGACTGTATCGATTCATGCTTCCATTTAAACCGTATAGATTCACGGTTCCATTCATTGCGACACTTCTTAGGGTTTAGTGTTCACAAAGTTTATCAGTTGTCCCTTTCATCCAGTTGACCAAAATGGTGAAGGCTAAAATATGTTGAAAAATATATGTTAACGTTTATTAATACTTTCCTGTGGCCTTATGCATTTTCTCTGATTGTGTTAAACTGATGGAATTCATAGCGATGATATTGGCAATTCCGTATCTACTTTATATATATATATATATATATATATATATATATATATATATATATATATATATATATATATATATATATATACACACACACATATATATGCATACACATACATACATATTTATATATGTATATGTATATATATCTTATTTTGCGATACTGTACGGTAATATAAAAGTAATTTTTTTTATTTTCGCTGTATTTTCAGAGATGACAGTAAAAGTCTGATGTCGAGTGACATTGCTTGCTGAAGAAATAGAGGTAAGTCGGTTAGTTATTCACCTTTATATCATCATCATCGTCATCATCATTATCACTATCATTATCATTATCATTATCTCCCTCCTCATAGTTCTCATACAAGAAGGTCTGGGTGTCCCAACTCAACTCGCATGCTGTCTAAAGGAGCCAATCTGACACTATGTATGTATGTATGTATGCATATATATATATATATACGAATATATATATATATATATATATATATATATATATATATATATATATATATATATATATATAATTACACACTCAGATTTAAACTGAGAAGTCCTGCAATTAAAAGTGCTGAGATGGAACACAATAACAATGTTTGAAATATTCTAGCAATTACGTAAGCAATGCATAATTTCGTCAGTTTGAGAGAAATGAGATACTGTAAATTTCGTGATCACAGGTCGAGATGTTTCAGCAAATTTACAGAAACGTTAATTATCGCTGGAACAGAAAGTTTCCGAATTATTTGATTATCTTCCTAAATTACTGAGAGACCTGGAAATGCTTGAAAAAGCACCAATGGATCCTGGGTGAAGAGAGGGAAGACGAGGAAAGGTGAAGGGAATTGGTGTTAGAAGTGAGTGGCGCGCACACACACGAATGCATGCGCGCGCACGCACTTACACGAATGCATGCGCGCGCACACACTAACACGAATCCTAGCGCGCGCACACACGCATTATATATATATATATATATATATATATATATATATATATATATATATATATATATATATATATATATATATATATATATATATGTTTACTAAACACAGCGAAACAATGACTCACCTACACTGTTTCGCCGTGTTTAGTGCCAAAAGCCACCTCGGGGGTCAAATGTATTTCGCCGTGTTTAGTACTAGCCCCTGGGAGATCAAATGTCCCTAAGTGCATTTCGCTACCTGCCTGAAATTTCAGGCAGTTCGTGAAACGCCTGGTTTCGCAATCTTCCTGTAACATATTTATGTATTAAAATTTAATGTATGGTGAGAATAATTTCAGCATACTGAAACTCCAGTTTCCAAAAAATACTGTCAGAATAAATCCACAGAAAAAAATATATATATTATTAACACATCATCTGGTTATACAGGGCAATTTCCACATGCCATACGAAGCTTCATCAGTGTGATGAGACCTGTCACACAAGGTGAAGACTCCCACATGTGTTATTTATACAATGGTTACCCTGAATAACTTGGATATGTATGTATTCACAGTGCGTAGGTGCGAGATTGTTACGAATATCAACATATATATGCGCGTGTGATTAATAAGTTGCCAGTGAGCATCCAAAGTATGATACATCATTTTTCTTCAAATAAATTATACCAATAAGTTCGTAAATAGGACCATAGAATCGAGTTGAGGTTTAGTGTTCATTGTCCGAAATATGATACATCATTTTTCTTCAAAATATACCAACAAGTTCGTATATAGGAACCATAGAATCAAGTTGAGGTTTAGTGTTTAGTGCCCAAAATATGATACATCATTTTTCTTCAAATTATACCAACAAGTTCGTATATAGGAACCATAGAATCAAGTTGAGGTTTGGTGTTTAGTGTCCAAAATATGATACATAAGTTTTCTTCAAAATATACCAACAAGTTCGTATATAGGAACCATAGAATCAAGTTGAGGTTTAGTGTTCATTCAGTGAAGCTTATTCTTCCTCCTCCTCCTCCTCCTCCTCCTCCTCCCTCCTCCTCCTCCTCCTTCGTCTTCCTCTTCTTCTTCTTCTTCTTCTTCTTCCTCTTCTTCATACACAGCCCCCCCCTCACACTTGAGATGCTTACAAGATGATGCTAAAAGCTTCCGCCAAGATGCTGAGGGAGGCGTCCTTTATCCTTAATCCCGGAAGAGTCCCGTATCCCTAATCCCGGCGCTGACGACGCCCCGGCCTGGATTAGCTTTGTTTGAAACTTCTCTCCCTGGCTCTAAGTCTCACTCCCGTCGAGATGATGTATCCTCGCTGTCTTAAGAGAGCTATACACCATTTTTTATATATACATTTATAATTAAGATGTGGTGTTGGGAAGTTTTTTTTTTTATTTTTTCTCTTCTGTGTTTTCTTTGTATGGGTGATATGTTGTTTTTTTGTATTGTTGCTCGTTTTACAAGTAGAATAATAATAATAATAATCAAGTGAGGAGGCTTGGTATAAACTTCATCCCTGAGTTTATTGTTTATCTTTGGTTTCGATGCTTCAAATAATAATAATAATAATATTAATAATAATAATATCAAGTGAGGAGACTTGATTTAAACTTCTTCAATGAGTTTATTGTTTACATTTGATTTCGATGTTTCAAATAACAACAACAACAATAATAATAATAATAATATCAAGTAAGGAGACTTGGTTTAAACTTCTTCAATGAGTTTATTGTTTACATTTGATTTCGATGTTTCAAATAATAACAACAACAACAACAACAATAATAATAATAATAATAATAATAATAATAATAATAATAATAATAATAATAATAATAATAATAATAATAATAATAATAAATCATGTGAGTGGCCTTGCGTCAAACTTCATTAATGAGTTGACTGTTTTACTTTTAGGTTGTGATGTTGCATCATCATTATAACAAAAATTCATTGACTATTTAGGTGTCATTTTCACGATGACAAAAATATATCAGAAAACGTGATAGCGCAAACGCATATAGCAGAAGTAGCTATAGCTATAACGAGTCTACTTCCAAGCGTCATCAGCCTCATCTATAGACTTTAATGCGGGTCATTTGCCTCTGAAATGGGATATCGGCACTTCACCTATTTATCAAGGACCATCCCCCTTTCCCCTAATACTGATGAGCGCTGGGCTCTGCAGAAAATGCAAATTATATAGCTATGATCATGAACAGGGAAGTAGATTTGAGATGCAGGATTTAACGGTTGGTTAAATGACCAAGCAATGACACTCATTCGGTGTTTGAAACGATTTTAGTGTTGTAAAACCTATTCTCTCTCTCTCTCTCTCTCTCTCTCTCTCTCTCTCTCTCTCTCTCTCTCTCTCTCTCTCTCTCTCTCTCTCTCACAGAAAAACAAATAAGAAGTCGAACTTCTTTACGTTTTCTATAAGGAAATAATATTTTCATCAGTATTGATAAATAAGTTACTGACATCACTCTTTTTCGACAATATTCATAACTCATTGCATTGATTCCTTTCAAGTCACTGCAGTTACAACTGGTAACGTAATACAAACAATGAACCAATCGGTCCATACTAAGCAAAGATTTCAGAATTTCGAAAATCTGCGAGTTATCTTTTATCGGAGTATGTAAAGAAAAGCATAAGATGTATTATTGATTGATGATTGTGTAAAACGGCATAAAACCCTTAGAACAAAATCTCGATAACAAATAGGTCTCATAGAACCGTGTCCGTCATTAAATAGCTTTGAAAAAGATGAAACAATATTATTATTATCCAAATTCTTGAAAGATCCATGCAGTTGCGGTATGTGCCAGTACCCGAGGCATGCGAGATTAAGTGTACGTATATTTCACGAGTTCCTGCACGTGCATACGTACGCATTATATATATATATATATATATATATATATATATATATATATATATATATATATATATATATATATATATAAAATTGTACATGAATACCAAACCTGCATAACATCAGGCGGTACAGCAGATTGGACACGTTCTTCCCAAGAATGACAGAGCTGGACGTACTTTTCGGAAAGCACACTGCTCATTTCGCGATAAGAATAAATGGTCGGTGTTCCCGCCGGAGCAAATAATGGCGAAATTAATAATAGCTGTGACCAAACACGGGGTAAACGAGATTCTGTCAGCGATTCGGTATCAGATGATATCTCCGGATGAGCGTTGCTGATTCTGACGTATTTCCCGTAAATAATAGTTGGACGACAATACATTTTCCACCGGCAATAAATGTTTGAACTCGGAAATGATCCCGAACTGATGGCGGGGGTCGCAGCCTTTTTTGGTCGTGACCATAGGTGAGCTGCTCTATTCAGTATTTCAGATGATTAAATGGGATATTTAAATGCTGTTTGTGGATGTTTTAATTTTCTGATTAAAAGGGTTTTATCCTGGATATCACGGTGTCGGTGGGGTACTCCAGGGATGAACGTACGTTGCCACAAAACAGGCCTTATAACATATATATATATATATATATATATATATATATATATATATATATATATATATATACACAGTATATATGTATATATATATATATATATATATATATATATATATATATATATATATATATATATATATAGAAGTCTTTCAGAGTAATGGATTAAAAGTTTCCGAATCACGGTGTCCGTCTTTTATTCTTCATCGTTGCAGGTTTGGAGTCTATAAAATACCCCCCCCCCTTTTTTTTTTAAATCCTATCCTGCCTTCAGACTTTCTTGCCCTTCTTCTTTCTTTCTTACTTTGTATTTTTTTTTTCTTAATAATAGACGCTCTTTTCAGGTTCTGAATTTCAACAGAAAATCGAATTGTTTGTTTACTTTATCTTTAATTCATAAACAGCTACGGAGCAATGTTCACTTCAATTTTTTTTCTATGTCGGACGATGTGGCGGATTTGGTAATTAAATTTAATATTTAAACTGTAGCAATATTCGTATGTGTTGAAGCAGCTTATTAAAGTTATGGCTTTTGGAAACTGATTTCCATTCTGTTTCTGGGGATAGAAAATACATATTTTAATTACGGCTACCGGTGAACAAGATAGGTTCTATTGCGCTTTATTCTGACAGAAATCTGGGAATCCATCTATGCCTTTATACAGTACTGATAGATGGATTCACAGATTTCTGTTATAACACAAAAGAACCTATCTTGTTGACCGGTAGTCGTACTTTACGAATTAAAGAAAAGTAAACAAAAATTCGATTTTCTTTGGAAATCCAGAACCTGAAAAGAGCGTCTATTATTATGGGAAAAAAAGTTCAAAGTATTTTATTTTATTCTCTCTTATTTTTGTAAAGTTTTATTATAGAAGTTGTGAGTGTGTGTATTGCAATATAGACTAGACTAACTAAGTAGAGTTAATACCCTTTCAGCAAATAAAACCGTAACTTTCGCTTTGTGGTTCAGCGAAATCAGTTTTTTGCTATGAATCGAGATTGCATGGCCATTCCAGCCAAAAGTACCGTTACTTATGCTCCATTGTTTAATGACATAGTGTCAAGAACCAGTGAACTGAGACAGCTTATTGAAATTATAACGCTGTCAGCCAATAAAAAAAAGCTAATTGTGTCTTCCGTTTTTATGAGTTTTTCTCACAAAAGCTATGAATTTAGATTGCTGATTGACATTATGGCATTGCCGACCGATGACATTGAGACTCTTGTGTTCTATTTCAGCGAAACCGTACATAAAAGCCTTCAATTGAGATACCTAATTGAAACTACGACTCTTCAGGCCAATAAAACCACTACTCCAGCATTCTGTTTTAGGGGGAATTGTGTTTATAGAGTTTATAGAAGCTGTCAACGCGCAAGCCAGCAGTAAAGTCCCGTTGTGGAGTCATCATCTCCCATAAACCTTAATATGGATCACTGACCTTTGAAATTGGATATTGCAGTTTCGTCTATTTATCAAGGTCCCCCGCCCCCCCCCCCCTCCCCCTCCCTTTCCAGACCGACTCCCTTCATCCCCAGCTATCGATTAGCGGCAGGGCCTGGCGAAAATATACATTGATAGGTCCATTACCATAATCGTGGCAATAGATTCGAGATACAGGATTTAACGGCACATTAAGAGCAGATACCATCAATAAAAGGCCACATAATAACGCCAATTCCTTATAGAAATGCCGCTCGAGTTCACACTACAGAGCCTATTCAAAAGCCAACTTTAGTGGACGGTGCAAATTACATACTCGTACTCTCTCTCTCTCTCTCTCTCTCTCTCTCTCTCTCTCTCTCTCTCTCTCTCTCTCTCTCTCTCTCTCTAAGATTAGTATCTGTCTTTTGCATAGGAATCCCTCTTGAGTTTCATTGGAGTTCAAATTGCCGAGCCGATTCTAAAGGCCAGCTTTACTGGACGGTGAAATTGCGATTCTCTCTCTCTCTCTCTCTCTCTCTCTCTCTCTCTCTCTCTCTCTCTCAGATGAATTATTTCTGTCATATAGGAAGTTCCTGTAGTTCACTGGTGATCATATTGTCCAGCCAATTCCGTAGACCAGTTTCAATTGAAGGTGAAGTTACACCTTATCTCTCTCTCTCTCTCTCTCTCTCTCTCTCTCTCTCTCTCTCTCTCTCTCTCTCTCTCTCTCTCTCTCTTTCTTTGGACAACTTTCTTTTGCGTAGGAATCCCACCATAGTTCCACTGGAGTTTCAATTGCTAAGCCTATTCTGAAGGTCAACTTTACTAGACAATAAAAATTACTCTCTCTCTCTCTCTCTCTCTCTCTCTCTCTCTCTCTCTCTCTCTCTCTCTCTCTCTCTCTCTCTCTCTCTCTCTCTCTCTCTCTCAGAAGAACCCTTCTTTTTGCTAGGAATAGAAGCCATTTGATGCAAACGCTATTACTGACAAAAAGTTGTGAAAAATACTAAACCAGGTGTCCAGGAAGACGGAACTTTTAACATAATACCAGAACGAGTGCGAGTGTTTCTGGATATACATTGTTTTTTATGTTTGTTCGTATTTATATATTTATCGTTTAAGAAACTAAATACATAACTTGTATTTTTCTCATTCCATGGAAGTGATAATTTATTCTTCAGCCGTCAAATTAAGCTAGAAATTTTTTTTTCAAATTTCCCCCGTCCTTCCGGAAAACAATTCCGTTCTCAGATTTTATTTTTTATAATGATCGATATCAGTGTTGAATTTTAACGGAGAATTATCGTTCACACTCACTCCTTTACTCTCTTTTTATATTCGATCGTTGGCGAGTGGGTTAGAATTTACGATAGTTTCATATTGGGTAGTGAAGATTTAAAAAAAAAAAAAATGGTACCCTGTTATGTTCCAGTGATCAGGAATATCAAATTTGATGTTATGTTCCTACAGGGAATGACAACAACAGGCAGAGAGGAATCATCTTGACAAAAAAAAAAAAGTGCTGTAGAGTTCTACTAGTGAACAAATTTAAAACATTCTAATAAATGAAAACGTGGAAAATCCAGAAAGTATATATAGCCTTGAATTTCATTTAAAACTCATTAAATAATTTGGCGTTCTGTTGTTTAGTAACAGTTTAAAATATGATGTACATTAAGATTCTTACTTGTTAAGCAAGGACCTTAATGTACTTCATATTTTAAACTGTTACTAAACAACAAACGCCAAATTATATAATGATTTTTAAAATGAAATTCAAGGCTATATATACATTATGGATTTACCGCGTTTTCATTTATTAGAATGTTTAGAATTTGTGCATTAGTAGAAATCTACAGCACTTTCTTTTAAAGTGTCATTTATGGATTACGTTTTCTTATAATTGTAGCCGTTGACCAAACATTTTACAGCAACACGAAAATCTTGGCTCTTCCTTGCTTCAGACTCCATTGTTCTTCCTTACTTCGTTTTTCTTTAAAGCGCACAAATTTCAAGATAATAAATTTTGTTCATTACCCGCATATGTATTCATAACGCAGAAAAACATAAAATATCCAGGATTGAAAATAAATTTCAGAAATGGACGCTTCGAGAAACTAATCAAACTTCTTGACCTTTAAAACTCTATTAATTACCAAGTAATTTCCTCGTATCTGTGGGATTGAGAAGCCTGGAGTCCACAGCGAAGACGTAATGGTGGAGAATCGAGAAAGCCAAAGATTCATGGACTAATTATAGTCGTCGCGTCACGCTAAATTATGATTAAACGCTTTCTGTTTAAACAGTTGCGAGAGAATGAATACAGGATTTATTCCTAGATTTCTGTTCCAAGAGATGGTGATAACAATTTAAAATAAGTTTTCATTATAATATATATATATATATATATATATATATATATATATATATATATATATATATATATATATATATATATATATATATATAAACAAACGAAACAGTTAAGTTGGTTTTCCTCTTATTGACAGGAACACAACCAGCCAATTTTCTCCTCACAGTAATAATGGAACCATAAATACTTCTGTATCGACTCTCAGAATATCGATGAGTAATTACTATTCCCGGAATGAATTCCTCTTTATACGCAGGATTGGCTCAGATCCGTTGCATCGTTTAAGTATTTACTCGCTTTATTTTCCTTCATAGATATGATATTCGATCGTGAAAGTACTCCATTCTAGTATGGTAGTGGATTACTTACCATATATTTATGAAGGAAAGTAAAGCGAGTAAATAGATAAATGATGAAACGGAACTGATTAAAATTCAATCCTGCGCATAAAGAGGAATGCATTCCGGGAATAGTAATTACCCATCGATATTGTGAGAGTCGATACAGAAGAAGTATTTATGGTTCCGTTATGACCGTGAGAAGAAAAGTAGCTGGTTGTGTTCCGGTCAATAAGAGGAAAAGAAACTTTAACTGTTTCATCTATCATTCGTGACATCAGTTTGAAAATCAGTCAGACACTCAACAGTTTTTTAACGAATAACTTCGGCTCTTGTTATTACAATCCAGCATAAATACCATTTTTTAAGAATTCAGTTCAAATCCCTACAAGGCTGTACAAACTTGGTCTTCGATTATTAATTTCTGTAAATGATTCTCTCTTTGATCTTTCATTTTCATTATTATATTCATCTACTTCTGGGGTACGTTTCTCAGCTGGACTCTTATTTTTATTTTATTTATTTATTTGTTTTTTTTTGCGTTCTAGTCTGGATAAGTTTGCAAAGCTAGTTAATTGCGCTTCAGTATAGTTCTGTATAGATATATTCACATTCTCTGGAAAACAGTAACAAAAGCAACAATAATGATAATACTGGTAATTTTTGTGAAAGAATGGCGAATGATTTTCATGTGACAGCCAATTACAAAATGTCCAAGTTTGCTAAACTTCTCTCCTCACGGCTATTTTTCATTTTTTTTATTGCATAATTTTGCATTTTGATAAGTGGTAATATCCTTAGCAAATTCATTACTTTTTAGCATGTGTATTAATTAGATCCTGCTTTTATTCACCTTACGTATTGATAATAACTACAAAAATCTATAACAATAAAATCCGAGTGGATCGTTCTTGTTTGTCCGCCCCGGGTTGGAGCGGGGTAGGTAGGGGATCGGAAGGGTAGGGGAGACATGACACATCCACCCTCCTCCCGCAAACCTGTTTGTTCACCCCGGGTTGGGGCGGGGTAGTTAGGGGATCGAGAGGGTAGGGGAGACATGATTGGCAGCGCCGGGTTTCAGCGCAGCGTAGCGCGCGTCATGAAGCTCATATGTAATAATAGCCTAATAATGACTTATTCCAACAGTTACTCATGGAACCCGCTTAATAATTTAAAAATAGGCAAGAGCACTTTTATTTCGTGGTGTTGGCTGTCGCCCATAAAATGCGAACTTCATCTGTTGCTCTAAAGGTCATTCGGGATGGGATCATTGAGTACTAAATGTTATTTTTATTTTTTCTTACTTAAACATTAATACGAAATTGAAACTGGCAAAGGTTACTCTTGAAAAGAGATTGCCATGGTATATTCACATTTTCAAGTATTGATAAGGACTCGAAGTGCTGAAATAAATAAATACTTTTCAAATGCTTAAATATGTGATGTTAATCACTTGGTACACTCTGATATTGGCATCGTATTAATAAAAGGTCTTTTGAGTGGAATTAAAGATATAATTGAAACGTGATATTTTAACTTACTCTGTTGGTTTTTAAGCCTCATTATGACCCATTGCCCTTTCACTTAGCTCTTAAGGTTGATGCAGTTTTTTTTTTTTTTTTTTTTTTTTTTTGTAAGGCAGAGGCCTAACTTTACGCTCAACCGGACTTGGGACCGACAGAAGTCCACAAACTCTGGTGGCGTGGTACTCAAATTTCCACCGGGCACACAAAATCAATTAGCCTGTACAAGGGGGTGAATTAATGGTGAAATTATTAACAGTTATGAGCGAGCAGGGCTTTAATTTAACGAGATTTTGCAGGCAGTCCGTTGCCAAATAATGTCTGGATGAGTTTTGATGATTCCGTCGAATTTCCCATAAATAACAGTCTACTAAAAATCCATTTCCCTGCGGCAATTGATGTTTGAACTCGGAAATGATCCCGAATTGATGACAGGGTCGCCTCTTTTTTTTTTTTTTGTAATAACAACAGATGAGTTGCGTTATTATATATTGTGAGTGATTAAAGGATATACCGTTTATGAAAGCTGTTTGAAATAATTTTTTTTTTTTTGTGATGGACACACATTATCCCGTTTTCTATGCATGACCAGTGCGTATAAAGTCTTGATTAATTAAGGAGTGTAGATATATATATATATATATATATATATATATATATATATATATATATATATATATATATATATATATATATATATATATATATATATATATAATATGTGTGTGTGTGCTGTTTCCTATTAAGCGGTGATTACCTCCTGAAAGTGTTAGCTTTCCAAGTTTTGGTAACTTATCGAGAGATGAGATTGCAATATCAGTCTGCAATTATTTGCTGGCGATGTTTTTGTACACGCCTACAGCTGAGTGCTCTAAACCTGTCGATGACAGGAGGATTTGTTACACAGTGGTTCTGAAGTTAAATTATCTTTATTTTCAAGTTTTCAAGTGTTAATATAATTCCCAAAGCATAATCTTAATTTTTTGTATATAAATATTAATTTTTTTTCTGTTTGCATAGCTTACAGTTTCGAATATTCCTAAGGCGTTTATGATTAGACAGTTGCAAATGCCAATCGAGACAGTAATCGAAGTTGGTCACAAGATTCTTCTTTGTAGAAGGGAACAGTTTTTAAAGGACAGTTTGGGTACACTTTTGCTCATATATTATGCGAATGCCTTTTTTAGTAGCTCGAAATGTCAGTGCCATGCGCCAGTCGATGGTGCATTTAGGAGTCTACTCGTCTTCATATTATTGGATGTGCAGTGGGATTTTATATGTTATATATGACCACCTTAGCTTCTTCTGACAAAGTACGATCCTTTAGTTATCCTACAGGTTACATATTTTTATTTCACTGCTGCTGCACAATTTTTATTTAGTTTTCTGTAAAAGAAAACTATTGAGATGGCTAGTTGTCTGTCCGTCCGCACTTTTTCTGCCCGCCCTCGGATCTTAAAAACTACCGAGGCTAAAGGGCTGCAAATTGGTATGTTGATCATCCACCTTCCAGTCATGAAACATACCAAATTACAGTCCTCTAGCCTCAGTAGTTTTTATTTTATTTAACGTTAAGGTTAGCCATGGATCGTGCGTCTGGCAGCGCTTTCCGAAGGCGTGGCCGGCGCACCTTCACTTGACCGCATCTAGGGAGCAACTGAGCGCTGCCCGATCGTAGCTGAGTTTCGCACAGCATTATACGCTGTACAGAAAACCGGATTGCGCCCAAGAAACTTCGGCGAATATTTTACCTGTCTTTTACAGGATGACTCGGATGAGGAAGAGAATGACACTGATTAGGAAATTTGATCATATCTCCCCTATTAAATCTTGATTTTCTTTTTTTCATTTTTGATGAAACTACGTATTTGTACCATAGTTCAGAAAATTGCCGAGCCCTTTGTATTTCCTTTTTTGTAATTTCCATCATCGTTATTTGTCTATTTCTTGATTTCCTTATTTTCTTTATTTCTGTTGTCTATAATTTTTCTCGTTTGAATAAATTCTAGAAACCGGAAAAAATATGGATTAGATGAAAAAATTACATTATAGCCTTATGGAATAGACTGTGTATTGGTAGATTATATCTTATATATTATATACTTTATTTTTCATTATACCTGTGCGTTTGTAACCATAAATTGCCACTCATTAATTTTTCTGGAGTACTGTAGTCATCGGTGCCGACAATCGTCTGCATTCTGTAGTTGTTATTGTTATCATTTTTTAAATTTTTTTTTCTATTCTCATTTCTATTATTATCATTTTTAATTTGTTTTTCTATTATTCTCAATATGATTACTGTCATTGCCGTTATTATGAATTCTATTTTTTC
Organism: Macrobrachium rosenbergii; assembly: GCA_039081455.1. NCBI lineage: Eukaryota > Metazoa > Arthropoda > Malacostraca > Decapoda > Palaemonidae > Macrobrachium > Macrobrachium rosenbergii. The sequence goes on from JANJGK010000036.1 coordinate 28,228,471, forward strand.
TGCTTCTTCAGCAACTGTGTGGATACTGTCGATAATTATTTTTATCATGTTACCTTATATATCTAGACTGTGTGTATTGTATTTGTATATTCCATGTATATGGCCCTAAGAAGAAATAAAGAATATTATTATTATTATTATTATTATTTTATATAGTGTCTTTTCTATCCTCCTTATGATTCGCTTTTCAGGCTCAGCGATGTTAGTCAGTAACTGGCCGATATTCATGTTGGAAAAGGACAATGTGCGGAATATTGGAAGTCTTTTATTACAATATTCAATCAGAAATCGTTCGTCTGGGTTCAAGTTCTATTGTAGGTACCGTCGACATGTTTCGACCAGCTCGTTGGTATTATTATTATTATTATAATTATTATTATTAGAATATTATTATTGTTATTATTATTATTATTATCATCATTATTATTATTATTATTATTATTATTACTATTATTATTATTATTATTATTATTATTATTATTATTATTATTATTTGGGTGTTTGCAGCGTCCCTCCGGCCTACTTTTTCAGTTTTTCAATTCACCTTCATTCCCGCTTGTCTTCCTCCTTACTACCCAAAATCTCAGACTGTTGTGGGGTTGTCTGTCAATTTCACTTTGAGACCCTTGTACTCCATCTCATTTATTTTCTGGGTCACTTTGTTTTGCTGTCCAACCACTTCAGCTCCCTAAAGCTTTTCACTGCCTTAAGCGCTGAATGGCCGAAGTTGCCCCAGTGCGTCGATTTCTGGCCTAAATTCAATGAATCCATTCCAGTTCGACCCAGATACGAATATAGCTGTGAACCATGTACTCAAGCCTCTCTTCTCGGATTTATTTTGTAGCTGACAGCCCCACAGACAAACAGACATGTAAAAAAAAAAACAGCAGCCTTACAGACAAGCAGACATGCAAACAAACCAGCAGCCTTACAGATGAACGGACATGCAAACAAACCAGCAGCTTCACAGATAATCAGAATATACAAACAGACCAGCAGCCTCACAGACATGCAAGCAAACCAGCAGCCTTACAGACAAACAGACATGCAAACAAACCATAAGCCTTACAGACAAACAGACATGCAAGCAAACCAGCAGCCTTACAGACAAATAGGCATACAAACAAACCAGCAACCTCACAGACAAACAGACATGCAAGCAAACCAACATCCTCGCATACAAACAGATATACAAGCAAACCAGCAGCCTAACAGACAAACAGACATGCAAGCAAACCAGCAGCCTTACAGACAAATAGGCATACAAACAAACCAGAAACCTCACAGACAAACAGACATGCAAGCAAACCAGCATCCTCACATACAAACAGATATGCAAGCAAACTAGCAGCCTTGCAGACAAATAAGACATACAAACAAACCAGGAGCCTCACAGACAATCTGAAATACAAACAAACTAGCAGCATAACAGACAAACAGATATGCAAGCAAACCAGCAGCCTTACAGACAAACAGACATGCAAACACACTAGCAAATAAAACATAGAAAAATTAAACTCGCTTTCATTAAAATGAACTAAAAAGTAAAAAATAATTTTTTGAGACACCAGGATTTTCTTACAAGTAATCATGTCAACAAAAATAAAAGTGTGTGTGCCAAACGCTGAAGGAAATTCTACAAGACATAAAAAATATATTTCTTTTCTTTTAGTATTTCCTTTCATGTTTGGTGCCCACGCTTTTAATTTTGTAGACATGATTAATTGTAAGAAAATCCTGGTGCCTCAAAAAATTGTTTTTTAATTTTTAGTGCATTTTAATAAAAGCGTAATATCCTGTCGAGTCAAAGAATGTTTGAAAAATTCGTAGAGTTGTTAACTTATTCTACCAAGTCAAGAAAGGTATGAAAAATCCGAAGAGTTTCATTCAAATCCTGAGATACTGGGAGAGGTCACTGTAGGGTCACTAGAGGTCACTGCTGACCTACTGATCATTTAAGGTTGTACTGTCACCGGGACTGAGTAATCATGCAAAATTTCAAGTCCATCAGACGAACGGAACAGGTCGAAAATTGAGTTACAAGTTTTGCCCTAAACAAACAGACAAACGCAGAAGTCAGGTTATGAAATTTTACTTCATTAGACGTTACTATAGCAGGTCCATAAATTGCCGACAGCTTTACAAGCATACGAAGTCCCTTGGATATTTAATGGAAACTTCTTCTAATTATTATTAACTGAGGTTCCCTTGGGAAAAGTCCTGCTAATGATGAAGGCTGATCATTTTTGCTTAAAATCTTTATTCTTTTAGTTTTAGCTTAGTAAATAATTCCTCTCAATAAATAGGTTTTGTTATCAGGGTTTTCATCCTCCACAAGAATTTATTGAGACTCTTTGTCATAAAATTCAGTCAAATAGGAAAAAGATAGACATTGGTAATTACATAAAAAGCACCAAATAGCAAAATATAGAGAACATATCTTCATTCTCAGAATATCCGTAACTGTTGTGATGTAAAGAACGAATTCTTTTTAGATTACATCAACATACGATATAAAACGAGTAGAATTACAAGAAGCTGATTAGACTGATCAGTATGATTTCGTTAATGATTACATTTCACCATAAAGAACACTGTAATTAGTCTACTTTTCATTATGATTTCAGTATCCCAAAGAACTAAACCGACTCACGCTTGGGAAAGACAAAAGCTTCGGCTCTTTCCGTTCATAAATTTCGTAAACTTTCCAGTTCATTTCTCTTTTCCTGCTCTAATTCCCCTTTCAGCTTTTGAATCCCGTTTATGATGAAGAGGAACTTTTCTCTCTCTCTCTCTCTCTCTCTCTCTCTCTCTCTCTCTCTCTCTCTCTCTCTCTCTCTCTCTCTCTCTCTCTCTCTCTCTGTGTGTCTGTGTGTTTCTCCTGCTTTCCGTTCCCCAACATTATCCTGTTTACCACTGTTTCAACTTTCATTCATTACTTCGTCACAAAGTTTGCATTTGTGCCTTTAATTTCCCCCTCGCTTCATGTCCGGAATTCCGTCGCGGGATTTGAAAATTTGGAGAATATTTTGTAGGGCTGGATAGACGCATTTTCAGATTGCTGTAATGGGTTGGGAGATATTTCGAATTATGAAGGTATTCGGCGTTGTGGTTGATGTTGTTTTTCCCGACTCATTTGGGTAAAGTTAGGTCGAAAGTAGCTTTTGTCCGGGTTTTTTTATGGTGCATTACGACAAGCCGAATGAACACGCTGTGAAAACTTACCGCGTAGACTATGGAATGTATTAATAGACTGACGGCTGCAGACGGATAAACGAAGGAAGTTTAATTATTTTAGGAAGTCGCGAACGAGTAAATTCCTAAATGATACCATGATACAACGAACGGAAATATATGTATATGTATATGTATATATATATATATATGTATATGTATATGTATATATATATATATATATATATATATATATATATATATATATGTGTGTGTGTGTGTGTGTGTGTGTGTGTGTACACGTACACGTATGCACTGAGTTGTGAAATGTTAATTTACAAAACACATTATAAGAAATTTTCATCTGATACAATTAAAAACGGCATAAAGTCTTATTGTGTATTATTGTTACTTATGTGATTAAATATGGCAAAATACCCATTTCTGTATCGTACCGATCTATATATATATATATATATATATATATATATATATATATATATATATATATATATATATATATATATATATATATATATATATATGGGTGTGTGTATGTATGTATGTATCATGGTGATCCCAACATATGTTGCAACTGTGTTTTCCTGATAAACACTGAATTTTGATAAAGCTGAACCGATGGTATGGGGAGAACTAAAAGATAATTATCTCTCTTTAGCGATTCCATCCTTTTCCTGATGCAAATCTCAAAACGCTTTTTTTTTTCTTTTTTTTTTTTTTACTATATTATTTTGGTCTGTAAATGAAAGAAAATTTTTACTTGCTTTATAAATAGCCTTTTCAGTGTATGGTAAAGTTTTACCCAGGAAGAATTTGCTTATATAGTTTACGTAGCGTGTTCTGTGGACCAAGCGAGGTCTTGGTTGTTATTTGTTAGTATTTATTAGTTTAATTTTTTTTATTTTGCTAGAGGTTAGGAAATAAGACAAATAAGTGCTAATTACGACTAAAATAAGCACTGATAACATTAACTTCGTGTTATTTTTTAATCTATTAATTAATTTATATAAATACGAATATATATATATATACACACACACACACACACACACACACACACACACACACACATATATATATATATATATATATATATATATATATATATATATATATATATATATATATATATATATATATATATACTGTACTGTATATATATATATATATATATATATATATATATATATATATATATATATATATATATATATATATATATATATATATATATATGTTGGTTGAGGTTAGGAAATTTTCAGTGTAATACGTGCTAATTGTGAATAAAAAAAAATTAATGAAATTAATTCCGTGACCTGCTTGCCCGTGCTTGAAGACCGTTCTCATAAGTAATTCACAAAAAAAAAAAAAAAACTGACATTAAAGGTCGCCCCAACACGGTGCAATTTCATATTCATCGCTGCTACTTACAGCTTTCCAGGTATGCCAACCATGCTCAGACCACCTTCACGTTCCCCCAGTGACATTTTTTACCTTAATAAGGGACATTTTTTACCTTAATAAGGGACATTTTTTACTTTAATAAGGGACATTTTTTACCTTAGTAAGGGACATTTTTTACCTTAATAAACAGGGGCGATTAGCTTTCTCTGCAGTCACTTGGACACCTCCCTGTGTCAGGTGTACAATGTATACTGTCCGTCACTATGCTTGCAATGTATCTGCCAACTCCTGTATGAAATACACACACAGGCACACACACTGAGTTGCATGTATGCATAAAGACGCAGTGAGTTTGCATATTTCTTTAAATATATCATGAACGTTTATTGACATAAGTGGTTGAGGGCGCATTAGATTATTAAACTGGACCGATGTTTATTTTAAACAACGATGTTTACTTTAGACTATAAAGAAAAGTAAAAGAAAACAGTCAGCTAACGATATAACTTCTGCGCCGACTATCTTTTGAAATTAATGATGCGTAACAGAAAAATAATGCTTTTGCCGTTTTGCGTTGCGATTCCGATATTCAAATCTAGCAAGGAAATTTCTCTTTTTACTTAAATGACAACTGCATAATGGTGCTTTTTTTTTTCTTTTTTTTTCTACTGAAAATGAACAATGAGTAAAATGACAGGGTTCTCAGCCGTGTTCAGAATGACTCTAAACCTTCACTTCAAACAAGTAACAATTATATGCTATTTGACCTCCAGTAATACCGACGGTCTCAAAACCAGCACCTTGTGTTTTATAGATGTTATAACGGTTTCATAACCAACACGACAGTGATTTTTCTTTTTTTTTTTTTTCTTTAAATAGAGAGATGCGGCATTTCTATCGAAAAGTAATAAATCCTCGGAAGCTACAATTTCCCCTCACCCAAAATACCTACCGTGCATAAATTCAACTCTTTAACCAGGTGTTCCGATTTCATGATCCCCAAACATTAAACTGGAGAATCGGCTCCGGATTCGGAATGTCAACAAATGCCGACAGTTATAATTTCCCGCAGCTACTCCGCTCCGGTGTGACAAAATGAGATGAATCGCCGTGTTTACCTTAATAAATCTCATCTGTTACCCGACGAAAACATTTTAATGAAATACCAAATCTCCTCTTTTATTTGTTTTCTGATTTTTTTTTTTGGGGGGGGGAGGCGGGGGCGGGGTTTACGGACGAAAATACTTTAATGAAAACTCTCGGTTCGACACTTTGGTTTTTATATTTCATAATTTATCATAATTTTTTCTCTCGTGGCCTGACAGTTAAGCGTTATCGTTTTGTATCTCGAATGTAAATTTGTTTGTATTACTTAGGTGCCTGTAGTCTCCACTTGAATATATTTTCCTCCCATTCAGTGTGAAATAAAACTTCCGGATGAAGGAAGTTAATGTAAAAAGTTTCTTTTGAAGGTGCAAGCGTTATATTTGTTATATTTCCAGCAAAGATTTATTTTATACAGTGAAGAAGAACGAAGTCTTGTAATTTCTGTGACTAGTTCTCTTACTTGTACGTGTATGTATATGTATATGTATATATATATATATATATATATATATATATATATATATATATATATATATATATATATATATATATAATATGTGTATATATATATATATATATATATATATATTTTATATATATATGTATGTATGTATGTATGTATCTATATATGTACGTGTGTGTGTGTATGCATGTGTGCTATAAAATACAGCATGAACATACGGAGATTAGTAAGACCGGATCCTGGACTGAAGCAGTTTTTTCGCTAATTCCTTCGAAATCTCCGCAAAAAAAAAAAAAGGGCCATTCATACCATTCCCAAAATCATTCTTGGATAATGTTTATTCAGTAGGGCAGCAAGTTTCAACTGGTGAGTTTACAATACCCAGTTGAAACTGTAATAAATGCACATTGTATTTTCACATTATAGACATTTTACATTAATTGTGAATGGCTTTAGACAAATACTACACGTATTACTCCTTACATTTGTGTTATTCCCTCGATAATGTGTTATCGCAAAAAAAAAAAAAAAAACTGTTTGAATACAGATCGTATTTACGCCATACCCAGGTGAAAATAAGTAAAAGTAACTGTATGGAAGGTTCCTGCAAGTCACGTGGTCAGCCAACCAACTGTCCATTGAATTATGACAAATTACTACTTTTTTCTCCTCATATAAACGAAAGACCAGTTGTTCCAGAACATAATTCTTTTTTAATGGACTCCTATACAAATTTGCGTGTATACAAGGCAGGCAACTTATGCGAAGAATTTCTTCGGTAAATTACTTCAAATTGGACCTAAACACAGGTTAGGCATTTCTCATTTTCTCGAGAACTGTGGTAATATCATTTGAATATTGATAGTTACACGAAATCATTTTTCATTTTTGGGGGGGAACATTCCACACTTTTTTTTTTTTTTATAAATGGTCATTCTGTTTAGGATGGTGTCATGTATAATATTTTTGTGTTTATTTCAAACAATAGCAATAGTGATTCTCTCTGTGGAAGCTTGCTGTATAAGATAATGGCTGTTTAGGCTAGCACCATGATTTTTTTCTATTTTAAATAATAATAATAATAATAATAATAATAATAATAATAATTATTATTATTATTATTATTATTATTATTATTTCTTATAGTTTTTATATCAAACCTTGTCTCCTAGAATGTCTTTGTCGTTCAGTATCCTGCGGTCCAGAAAATTTTCTTTTTTTATTTTATCGAAAGTACAGTTATTCTTTTATTTGGAAATCCTTGAGTGAAAAGCTGTCTGTGGTAATTGTAACCATCGTTGTTGCCATTCTGTGCATGACAGTCTAGAAAAACTCATATTAACAAATACCTTCACTCTAAAATAAGTCCGAAGCGAGGGAAAGGTCCGCAGTGGTATTTTACGTCAGTAATGGTAGCTCCCTTACAAGTATGCTGTTGCCCAGCCCAGTTAAATCAGGTACTTTAGACCAAGGCTGCCTACAAAACCGACTATGAAATTTTCATGTTCATGCGTTCGTACATTAATAGGACTGGGAAATTTGGAGAACACTGGCCCATTTTTGTTTTATATGGTTACCTGCGTGACTTTCGTTGAAGAGGGTAGCATCAGGAACTAAAAACCTTTCAGATTTCTGAAAGATTCTCGTTGTGAACATTTTCCTCAGATGACTTTTACCAGAAAATATAACCTTCACTGGACGCGGAAAACCTTGGAGATGAATCACAGCCTTTGAACTGAAGCCTAAGCTTCTTTTTAAGTAAGACTGCGGCTGCCACATTAGTAAATTTGCGAATGCTTCCTCGTGCAAACTTTAATACATGTGTGCCACTCAACAGGTGTTACATCGCTACGTAGGAGCAGTTAATGCTAATATTAGCAACGACCCCAGTCAGAGCATATGTTTTTATATAGGATTCCTTTAGCATCATAAACCAATACGGTCATCAGATTTCACATGTCTGGTAGCAGTGCCAGTTCGGACACTTGAAATAAAATATGATATAATATAATATCTGGGGATGGAATTGAAACTTGACAACATTCTTCTAAGTTTTTTTTTTGTTTATTTTCTGTAAAATACCAGGAAAGATGTCTTCTCCTACTTTTGTTTGATAGGTAGGAAAACTGTCAATCACGTTTAGCAGTACTGTACTCCTTTATTTTTGCTGATGACTCGAGCAAAATAAAGTAAGTTCCGATAGCCTCCATAATATGAATATGCCCAGTCTCTGGAAATTGACTGGACGTCACCATGATAAAGAAGGCTTTATTTAGCCAAAATTAGACGTAGTTATGTAAGAACTGCAATGACCATTGTTTAGATTGCTGAACTCAGCGCTCATGTGGAGAAATTCCAGAATATGAAACGGAGATGGTTTTCATCAGTTTATGTAGACTTACTGATCCCAAAAGTTTAGAGAAAAAGAAAGTTAATATTCGCTGCAAGCACTTTTATGAAAATTATATATCTGATAAAGGTGACTTCTACAATTCGATTATTTCAGTCAGAAAGCAAATTGTTCTCTCATGTAGCAACCTGGTTAGGGTTTTATTAGTTTCACTGTCATTTCCCTCGAAGTGAGAGACCCATTAACTATTTAGGGACATTTCCGTCCTTCAGGGGTCCACAACCGCTTAGTAAAGCACTCATCTGCCCTATGATACGGTGTATTACTATCCAAAAGCACGACAGCAATTGCCACCACGGTAATAGGTAATTATTATTCTAGACTGCTCAGTCTTATATATATATATATATATATATATATATATATATATATATATATATATATATATATATATATATATATATATATATATATATATAATATATATATATATATATATATATATATATATATATGTGTGTATGTATGTATGTATACAGTATACGCGTATGTATATGTGTGAATGTATGAATGTGCAATGCTATAAACAATGCACAATCAAAAGTGTATAATAAATGCGATAGTCAGTTTTTCACTCCTGCTGACAAAGCTCTTTTTGGAGAACTACGGAAAAAAGAAAAGACTTCCTACTTGGAAACCGAGTATTATCACAAGAAAATAACCTCATTTACCGTGAGGAGTAAAAACCTGCGTAAGCTCAATTAATCTTGGCACCGTTGCCATGGTAACAAATCCCATGATTGTGTCGTGTTGACAAGAAAACAGTTTTTGACGTAAAGAGAAAAAGTTACATGATAAATAACCCATTATAGTAAAAGCCTCCCTCTCAATGTATGGATGTATTTATGAATTAATTTTGCTTTCCAATTACTTGCCAGTGCTTTTTACTGTCTCTCTCAGCATTGTAATAAATAAAATATGTAATTTATGCAGAGAGGAAAATCCCAGAGACAAGTCCATTGTGCACACTGATCGTTCCTTCTGTGAATGATTGAAAATGTTGAATGAAAATGTGAAAAAAAAACACGTTTATAATGAATAGGAAATTATCCTGTGAAAATAGGGCGGTAAGAGTATAGAAATCTTTAATGACATAGATAGGAAGAACAATTAATAATCGTGGCCACAGTATACGAAATAGGCCATAGGATAATGAAAAAAATATAATAAATATATTAAGGATAGGAACCAGGATTTGATTAGGGAGAGAGAAGGGACACTGACAGGTTTTTTTTTTTTTTTCGTTTATTTATTTTTTTTTTCTGTGGTCTGCTTTATGGTAAATTTGCTCATAACATGTCTTCCATTGAGAGGCAGTTCAGCCTTTCCTTTCTGATTAAGCTCCACCCTTCCTTCTTTTATTATTATTATTATTTTTTTTTTGGGGGGGGAGCTAGAAGTAGCATTTTGAATTCCCATCCCATGCCCTATGTTTTTAACAAATATTTGTAAACATATAAGAAGAATAAATGTAAAGTTACACTGTGCTCACGAACATTATATCTACAGTCATCGCAAAAAAGTCCCAGCACCCCCTTTAAATGAACAAAAATCAGGACAATGTTATAAAAACGGAAAATAATAGGCAAAGTTTTTGTTTTATTGCCTTTTATTCAGTGTTTTGACATTTCTCCGATATTTTCAAGCACTGTCGTGCAAAAAGTCCGTTCCCTTAGCCATCCAGAGAGTGAACACGAATCCGGTGGCCATGAAACGCCGAAAGAATATGGAGGCTTTATTCTATGCTCAAGAAAAATACTTGCTTCCCACTCTTCCTCCTTGTTCCCATATGCCCTTACGGTGCGACATCTGTTGGGTCTTCCATTAGTTACTTGTTCAATTGCTTCGGCGTTTCATAGTCACCGGGTTCGTGTTCATTCTCTGGTTGGCTAAGGGAACGGACTTTTTGCACGACAGTACTTGAAAATATTGGAGAAATGTCAAAATATTGACTAAAAGGTAATAAAACGAAAACTTCGCCTATTATTTTCCGTTTTTATAACATTTTTCTGATTTTTGTTCATTTAAAGGAAGTGTTCGGAGTTTTTTGCGGTAATTGTGTGTGTGTGTGTGTGTGTGTGTGTGTGTGTGTGTGTGTGTGTGTGTGTGTGTGTGTATATATATATATATATATATATATATATATATATATATATATATATATATATATATATATATATATATATATATATATATATAATATATTTCCACTGCAGCCGCTAATGACTTAAATCCTAGATATTTTCAGAAATAAATATTTTTCATATTTCCTTCAAGAGCGCAGTATCAAGAAGCACTGGTTCGTAGTTTCAAAGGAATTTCAGCAGCTTGAATTTAAGCCAGGAGAAAGATTTCCAAGGCTGGTACTGCACTGTAAGGAGAAATTACAATTAGGTTACAGTTGTGAAATCGTCGAGAATTCAGAAACCAGCAGAAACATGCTGTAGTTAGAAATACTGTATCGAGGCTGCCTCGGGGTGAATTGGTGACGGTCACAAGTTTCAGAATGGAAATTCTCGACGATTCGTCTCTGCTGCAATACCGTGTTGTATTTCTAGGTCTTGCTTTTCTTTTGCAAACTGCATTAAAACAATAAAAGAAAAAACTGTCGTGGCGCCTTGATATATTCGATAGAATGAGGAGCCAAAGTTGACCAAAATCTTACGGTTGTGGAGAGAATGGCATTTTTCGTATGGTGGTGTTGTTAGATAGTTTTATATTTTTCAAATAAGATTAGTAATAAAATTTTACGGGACGATGTGTATGTATTAGACAGTCAGTTCATCGAATCAGTTCATTGCCATTGACCAGAAATATACAATAAAAAAGTAATTGTTGCTCTATTAGATGCTGTATGTCTTAAAGGTAGCCAATGCAGAATAGAAAGCAAACGAAAAACTAAATTTTCTTAATGAACAAGAAATTAAGCGAATGAAGAGAGGACGGGTGTGTGGGAGCAGTTTGCAGATCCACAGATTACGTTAAACCTACCTTTAGAAAAAGGGCCAGTTTATATTTCAGCAATTGTCCAAAGACAACTATTATCCAAAGCGCTTTTGTCTCTACAGAACCTAAAGTATAACTTCCGCTTTTGGGACGAGACCTAGAAAAGATCATTTAGAAAAAAGCAAAAGTTCTGAAAGACAGTTCAGTTGTAAATAAAAAAATTCGAAGAGTAATGAGACCACGTTGGTTTTATGATCCATAATGAAAATGGTGGTTATGATCATTGTATGCAAAGTATAATATAGCTCTCCTATTCAGCCTGTGAAGTAAGTAATCGCAGGCTTGTAGGAAACGACTCAAACTCTTACATCGTCATTTGATCCTGTTAGCGACTGCTGCGCAATTTACCACGAATGAATTGTGCAAAGTCGCAACTGTCCCTTTCAAAAAGTGGTTTGCTGTAAACTAAGCTGTATCGTACCCTCTCAGTTTTATTACTCAGTTTACAGCAGATACGTGATTTTTCAAGTAAACTTCATCAGATTTGTTTTGCAATCTGCCAGTGATATATGAGGCTAAGATAAACCCTATAAAAGTATGCAGTTGAAAACTAACGCAAAAGGGTTACATCATCATGTCTTGGAACGAGAAATCTGTAAATCAGTGACAAAATCTGCATCATCATTTTACACATATCAATCCGAATAGCATATGCGTGTAAAAACAATAAATATGATAATTTCCTGCAAATACGGTACAATGCTCATTATGGGTTCTTAAACTCTGCTCATGCTCGCGATATCCTTGAAAGCAAAACCTTACAAATCAGTAATCGGCTCCAGAAGAGGAAATCTCAGTGATTAAAACCTGTGATCAGAGGTAGAGGAAACTTTTGATACATCACCATAGCAACTCCGATGAAAAAAAAATCGAGGCCTACGATTGAGATGATTCCGCTGGACGGAGGTGTTTCTTAATCACGTAAAGTGTGTGAGAGAGAGAGAGAGCTAGACTCTATAAGCTCCTGACACGAACATAACATAAAGAGGTTTAATTAAAAGTATACAGGGGTGTTGAATGGTGCAGCTCAATTTCTAATCATGGATGGAATAAGAACAGACATCAAAAGACCGTTTCCTTGACGAAGAATCATTTACGAAATTAAGATTTCGGAAGAGAAGAAGCAATGAGACGAGGAAACAATGAAATACGTAATCGGGTTCCAGACTAACGCTTTGAGAGACAAACTTTTACATTTGGAAATGCACTTCTACAAATATTTAATTTTAAATATGGGTAGGAGCTAACTTTTAGTAAAGTAAAGAGACGTAATGACACCACCTTTCACCTTTTCTTGTTTATTTATGGGGGTCCTCCCATCACTCCTCATCTTCAGGATGGACCGTTTTTGTTTGTCACTGGAAGTTAGGGGCCTTCCAGGAAACGCACAAAGGTCCTTTCTTTCCCTACGTTTGTAACTTTAATAAAATAAAAATTCAATGGCGGTTTTGTATGCAAGGAGGATAAGCAAAGAGAGCATATTGGTACTTCAAGATGCAGCAGAGAGCCGGTGACAAAAATAGTCTTTCGTGATAATAAAAGAAAAAGTCTTATCAGAAAGGCAGGTAGAGCTAGGGGGTTATGTTTCACTGAATACTTTGTATTAATCTTCAGTGACTGTCTGAGATTCATTCCGGATCCAGAAGATTACCTTAGTTTAATTGGTCATTGTCCTAGTAATGGTAGTGTTTATATATATATATATATATATATATATATATATATATATATATATATATATATATATATATATATATATACACACACACACACACACACACACACACACACACACACACTATATGTATGAGTATGGTCGTGTGTGTATATGAATATGTATGTAAACTGTATATACAATATTTCACGATGCTGTTATTGGCTTTAATTACATGGTCAAGCGGACTGGCATAAATACTCACTGTCAAAAAACCCCACTCTGAAAAAAGCTAAGAAAAAAAATTACTTCATTTCTTCTTTCTTTCTCTTCACGCCAGCCATAAAAAACTTGTTGTTTACATATCTTGAAAAAAAAAAAAACTCGCACTGAAGACAGCATAGTGTCGGCTACGTCTTGCAGGTTTTTTTTTTTTCTTCTTCTTCTCGAAAGGAGATAAAAGGGCAGAACGGAGACCCCCTCCTCTCACAGTTAAAAAAAAAAGAAAGTAAAAAAAAAAAGAGAAAGAGAGGAAGGGAAGAACAGAGGGAAGGGAAAGGCAAAAGGAAGAGAGAAGGAGGCTATAAAATATAGAAATAGGGCAGCTGGACACGCGACTGCCATCCTCCCTAATGTTGGGTTTGCATGTGAGTTTCCCTTTGTCGCTTGAACGAGTGGACCATGTCCTCTCCTCCTCGGCTCAAACCTTCCGCTTTTTCTTCGGCTATTCACCGGAACCCATGATCTGACTCCCCCCCCCTCCCCCCCTGGCCCCCCATTATCCCTCCTTCCCCGTGGGCCATCAAACAAATCTCCCTCCACCATGCCCCCCTCCCTCGCGCCTTCTTCCTCCTGATATTCTTGTCTATCATCCTCCCTTCTCCCTATTCTTATCCCTCCTTTCCTCATACCCCCACTTCTCCTCCAGCAAACTCCCCTCCCCTCCCCTCCCCCTCTCTCTCTCATCTCCCCCTTCCTACCCCCACAGCCATACCCGATTTCTAAGTGGCCTGCCCAAATGGTAGCAAGAAGGAAAACTTTGGTCATTATCCTTTTTCCGGGTTTTCTGCCGTTATTCTTTTTCTCCTTTCTGTTTTTGTTTCTAGTTTTGGGAGTTGGCTAATTAGCAGATTATTTACTTCTCAAAAACTCCGCACTAAAAGGATGCAGCTGGGAGGACATGTAATTATATAATTATCGCCGGGGCAAATGCGCTGTTTTCCCCCCCAAGTCGAAAAACGTAAAATCATCCTCCAAACGAATGAATGGAGAGGTAATGTCACATAAGCTCTCTCTTTGATGTTCCGAGTCACGCGACCAATAGCGCTTTATCAATGGAAGAGTAAACAAGAATTCATAAAAAGCTGTACGTCATCTTTACCGATTTTACGAATGGAGTAGATTTAGCCTCTTACCAGAAAATCGTAAGAAAATCGGGATGTGTAACACAAGTGAAAAGAGAATCTTATCGAACTTGAAAATGAAAATTTGAGGAAGTGTTCAGATGAAAGGTTGTCGGGCAAAGTAATTTTGTCCAGAAATACAGCACTTGAAATAATCATACAGTAAAGCATTACACTGAAAGTCTGACTTCAGTAACCATTAATAATAGTCTGACTTCAGACTGTACTTATGCGTGCAGTTATGGAATCAGTTTCGCCTGAATAAAATTCGTATCTTTGCTAAATTCTTCCGTGCAGCAAAGTATATTTTATTGCTGCATATATCTTTTATTGAAGGAAAATGATTTTCCAGGAATGTCTTGATATTTTCACTTCAACATTCTTATCAGATTCAGTCGATTATTGTCTTATTTTGAGCGATGGAACATTATTCTGGAACGTCCATATGTAATTAATACTTAAGAAGAAATACCGCGAAGGATGAAATATGATGGATATTTTTTTGTATTTTGCCGAGAAAAGTAATTTCCTTGGAACAGGAATATATACACAGAAACAAACACACACATATATATACGTATACTATATATATATATATATATATATATATATATATATATATATATATATATATATATATATATATATATATATATATATATATATACACATACACTCTTATATATATATATATATATATATATATATATATATATATATATATATATATATATATATATATATATATATATATATATATATATATATATATATATATATATATACTCTTATGTATATATTTATATATACATTTATCTCTGTACGTGTACACTTTGTAATCTTTGCTGTGATGCGTGTATTTAAGCATCTGTATATCTGGCATTCTGCCCACAGGCAGACCCGCGCACACACACACACACACACGCACACACACGACGCGTGCTCGTGCGCGCGTAGATATTCCTGTTCACAACAAAATATCAAACACAGAGAAATCCACTGCAGCAGTATAACTGAGGACAAATTGTGTCACGATAAATCTGAATATTAACTGATGTTGATGCAAACATGAAACTTTTCCTCGTAGGACAGCAACAATTTGTATAACTTTGTACACCAAATCCATACAGACTATTAATACATACATACATATACTGTATATAAATATATATATATATATATATATATATATATATATATATATATATATATATATATATATATATATATATATATATATATATATATACATAACGTAACAACGGTAATTAAAAAAGGTTCATATCTGGCGGGGTTTTCTCTCTTCCATTTTTAATAACGTCTCATATCTGTGTCGTTTCCAATTCGTTGTTTTTCTTTCGGCGCAAAAAAACTGAAACCATCGGTTATTTCACATTTATTCCCATGCAGTTTTTTTTTTTTTTTTTTACGCCGCGACCGAAAGATATAAATTATGAGAGAGAGAGAGAGAGAGAGAGAGAGAGAGAGAGAGAGAGAGTAGTGACCTACATTGTAAATTTCATCACTGAAGAAGGTTTTATTGTTTTTGGAAATAGATTGTGAAATTCACATCTCAGTGCCAGGATATCTCTTCATCATTTCATTCTTTTCACTCTTCTACATATTGTTACAATACTTTTCAGTCCACAGGCCATCATTTGTCTTCAGTTTAGAGAAGATATAACAACCATATATGTTTTACTCGTCATTCATTCAAACGAGCGCGCACACGCACACACACACATATATATATATATATATATACATATGTGTGTATATATATGTATGTATATATATACATATATGTATATATATATATGTATACTGTATATAAGGTTTTGACGACAGACTTACTAATATCATCATTTGTTTTTATTTTCCCTTCTTTAAAAATTACGAATTTCCTTTCTTGAGCGCCATACCAAATATTTTTTTATCATTGCCTTCTCTTTTATCTCATTTTTATTTTTCACTCAAGTTTTCATTTCGACGAAGGCATTTATCTTCCATTCCTTTTATATCCTCCATTATTCCATGCGCATTGTACCGAAGGAAGAAAAAGAAAAAATTCCTCACAATTCCTCTTGATCTTTTTTATGTCGTCATTTATAAATTCAGTGCACACTTCAACCCCCAAAACAAATTTCCCTCGCCTTCCTCCTCCATCTTATTTCCCTTTTCACATCATATCCCGGTGCATGTAGGAGACCCATGTCCGGTCCGATATGTCCCCTTTAAGAAGGTGTTTAAGGAACAAAAAAAAAAATAGCAAGAAAAAAAAAAGAGAGGTAGAGAAAGAGACCAGACAATAGAAACCCCTCGCGTGATTCCCTGCCGTTTCACACATGAGCATTCTTTGCCCCACAATGGATCCTGGACGACGAAATCCCCCCCTTCCCCAGAATTCCCCCCCTCCCCCTCTTCTTCCTCTCCCCTTCCCTCTTCTTCCTCCTCTTCCTTCCCCTCTTTTTCCTCTTTCCTCCCCCTCGTCTCCCCTCCGCTCTTCCTCTCTCATTCCCACTTCCTCTCCCTTTCCCTCTTCCTCCTCTTCCTCCCCTTCTTTTTCTCTCCCCTCACCTCCCCTCTTCTTCCTCTCCCTCCCCGCTTCTTCATCTCCCATCCCCCTCTCTTTCATCTCCCCTCTTTTTCATCTCCCCTCCCCTCTTCCTCTTCTCCCCTCCCCTCTTCCTTTCCCATCCCCCCTTCTCTTTTCCTCTCCCCCTCTCCCTCCTCTTCCTCTCCCCTCCCATATTCTTCCTCTCACTTCCCCCTCGTCTTCCTCTCACTTCCCTTCTTTCTATCCCCCTCTTCTTCTCACCTCCCCTCTTCCTCTTCTCCCCTCACCTCTTCTTCCTCTTTCCCTCCCCTCTTTCTCCTCTCACCCCCTCCCCTCTTTCTCTTCTCTCCTCTCCTCTCCTCTCCTCTCCTCTTCTTCCTCTCCCCTTCCCTCTTCTTCTTCCTCTCTCATCTTCTTCCTCTTCTCTCCCCTCCCCTCTTCTCCCGTTCCCTTCCCCTATTCTTCCTCTCACTTCCCCCTCGTCTTCCTCTCCCTCCCCTCTTCTTTTTCTCCCCTCCCCTCTTCTTCATCTCCCCTCCCCTCTTTCTCTTCTCCCTTCCCTCCCATCTTCCTCCTTCTTCCTCTCCCATCTGATCTTCCTCCTCATTTCCCCTCTTCTTCCTCCTCCCCTCCCCTCCCTTCTTACTTCTCTCCCCTCTCCTCCCTTCTTGTTTCTCTCCCCTCCCCTCTTCTTCCTCCTCCCCTCCCCTCCCCTCATCTTCCTTCTCTCCTCTCCTCTCCTCTCCTCTCCTTTCCCATTGGCTGCCTCGCTCACACGTGGATTAATAAGAGATTCTGGATATCACCTGGATGAGCGGTGGATACAGGTGCGCTTCCCCTCACAGCACAGCGGAGAAAATAAACGGCGTTAAAAAGAAGGATGTAAATTTTTACGACGCATTTTAGCTGCAGTTTCGTAGAGGATTGAGTGAGAGGATATTGCTGTTACTTGAACATGTTTGAAATGATAAATGGATTCGACTTCCATTACGTTATATTTACTTTCACATACTTACATACCTACTTAATTATTGATTATACTGACACGTGATTTGTACGTCACACTACCTCAGGGGAAATTAAAAATGGATGCAATTCCTGACCGGTTTCGACTTACATACATACATGTATATGTACGTACGCACTCACGTGTGTATAAATGTGTGTAAGATTGAAGACGTGTTCACCAGACTGTCATTAGTACGAATTGCTGTATATCTATTATTCAGAGTCAGATCATACATACATACATACATATATGTGTTTATATATAGGTGTGAGAATGAAGACAAGGTCACCAGTCTATCAGTAATACTACTGAACTCTATTATTCAAATTTAATCCCATTCATGCGATTGATATTTTAGTTTTCCTTCTGCTCGAGTCCAAAATTGATTTTAAGATTTCAGATTTTGTGTAAGACTTCGACAAGTGATGGAAACAGCAACGCCCATGAGAAATAGTAAGAGAATCACCTGGAAGGTAACCCAATGATTAGGAGAGATTCTAACCAATAAGAAATCGATAAGAAATCCAAAAATTGAAATGGAAGCAATTTTTATGGCTACAGGTGAATGAAAGAATAGGAAAGAAAAATATCCACGTAGTTAAGAAAGAATAAGATTAGGAAAAGTCACAAAATAAACAATTTCCGCCTTGTTTCAAAAGAAATCTGAAATAAAATGTTTCAAATCCGTATGCTTTTAAACAAACAGACTTTGCGACCAGAGAAGACTTCGGAAATGGAATAAAGTAATCCCGGTGGCTTTTAAAGTTTGACCGTAAGGTTCGTGTGGCGTCAACCTTTGTCTGAGAGAAATCTGAAAAGCGCCTGTGTGGGAGACGCAGTAGCATATGAAGCTGAGCTCACCTCTAACCTTTGTGTGCTTGCAGTATTTTAGATTGGCCTGGATATGAAGTGATACTTTTATTGGAAAAATAATCTTGCCGGATGATGGTGTTAGCGTTGTCTCTCGTCGGAGTCATATATATATATATATATATATATATATATATATATATATATATATATATATATATATATATATATATATATATATATATATACGCAGTATATATATATATATATATACACACACAATTGCGTAGTTTTTGAACGCTAGACACTCATTGGCAAAGTCCTTGGTTCGAGCCGAGGCCTGCCGCCTACCATTCGACCCGTTGGTGAATGGGTACTGGCGTTAGGTGTGGTCAAGAAAATGTCATGGGGGTTGCAGCTACATTCCTAGTGGCTTGCTTAGAACCAGAGGGCTCTACGCATCTGGTACCAAGCCTCTTAAGGGAAATTTATATCCACACACACACACACACACACAACCTGACCAGCTTTCTTTGAGATTCGTGTTGCGCCGCGAAAAAATAAATGTTCGTTGAAGAACGGAAAAACAAAATGGAGAAGACAGGGCAAAATGCCCGCCATAACTGGCCAGGTGTTTGGCATCTGGTCCATATGCAAATATTGCTTGTAACCGGTGTTTTAAGTGTTGAAACGCCTTTTAGGTAAATTAGGTTGAGAGAGAGAGAGAGAGAGAGAGAGAGAGAGAGAGAGAGAGAGAGAGAGAGAGAGAGAGAGAATCTTCCTCTTCATGGCTGCAGTTAGCTAATGCTCTTAAGAAAGATCTTGCGATGCCAGAGTAATGCCAGTGGCTCATGTAATTGGCCAAAAACATTAATTGGGTTTACGTATAAGAATAAAAGTTCCATTTCTTCCCTGTAATTACTGTAGGTAGCGGTCTCGACAAATGATGTGATTTCTGTGTTTCGTCCGCATCATTTAATTAATGTTAAGTTGTATTGTTTTCGCGAGGGTACCAATTACAACCAAATTGTGCTGTGGATTCAAAGGAGATGTGGACATTTTGTCTCTATTTTAGCGATATTTTCTGTTCCATTAATTCTTGGATATGCCTGAGTTTTACTCCAGTAATTATAATCAGCCCATTTTAGCTTTTCCTTCGTCAGTCATAGGCAAGTCCATCATGCAACTGTCCTTAATTTTAATATTATTTTACAAGTTTCCACAACCCCGGCAAGAGTAGGACACGGCATCCGAGCCAAGGACAGATCAGAGCAGGTTATGATAATTTGTTATCCGTGCGTTATAGGGTTTGGTCAAGTTGCTTGTTGTGTCGAGAACCTTTCGTGTTAGTCGGGAGAATCTTACTAAAATGTAAAAAAAAAAAAAAAAGTAATGAAACAAAAGTAGAAATTTGATCCATGTTATTGTGATATCGAACCAGTCACTTCAACCCAGACCCCTCTCCGATATTCTTAGGTGACTGCTAACTCTTGTACATTATTTCTTACATTCCCCAATAAGTACTTCGGTCAAATGTCCTGTTTCTGGTTTGAAACGGAAATATGTCACATGTCTTTACTATCGTCTCCTCTCAGCTGATACAAACAAATGTTGCCTGACAGTGAACCAAGAACCCATTCGCCTCCCTGAGACCACGTCTCTTTTCTTGGGCACTTTCTCCCTTCAGTCACTCTCATAATCACCATTTTTTTTTTTTTTTTTTTTTTTTTTTTTTTTTTTTTTGTGGTAATGTATGTTAGGATAGGTTACGTTCTTATGGGTACTATATACTTCCTTCTCTTTGGCGACTTTTTCTATGACACCTTCTGCCATCAGCTACACTTTTACCATAGACTCTATCATTCCAAGTAAAGTAAGCCAGGTTACGCCTTTGTATCTCCTGTACGTTTATTGTTATCTTTATTGCTGTGCTATAAAAATGGATACTACTTCTACATAACCTTCAAGTTCCAACCTCTTTATATCCCTCAACATTAGATCTCTGAGTCACATTCTTAAAGAACACTCTAAAATAATATGTCTTCTCTGAAGTAATAAGCACCTTATTCTGTTCACAAAGAATGACTTTTTGTGATGTAAATGTGAGAATCATTTTTCTCTCTTACGAACATCCAGAACGCTATTCCTTCAGACGCTATGTTAATGAAAATGATAATCCCTCATCTACGGCTTTATGGATTTTCTTTGATATGTGCGTAAAAATATTGGCTCATAATGAAGGCCGAATTACTTCCGGTTTAACGGCATAAAATCTCTAAAATGAGTTTACTAACTAGTCTTTATTTTTTAACGGCTTTCTTTAAATATCTCATCCTTTTTATCTTTGTAACGTCTAACTCGAGTTTTAGAATAAAATCTCTCTCTCTCTCTCTCTCTCTCTCTCTCTCTCTCTCTCTCTCTCTCTCTCTCTCTCTCTCTCTCTCTCTCTCTCTCTCTCTCTCTCGTATGCATATCTTTTGTTCCACTCGTGGGGTAAATCATTTAAAAAGGATAAACCATGTTAATCATTCTTATCATAGGTAATTCGAAATATCATCAGTGATGACGAGCACTTTACCAATTCTACATCATCAGAATAGTCACAACTGATAATAATAATAATAATAGTTAGAACATTTGCCCCGACCCAGTTGTGGCTTATATTGCAACCTTCATTTTAATACGACACAATTCAGCTTCAGTTAAGACAGAAATGTCGAAGATTTCCTAACCAGTTGATCGGGAAGCAACAGTGGTTTGTGAAAGAGTAAGGCATATCTTTTAAATGAGAAAGTGACTAAATACTAGACGGAATCAAAAAGAAGACAGGCATCAAGGTAAGAGATCAGATGAATAATGTTGAATATAGATAAATGAGTAAATATTCTGTGACATTTTCTGTCTTTCCCACTGTGCTAATGCCAAGAACACTCCCTACTCATTACAGTGACTTCTTGAACCTTATTGTGGCTTAATGTCATTCTCAACTGACTACCTAGGTCTGTTTCTTGCCAATATCTACTGTGTCAAGTGTGTTTGATACCGTCTGACCTTGGAAATTCCTTCTCAAAATCGTGGATGACCTTTGTGACTTGATCTCTCTGGCATTGCTTTTTTTATAGCCGTTAATGACGTTTTTTTTATTGTGGCAACAGGTACTGATGCATTTATATACCTAATTCTTTCATTCCCAGCTGTTGGAAATTATCCCCCCTTGACCTGACTGACTGCTCATAGGGGGTGACAATTCGGGTTAGATCAGGTAAGGTTAGGATAGATTAACACAGATAGCATGTGGCGTCAATACGAGGTGATACCATAGAAACACACAGGTGCATCCCCTTTCATGTTGCAGCTGTTGTAGATCTAAATCAGAGCTGCAAACCCACCTCCAACCCCCTTCAAACACACACACACACACACACACACAGACTTCCAAATTCCCTTGACGTTTTAATCAAGGTGCATTTGGTCAAAAGGACAGCCGTTCAGAAAACAAGGAGAGGTGTCGTCTGCCATAGCCTGATTTTTTTTTTTTCTTTTTTTTTTTTTTGCTTCACAACACTTGTTTGCTTATATATGGCAGGTTATTTTTTCTAGTTTCACCACTACTTTAACATGCTCTCTTTTATGGTCGTATTATTCTCTCTCTCTCTCTCTCTCTCTCTCTCTCTCTCTCTCTCTCTCTCTCTCTCTTATGCAATTAGCATTCGCTTCTTAGGGAGCCCGTATGCCTTTCCCCAAGTGAATGTTGAAATATTCTTAACACCAGCAACAATAATACTAATAATTACTACTACTAATACTATTATTATTATTATTATTATTATTATTATTATTATTATTATTATTATTATTATTATTATTATTATAGCTAGATTGTACAAATAAGTTGTATAAAAATGGCACTTAGTTAAAGGCTGACTACACAGCATATGAGATATAAAACACCAACTTCTTGCTGTAAAATTCCCATATTTCATTTTTATGGTTTCAACGTATACAAAAATGGGGATTCCATACCATTTGACAGTACTTTAACAAAGATGTAGCTGAAAAATTAAACTATGGTTAGAGAACATACCACAACTCAAAACGGCAGGAAGTTAGAATTAGTAACCCTTAATATGACATGTATTGTTTCAGGCACGCAGTTATGTTTGTCTTCATTCCACATGTTTCTGCTGACATGAAGCGTAAATGAACGACCTCTTTGCAAAGTACATGAATTTTCCTTCAGATTTATGGGGCAATATTCACGCCGTATGTTCAGGAAATGATAGGAATGAAACGCGTCAATGGATATTTGAATTATATTTATGCGAAGCTCACCCGATTTCTGCAGATGTACGACCAATTGTAATGATTTGCCTAATCACAGGCTGAATAGAATTGCTTTGTGATGCCACGGCACTCTATGAAGAATGACAAATCAAGAATTGATTCGCTGATATTCAGCGCATTACAAATGGACGCCATAATTCCCACATTCACCTGACAGGGAGGTATTTGATGTTTGCATTAATCTTACCAGTTTGCTGTAGCCAGAATTTACAGTGGTTCTTAGAAATGCTACTGTGAACTACCCGGAGATCAAACCAGAGTGGAATGTCTTTTGCTGTTTGTGTCAGTTTGCTGTTTCTCTCTTTTGTGTTTTGTGAAAGGGAGGAGATAGTCCTTACACTTGTGAAATGTTGTCCCTTGCTTTGTTTTGCAGGGACAAATTATGTAAGTATAATAAAGAAAAGAATAATACACAAACTCCCAAATGAAAATTCAGTATCTATATCTAATAATAATAATAATAATAATAATAATAATAATAATAATAATAATAATAATAATAGCAGTAGTAGAAGTAAGAGGAAGAAGAAGAAGAAACTAGACGATTCTTCAAAACGTACATAATAATTTTGACTCTGTCAGTAAACTGAAACTATAGTTCATGAAAACTACTCTTCTGCTGAATACGAAAACAACTGTAGTCAGAGTACCGTAACAATTTCCATTGTTTCTCTTTCTAGAGCTCCTGAACAGAGTCGATTGTTGTACTGAGTTTTCAACGAGTTTCGTATGAGCAAGAAGATTAGCGCTAGTATTTAGCGCCAAAGACAGAAAAAATTTGGATCCGTTTCAGGTTCACTATTGTAGATTGCTTTCCCTCCGTCACTCTTTGTCTGAAATATATATATATATATATATATATATATATATATATATATATATATATATATATATATATATATATATATATATATATATATATATATATATATATAATATATATAGAAAGAGAGAGAGAGAGAATATAACAGGACCCCATTTAAACAAGACGATGTCTAACGGGGATTTATATTCACAAAAATTACAAGCTTTCAAGGACTTTTCTGTCCCCATCGTCCGGCAGCTGCAAGATCTTTTTAC
>JANJGK010000036.1:28255412-28320412 GCA_039081455.1 Macrobrachium rosenbergii
TTAGAGAGTCAAGCGTCGTTTTAGAAGAATGGAGTTTGAACGGGGTTTCTCCACAGAACAGAAAGGCCAAGATAATTCTCTTACTAAAATATTGATATGAGCTGGCGTTAACCCGCAAATGACTCGCCTCTTTCGATCCACTTTCAGTCAGCGACTTTCGAAGAAAGGATGATTTCTTTAGTTACACTGACAAAAGTTCGAGGTAATTGAAAATTAGGCCAATAGCTAAGCGGTACCTGAATTATAGACGTCCCAAGGGCTCAGGTTCCCACGAGATCTGATGGTCTGTGAGCGAGAGTCGTTCAACGAAATAAAATGTTAAAACGAAGTTTCTGTGAAAGAATATTACGTCTGCTTAAAATGCTTTTAAGAGGTGACAGTCTTATTTGCTCAGAAATCGAGCAGAAGTGTCTGTAATGTAGGCGCTTAAGGCAAAATATTTATCAGAATTTTAAATGCTAAATGATAATTCATCAACAGACAGATGCAGTGTCGTGCCAATTAAACATTGGAAAATTTATCAGTAGGCAGATACAGTGTCGTGTCAATTAAACATTGGAAAATTTATCGGCAGGCAGGATACTCTGGCAGAGTACCTTACAGATACAGTGTCGTGTTAATTAAACATTGGAAAATTTATCGGCAGGCAGATACATTGTCGTGTTAATTAAACATTGGAAAATTTATCATAGGCAGATACAGTGTCGTGTTAATTAAACATTGGAAAATTTATCGGCAGGCAGATACAGTGTTGTATCAATTAAACTGGAAAATTTATCAGTAGGCAGATACAGTGTCGTGTCAATTAAACATTGGAAAATTTATCAGCAGGCAGATACAGTGACGTGTCAATTAAACACTGGAAATTTTATCAGCAGGCAGATACAGTGACGTGTCAATAAAACATTGGAAAATTTATCGGCAGGCAGATACATTGTCGTGTTAATTAAACATTGGAAAATTTATCGGCAGGCAGATACAGTCTTGTATCAATTAAACTGGAAAATTTATCAGTAGGCAGATACAGTGTCGTGTCAATTAAACATTGGAAAATTTATCAGCAGGCAGATGCAGTGTCGTACCAATTAAACATTGGAAAATTTATCAGCAAGCAGATACTTTGTCATGTCAATTCAGCATTGGAAAATTTATCAGCAGGCAGATACAGTGTTGTGTCAATTAAACATCGGAAAATTTATCAGTCAGGAGATACAGTGTTGTGTTAATTAAACATTGGAAAATTTATCAGCAAGCAGATACTTTGTCATGTCAATTAAGCATTGGAAAATTTATCAGCAGGCATATACTTTGTCATGTCAATTAAGCATTGGAAAATTTATCAGCAGGCAGATACAGCGTTGTGTCAATTAAACATCGGAAAATTTATCAGTCAGGAGATACAGTGTTGTGTCAATTAAACATCGGAAAATTTATCAGTCAGGAGATACAGTGTTGTGTCAATTAAACATTGGAAAATTTATCAGCAGGCAGAAACAGTGTCGTGTCAATTAAACATTTGAAAATTTATCAGCAGGCAGAAACAGTGTCGTGTCAATTAAACATTGGAAAATTTATCAGCAGGCAGAAACAGTGTTGTGTCAATTAAACATCGGAAAATTTATCAGCAGGCAGATACAGTGTCGTGTCAATTAAACATTGGAAAATTCAGCAGGGAGATACAGTGTCGTGTCAATTAAACATTGGAAAATTCAGCAAGGAGATACAGTGTCGTGTCAATTAAACACTGGAATTTCGGATAAAACTCTTGATATCCTAACTGAACGTGAGATGACATTTACCTTAGATAATACAATTTGTAAAACATAATACTTATCTTCATTTATATTTTGTCACGAAACTGGGCAATTACCCCAAGTACTGAGAATCTTTTCTTGTAGAAAAAAGAAACAGAATTCCAGATCCGAAAATGGAGTCAACCTTTACACCAAATTCCAAGTCGTTTTAGGTAATTGCACCCAGAAACTCTCTCTCTCTCTCTCTCTCTCTCTCTCTCTCTCTCTCTCTCTCTCTCTCTCTCTCTCTCTCTCACAGCTTATCTTTATTTTTAGGGGAAGATTTGGTGTTTTAAATCCAAAGAAAAATGAAAGATTTCTCAACTTCCGAGACTCCTTAATCCTCTAACTTAACATTAGTGTAATTAATGAAGACTTACACTTACTTTATACCTGCATCAGCGTTATTGAATGGTTGATGAATTTATTGATTTAATTCAGAACCCTCTCACCTGCATGTATGGGAATAACTTAATTATTGATTCATGGATTGAATGACTGAATGTTGTAGTTTGGCACTACAAACTAACAAAAGGCGCTGGGTATTCGTCATTTGACAAACGTTTAAAGTCACTAAGAAAATTTTGAAACTAAAATTCTAGTTGTGACTCACACAATTATTATGAAGACATATATGCATTATATATATATATATATATATATATATATATATATATATATATATATATATATATATATATATATATATATATATATATATATATCTGTGTGTGTATGTATGTATATATACACCCGTACATCTGCTGCACAGGTGTAAAAACATGTAAATAGAAAATTAAAGAATAATATGTCTCGTAAAAGTATCAAGCTTCTTCAACAAACTTCGGAACTCTTTCTAAGGATACTTATTGAAGTGTACTGTCCATCTTTGTCGAGTGCTTGGTTTTTTTCCCTTTTGACCTTATAAGTGTTCAGTGATAGTTATAGGAGTGACCATTCAAATATAATACATATGTGCGTATCCATGTATACATAGAAATATGTTTGCTTGCTTGAAAACGCAGACACATAGACAGGTAGATAGATAGATTTTTGTTTGTGATACGTGAATTGTCTCTACTATATTTTGTTGCTGTAAGTACCCTAATCAGTAATTGTACAACTACCATTATTTTTTTAGAAAGGAAAAGAACGCGGGAGACAACATTTAGCAAAGGGGCTGAATTAAGATTTAAGTCGTGACAAACAAGAAATGAATAGCAGCTCAAAATACGAATGGATAAAAGCTGAAAAGATAAACACTCATAATAGTAACTCAGCTTTATGAACATCAGTTACAGAGTACCACCAGAAGCATTGTAAACGAAACATTGACACATTTTTTAGGATTGACTGGAAATGCTCAATATCCCCTCTGTCCAATCATGGTTTGCTTAATTGGGTAGAGTATATCTGTGCCGCTATTTGACCTTATTTGGCTTCCGTGGGTCCTGTATTCTATTGCTTTATGCCGGGTTCTCAATATGGTCTCTCTACCATGGCCTCCTCACTATGATCTAAGTACCACGACCTCCGTATCATGACCTAAGTACCATGGCTTCCATATTATGATGGTGTTTATACTATAGCCTTCGTACCATGACGTTTGTACGAGGGCCTTCGTACAATGACGTTTGTACCAGGGCCTTTGTACAGTGACATTTGTAACAGGGCCTTCGTACAATGACGTTTGTACCAGGGCCTTTGTACAGTGACATTTGTAACAGGGCCTTTGTGCAATGACGTTTGCACCAGGCCCTTCATACAACGACGTTTGCACCAGGGCCTTCGTGCAATGACGTTGGCATCAGGGCCTTCATACAATGACGTTTGCACCAGGGCCTTCGTACGATGACGTTTGCACCAGGGCCTTCGTACAATGACGTTTGTACCAGGGTCTTCATTTTATGATGTTTGCATTAGGGCCTTCGTACAATGACGTTTGTACCAGGGCCTTCGTACAATGACATATGTACCAGGGCCTTCGTACAATGACATACGTACCAGGGCCTTCGTACAATGATGTATGTACCAGGGCCTGCGTACAGTGACGTTTGTACCAGGACCTTTGTACAATGACGTTTGTACTGGGGCCTTCATACAATGAAATTTGTACAACAGCGTTTGTGCTATGACGTTTGTGCCAGGGCCTTCATACTATGATGTTTGCACCAGAGCCTTTGTACAATGACGTTTGCACCAGGGCCTCCGTACATTGACGATTATAACCAGGGCCTTCGTACAATGACGTTTATGCAACCCCCTTCATACTGTGACGTTTATACGAGGGCCTTCGTACAATGATGTTTGTACCAGGTCCTTTGTACAATGTTGTTTGTACTGGGGCCTTCATACAGTGATGTATGTGCCAGGCCCTTCGTACAATGACGTTTGTACCAGGGCCTTTGTACAATGTCCTTTGTACTGGGACCTCCATGTAATGACATTTGTACAACAGCCTTCGTACTATGGCTCGTATCCAGAAATCATACGACGGTTCGTTGTATGCGATCGTCATGGTGTTGCCGTATCCAGAAACCACACGATCATACGCAGGCGTTCGCATTTAACAATGTAATTTTGGAACCATGGTGAAGGAGGCGTCGCATGGGTACCCCCTTGCGATGGCAGAATTGAAAGAATGTAAATTTCAACTCTGCATCAAAATACGTTTGCCAAAGTGATTTATCTACAATGTCTATCGAAAATATGAAACAATTTGTGGTAAAAAGACCTGAATAACAGCACAACAAAGGTCTTGAAAAGAATACTTTTAAGAAGTCTTTACCTGCCGACGACGGATGAATTCGAGCTCATCGTAACAAAAACAACCACAGTCAGGCATCTGTTGGAATTCTTTTCCTTCAAAATAGGCTTCGTTGACGTGTTTAGAGTTTCCTTTTCAATACAAAATTGCGTATTTAATTGGTATACATCTAGAAATCTTAATGTGTTGGTGTTATATTGCCCAACAAAGTTGAAATCAGTACAGCCACTGAAGCTCACAGGGAGACTACTAGGTGATGCAAGCGTGAAATTCCATGTAGGAGGCTGTTTATAAATTTATAATAAGGAAATTAGAAAGTGCGGTGTAAATTACTAGGCTAGGTTGCATGTGATGCGAAAGTGAGATTGCCCAAGCCTTTTAAGAGAAGTATGAAGCTAATTGCCTATGGTAGTGGCTACCTATATGGATTGCCGATGGCTTTCACAGGCAGTGAATTGCCAAATACAAGCCAAACTCCTGATGCATGACAGGCTATATATATAAAATTCTAGTTCTGTTACGGAGAGAAGCATCTCTTGTCGCTCTCTGCATTGATATATTTATTAAGGAATTTTCAGTATTTCCTTTAGGCTAATAGCCAGATACCTAACCCAACTTAGACGTTAAATATGCCTTAGTTTTACAACTTAGAATCCTGTTCCTTTCCTAGACCCGGGCTTCACCCCCTGAACCCCCTCCTGACTTAAATATGCATCCGTAAGTAAACTAGAATTTTACCAATTGCCATTCCCTAGCCTAGTGAATATAAAAATGTTATGTGGAGGATGGCATGATTCATTTTTGCAGAGAGCTATGTTGGGTGATGTAATTTTAGTGATAGGCATACTTGGAGAAACAGTGTACAAACAACCCTTACATGGAGGATGTTAATATTTTTTTTTTTTTTTTTTCATAAAGCTAATTTGGAGGATGTGGAGATGCATTTTCTTGACAGGCTAATTTAGAATTCTTTATTGTTTTTTGGGAGGCCACAGGTAGATCTCATGGGCTTAGGGTTCATTGCTCCTGACTCCAAAATATTTTCCACCTCAAGACTAGCACAGAGCCTAGAATCGGGCATGTATAGAGGCTTTTTGTTGGGAGACAGTGGTTATCCATGCCATTCTTACATAATGACACCATTTCTTGCTCCCAATACACACAAACAAAGACGTTATAATGCTGCGCACATCAAAACTCGCAATCTTATAGAACGTGCCCTAGGACTACTTAAAAAAAGGTTTGCAGTTATCAATACCAGTTAGAATAATGTTGAATAACACTAAGAACATAATAATTGCTTGTGCAGTCCTTCATATTTCTGCCATAACAAACAGAATACCTTTACAGGATGAAGAAAATCTTGAATTGGATGATGCTTTTGAACCTGATGTGGGTATCATTGAAAGGGCTGACAATATCCAAGAAGCTCAATGTAGGGCCCACATTGTTGACAGTTTTTTTTATAGGTTGAGAGATTATGTATTTGTTTTGTGTTAATTAGGTTTAAAGTATATTTTTCCAAATTTTGTACATCCCAAAAATGCACCAAGGATGATATTGCAACTGTTTTGCTTGCAGTGCAAGGAACCCTCAGTTCTGGTGATTTGCACTTTAATAACAATAAATCTATAATCTTATCACTTGCATCATTTAAGAACCCTTTAAATATTGAACTGGATAGTGACAACACATTAAACCAAGAATGGTTTTGTCAGAGTTACTAGCAGCTGTATGGGCATGGTAAATTGTACCCGATACCAAGAAAATGAAAATACACTTCTTATTGACTTAATGAAATATAAAAATATAACTTACATGTTTGCCTTTAAAAAGGAACACTAATGGATTTATTTTATTTATTTATTTTTTGGTTCATCCTGAAAAAAATATTCAGTGGCAAAAGCAATCTAGGGTTAAAAAGAGGTAATTCATTCTAGATTACTAGAATTGACTGAAAGGATAAAGGATAAATATTTTTTACGTAAGAAAAGATTTATTCAGGAACTCTTACCATAGTTGTCAATCTGACACCTTGAGAAAGACATGACTGTTGTACTTGCAAGATGAAAATGGTGATAAAAAAAATTTGAATACAACTGTGCTCCAGGTCAAATCAGAACACCATTATTTAGAACTTTACTTATGATGTCTAATACAAATTATTCAGAAACACTAGTTTAAGAATTATATCATAACGGGCTGCCAACGCAAGAGCCAGTGTCCCACAGAAGGCGAGGGCAATCTTTAAGTAACTTGATCTTGATTGTACTGTAGAGGTAGCATCATTAGATGAAACACCACTTTCTAATTGTGCTGAGGTTAAAGGCAGTGGCCCCATAATACCTGAAAATAATAAGTAAATAAATAAATAATTGATCTACTACACCTTAGATGTAAATCCCTTCTGCAGCACACACACACATATATGTAACACATTATATATATATATATATATATATATATATATATATATATATATATATATATATATATATATATATATATATATATATATATATATATATATATATATATATATATATATATATATATATATATATATATATATATATATATATATATATATAATGTATGTATACATGTAATTTATATATACTCGTACATATATATATATATATATATATATATATATATATATATATATATATATGTATATATAAGTTACATGTATACAAATATATATATATATATATATATGTATACATGTAACTTATATATACATACATATATATATATATATATATATATATATATATATATATATATATATATATATATATACAATTACATATATATATATATATATATATATATATATATAATGAAAAATTGCTAAAATTACTTGTGTTGAATTAGATACTTCTTTAATTACACCATCTTCTAGCATAGTATTGCTTCTAGGCTTAAATATGTGGAAAACAATGAAAGATGCTAAGCTCTAAAATCTTTTGGGCACTAAATAGTAGCTATTTAAGAGGCCTACCCGTGATTTTAAAAAGCTTTACTGAAATCTGGCAAATCAACATATTCACATGTCCTTCCAACTAAGCGTTCACACTTCTGAACTGAGTATTCAAGTGCTGGAACCTTTAGGGTCACACAGCATTAAAATGTTATCTTAAACCCAGCCATCAATAATAAAAACATAACCATTTTGCATTCCCCAAAGGCATTACAAACTTTCCTGACAGGAAGAGTGTAATGGCCATCAAAAAGTTGAAGGTTCACTAGTTTATATATTTCATTCTTGAAAACATCAGAGCACTTACTTATTCTAACATCATGTATGGGCTCTTCTGTTTCATCAACTGGATGAAATGTTTCAATCCCATCTTGTCCATGGTTAATTCTTCTGTCATCAGTGATGCAGCTGTGACAAACTCTTCAGAAGACTTTCGAAGAAATGGTGGAGGACCACCACCAGTTCTACATAAATTCTTCTTGATGGCAGCATCCCTGCTTCACTCTAGTAAATAAAAAAAAAAAATAGAATAAAAATATGTTTCCCCATTGGCTTTCTAATTTATTCTAACGACTGTGACTTTAAAAACGGATTGCAATGAAATTTCAGAATATAACAAAAAACCTACCGTCCTGTGTACTTTTCTTCCACCTCCAGAATAATATGTTAAAACATCTATCGCATGATTGAATTCATAAGAAATGTCATTTGAGCATTTACACAAATATTAATGAGCACTTAAGAAAATAAGGTGAGCTTTGTGTGGCTGGAAAAGTGAGCTGCACATTATAAAGCATAATAATACCACCTAAGCTAATATAGTCTAGCCTAATCAGTTCACATACCTGCCACAATCTATCGTAGCCTTGCATACTGGTAGGCATTATGCAGGCTTCAGACATGCTAGCCTACGTGTGAACTCAACTTAAAAAAAAAGGGCTAGCCTATTTCAGGTGTTATCCTACTCCAAATCATTTGACCACCTGCAGACAACAGCCAAGATCTCAAATGTCAGCCTAAACTTTTATTAAAAACAATCATTTAGCCTAGTTTGCAAGCAGGTATCACACTTTAAAACAGTTTTATAATCTGGAAAACCTCGTATACGCATAAGAAAAATAGCCAAAGTTTTACCATCACTTTTTAAAGTACTAATAAACTGGCTGTAAGCTAATAAATGTTTAGTTTACTTGCAAATCTACCCATTAACAATACGATAATACTACTGTGTGCTCCAGCCCTTCTATCCACCATGAAAATAAATTATAAGACCCTCCACAAAGCTATTCTGAACCTAAATTAGAATATTACCCAAATTTCCTAATAAAAGACATTAATAATTGAAAATTCACATCAAATTATACAAACCTAATGCCTGATACACCAACTGCTTTTGTAATAAGCTGGACATTACTAACCTAACCTCTCCTAGAGCACCCATGCTTATTTAGCTGGGGGCTATGCCCCCTAAGACCCCCTATGATTTGGTTAGCCTAACCTTACTTAACCTATTCTAATATGCTCCATTCTAATCATCTGAAGATTAATATATTTATATAATATAATAGCTTTAGATGATAAACTGGTGTTCCCTTGGATAAGCTAGGCTAGGCTAGCCTGATGTGATTATTATTAACAATTTAACAGGCAGCACAAGCCTAGGCCTTCCATAGCCTAAGTTTCTTTTAACCTAACTGGTAGTTTACACACCATTTTGCTCACAGCAGCCTAAAGTTGCCCTGACTACAATTACAAAACAAAAATGCTTTCTTACCTGCGGTTTACATGGTCGAAACAGCGCTTGACTGCATCGATGAACGAGGAGGTTGGTCAGGATACATGGCGTTCAACTTGAGTGTTACATCTCCCCCCCCCCCCCCAACGCCTCACGCTTTTTTTCCAAAGTTCTGCTTCCTGTTGATCGGTCGGTGATCACATTCTCATGCTCCTTTATTAAATTGAGAAGCATTAAACGCTGAGAATCAGCTATTGTGGGTGCACGCTCCATATTCCTGTTTAGTTGCTTGCGTATTTCCCGACTCTTTGTTTACATTTTCGCGCGGAACCAGGACAGCAAATATCACGTAAAAAAAATATACTACAGATATGCAGTATCTTTTCCTAATAAAGAGTAAAGACATAAAGACATTTTAATTCAATATCACTGTAATAAAAGAAATTGTCTATGATACTGATACAGTATTGTAATCGTCGATTCCAGGCATTTCATTCCCAGTAACCGCATATGTTGGTAAGCCTGCTTAACCTGCGATGCGATGCGATGAAGTCGAGGCCGTCGTATGATTTCTGGATACCAAGATAGTTCTTCGTTTGGGACCATACAACCGCGATCGCCTTCGTATTGACAAATGCGATCGCATGGTTTCTGGATACCAGCCTATGACGTTTGTGCCAGGCCCTTCATACTATGATGTTTGTACCATGGCCTTCGCACAATGATGTTTGTACCAGGACCTCCGTACAATGACGTTGTGCCACGGCCTTCGTACTAAGATGTTTGTAACCAGGCCCTTCAAACAATGACGTTGCGCAACGGCCTTCGTACTAATGCTCGTATCCAGAAATCATACGACGGTTCGTTGTATGCGATCGCGATGGTGTTGCCGTATCCAGAAACCATGCGAACATACGCAGGCATTCGCATTTGACAATGTAATGTTGGAACCATAGTGAAGGAGGCGTCGCATGGGTACCCCCTTGCGATGGCAGAATTGAAAGAATGTAAATTTCAACTCTGCTTCAAAATACGTGCGCCAAACTGATTTATCTACAATGTCTATTGAAAATATGAAACAATTTGTGGTGAAAAGACCTGAATAACAACGCAACAAAGGTCTTGAAAAGAATACTTTTAAGAAGTCTTTGCCTGTCCTTGCCTGCCGACGACGGATGAATTCGAGCTCATCGTAACAAAAACAACGGCAGTCAGCCACCCCTGTTGGAATTCTTTTCCTTCAAAATAGGCTTCGTTGACGTGTTTAGAGTTTCCTTTTCAATACAAAATTACGTATTTAATTGGTATACATCTAGAAATCTTAATATGTTAGTGTTATATTGCCCAAGAAAGTTGAAATCAGTACAGCCACTGAAGCTCCTCACAGGGAGACTGCTAGGTGATGCAAGCGTGAAATTCCATGTAGGAGCTGTTTATAATAAGGAAATGAGAAAGTATATGGTGCGGTGTAAATTACTAGGCTAGGTTGCATGTGATGCGAAAGTGAGATTGCCCAAGCCTTTTAAGAAAAGTATGAAGCTAATTGCCTAAGGTAGTGGCTACCTATATGGATTGCGATGGCTTTCACAGGCAGTGAATTGCCAAATACAAGCCAAATTCCTGATGCATGAGAGGCTATATATATAAAGTTCTAGTTTAGTTACGGAGAGAAGCATCTCTTGTCGCTCTCTGCGCTGATATATTTATTAAAGAATTTTCAGTATTTCCTTTTTTAGGCTAATAGCCAGATACCTAACCCAACTTAGAAGTTAAATATACCTTAGTTTTACAACTTAGAATCCTGTTCCTTTCCTAGACCCGGGGCTTCACCCCATGGACCCCCTCCTGACTTAAATATGCATCCATAAGTAAACTAGAATTTTACCAATTGCCATTCCCTAGCCTAGTGAATATAAAAATATGTTATGTGGAGGATGGCATGATTCATTTTTGCAGAGAGCTATGTTGGGTGATGTAATTTTAGTGATAGGCAAAATTGGAGAAATACTGTACAAACAACCCTTACATGGAGGATGTTAATATATATATTTTTTTTCATAAAGCTAATTTGGAGGATGTGGAAATGCATTTTCTTGACACGCTAATTTAGAATTCTTTATTGTTTTTTGGGAGGCCACAGGTAGATCTCATGGGCTTAGGGTTCATTGCTCATGACTCCAAAATATTTTCTACCTCAAGACTAGCACAGAGCCTAGAATCGGGCATGCATAGAGGCTTTTTGTTGGGAGACAGTGGTTATCCATGCCATTCTTATATAACGATACCATTTCTTGTTAATACACAAAGAAAGACGTTATAATGCTGCGCACATCAAAACTCGCAATCTTATAGAACGTGCCATAGGACTACTTTATAAAAAAAAAGGTTGCCGTTATCAATACCAGTTAGAACAAAGTTGAATAACACTAAGAACATAATAATTGCTTGTGCAGTCCTTCATATTTGTGCCATAACAAACAAAATACCTTTACAGGATGAAGAAAATCTTGAATTGGATGATGCTGATGAACCTGATGTGGGTATCATTGAAAGGGCTGACAATATCCAAGAAGCTCAACGTAGGGCCCACATTGTTGACAGTTTTTTTTGTAGGTTGAGAGATTATGTATTTGTTTTGTGTTAATTAGGTTTAAAGTATATTTTTCCAAATTTTGTACATCCCAAAAATGCACCTAGGATGATATTGCAGCTGTTTTGCTTACAGTGCAAGGAACCCTCAGTTCTGGTGACTTGCACTTTAATAACAATAAATCTATAATCTTATCACTTGCATCATTTAAGAACCCTTTAAATATTGAACTGGATAGTGGCAACACATTAAACCAAGAATGCTTTTGTCAGAAAGCTAGCAGCTGTATGTGCATGGTAAATTGTACCCGATACCAAGAAAATGAAAATACACTTCTTATTGACTTAATGAAATATGAAAATATAACTTATATGTTTGCCTTTAAAAAGGAACACTAATGGATTTATTTATTTTTTGGCTCATCCTGAAAAAAATATTCAATGGCAAAAGCAATCTAGGGTTAAAAAGAAGTAATTCATTCTAGATTACTAGAATTGACTGAAAGGATAAAGGATAAATATTTTTTACATAAGATTTATTCAGGAACTCTTACCGTAGTTGTCAATCTGACACCTTGAGAAAGACATGACTGTTGTACTTGCAAGATAAAAATGGTGATAAAATATTTGAATACAACTGTGCTTCAGGTCAAATCAGAACACCATTATTTAGAACTTCACTTATGATGTCTAATACAAATTATTCAGAAACACTAGTTTAAGAATTATATCATAACAGGCTGCCAACGCAAGAGCCAGTGTCCTGCAGAAGGCGAGGGCAATCTTTAAGTTGATCTTGATTGTATTGTAGAAGAAACACCACTTTCTAATTGTGCTGAGGTTAAAGGCAGTGGCTCCGTTATACCTGAAAATAATAAGTAAATAAATAAATAATTGATCTACTGCACCTTAGATGTAAATCTCTTCTGCAGCACACACACATATATAAATCTCTTCTGCAGCACACACACACATATATATATATATATATATATATATATATATATATATATATATATATATATATATATATATATATATATATATATATATATATATACATATATATATACATATATGTATACATTACATACATATATATTATTATACAATTATATACATATATATATTGAAAAATTGCTAAAATTACTTGTGTTGCATTAGATACTTCATTAATTACACCATCTTCTAGCACAGTATTGCTTCTAGGCTTAAATATGTGCAAAACAGTGAAAGATGCTAGGCTATAAAATCTTTTGGGCACTAAATAGTAAGCTATCTAAGAGGCCTACTCGTGATTTTAAAAAGCTTTACTGAAATCTGGCAAATCAACATATTCACATGACCTTCCAACTAAGCGTTCACACTTCTGAACTGAGTATACAAGTGCTGGAACCTTTAGGGTCACACAGCATTAAAATGTTATCTTAAACCCAGCCATCAATAATAAAAACATAACCATTTTGTTTTCCCCAAAGGCATTACAAACTTTCCTGACAGGAAGAGTGTAATGGCCATCAAAAAGTTGAAGGTTCACTAGTTTATATATTTCATTCTTGAAAACATCAGAGCACTTACTTATTCTAACATCACGTATGGGCTCTTCTGTTTCATCAACTTGATGAAATGTTTCAATCGCATCTTGTCCATGGTTAATTCTTCTGTCATCAGTGATGCAGCTATGACAAACTCTTCAGAAGACTTTCGAAGAAATGGTGGAGGACCACCACCAGTTCTGCATAAATTCTTCTTGATGGCAGCATCTACCTGCTTCACTCTAGTAAATAAAAAAAAATATATATTAGAATAAAAATATGTTTCCCCATTGGTTTTCTAATTTATTCTAACGACTGTGACTTTAAAAACGGATTGCAATGAAATTTCAAAATACAACAAAAAACCTACCGTCCTGTGTACTTCTCTTCCACCTCCAGAATAATAAGTTAAAACATCTATCGCATGTTTGAATTCATAAGAAATGTCATTTGAGCATTTACACAAATATTAATGAGCACTTAAGAAAATAAGGTGAGCTTTGTGTGGCTGGAAAAGTGAGCTGCACATTATAAAGCATAATAATACCACCTAAGCTAATATAGTCTAGCCTAAGCAGTTCACATAAGTGCCACAATCATCGTAGCCTTGCATACTGGCAGGCATTATGCAGGCTTCAGACATGCTAGCCTACGTGTGAACTCAACTTAAAAAAAAGGGCTAGCCTATTTCAGGTGTCATCCTACTCCAAATCATTTGACCACCTGCAGACAACAGCCAAGATCTCAAATGTAAGCCTAAACTTTTATTAAAAACAATCATTTAGCCCAGTTTGCAAGCAGGTATCACACGTTAAAACAGTTTTATAATTTGGAAAACCTTGTATACCCATAAGAAAAATAGCCAAAGTTTTACCATCACTTTTTAAAATACGAATAAACTGGCTGTAAGCTAATGAATGCTTAGTTTACTTGCACATCTACCCAATAACAATACGATAATACTACTGTGTGCTCCAGCCCTTCTATCCACCATGAAAATAAATTGTAAGACCCTCCACAAAGCTATGCTGAACCTAAATTAGAATATTACCCAAATTTCCTAATAAAAGACATTAATAATTGAAAATTCATGTCAAATTATACAAACCTAATGCCTGATACACCAGCTGCTTTTGTAATAAGCTAGACATTACTAACCTAACCTCTCCTATAGCACCCATGGTTATTTAGCTGGGGGCTATGCCCCCTCAGACCCCCTATGATTTGGTTAGCCTAACCTACCTTAACCTACTCTAATATGCTCCATTCTATTCATTTGAAGATTAATATATTTATACAATATAATAGCTTTAGATGATAAACTGGTGTTCCCTTGGATAAGCTAGGCTAGGCTAGCCTCATGTGATTATTATTAACAATTTAACAGGCAGCACAAGCCTAGGCCTTCCATAGCCTAAGTTTCTTTTAACCTAACTGGTAGTTTACACACCATTTTGCTCACAGCAGCCTAAAGTTGCCCTGAACACAATTACAAAACAAAAATGCTTTCTTACCTGCGGTTTACATGGTCGATTCTGCGCTTGACTGCATTGATGAACGAGGAGGTTGGTCAGGATACATGGCGTTCAACTTGAGTGTTACATATTCCCCCCCCCCCCCCCCCCCCAACGCCTCACGCTTTTTTTCCAAAGTTCTGCTTCCTGTAGATCGGTCGGTGATCACATTCTCATGCTCCTTTATTAAATTAAGAAGCATTAATTAAACGCTGAGAATCAGCTATTGTGGGTGCACGCTCCATATTCCTGATTAGTTGCTTGCGTATTTCCTGATTCTTTGTTTACATTTTCGCGCGGAATCAGGGCAGCAAATATCAAGTACAAAAAATTTTCTACAGATGTGCAGTATCTTTTCCTAATAAATAGTAAAGACATAAAGACATTTTAATTCAATATCACTGTAATAAAAGAAATTCTCTATGATACTGATACAGTATTGTAATCGCCGATTCCAGGCATTTCATTCCCAGTAACCGCATATGTTGGTAAGCCTGCTTAACCAGCGATGCGATGCGATGAAGTCGAGGGCGTCGTATGATTTCTGGATACCACGATAGTTCTTCGTTTGGGACCATACAACCGCGATCGCCTTCGTATTGACAAATGCGATCGCATGGTTTCTGGATACCAGCCTAAGATGTTTGTACGAGGGCCATCGTACATTGACATTTGTACAAGGGCCTTCGTACATTGACGTTTGTACATGGGCCTTCGTACCATGTCCTTGTGCAGTTTTGTGTACCTTGCTTGGAGGATGTTCATGCGCAGTTTCGACATCTTATTTATTTATGCAAATCTTTATTCACTTATAGGCCTATGTGTTTATCCATTTGTATTTTTTATCGTTAATTAATAGGTATACCTGATGATTTGTATGGTTATTGAACATAT
Organism: Macrobrachium rosenbergii; assembly: GCA_039081455.1. Lineage (NCBI taxonomy): Eukaryota > Metazoa > Arthropoda > Malacostraca > Decapoda > Palaemonidae > Macrobrachium > Macrobrachium rosenbergii. Next base: position 28,271,226 of record JANJGK010000036.1, read on the forward strand.
TCATTTGCGCTTCTTTTTTCCTTTGTCACTTTTTTCCCAAGTGACATCTTATGCTTTTTATCTCATTAAAATATATATGCTCCTTATGAATAATAATAATAATAATAATAATAATAATAATAATAATAATAATAATAATAAACAAAACCTCAATTTTCAAGATAAATGGACCTCCGCAAAATTCCCAGGTACTTCTGCTGCTTCTTCAAGCACCTTAACTGTCAAGGCTGGGACTACTGTTACCGCCACCAGAGCAGCTGCTCTCTCTCTCTCTCTCTCTCTCTCTCTCTCTCTCTCTCTCTCTCTCTCTCTCTCTCTCTCTCTCAACAGTGACACAAAGAAATATTATTGAAATATTATTGAACGTCGGTCTCTTGAATCGAACCGATACCTTTGGCTGGTGAGTCGTACATCTTAGCCAATGGACAAGCAGAATATATATATATATATATATATATATATATATATATATATATATATATATATATATATATATATATATATATATATATATACATATATATATATATATATATATATATATATATATATATATATATATATATATATATAACTCGCAATTCGCACTCAGTTCAGTGTAGCATGACTTTGGAGTCACTATACTGATAACTTCGGATTTTATGAATGAGTAATTTTACCACGACGTCGACTCAAATGATGGCGTTACTAACACCCCCCCCCCCCCCACTCCCTACAAAAAAACAAAGGAGCAGTTTTCAATATACCTCGGTTTCCTTCATATATTACCACCACTTGTGACCAGGAAGACGTAAAAGAATAAAAAAAAAATCATCCGCTATTGCAAGAAAACGCCCAACTTTTAAATAATTTACAGGAATCGCTCATAATGAAATTCCGGAAGCATTCGCCTATTTTATTCGCAGTTAAATTCTTTGCCAATCTATGAGCGAAATTTAAAGGTTTGAATGAATGAATAAAATATTAACCCCCACCCTTTCCAACACCCCCCCCCCCCCAACTCCCCACCGTCAGAGGTGGGAGGAGTATTAAGTACGTGTCAAGAGAGCATTCGGAACTCTGACGTACGATCGTAAAATTGAAATAGTCTCACCTGATGAGATCCCGGATTGATTTTAAAAGAACTTCAGGCAAGTTTAAACGTCTTTACTCCGGTGTTAGTAAAGACAGCAGTGATTATCCTCTTAATTTACGTTTGCTGGATCGTGTTGACTTTTATAACTTCCTTCAGTCGTTTGAGGCGATATTTTTGTGGAAAGTCCTGGGTAGTATTCTCTCAATAGGCGACTTGAAAATGAAGCGCGAGTATTACTCTTGTCACTTTCGTCATTCTTTGGCAGCAGACAAAAAGTCATTTTCTTGTTAGTGTAAAGGCAGATTGTGGTGTCTCACGCAAGCACCATTTTCTGTTGGTTAACTTTACAAATCCAGTCAAGTAATGAAAGCAATGGAGTACAGTAAGCATTCAGTGTGATGCCTGACTTTGTATTCATTATAATTGCCTGTCGGTTGAACTTGCCCAAATATTTTGGGGCGCGAACATATAACGTTTATATTGTTAAAGCTTGCAGATGTCTTCACTGAAAAATAAAAATCTTATCGTGTACCTAAGTTTTTCAGTGCGATTATTAGAAAAGTCGGTTATGTATCTATGTATGTATGTTTGTATGTATGTATGTATGTATATGTGTGTGTGTGTGTTAGTCGCAATACTCTCTCTCTCTCTCTCTCTCTCTCACACACACACAGACACACACACACACGTACTGTGTGTGTGTATATATAATATATATATATATATATATATTATATATATATATATATATATATATATGTATATATGTATATATATATATATATATATAATATGTATGTATATATTTACATGTATGTATGTATGTATGTATGCATATGCGTGTGTGTGTGAGAGAGAGAGAGAGACTCACATATTAAAACCACGGTTATCATTAAAGAAATAAGAAAATTATTTCTTTAATTGTGTTAACGATCTTCATTCGCTGTGTTAAAATGAACTGCTGCAATTGAAGCTTATTACTGTTACATATTCAGTTTGATAATAATAATAATAATAATAATAATAGGTGCAGCTACGACTTACGTGATAACAATAAGAGAAAGGGAAAGAAAAAATAACTTCAACTGTGGACCACATACAGTGGAGATATCACAGATATAAAAAATGGCGACGTCTTTCACTGCAGTGAAAAAATGGGAAGAATGAAATATAATCACAGCTGAAAATCAAAAAGCGTATCTAAAAATAAATTTCTTAATTAACACGAGAAGTATTCTGCCTTAGGTTAAAAGGAAAATGAAAGTGGGTGTCATTTCCATGAATGATCAAAACATCCATTTCAGCATTTCTCTCTCTCTCTCTCTCTCTCTCTCTCTCTCTCTCTCTCTCTCTCTCTCTCTCTCTCTCTCTCTCTCTCTCATTGCTCATTTAACGATGCATTGTCCCTGACACTTAACAATGAGTGTACTTCTCTCTAATTTAGCTCTTCCTCTCAAATTCTATTTCATCACCCAAATATAAAGGCCCATTTTAGTCCCTGGAAAGGAAAGCCCACATAAAGGGACAAAGCCAGTTCTGAGAATTATTTGTTTGTCCCGTGACGTCACGATCTCGGCGATATTGCCCGCTCTCCGGGGAAACTTCTCGTTGTAGAAGTATTCACAATATTTATGATGTCTTCACTCCGAGTGTTGTCATGCAAGGAAAATTCTCGGCCTCTCGCGAGGATCTCAGTCAACTCAGTATATTAGAGTGAACTGCTTGTAAAAAATATTTTTCTTTGAGGTTTTCACAGTGAAATCTCCTACCCATCCTCTGCGGATAGACTCCCCAACCTGCCACCTCGCTGACTTTTTCAGTCTGTTATGACGTTGATAAAGAAGAGTTTCTTTGTGGAATTATTCAGGAGTGTATGCAGTTTCATGAGGATATGAAAATGAAAATGCTACATGTATATTTTTCACAGAAGCCAATTACATTATAAATTTATATATTATATATATATATATATATATATATATATATATATATATATATATATATATATATATATATATATATATATATTATATATAGAGAGAGAGAGAGAGAGAGAGAGAGAGAGAGAGAGAGAGAGAGAGAGAGAGAGAGAGTTTTCACGACATTCAGTTTTAAGAATTCCATCACTTATCACAAAAGACATGACCACACTCAAGGTTGGTAGCCTACTCTATTACTGTTTGTTTCATTCAAGTAAATAATGAAGTAATCAATATATGAACATATTTACAGCTGACCTTTATCCTAATTATCGCTCACTTCACGTCTTTAATAAATATTTTAATACGAATAAGATATGACTGAACGATCAAAGATTTTGAGAAACAGAGAGGTTCTTACTGATGAATGAACTATCTGGTACCCAATGCATTGAAAGCAGAACATTACCATATAATATATTGATAATGAGAACTGGCTTATTAAATTACTTCCAGAATCAACAGTACCCATTGAATAAGCTTTAATCATATTCACAGTTGAACAGGATTTACCGTTTATAGTCGTACTTGTAGGGCATTTTCGTTTAAGCTATATGTGCAAAGTCGTACCTTGGCTAAAGACGACTGCGATTTCTGGAGGCCAAAATTAATGAGTGAATCTCCTCTTGATAACCTACCGGGTCACGTCCGTTTGAATAGAGCTCCGCTGGCTACCGTACCTATTAAAGCAGGATTACAAGATATGATATATGTTTAGACCTGCATTGCACCTTGATCACGAAATACTTCAGAATACCTGCTTCTTGAGCCATGTACAACATTGGCACTTATCGCACTTAAGAGCTTGAATAATTACAAGCTATGAAACTATACAGAAAAAAAAACGCATTTGAACTCCCTTTTAATCAAAATGACACCCAGGACCAAAAGAATTTAAGAAAAAGACGTAACCCCCGAATGACTGAGGTAATTAGGAATTTTTCTGCAAGCAAAGAGAAACCAAATTGTAAAAGCGAGTTGTTTATAAAATGTCGTATGGAGACAATTACCAACGCGAGAATACGATAAATAAAGACGAGCTAAATTAACGCAAACGAATGGCAAAAAGCAAAGCTATTGTAACGTGAACGCAGATCTTTGTCCATCTTGTACGTTAGCTGACAGATGGCGCTCTGTATTTTCACTGTACATATTTACTCTTATGTTCCTTGGAGTGAGACCGTTGCTGCTGGCCCAGGATGTAAAGATGGCGGTGGTTGAAATCAGGATGATCCCGGAGACTGGACCTATTTTTACATGAATCTAGGTATTTACGTTATTCATTGTCTATGCTTTCATTAGTTATATGAGGGAAAATCTCATTTATTGGCGAATTCGCAAAAGTTATTTAGCTCAGAGGGATGATGAAATGTTTCCTTAGACAACGAGTGTTGTTCCAATGTGCTCCGTTTCCGAAGTCTACTTACTGACAGTTTGCCTGATTGAACAATACTAGGGCTGATGCCGAAAGAGAGCCTAACTTTAGGTATGCAGCAGACTAGATATGTCCACAAATATAGACAAGAAACTGAGAATGCAGACTACTGGCCTTAGTAGGTGCTGTGGTGTTCAGTTGACAGTAGAATCTTTTTCTAATTGTAAGACTTCTCGAAAACAGTTGGTTTGCACTGCCAGCAACGGCCATAACTCAGTACTTAGCATTGCTATATAAAGGTCAGTTCACAAAATAGGTCAGGGTAGATGTCAATTAGCCTTAACTGGGCTAGGTTATTAGAGGGAGACCACTTGAGTACTCCAGATTTGATAAGCTACAGTTAATGAATTTACGCTTATTAGGTTAAGGCTGTTGTGAAACTTGCCATTAATTAGGCTAGGCTAATTTGCCAAAACTAACTAGGTTAGGCCTTACCTAACCAAAAATGCATTGTCCTATACTAGGCAAGGATAGGCTGTTCTTCATTCAACTTACATTCTTTAGCTAGTAGTTTCTGCAGCGCTTAGGATTAATAGGCCGCCTTGCTGAGTAAATTCATTCAGAACTGGGAATTAATGACACTAGGGTGGAACTGAAATAAATTAGTTACGATGATGAATCTCAAGTAACTTAATGTGAGCCATAGCATTGTCATTTTAGATTGTTGTCTGTGGTCCTCACTGGTAGTTGTTACAGCAACCATATTTTGTTTTTGACTGAAGTTACCATTTGCTTCACCGTTGCAGAAGCAATAGAGGTTATAGGCTGACTTGCTAAATAAATTCATTCAGAACTAGACCAAGGCTACTCCAGCATGATTACAAATTACTCTGACTGGAATGTCTTGCTATAGGGTGTCAATACCATATCGTGCAGTTATCTGTACAAGTCAAAATCCTATAGAAAAAACAATTTTTTGGGGCTTTAGGGTAGATCTAAGCCGGCTGTCCGTGGTGAGCTAGGCCATGGCAGTTGTGGTTTTTCTATAGAACTTTACATGCTGAACAAGAATTTAAAGTAATATTTTGTCGCTCGCCCGTAATTAAGCTGTAAATTATCTTAGAACTGGTGTGGTAAAACCCTTTCGAGAATAGCTAACAGTAAGGGGGACCCGTTGGGAATTAGGGGTTTTTGGTACCTTATTGTTGTATTTCCTGTTATATGTGTCATTTGGAACACGAAGCACTTTTCATTCATTACTAGTACTACTGATTCTAAGCCTTAACACTCATGTGCTAGCTTTCGGTTCACCAGTCAGCAGCTGCCGGTTTTCTGCGCATAGCGAGAGCTACGAGAGACTGGAAATTGACGTTTCCCCGAGTTATTTTACTTGCTGAACAAGAATTTAAAGTAATTACCACATGCCAGAACATACGAGCTTGCCAGGAATCTTTAAAAATGCAGATAAGGTGCACAGCGCCGTTCTGCTATGGCGACCTATAGAGGCCACCCAAGTCGAAAGCGGAAATGGTAATGATGTGTTTCCCGTTTACGAAAGCTTCGAATAGTGTGCAGTGGAGCTAGACTATGGCAATTGACGTTTTTCTATGTTATTTTACTTACCTTACAAGAGTTTAAGGTAATATTTTGCCGGTCGGCTGCTGCTAAACTGTAATTTACCCTTGTGCTGTGCGACCCACTGGTACAGAAGTGCAGTTTTCAAGGGTCAGTTACATTTTAGTTACAGCCGACTGACAAAATATTTTAAATTCTTGTTCAGCAGGTAAAATACCATAGGAAAACGTCAATTGCCATAGGCTAGCTCACCACGGACAGCCGGCTTAGAATTACCTGGCTTTAACTCTATGTATATCTACTCTAATATCAGCCCTGTATATTGAAGTTTTTTCCCAAAATCTATTTCCCACACTTCATACAAAGATCATACTAAAATCTTTTCCAAATTTATCTTAATAGGTTTTTACTGACAAATGCTGTTACCCACGAACTTTTTCTAGTTTCTTTGTTTTGATGGTCACACAAATGGTGCTCCCAATCCTTTTTTTTTTTTTTTTTTTTTTTTTTTTTTTTTTTTTGGCCAAGTGTTAGGTTAGGTTAGGTAGTGAGTATGTGAACAATGCTGAAACCTGATTTTGGAATTTTGGAATTCAGGCACTGCTTGTCAAAACTAGCTTCAGTTCTCAGTTGTGGTTCCTTTGGTGCAGATATGTAACCCTTATTCTGTGGGGTTTGGCTGTTTTGAATTTTTAGTTTAGTGCTTCAGGTGTTTATGACATTTATCTTTGTAGTAATAAATTATGATTAAGGGTAACTCAGTGGGAAAGTGGGTTTTTAGCTGGGGGAAATACAAAAGTGAAACAACGAGGATGTATTCTAACGTCCCATTATAACCTACTCCTTCAAGTAGTTCTGATTAAGATAAGGTTGGTAAATTGTCACAATACTTCAGTCACTTCCTTGAGCACCTTGATAGGTACCAGCCTTATGGCAGTGTATGCTAGAATGTAAAAGACAGCAAATATCTCGGTAACAGCAAATTGCGTTTGATTTAAGTATGATATTTGTATTGTGTGTACCAAGGAGATTTCAGAGCACAGCATAAAAACTCCAATGTCGAGTTGCTGTTTTAAAGGAAGACAGTACCTTGGAGTTTACTGAACATTGAGTCATCTGGTAAACATTTTCTTTAAACCATGTTGGTACTGTGGAATAGAAGATATGATTTATATTTTAATGTGTTTCTGATATTGGTAAGAAATTAGACGGGTAAGCCTATTATTAAGAGATACTGGAGTCCAGTATTTCCTTATTGCATACAGGTATGGGGACCACAGAGGAAGCCTGGGTTTTTGGGTGGTGAAAATACAAAATAGCAAAATACAGGGATGTATTTTAACATCCCATTAAACTTCTGTAAGTTTTGATTAAGGTAAATTTTATCAACGGTTTTCAAAGTTACGACATTCACCAGGTTAAGTGAGGACCTGGAAGCCTGTTACATGAATTAGAGGCCTTGTAAGGACCTAGTACCCTAGTTTAGCTTAGGCCACAACCCTAATTTTTAAATATCAGTGCCCTAGGTTAGATTAGAGGGAGGCCCAGGGACTTATCCCCGTCTAGGTAAGTACGTACCCGTTGCCTGAGGTTAGGTTAATAAGGGACAAGTCCCCTGGCCATGTAAGGACCAGGTGCCCTAGGTCAGGTTTGTCTGCAACCCTATTTAAGTTATAGTAGCCTCCTCGTCAGGTAAGGACACGGAGCCCTATGTTAGGTTAGGTTACCTAATCCTTTTATTTCACTTGTTTTTCCCTGCCCAAAAACCCTACTGAGTTATCTTAAAATACAGTATATACAGACCATGATGAACAGGTTGCAAAGACTTGCATTGTATGAAAACCTAATCTGATAATGCATGTTTAAAATCCATCATATTTGATGAAGGGCATTGCCAGTGCTGCCTTAGCCAGTCAGTGTCTTAGAGGCCTATTTCTTTTTTTGGTGGGGGTACGGGGGGGAGCTGGACAGGGGTTTGGTTTCATTTGCTTGGATTTAACTTAATTCAGTACTATTGTGTTACTTGGATCCTGAATATCATCTACATACAAGATACTCGCCTGAAGAAATTATCTTGATAGATATGTGCCACTCCCCCTTTAAGCCTCCTTAAAATTGTCGCTTACCTTCACATTCCGAGGATGGTCTTGTTTCCCTTAGCAAATTTGAATAATTGAGGGAGTTTCTTTATATGTGACTAACAGCCCTCAGGAGTCTTGCTCTTCTCTGTTTCGTGTACGTTCGTAGGTTGATGCTTAGTATTGCAAGTGTATGATACCACAATAGTCGAAATTTTACCAAACTGTTAGGCCTACACAAGACAAAATTGTAAAATGGAAGGAGCAGCAGCGAGAAAGAGGTTGAATGTGAACTATATTCCTAAATGAATTCATCTAGGGCATTGAGAGCTAACTGAAGAATAAAAAAGGAATTTAAAATTTTATGAAGTCTTCCTATGCAAATCAGCCAGTATCTAAGTTATGTTGTAATTCAGAGTCCATTTGGATTAAATACCACAATCATCATTTACTATTTGCAGTATTTGAGTTTGTCTTGTCTAGAAAGTTTGGCATACCTTATCCGAAGTTTGGTTATGGTCTATGTAATCCAGTGGTTGCTGTGTATCATTGCTGGGTGCTAAGCTTAGCCTGCTTGTGTGACACTGTAGTTAACCAGTTCAGTAGGGATTCATTGCCTAACATGGGCCCTTATGGCATTACTTATCAGAAAGGTTCAGTAGCATGACTACAGTGCATGTAGCTGATCTCTTAAAATCTCTTAGAATTAGTGGGGCTCATATAGTCTTACAGTGGGTCTCTGAAAATCTCTTAAAATTAGTGAGGCTCGTATAGTCTTAAGTGGACCCATTAAAATTCTAGTGAACTTCGGTTTTAAAATTTCAGTTTGACTCCATAGCTTGAGGTGTCTTTTGTCGTAGATTGGTATGTCTATAGAGTGCCGTATATTTTGTTGAAATGCCACGGTAGTGAAGATGGTTTGCTATTTTTATCTTAATCATTTAGTGGGATGCTGTTGCATGATCTGCTTGGTGCTATTACTTAACCATGCAAGTATATCAGTGGCATACTATACAGCATTATGTATCAAGTAGGTGACCTATCTTTAATTTTTAAGTGTTCCGTGAATAAGTTTATACATGGTTCTCTATTACACTAGAATATAGTGGGTTTGTAAGGTAAATGTTTCAGGAGGATTTTTCTACTTAAATACAAGTTCTGGATATTAGGGATTTGCTGCTTTGATCTTAAGTCTCCATGATATACGTAATACGAAACACATGCTAAAGTACTTTACAAATTTACTGTTCCCATTATAGTTGTCCACCCAAACTTTTTCAAAGTTCTTTGTTTTTATGTTTTCGCAAGTGGCCTCCCAATCAGATTTTGATTGTCCCAGTGGATGAATATGCACTGCTAAATGCTAATTCCATTTGTAGTATACAGTAGTTTAGCAAAGCTGAGTTTTCAGTGGTAGCTGTAATTAAAATTAAGTTGTCATGCAAAAATCAACATGGAACAATCAGCAAGGTCTTAAGCTGGAATAAACTGTGGTGTGTACAGCAAGCCTGCCTGTCCCACTAGTTATTGGGATCGTTCTAAATGAGCACAAGTGTATAAGGTAACTTTTTTTGTGAATGAAATGTTTTGCCTGTTTAACCAAAGTAACCTAATATGTAAATGCAATAGTTAGGCTTTTTTTTTTTTTACCCTAGGCACCAGGAAAAAATATTAAGTATACTGTGGTATCTGTGAAATGAAACGTTGTACCAGGCTCTTACAAAAAGTCACTATTTAAAATGATAAAAGCCACTATGCATAGTACAAAAATTAAACGTTTGGGCTGTGGAAGGATGATTGCTAAATAAACTTAGTGGCAGTCAGTAGGTCTTGAATGTATAAGCTACAGTTAGTTTCTGTCAAGGTTAAGGATATGTAAGAATTCTGTCATTGTACGCTTTGTCTTTTGTTATAAATATCGAAGTACTGTATTCACTTAATTTTTCTCTCTTTTTTTTCCAGAGCAATTTGAACCCATTGGATTGCCGGATGGATTAGATGAATATTGTAAAAAGGGATTATCAAGTTGCTCTTGCCACTGATGAGATGATGGATGTCTTCCTGCTGACAGGATCAACTATTCTCAATTTAAAAGTAAGATATATGTTTTGTGCTGTTTGTCTGGGTGACAGTAAAGTGCAATTGACGTTTAATGATGATCTGAAAGTCAAACCAGTGTCAACATGTGTGCTGCAGAATTAAGAATTTACTGGAGAGTGAAGGGGTCTCTTTATTGGGAGTTGGAGCTCATGTTTGGGTAAAACTATCTGGATGCCATATTAAAGGTAAATGAATTTTAATTCGATTAGAAGCGTATGGTACAGTCGCTCTGGAATGTTTTGGCTTACTTTCAGTGAGTTTCGGACAAGAGTTTACAAAATAGTAACTGGCAACTTTCACGAGGCCATCCCTCGCGTGATATAATATGATAGACAGAGCGTGGTGGTGTGTAAGCTGCGCTGCTTTGTGCTCTAAAAATAAATTCCGATTCTTTTGCCATAACCATAAGTATTTCTGTGCTCAGCATTGCTGCGACTAACTACAACATAGTCCTTTAAGATATTAAGTAAACGAAATATTCCGTTAGTGCTTGTGTTCCAATATGTCAGTAATAGGGTGTTCGCTTCTCAGTGGGAAATATATATGTACATGAAGATATAAATTTTATTGATTTGTTTCCATTCAGATTGAACTTTTTATTGCACACGTGGAATTTAGCCTGTGGGTAATTTATGCTTTCGATATGCAGGTCACTTTATTGCATTAGGCATTACAGCTTTTATGAATGGACCTTGTTCAACCTTTGTCACCTAAAAATAAAAATTATACTGAGTTCAATGAAAGGAATATAGTTTTGATTTATGTTTTGTTCATAGCCACCCTCCCCAACACAGTATTTCGGGACTATAGTTGACACCTCAGTCTGTCGTTCCAATCTTTCTGTCCGTTCTTCATACTTTTAACTCGATAAAGGTTGAACTGTAATGATACCGAAGTATGTACCCTGCGATTGAGATGCTATTGAATTAATTTTAATGGGGTCCATGTTTGACGATTGTTTTCCCTGTGAATTTCAGATTTTCAGAAGACTCGTATCCACAAGTTGTTCAATGTTTTCCATGGATCTTGTTAGCATCTTGAATGGAACATGCGGCGGTTCCATCGTGGTTTTTATTGCTGCACTAAAATTTTTAGACTTCTACAGTTATTTGTGATTTTTATTTTCTCTACATAGCTGTTACCTAACTTGATTTTGGTGCCTTTACAGATGTTTTAAGAAATTGTATTGATTGCATTCATTTACTTTATGAGATGTAAGTTTTCATTCTTAAAATTTGCCCTTTTTCGGCGTGATTCGTAAATTAATGAGTCTGCGATGAAAAAAAAAAAAAGTCCGCAGCTCGATATGCTGTTAAGACTTAATTTTGTAATTAAGTTCGAAGACTAGATAACAAAGATTCGGAACCGTGCTAATTTTGAAGTGTGAACATTCTTACAGCAGTTACTTGGTGGGTATCAGATTTATAGAAAAAAAGTAATGTATTTTTGTACAAATATTCGGGTATCGATCATTTACAATTCATAATACATAGAAATGGATGTTGGGGTCTTCATTTCCTGTTACATAGAAAAGTATATATATCTTTAATGTATTAAATAACTGGTCGCATCCACAAATGACTTCAGCTGTCCTTAGTTAGAAAATGCCCTTGATGATGTGCAAAAAATGGCAAAACTTTCATGCTATAACCCTGATTAGTGTGTTTGTGTTTGTTTGGGAAGCTGAAAAAAAATTATAGCCGAAAATTTAATATTTTTTATTGACTGCTCAAATTTTACAGAACACTGAACTTTTTTCAATAAAAGCTAACAAGGATCGATGAGTGATGCACAAGATGCGTTATGTGGATCCACATATTTTCATGAAAAAAAAAAATAATAATTCGGCCACACGTAGACAAGACTTAACACATCGGGTGCCCGGGAAATAGAACTAGTAAGGGATAATAGAGTAATTTATCAGACAAAAGTGTACAAGATAGTATGAATACCTGGGTAGTCAGAATTATGAAAATGGTGGTAGCTGAGATACGAATTGACGGGTTTATGTGGAGTAGAAGAAGAAAGTAGTAGAAGCCATCTGCAAAGTACCTGAGATTTTGATGATGCCCTAAGTAGGGATCCAAATAGACAGGTGTGATGATTTGAATTTTTAAAGGTTTCCTTTGCAATAACGTCCTAAATTTCATTAGTGATAAGTGATTCAGAGAAAGGATAGAAAACTCTAAGCTACTAATGTTCCAACATTTTACCCATGGTCTCGAAACTGGCAGTGCAAGGATAGTATCAGTAACTTGGGTGACGCAGTCTCTCGTTCCCGTTTTCTTGATTGGGATGTTTTTAGCTTATTTTTATTTTTACGAAAACATCTACTCATATTATGGTAGTGATGTTCCTTCTACATTCTAAGTAGAAGCCTTAGTCATGTTCTGTTTATACGTGTGTTTTCTGACATTCAGGTCAGGCAACAGAAGTGGAGAGAAGAAAGGAGAAAAAATAATTAGGAAAACTGACCGGAGGGATGGATGGATAAACAGGACAGTAATAGGATATTAAAAGAATGACTAGGTGGTGTCTTGTATAGCATTAGAAATGGCAGTGCGAAGGGGTATGGTCAGCGATACTGGAATAACCGATCTTTGGGTAGGCTTAAATTCAGCATCAGCAACTGAAAGAGAGAGGGTGAATAACGAAATGAAGGTGTGTAGCATTAAGAAGAGTGAGGATAGTGCAAGTAGAAAGTGTCAAGTGCAGTCTGTAACGAGACAAGGAATGGACAGACAGTTACTAAGGGGGAGGGGAGGGAGATTTGTGTGTAATGGAGAGAATGTGAATGAATAGGTATCGAAAACATGCAAGAGGAAATTTCTAGTAACTCCACCTGAGGGTTTCCAATCTAACAGGAATTCATTCTTGAACTGTGACTGTATAATTTACTTAATACCTATGAATACGTCGACATAAATTTCATACGTCGACATAAATTTCTTTGGAACCTGACTAAAGTATTTATTTCTTTTTTTGCAGGTATGAGTCCAAGAGTGGTGCTCCGTGATTACTGGAAATGACCAGAATTTCGATGCTGATTTCTGAAAAGGTCATATTCTGATCTTGCGACATCCAAAGTTGGCCAACAGCTGGCCTTACTAGCAAGGAGGAAATTCACGTCCAAGAAGTCGTGAGAGAACCCCCAGCGAAAGTATGATTTGGAAGCACTCAGACACTCGAGAGTAAAAGGAAAAAAACTGGAAACACCAATGATACATAGAGCCAGCAGGATGACTGACTAGAGGGAAAGCCATACACACGCATTACGAGGAGGAGGAAGACAGCAGTATGAATGGTAGGCTAAAACCACACTACAAGGGGAAAAAACGCCCTGAAGAGCTAAAGAGAGACAGCAGGATGACTGACAGGAGATAGTCCCACACACTACAAGGAAGAGACAGCAGGATCTGACTGACTGTAGAGAAAGCCACTCTACAAGAAAGGAAAAAGCTTCCAGAAAAGCTAAGATAGAGAGCAGGATGACTGACTGGTGAGAAAGCCCCACTCACTACAAGGAGGAGAGACGGCAGGATATGACTTCACTGGAGAGAAAGCCCCACACAGTACAAGGAGTAGTGAGACAGCTGGATGACGCCACACTACAAGAGAAAAACGACCAGAAGAGGTAGAGAGAGAAAAAAAAAATAGTATGATTGGAGAGAAAGATCCACACACTACGAGGAGGCGTTAGACAGCAGGATGACTGATTGGAGAGGAAGCCCCACACTACGAGAAAGAAAGAAACGACCAGAAGAGCTGAGAGAGCGAGCCCCACACACTACGAGGAAGAGGTAGACAGCAAGCCATGCTACATGAAAGAAAAAACGACCAGAAGAGCTGGAAAAAAAAAAAACAAGATAGCAGAGCTGACTGATTGGAGAGGAAGCCACACTGCAAGAAAGAAAAAACTACCAGAAGATTGGAGAGGAAGCCACACTGCAAGAAAGAAAAAACTACCAGAAGATAGCTGGATGACTGGAGAGAAAGCCGCAACCCGAAGAGCTAAGAATGAGACAGCAGGATGACTGATTGGAGAGGAAGCCCCACACACTAACGGGAGATGACTGACTGACTGGAGAGCGTGCCACGCTGCAAGAAATAAAAAACGACGTGAGAGCTGGATGATTGGAGAGAAAGCCGCAACCAGAAGAGCTAAGAGTGAGACAGCAGGATGACTGATTGGAGAGGAAGCCCCACGCACTAACGGGAGATAACTGACTGACTGGAGAGAGCGTCACGCTGCAAGAAAGAAAAAACGTCTAGAAGAGTTGGATGACTGGCGAAAGCCGCGACCAGGAGAGCTAAGAGTGAGACAGCCACTCACTAAAAGGAGGAGATGACTAACTGACTGGAGAGAAAACAAGTCGGAAAACGAACAAGCAAGCAGCGAAGAGAACGGGGTTTCTATTAGAGATAGCAAAAATATTGCGAAAGTTACCTGTGGAATAAAGAAAACCATTAATAAAATGTCTTCTTTGTACGTCTGGCCCGTTTAGTTTTGTCTTTCTTGCTAGATTTTTCTCCATGCCTCGCTCTCTGTACAAGCCCGTTTAGTTTTGTTGTCTTTCTTGCTAGATTTTTCTCCATGCCTCGCTCTCTGTTTTAACAACAGTCAATCTCCTGTCGTATAAAACCCCTCAAAGCCAACTTTACTGTTTCCTGGAAAACGAGACAGTATTCCCAGAGGAAAGCAGACACTGGAGAAAATGCCACATTCACCAAAGTAAAAAGGCAGAATAGTCGAGTGTAAAAGATTGAAAGCTGATGAGAGGGAAATTACTTTCTTCCCTTAGACTTAACTCCTCAGTGTGTTCATTCTCTTTTACCATTTAACGAATGCAACTTCCCAGTCTTAGTAACATGTAAAGAACATACTTGCAAATTCCAGGGGAACAAGAGCTCTAGAAAAGGTTTCTGTCGGGGGGCATTTCAGCCAAAAAACGTTCGTGGAAGCAAAGTGAGACAGCAGTAATCAAGAATTGCCAGCCTTGTACAATTTTGCCATATACATATATTTATTTTATTGTGGACCTTTTGTCTTAAAGTGTTCAGATCATATGACAATGATTTTAGCAAGGCTGTTTCCTTATTCTCGTTAAGTGAATAAACTAATTTTTGTCATCAGTAGAGAGAACGTTAATTTCACAGAACCTGTTACATACAGAGAGTCAAATATATAAAAATCTCCATCTTGCAATATTTGCCGATTAATAGAGAATGAGTAAAATTACCTGTACTGCTACTGAAAGACACGGTTAAGACTTTATAATATATATTCAAATGAATATCGAGGACGGACAAATAATTTTAAGTTATGATATTAAATTCTGTCTCATACAAAGAATTTCCCGATTTCAAAGGTATTTTATAACATCAAATTTGAGACTTCTAAATGGGTTGCTAGGAAAACTTAATTCGTCACTTCACTATTTACTCTATTATGAAATAAGTAGGGTATACAGGTAATTAAAAACTAAATCCCAAAATAACAGCTATCGCTTGCAACAAGGGACAGACCTTCCACTGAAGTCCTAATAAATTGTTGTTTTTTCAACTTTCATAAATGAATAGACCTTTATTCAAACAAATAAATGGACAAGTAACACGTCATTTTGCATTCTGACGATATGAATTATGTACACGGCATGTCTCTGAGAACCTATTAATGTAAGACAAAGCGCCAATTAAATGTGATGTTCCCAGATCGTCAGGAAGACGCGCAGTCAAGAACGTAAAATGATAAAGTTTAACGCGCAGCCTAAGAATGTAGTATAAAAACTTCAAACGTACAGAGCGATCATGATTCCCCAAAGTTTTACGAGCCTTGCTGCAAATGTCAATAGCATTTTTTTTTTTAAACCGAGGGTCAGCACGACAGTCGCAAAAACACTAACGTTCATTAAATCAATACTGGTGGTAATAGTGCTATGAGTAAAAACACAAACGTGCTCTAAAAATAAACAATTTTCTCATTCTATCTAGTGTCGAATCTCTAATTTGACAATCATGAGTCCACAGTATATAACTGAGGACCAAGAGAAGCCATTAGTCTTCTTTGTCATTAGATAAAACTATCTTGTTTAACGAGGCATATTTTACTACAGAAGCTTAAAATATTGAAACTTTACGAAAGTCAGTCTGCATTATCTGTCAGGCAACTGAACCCAATCACTTCAGCCATAATAAGTGAACAAATATGGCATTATTCCGTTGACAACTCTTGACAACAACTGTTCTACACAGTATCCACAAAGCTCTTGTACTCAATCTGCTCCAACACCAAGACCTTCCACGAAGTCCTTGTTCCCTAGAACACTATATGTTTCATTACATCTCTAAAGAATCAGCAAGTGCTTCATGCACTGGCAAATGAGTATGGATACATTAAAAAGTAAAGCCTAAGGAAGGAAAGGGCAATTTCTTCCTCGCAAAAATCAATGTACACTTGACTCACTATTCACGAGCTCCGTGAACTGATCCATGTACTTCGGTGAATGATGGCATCTGCCCCAGTGTGCTTTCACTGTGGGTATTCTCTCGTCCTCTTTTGATCAGAAGCAAAGCTGACTTTTGAGGGGCTCTCTTCATTTTCGGTTGTTTCCATTCCACCTGAAAAAATAATACCTTGAGAAATTCTGTAGTTGTACTCTGAATGTAAGTTTATGAGCATATTGTGAGATTTAATAAGTGAGAAATATGCTTATAAAAATGCAAATAAAAACTACTGGCAAAAATAGAAAGCTTTCATTTAACCTTTAAATAACTTTACGAAAGCTATCACAATTTTAGCAGAGAGCAATTCCAAAAAAATACACCTAAATTTTACATGAACAATAACCACACAAGTTTAGAGTTTTCATGTTTACAGACATAAACCATTCATTTTTTCCAGTATACTGTAGCAAACAGTTAATAAGGACATTGAATATAAAATTCAGGCCAAAGCCAAGGCTGGGACCTATGAGGTCCTTCAGCTCTGAAAGGGAAATTGAGAGCGAAAATATTTTAAAGGTGTAACAGGAGGAAAACTTCGCAGTTGCACTAAAAAAACTGTTAGGAGGAGCAGCAACCAGTTAAGAATGGCCAAAATGTATTTTAGCGTGGCTTAAACCAGCAAAGCAATGATTAATGGCAAGACCTGTCTCCATTTAAGGTAGTTCTAGAGTACTATGAAATATCCCTCTCATTCATGAGCTCCGTAGAGCAGAAATATGGAAGAGTCAAAGAGGACGCTGTCCAGATGAAAACTGCTCATATTTAAACTGGAGATAATCATATGAACAATTTGGGACCAGTAATCAAAGGTAAATGCTTAAGTCGTTCCTTTTATAATCTTCCTGGAGATGAACCACGTTTCCAAACTTACCTAACGGTGTGTGCGCTTAATTGCAGTGATAACAACAGTAGCAGTTTGACACTGCATGAGCTTGTGTTAGAATTACAATTCTTATAGGTGAGCAAGCAAAAGTGTCCATGAATCTCTACGTGGTTCCTCAGAAATCAAATGTCTTCCCTTAAGGAGGGAGCGTCCATTCTCAGGGTTAGCAGCACAAATACACAGCAACAATACGAGTTCGTGGTATAAAGGAGGGAACACGAAAAATACGCGAGAAGTTGTTGTTATAAGCAAAACCCTGCAAATTGCCAGAAATGACAATTTTGACTGCGTCAGCTGACAAGCCGTGGACAACCGAGAAACACTTGAATATAAGCAAACTATTGTCCTACTCGACCTGAAACATACAAGGGAAAACCAGATATCCAAGTCCTTGAAGAATAAATGTAAATTGAGGTTTGGTAGTAGTGATATTGAAACTCCATGAAATGTAGAGAACACCAAGAGTAAAATAAAATTATTAATGCTTTATTAAACCATAATGAAAAAGATACCAATTTTTTTACGGATAAGGAAGGAAATATGAAACATACAAAATAAATTTTCAGACAAGGGGTTAGAGATGGAAATTTCTTAATACACGTAGACCAATCAAACTGAAAAGGAAGGAGGGCGGCCACCTGATAATAAAGTAGCCTCTTAGGGTTATTTAAAAAAAAAAGATTACTTGGATTTTTTAAATACTTGTATTTTCAAAATTTTATACTTCCTGCTAATACAGAGGGGACTAAAACGCGCTAAAGGTGTTAAAAATATATACTGTTCGAATCCTTCGTGGTTTTCTTAATAGGGAAGGGCAAGCTGAAGTTTAAATGCATCCCTGACCCAGTTAAAGCAAAAAGTTACGGAAAATGCAAGTGAATATCCATATTTCCATAGAAAACGTGAAATTTAATAACTTCTTGGGCTTATCAAAGGTGAAAAACAGTCGATTACCTCTAGCACAAGTACGAAGATACGCTGTCTTCTAAACCACCATAAAAATCAACAGCAAAGAAAATATAAAGTGAAAATATTCAGACACACACCTTAAAAGAGAAATCCAATAAATAAGCAGCTCTTAATTCAACAGCTCACATAAGGAAGCGCCCTTGCGGGCAACGAACGACGGCCTGATTTATAGATTTTAGGCATACGTGCCAAGCACTGGCAACAAAAGTACTGCTTGGCCATACAACAAGAACAATCAACTTTGATAGGCCTCACAGCAACAGCAGAGTCACAAAAGAATGAAAGCCTGCATTTTGAGCACTGCAGGGAATGAAAATTGCAGCATAGCGGTCAATTCACTGACAGTGAACACATGCAACATGACCATGGATTGCATAGCAATTCACTGCGTTGTATTTTAATTCACACTTGTTTCGAGTTCGGGGATTTATCAGCAGCAACTTAATTTTGAAGGATAAATTTGTGTAAATCTTTATACCAAAGATTTTAATCTGTACCTTTCCAAGAGACCCCATTTCTCTGGTATTTTTTCTATGTGCATTACCTAAAATGTAATGGATTTGGAAAAATCCAATGAATTTTTAAACTAGGAATTGAATCTGAAGGTGATCAAGATTTACTCAAAATGAGTTACTGCTTGGTTAAGTGGTACACACTATTAAACTCAAAAGTAATAACCATAAAAATTCTTTATCACCGCCAATATTGTCTTTCCCTAGTGTCAAAAATTTGTTCAAGGGGGACTGTATAATACAAAATAAAATTAGGACAGTTTCCTACCACTTGATACCCTGTACTTCCATCATGTGAAACAGATGCCTTCTGTAAAGTATATTACATTGACATTTTCATCCGAATTTTTGGTTGCATCAACTTACTAGAAACCACAATTTCCCTGGAAATTTAAGTTATTTCCTGGCCAGCCAAAATAACTCAAGTTACAAGAAACTCTGCCCTTAACCTTAAAACCACTTAACGGAAATTTTTGCTGACCAAATGCTGTATCGTCAGTTTAAAGGTGTAGCACTTTGTAACAATTTTCATTTAGTCCTGTCCTTGTTAGTGCTCATGGTGGTACGGACGACGAAGTTTATTGAGTACTATGTTTAAGGGTACCTGATTACTGTATTTAGATTTCTAAGCCATTATATTTAGTGATTTGCTAAGATTATGGATCTGAGAGCCCTTAAATTTCTCCTCCATCCTCATGCCACCACTTTACTGTAGAAGTTATTTCCTTTTCTGACCTTGGAATTTAAGTTTAAAGTTTTGAATCAAATTATGGTTTCAACGCTGTTTCACAATTGTTTACTTTAAGTTCAGTAAACTGCCTATTCAAAGGCATAAATTTCTTGGCATCACATATGCACTTGGGCAGTATACCTATGCATTAAACTTCACAATTACTGGGTTTGCTATCTAGGATGGAAATACTTAACTTCCTGGTATTAGTCAAATTAAACAGCCATCAAGACTATGAAGAACCCCTAAAATCAATATCAATCTAGTTCAAAATGTAGGAACTTCAATGCCATTCTAAATTATTACTGAAAAGGACTTTCTAGTCTGATCTTGTATATAATTAAGAAACTACATGAAACTGGGGTTAATGTGTTAGGTTTAAGAATACTAGATGTTAGAATTTAAATTCAGTTTACATTTGACAATTACTGTACAAGACTACTTTCAAAAATTACATTGAAAATTCATTACACTTGAGCACACAATAGTTCCATGCCATTGTTGCATTAATTTTCAACGTTTTACACAGAGCCTTACCAATTAAATTGCATTTAAATTGTAATTAAATATTTAGTACAGCACCCAGTTACTATAAGTACCTCTAATTGTAATTTTTACTAATTTTTCGTAACTAAGTTAAACTATGTTAGAAAGGTTAAGAATACACTGTAGTCAAGTTTCTAAGTTATTTATTAGTTCAGTTTAACATTTTACAAGTGATATCTAAGCCCCATTACACTTCCTCTAATAAATATTAAAGTGTGTAGTTTGGAAAGACTTCACCTGTATAACTCCTCCTTGCATATGTCCTTCCATATGTCTTGTAAAACTGTAAATTTTAGATGAAGTCTCCAACTGAAGCCAGGATAAAACTCCAAGATTGCAGATGAATCCACAAGTTGTAAAAATTCCATTTCAGTTGCTGTCATTCCTGGAAATTCAGTATTATTAGATATAGGTTGCTTTGGAAATAGGGCATTTGTTCTATACACAGAAGCAAGTCAAGAAAGCCAAAAGCTTTTAAACCCTTTTATATAAGTATTTCTCACAAAATGATCAAAGTTGCAGAACACTATCCTTACACTCACTTAGTTAACACAGCTTCATTGTCAAAAATAAGCAACTTGCTGCCTGTAGTTATGTTGACTCTCCACCCTATCTTGCATTCTGTCAGTATATGCATCTCGGCTCCTGCCAAAGATATTTATTCTGGATAACTTTCAAACATTTAACTCAATTAAAAATTCCATACACAACAAATCCACCAAACTTGAAAATTCCTGATAAAAGAATGGTTGAAATCCCCTACCATTACTGCTCTAAAACCTAAAGAATATATAAATCTAAAGCATTTTTCACTTCAAGGACCTCATTGAAGCCAACTAAGTTCTGAATATTACTCCTCCATTAGTTGCAAAGTGAAGTTTGCCACAAAAAAAAAAAAGTAACCATTTTTGTTCAAGGTCAAATTCAGAACTATACCTAAGTTACCGACTGAATGCACACCGTAAAACTATAGGAAAATGTAGCAACTTCTAAGTTTCCTATAGCTATTTCAAATAAGGTAAAATTAAAGTTAAGACCTCACAAGCAAATTTACCTGCATACAAGAAGTTGTTGGGTGTGGACAAAGATTCCTGCATTGTCAATATCAGCAATGCAGAGCAGCAGCTCTAGCTATTTTGGGTCATCCTTGTATCAATATAGGGTTTGTTAGACCAGGTCAGTGCAATATGACCCTACTTTTTAATGGAACTTAAGAGTGTCTTCAAAGATCAATAAAACTTCCAGGTTCTGTACACATTTTTCGTGTCTGCAACCACTGGAACTAATTAGATTAAGACTTTCCTTAAATTCATCAATATAAAAGTTATATGAAAATTCACCAATGGTCCATACCTTGCTTTAGAAGCTTAAACATATCTTTTATTGGTAAGAATTCCTTCTAATGTCAATTTAATTTTCATGCGAACAAAGCATGATATACAATGGACCTACTACACTTGGGTAACTGCTCAGTTCCCTGTTCTAATCACAGTTAACATTCAGTGGTTACAAATGGCATTTCACAAGGTCTGTTGCTGGATGGGTTAGGCAATCTTCAGAAAATTGGTTATTTTCAATCCTGAGATAGTTTTACTTTATAGTTTCAAGACCAAAATGTCTTTTGTAGCCTCCTTCAGCGTCATCTACAGTACAAAGCTCCATTTTCTGCTCGTTGGAATCCGTAGCCCACCAACTGTCCCGTTCACTTTAGAAATATTTAGCCAGTGTGTTCCTAGCCAAGAGATGTTCCTTTAAGCATGGGAGGAGATCATCTACAAAAACCTGAAACACGAAAAATTAAGACTCAGTAGGATATCTACTATTGTTTTTGGATCAACCCTCATAGTAAAAATCAGTACCTTTTTACAAAGCATTGAAAACCTCTAATAGTTGAATACAAATTTCATAATTTATGTTAAGACATTAGGGTAAGTTCATCTGTAAAGTTATACAAACAATGGCCGATAAAACACTTATACGAAGAAAAATTAAACTAATCAAAATTCACAACAACATTTTGCAATTTGGGTAGATAAACTCTTACTGTTATAAGAAAGGACTAAATTATACGAAATAAGCATTGAAATCTAGATACCAGTAGTTCAATTTTATTGGATTGCCTAGATGCTATACATAGTAAACTACTAGTATGTGTCAGGAAAAATCCTACAATGCAACTACGGTATCTTAAAAACGCCTTAAATCTTGTAATTTTGCCAGTGAGTAGTATTAAATTCTTAAGAAAATCAATGACTTAACCAGTAAAATGTCAATGACTAGTCAAAAGCCACTTATAGTCATCACCTACCAAATTGGGTTGTGCAAACCATTAAAACCACTAACCAGATTTAGTTAAGCACTTTTTAATAATACAAACGGAACAAGCAACGCATCCAAGTTCAAGTTTCAACTAAAGGTTAACGGAGTAATTATAGTTTCAATTTCCATTAATTAATTCTGCACACCATAACTAATATTTACACTAAATGGCAAGATTTACTCTAACTTTGTGGACTTTATGCAAAAGAGATTTAATTTTAAACAGTACACAGCATACATCCTAGAAACATTTCCAGGGTTGATCTGTCAATACAGATTTGAAAACATCTGAGGCTACTTGCCTTGCATACTTGAAATTTCCTGACAATACTAAAAGCTTAAAGAATAAAATCAAGAATAGATTAGATTTGGGACAAATTGGAAAATTCAGCACTGAAGTACATCTTAGGTACCTGCCTAAAATTTTACTAAAACTTCAAGTTCCTGTAGTTAATTCCTAAGGACTGCCATTAGGTAACCTAAGAGGAGCAATCAGTTCACAAGCCAGGGAATTGGGTAAGATAAACTCTTTTATCCCAGGCCTAAGTTAAGGAAAAGTAAGGAACTGTTTCATCACGAAGGAGGCAATAAACCTGCATTTTGAGGAAAATCATGAACATGAAAAATTAAAATCTTTTTATTAGCGAAACTATCATCGCCTGTGACACCAACTGCCACAAAACCGAGTGACACTGGGAGATGTGTCTTACAAAGTAGGGTGATATAACCCCCTACTCTTATATCCCCCTAACCAAAATTGATTCACTGAAAGTACCATAACCCAACACTTCCCAACCTAAATCCCGACCTGATGTTGTTAATAAGAGAATAAAACAAAAAATTAAATGCTGACAAACATTGTACCAATTTACCCATCAGGCACCAGAGGTTTTTTTTAAGCCTTTGAGGAATTTCAAGCAAAATAATAAACACACCTATGGTAGTCAACACTAACTTTACATCTGAGGTGTTATGCATTCAAACATGGCTAAAGGCAACAGCCTATAGTCACAAACCACCCTCACTCAACAGTTCTCTTACATCTCAAAAGACCTAAACTTAGAATGGTCAGGTCAGTAACTCAGGAGTAAACCTTAAACTCTAGGATTGCTTATGAGCAACGTTACATTGAAACAAACATTACAAGTATTTTCTGTGTGTATTCATTACTGGAGTTACCTGACCTTTCTTGCCTATGCCAAAGTGGAGATCAAATCTGATGACCACATTTCCTTTTAAACCCCAGAACTGAGAACTTACCAAAATAGACTATATATATATAAATTTTCAAGGCTTCTGTCAATTTCTAAACTTGTTTCCAAAGGAAATGTGAGGAGCAAGTGAATAACAGTTAAACAAAAGGCCAATGTATCTCAAAAAAATCATGCATCATAGTCAATGTTCTGGAAGGGCTCCATAATGCAAAGGAGTTTGCTAGCTGCTTTCAGTGCATGTGCAAGGCATCAGTTACTGCAATTTTTATCACAATTTTGTACGTACCTTTTTTATAGCTTATACTCAGTGCTTGCAGAACTTCAGACATTTGGCGCATATAAGCTAAGTAACACTACCCAATAAATGCACACTATCTGGTTAGCTTCTGGTTAAGTTCTAAGATATTTTTTTAATCAGTGTTCACCACTCTCTACATTTAGTTTAACAATGGCTGCTGCTGTGCAAAAAGTGAAAATGGCTCTAAGATAGCCTTAATGTAGAAGCTCAAGAGAACCTACCTGGACGTAACCCTTTCTTCTGAAACGTTTGAACTCCACAAAAACTTGACAATTTTCAACCTTACGGGAATACGTTGTGTGAACCACTGAGGGAAGATAGGGGATGCCCCTTGCCAATTATGACCCAGGGGTGTACGACAATTCTATTAATTATATAGAGCACTAGGGCGGGGGTGATCCAGTGACGGCAAACTGGTGGGTTTTCAGGTTCGTCCGGTTCGATAGCGAGCTTTGGCATAACACAAACCTAATATCCCAATGAAAGAATTGCAAGCGAAGCAACACCTTCGAACATCAATGGATATTAAAAATGGCGTGTCAAAATACTTTTCCATGACCGTTACTGTAATTTCCTCAATTTTGGTAAGTTTTGGTGACCCATTCTGATACTGGATGTGCAGTGTAATAATTTATAAAACCCTTTTACATCAAGGCACAAACAATTAGAACAAGTCAAAATCAAAACCATAATTATTTGCTCCTAGTTAAATATCTTACATAGCCTACCCTCAGCCCCCAAAGGTTGCTTGCTGGGAAATCTAATGTAAAACCTTGAAATAATCAAGATAGGCATTTCTTAATATAAATCCAGCAGCATTTTCACTAAATTCCGATTAGTTTTAAAATAAGGGCAACGTTCCATCAATAGCAAGTTATTCCCGTCGACTAGGCTATCCCGAGTTAAAACCAAGATTTCTAAGGGCAGCTTTAAGGCTACTAAATTACTAAACCTGATGATGCAAAGGCAAACTTCGAAACAATACCATGGGCACAGTAACACCTTCCATGCAGTTTTTCAAGAAAACCAAAATTCGCGCATATCGTAACCAGTTCCTTTGACCAATAAACCTTTTACAACTAAGTTATCGAAATCCCATCTGTAATTTAAGTAAAACCACCACTAATAAGGAGACCCTAAGAACTTTTATTTGGGGCTTTTTACCATCTATGAAAAGTTAATCAACAAATTATAAAACTCTCGTACCCATTACAACAATAAAGCACAGATTATCCATACTTACAAATATACAAAGGAACAAGACCAACATCAAGAACCACATTTGGTTATAAAAAAAATGTAATTTAAGGTATGAAAACTACGCAACAATGGTAGAATTATTTTTGCCCATTTTCCTTTTGGAGTATGAAGGGTAACATTTCCTAATTTAAAGTATGAATCACTGAATCTATAAGTCTTGTAGACAGCATGTTAAGGTACTTATCGTGGGACATTTTCCTAACTATATTACTCTTCCTACTTTTCAGCCTCATATGTCATCAGTTAGAAAGTATGTGGAGAGTCCATCAAAACCCAAAATATCTGAATCACCACAATGAGTTACACCGACCATAAAAATTAACATAAGCCAAAATTAGTCAAATTTTAAAAAGGCATTTAATGGTGAAGAAAATGCCTCTCAAACTTAGGAGCCACAATTTAAATGACACCGCAAAAAAAAAAAAAATAAAATAAAATATTTCCATGGTTTCACTTGAAAGTTTCCTCTACTGATTGCTAACAATCACACGCTATTCACCAGCTAGCGTTCAAAACTCCTATGCGTTTTTCCACTTTGATTTTCCCATTACATGAGGAATAAAAACTGTAGTCAGCCACCAAGTAATAAGTAATAAGTAATAAGTTTCGGAAATATATTACTGCTAATATAATAAAAACCCAAAGCCTGCCACTTGCCCAAAAGGTCGATGTGCTGTCGCAATATCTATAACAGTAACCGAATATCATATCACACGCAATTTATACACTCCTTAAGATTTCAATAAAAATCTCCATTTTTTTACTACAAGGACACTAAAGCACGAAACCAAGGCTAATACCGGCTTACAGAGATAAGTACAGTTAAATTTAACTCCAATACACTTACCGGAAAAAAGTTCAGAATAAATAACACCACCTCTTTTTGGCACTCACTACTGCAACCTTTCAAATAACCTTAAACTCCTGTCACGACATCACACTTCAGTTTTGCTTTCTTTTACTTTGCCGTTTCAGAAGCCGGGCAGCCAATGAGAGCTGACCATGCGGTTGATTTTTCCGTGCGAGTAAAGAGGACTTTGTAACGGACGCTCCCATTGGTTGAAATGAGATCAAGGATATCTTTAGGTAGAGAGGCGACTGCAAGGAACCAGAAGCTAGTGCGGAATTGGTTTCGTTCTTTTTTCAAAAGAAAAAATTAATTAATCATTTACAAAAGTTATTTCTTTCGTTATTACTTATCCATCCCCGAAAGGAGAGTGCGCGAAGCAAGAAATTAATGTTAACATACAGGAAATTTAGACGCAACAGGTTCCCTAAAAATATTAAAAATAATAATTATTTCTCACAAATGATTTACAGTCGCAAGATTTTTGGTTGTAGGCCCATTTGCGACTTTACAACCATTTCTCCCGTAAGGAGAATTTTGTGTTTCGATTCACTGCCCCTCTAAGAACAAACTCAATTTATAAAACATCGAAGACTTACGAAAGAATTTCATTGATACCCAATAATTTTGTCTAAATTTGCCATTTTATTTTCTCATATACAAAAATAAATGACTACATTTTATTTGAAAGTGTATGCGAGACTTTTAAAAAATTTGAATGTCTGCTATGAAAAAGTCAGGTTATTAATCCCTTTATCCGCATTTTTTTTTATATATTTAGCAATACAGTAAATGTATGGACATAAGTAACCAGACTTAGACTATGAAACTATACGATTTATGCTCATTATCTTTGTGAATAACGATGGAACACTTTATAGAGGAGACTTGAAATAAAACAGTATGAATGTATAGGCACGTCATTTAACCAGAAATGTTTTCGTGGGAAAATAATCATCCTAAAATGTAAAGCTATAAACGCAATCATTAGCTCCCATGTATTTAGCAAAAGTGATTAATTAGCCTTAGGATACATAAAAAATGGAACTAATTCCGACGTTCTTTCGGGAAACTTTTGTGCTTCTGGGCACTAAGGCATAAAGAAAGCTATAATTAGTATGTTCTCTGGAGAAATAATCGGCCACTGAATAGGAATAGCACAAATGTACCTGGAATTCCTATGATCTTTGGAGGAATCAATTACCTTTTGAATGAAGAACGATAGATACCCCGACTTTCATAGAGAATAAAAGGAATTTCAAATACAAGTTAACTGTAGTCAGTAAGCCTTGTTTTAGATCTCGAGGTGAAAGGTTGTTGCAGGTCCGCAAGCAATTCATTGCAAAATGCAGCGGGATTATTTTTGCATGGCTTCCTAAATACCGTCCAGGGTCTTTACTGCCTTGAATGCCCTTGGTGCTGAAAATAGACTTATTCAGGAAAGAAAATGTTTACTGGGAAGTCTGATATATCGTTCAAACGTAAGACCCACCACAAACCTTTCTTTTTTCTGCTATTAGTCAACCTGGCCTGCATGACTGACTGATTGAGCGATCTGGAATTCCAGTGTGTGTGGGTGTGTGTTAATAAATGTTGCAATTAAAGCAAAGGCTAACAGTCTAAGGTTTGTAAATCTGACGCAATGTTGAGCAACAGGTTGCCAGGACACGATAACGTAATCCCAGGACACGTTGGTCGCAGCTATAAGCTATATTAAATTGCAACAACATGGCGATTCTTGGAATGTTTTTTTATTATTTGAAGGATTTGAAGATAAAGATCAATAAAAATAAGGAAATAGGCGAAAATTGTCAAGGAATATATACATATATACTGTATATATGTATATAATATATATATATACATATATATATGTATATATATATAATATATATGTATATTATGCGTATATATATGTATATATACATTCATATATATAAACAAAATAAAAAAAGCACTTAAAAAATAACATTTTCAAAAACTAATGCCTCTTAACAGTTAGCCACTGACGGGAGGACCACTCAGAATATCTCCACAGAACGAACACCAGTAAATTATGAAAAAGGGAAAATGCTCCCCAAAATGAACTTAAACATGCATCTAAATTGCAGTCGGGGGCTCGCAAGTCCTAAAATGCTAAAAGTAAAATTGTAGCAGTCAGGTTAACGGTCGAGATATATATTTTTTCTTTTTAGAGAGGATTCTAGAATTTTATATTTGTTCGTCTGAGTTTGGTTTTACACTCTTCGTTACTGTCACTTAAAACATCGCTCTGACTTGAATCATGAATCCAAATGGACGATGCTTTCATGGCCGTGGCACTTTGCGTTCTTTGCATAGATATGTAGGGGAGAGAGAGAGAGAGAGAGAGAGAGAGAGAGAGAGAGAGAGAGAGAGAGAGAGAGAGACATAAGACAAATCGTCTGTTTTAGGTTTAACCTTCCAACGGGATAAAAGCTCCAAACGACTTTAGAATTGCGCAACAATCTTTGCTCCAGACCTAAATTTCGTTCACCATTTCAACCAGTACAAAAGCCTGCTCTGAATATTAAAATCAATTTCAGCCTTTCATTATATGCCGGATCAGATACTATCCCCCCTTTAGACAGTCTGGCCCCGTAGGGGGTTAGTACCGTCAGTGCACCTCGCGGGGTACACTGTAGGCATTACTACAGGTTTTTTGCAACGTCCCTTCGGCCCCTAGCTGCAACCCTTTTCATTCCTTTTACTATACCTCCATTCATATTATCTTTCTTCCATCTTGCTATCCACGCTCTCCTAATAATTATTTCACAGTGCAACTGCGAGGTTTTCCTCCTGTTACACCTTTCAAACCTACCTACTCTCAATTTCCTATCCAGCGCTGAATAACCTCATAGGTCCCAATTGCTTGGTCTTTGGCCTAAACTCTATATCCCATTGCATTCTAGACAGTCTGGAACTTGAAATACCGGAATTCAGACTTGAGACCCGGCGTAAATTTTAGATGAGGAAGTTTCTAATTCATGGTACATCTTAATCCATTCTGCACAGTGCGCAGTCAGTTCCATTACATTTTAACAATGGCAGATTTACAAGTTTTACTTCTATCGATTGGGAAGTGGGAGTTTTTTTTCTTATTACAAGGTACAGATACAGATTTTTTTTTATCGATAAATATATCCCCTTTTCCCATAGTTACATTTTATGATAGTAAGTATATGCTTTATGAATCATAACATTACTTTTCAACGTTACTCCAGCATCCGTTTTGTGAGAACATCGATTCGCGCCAGAATGTAGAAAATGAACTGAAATGATTTGAGTAAAGAGTTATATGATTGTTAACATAAATATCACTGAGTATATATTTAGTGGGCAGATAATCATGTATCACGGAGGGATTTTCATATTCATAGGAATGCTGTATACTGTGCTATATCGTAGGGTTTTATGTAAGAGTAGAGTCATAAGATGGCGTCTTCCACGGGAAAAAGTATTTTAGTATTTCAATTGTCTGTGCTTAGCAAATATCTGTTGACATGCCACTGTGACGATTTTCGGCAAAAAAATATGGTGCCTCTCCCATCAATTCTTGAGTATTGTAGTGGTATACTATGTTGCTTTCCCTACCAGAATTTTCAAGCAATGGATATTGCGAATTATAACGGCCAATATACTAATTCTTATTCTCTTGAAGACCGTAAGATAACGCACGTCAATTCTGTGATGAATGCCGAATAATTAGTGTTCGAGTGTTTTTTAGTATAAATGTGACCACTTACAGCATTCTTCTTGATTATTTTTACATATAAAAACCTAAGAAAGAAGCGAAAATCTTTAGTATCATGAAAATTTTCAGTGAGACTAGCTTGCCTTGCATGCGAAGCACACTGGCCACCCATATAATCTCTCTGACACTCTCTGAATGGCCACATTATCAGTATCCTAGGGCGCCAAGCCCTGTTTTCAAAAGAGTCGTCTAGCAGTACAGATATTTACTTCTTTATGGAAGAGATGTGTGTGTGTCGAATGAGAATGAAAGCTAGTGGTTTGAGTTGTTAAAAAGAGCTGCTTGTGTATAGTATGTGGAGTAAGAAGTATGGGGTACCAAAGGTTTGTGAGAGGTGTATAAATTCGCAGGTGTTAAGAGAGACGAGGAGAGGAAGACCTAGCAACTAATGCCAAGATGGATGAAAAAAGTTTTGGAGAGGAAGGGCTTTCATGTTTGGGAAGTGCAATAATTGCGTGCAAGATGCAAGTGTGTTAACACTGAGGAAGTGTTCTGCACGGGAGTTTTACCCTTGATCTACCAGTTAACGCTTGCCAATGACAGAGTAGTGACTCTCTCTCTCTCTCTCTCTCTCTCTCTCTCTCTCTCTCTCTCTCTCTCTCTCTCTCTCTCTCTCAGTGGCCACCCTTGTTACGGTGGATGGATGACTGTACCCCTTTCAAAGGAAAACGGATTAAGAGTTCTTAAAAATGAATAAATTTCTTGAATCTGTTGGAAAACCTACCGTTCTTTATTGCAGAGAGGAATTATTTTCTAACATCAAATAGAGACAACTTATACAACAGTAAATTCTAAAAAAAACTAAACTTTATGTTACTCATATTTTCACTGACGGGAGGAACCACTCGTAACACTGTACACTTCACAGGACGAGCAACAATAAATTATGAAAAGGGAAAAAATGTCCCGCAAACGGACTGCCGTAATTCCTCCTCCCTTTGAATCAGACGCTTCAGCTGATGCACTAAAACATGCACCTAAATTGCCTACCTGTGCGTTCACAGGGATTGTAGTCTGGCTTGCAATTCCTAAAATGCTAAGAGAAATGTCAGGCATTAGGAAGACCAATTTGGATAACTTTCCCATGGGGCATTTTTAAGTAGCGTTCTCCATTCTTTTTTGTTTTTCCTCACTATTTTTTATTTTGGAGTCTTCAGCATCCGGCTTTACTCTCGTTTCAAAGGAAAAGCCCAGACTTCCATCAAAGCATTCTGGTTGACAATTCTCTCCAGTATGGCACATTCTGTTATGTTGTTTCCTTCATAAAGATGAAAAAATAGTTGTCCGGAATGATATAGGTGAGAGAGAGAGAGAGAGAGAGAGAGAGAGAGAGAGAGAGAGAGAGAGAGAGAGAGAGAGAGAGAGAGAATGGGACAAATCGGTTTAACCGTGTCATAGAACAGAACATCTGTAAATGACGTGAGAACCACGCAGCGATCGCTGCTCCAGACCTAAATTACGTCGTTCACTGTTTCAACAAGTACAAAGAGCCTGATTTGCATATCAAAGTCAACTTTGGTCCGGCATTAACTGCCAGAACAGATACCTCTCTCCCTATCTCGGATATCTGGGACTGGAATGCCAGGCTTAAAAAACTGAGGTCCGGCACTAATTCCAGCTGAGGGAATATGTAATTCATTCACCACGGTTTGTGACTCAAGCATGTTTCCTGCAATGTTATTTTAGCATTCTTTTTGTGAAGCTCATCAGTTTGGGCTAAAATGAAGCTAGTTCATTCAAGTTTTTTTTTAGTAACAAATCAAGTTTATTCAAATATAACTTTCAAAGAGTATTTAATGCAGAATAGAAATTAATGAGTTGAACGCAACTGGATGATCTCAGAATAGACTTGGTTAATCATAATAGTTGTGGAAATGACTGTGAGAATTTGGAAATTGATTTACAGGACAAAGATGGAGTTGCAAGGACCTGCCGGTGCTGCCAGTGAAGTACTGTGGGAATACGGTAATGATGTACTTAACGGACTGATTATGGTATACTATGTTCACTGTTTTCTATAAGAGAAAGGATAAAGGGATAGAGATATACCGGCTGGAACTGCTAACCACACGTGCACGGAGGCATAGTTGCGCCTTGAGGCAGTTGAGAGAATACATATTAACGATAGAAATGAGTGGGTATGTTTGTGGGAAAATTCACTTTGTGATAATTATTCCACTCCCCTGTGGCTGTCTGAAGCAGGACGGAATGGGGGCTCGCAACCTAATTTACCATATACTATGTGCTAGTTATATAAAAGCGCATCACCTGGAAATACCTATTTTTAAATGAATACTGAATTACGCGGTTGTATTTCCACGTACATGATGCATTCATGAATAAACTATCACTTTTAAACTCGCTGTGTTTTTTTAATCCTTAATTTGCTGAAGTACTATTAACAAGAGTGCATTGTGCATAATATGTAAAAAACGACCAAACAAAGTCGTAGATGGATGACTTCTAGTATTACCATTATCTGGTCTTGATGCCAAGTACGTCATTGACTCAGTGTATAGATCCTATACAAATACACACACACATATATATTGTGTATATATATATATATATATATATATATATATATATATATATACACATATATATTGTGTGTGTATATATATATATATATATATATATATATATATATATATATACATACATACATACATACATACATACATACATACATACATACACACACACACACGCACATATATATATATATATTGTATATATATATATATATATATATATATATATATATATATATATATATATATATAATGCGGGAAATAAACAACCAATCTTTTCTGACGTCAAAGTGCTTTTTACTGTATCCTACAATGTATTTTGTGTTCACATTTGTCCTACTTTCCTCACTTTCCATTTTTTCGTCATTATGACCCATTTTTTCATACGCTGTTTAGTGCCATTAATCATTAGTGCACTTTTTGTGGAAGCCCTCTATATATATTTGAATGATTATAAAATGAAAATTTATGGAAATGAAATGTGTCTCTTTTTTTTTATACCTCACGTATAAAACATCCATATTACTTTCGGTCTTAATATTTATTCATGCTCCCGGTACAAAGGGAATTTCGGCAAATACAGAGAATAAAAGAGGCAGGCAATAAAAACAATGACATGACAGAAAGGTTTTCAGAAAAATGGATTCCTTGCTGTTCTCATTTTCCCTTTTTCTCTCTTGGAATAGAATTCTGAAATACATTACGTATGTATGTATATGCATTATATATATATATATATATATATATATATATATATATATATATATATATACATATATATATATATACATATATATATATATATATATATATATATATATATATATATATATATATATATATATATATATATATATATATATATATATATATATATATGATGTGTGTGTGTCCATATGTTCTCCAGGTAAATCGACAAAACTGAGACACGTTAAATAAGGAATCTATACGATTCATGGTTCTCTCTCTCTCTCTCTCTCTCTCTCTCTCTCTCTCTCTCTCTCTCTCTCTCTCTCTCTCTCTCTCTCTCTCTGTCACTATGTCCGGCGTAAACAGTTCTCTTTCTGTTTTTATGTCAATATTTTTACAGCTGCCTCATGAAATATCTTCTCATTTCAAGCGCAGAATTTTTAACGGCACATTTTCTGTTGTCTTCTCTACGAATTGAAACACAAAAAGTAGTTTTTACCCCGTTCCAAAAGAGCTACATGTTTATATTCCAGTCATATATATATATATATATATATATATATATATATATATATATATATATATATATATATATATATATTGACATAATAAACGCTCTTTCTCTTCCTTTTAGACAAAAGGGCAGATGACTACGACGAGAGAAATGCAAATGTTATGTAAATAATTATTGAACATACATTGGTGCATCTCAATATTGGAGACGGGTTTGTTAGCCGTTTCCGATCAAACATCAATTGTCCGCCGGTTTTTCATTTCCACGCTGTACGTTCCACATTATTGCTTTGGGGACGAACGAAAGAGTTCCGCGTTCACTTTTTTCTTATATGAAATATATCACTAAATGAAACAAAAGGCGGGAGCTGGTCTCCGTACCCTCGTCGGAACGAACGGAAATAAATGGAAAATTATTCTTTTATTGAAATTGGGTGGCAAAATAAAAGAGGCTCAGGAATCACTCACTAAGGAATTGATTATGTTTGAAGCACAGAAAAAAATAGCTGGTTGAAATCAATATTCCTGCAGTTCTTTTATCCTTCAACCGGACTTCTCTACCGACACTAAAACTCCTCCTTTATATAACTTCAAAGAACCTGGTGTACAGACTCATGCAAGACACACAATGCATATATATATATATATGTATATAATATGTATATATATACATATTATATATACACACATATATTATGTATCAAATATATATACATAAATACAGTATGTATATGTTTATATACATATTATGTATGTGATTGTGTATATGTTTCTTGCTTGAATATGTATACCAGGTTCTTTGAAATTATATATATATATATATATATATATATATATATATATATATATATATATATATATATATATATATATATATATATATATATATATATATACACACACACATACATACATACCCGCACACATACACACAAGCAAACACATACATATATATATATATATATATATATATATATATATATATATATATATATATATATATATATATATATATATATATATACATACATACATACATAATAGAATGCTTTCAACACCTAATGAATATGTAGAAGATTCGAGAGATAAAACTCTTTCAATAGGTCTGAGGTCCGAAGAGGTTGAATTTGGGAAGAAGCCATTCATGAAGTCACGATAAATAAAGATGACACTAAAGATTATGTCAACTCGAAGTAAAATGAATGAAAGTATACGAATGCAGAGATAAAACACTGAATTAAAGATAAATCCCTCCGTCCAAAATTAGGTAAAGGGGGGCCAATACACAGAAAAAAAATATGTGTAATGTCAGTCATAGGAAAAAATATTTGTGACAACTGTAATGGGAAAAAGTATTTATGACAACTGAAAGCAAGAGAAAGAAAAGCGTCAACGTAATCGGTAAATAAAGGCCCTACGCACAGTAAAGACATCGATGAAAATTTATATTTATCATCAAACGGTGATGAATACAAATTTTAGGAACATTATGTCAAATTTCAAGTGTATCGGTCTTAATTTCTATTCACTCATATTTATTCGTGTATCATCTCTTCCTATAACGTGTCACTCTCTCTTCCCTTTGGAACCCTCATGGGTTTAATAGCCTGTTGGCTCTGTCCATACGGGTTATCAGCTGAAGATTTAAACAAAGATAAAGGAATGAAAGAAAGATGCACTACACAGAACTCTTTCAAAAGGTCTGAGGTCCGAAAAAGTTGAATTTGGGAAGAAGCCATTCATGAAGTCACAATAAATAAAGAAGACTCTAAAGATTATGTCAACTCGAAGTAAAATGAATGAAAGTATACAAGCGCAGAGATTACTGATTCTCTGCGTCAACATATGCCACTCACTGTTCTGTACAATGCTTTTACGTGAGCCAATGGCGTTTTAGCTCTATTCCATAAGAAGCTGGTCTCGTTATAAATAATGGTACACCAGTCGGAGGGCAGAGTATTAGAAGGCTTTGAAATGTCAATCCGTTAAACGTCCGACAAAGGAAAAACTGAAAGGGTGGATTCGGTTACTAAGAGACGAAAATCCATGAGAGTAGGAAAGAGAGGACTGGGTTAGGGATACTTCATAATTATAGGATTAATGTAGCTGAGATCATTACCAATAGGGAGGGTTGAGGATTGATAGTATATATATATACATATATATATATATATATATATATATATATATATATATATATATATATATATATATATATATATATATATATTAGAAATAATCAACACATAATCACGTGTGGAACAGAAATTAATTTCCTACTCACAACAGGATCGAACCCAGGTCTTTCAATTGAAAGACAAGACCCCGCTTGTTTGGCAGCGGTATCGTCTTTCAATTGAAAGACCTGACGTGAGTCAGAAATTTATATATATATATATATATATATATATATATATATATATATATATATATATATATATATATATATATATATATATATATATATATATATATATATATATACATACATTCACACATATATATGATTGATTCAAAAGCTTTAAGGAGATGAGTTACAAGCATTAATGTAGCATTTTCCATTTTATCTTCTTGACTCCTGTTTCCCTACAGACGCTCAATAATTTCCTCTGGGTTTCAATGCATTCGTGAGGGTCATAGACATAACAGAGTTCTGTAATGTCTCTTAGACAGGAAGATGTCTTGCCACTGGCACGAAGACAAAACAATGAACACTATTGCAAAAATATGTACATCCTCTTATTACTTTTACTTCTGTTAAAACGTTAATATATATATATATATATATATATATATATATATATATATATATATATATATATATATATATATATATATATATATATATATATACATACAGTACACGCACCTAAAGACCGATCAACATTATGCTTATGAATATATACATTCCGCATAAGCCTCCTGATTTGACAAGAGCCCCTAAATCACTCTGGGACATTTTCCACTTCCCGAATCCAATTCCCCCACTTGCAAAAGTGCTACTACGCCCGCGCTCGTAAAAGATAGCGGGCGGCGGAGGCCGAATTTCGCGAGCGCGAGTTGTCGGCGGCGTCAGTTTCGGTATTCCAATATATAACGAACGATCTAAATTTTTCTAACCCTCTTGGGTCGCCCGAATTATCCATATTTCAACCCAGACGCCCTTATCAGCTCGCTCGAAAGCCCTCCCCGCTCTCGGTAACTCTTCTGGCTGAAAGGAATATTGGTCGATTTTTATAAATTACGACTCTCGAGGTTCTGATATTCTCGGCATAACAGGAGTGTGTGTGTGTGTGTGTGTGTGTGTGTGTGTGTGTGTGTGTGTGTGTGTGTGTGTGTGTGTGTGTGTGTGTGTGTGTGGCCCCTAAGGTTAAGGGGGAGACATGCACTGTGCTATTTTTTTCTTTTTTTTTTTGCTCTTTACTGCTTTCTCCTTTTTTTTTTATTGTTTGCCTTTTCATTGCCTCTGATTTGTGGAAACAATAAGAAACGCTTTAGCTGTGCAGACTCATAACTGGAGTAAAGAATGCGTGTACCAATAAGCTTTTCTTTCAAGAACGGCCTCAGTGTTAATTACCTTTTGATTGTTGCTTTCTATTTTCCTGCATGCTTTTTATTTTTTGAAGGTGTAAACAACGCTGGAAAAGTTTTAGACTTGTTACTTGGATCCATCTAAATGTATTTTAATTACTGCAATTTGTGCACCGACAGTTCGACTTTCATTGGGAATCCTATTTAATGTTTCCTTGGACCTACTGACGACAGTGAAGAGTATTATAATATAAATTGTGATTTCGGGTGGCAGGCCAAGTCAGTGAACCAAGTGACTAAAGGTAATCTCTCTCTCTCTCTCTCTCTCTCTCTCTCTCTCTCTCTCTCTCTCCTCTCTCTCACTCTCTCTCTCTCTCGGGGGCCCTTGACCAATTGACATAGTGCAAAATGTTTAGTTATCTGCCGATTCTGGATAATCTTTGTGCTAAAGATAACTGAATTTTGGCCCTTAGTTTCTGCAGGGAAACTGATATTTCTTTGACCATTTTAACCAAACAGTACATCGCAACTCACCATGCATGGTTTTGGTTCCGCCAACGTTTTTCTAGTTAAAGCCTGTGGTTGGTTGTTGGTATTGCTAAAATGTAAGAGATATCACCTTGGTTTCTGTGATACTGTAGATCTGTGAAGAATAGATGATTCCTTGGTTTGTGAGATAACGCCTCAGTTTCTGTGGTAATACTGATCATCTCCGCAGCCCAGTATCTCCTTGACTCCTGAGATAACGCCTCGGTTTCTGTGGTATTGTATATCGTCTCCGCAGTCAGATGCCTCCTTGGTTCCTTGGATAACGCTTCTGTGGTGGATTTTATGGTACCTTGGTCCTTGTGATAATACCCAGGTTTCTGGGGTACTGTAGATCGTATCCGCTGACACGTGGTAAGTGATCCAAAACTGAAGGTCTATCGTACTTTCCTACTGAACAAACATTATTGCCCATTACCAGGGATAAAATCGAGAGAGGGGGGGTGGGGGAGGGGTGGAGGTTGGGAAATTCTGACGTAGGTCAGAAGAAGCAACTCCTATTGCTGGTTTTTTCAGTCCCTTCTAGTATTGCTTTGGGTTTCACTGTCTCTCATTTTCCTTTCATACGTTCGATTTTATTTACTTCTTAGAGGGCTTAGACGGGTATAGGGTTACACATCTCGCCGACATCATCACTGAAATAAAGAGAGAGAGAGAGAGAGAGAGAGAGAGAGAGAGAGAGAGAGAGAGAGAGAGAGAGAGAGAGAGAGGAGAAGAGAGAAAGATCTGACGTACACAGAAAGCAAAGTCACCAAACTTTGGACATTAGTTCTTCCACCACCGCTGAGCAAAGAGGAGAAATGAGATCCACATTACCCAGAAACTCCTAATTTCTTTGGAGAAATCTTGGGACCCACGCAGAGCCCCGTATTTATGCACTTAGGAAATGATACCGAAAATCCCCTCTCTTATTGTAAATGGGACCCCAACGACTGTTACCCTGAAAAGAGCAATTTTTCTGTAAAATTCAGTCTGCAGTAAGCAAAAAGCTTTTTCCTGGGGTGTGAGTAAATTTTATATAATATATATATATATATATATATATATATATATATTATATATATATATATATATATATATATATATATATATATATGTATATATATACATATATATATACTGTATATATATATATATATATATATATATATATATATATATATATATATATATATATATATATATATATATATATATATATATATATATATACATATATACACAAAGCCAATGATACAGGGAACAGGAAGCAAAATGAGAGGCGCCTAATGCGGTGAGAAGCTAAAGACCTGCTCCTTTAAGGATGGAAAGCTACGGGGAAAACGGAAGCAGCATGTAAGTACCGTGAGCAGTTAAAAGAATAACCTCATGAAAAATTATCTGAAATCCTAGAAAGACTAGACAGGAGGATGTGGCATTATGGGCGTGTATGGGCCCATACGCACTGTGTACTATGAAGTATTAGGCCTACATAGTCCAAATTTATGCATGAATAAAAAGGTTAATGAAATAAGGAGAATGAGTAAGGCGACGGAGAGGAAATGTGACGAGGATGCTTGTCAGAATAAGGTAATGTGACCGATACTCACACGTTTCGTTGCTATAATACTGTTAAACAGCAAACATGCAAAATTACTGTAAGAAAAAACCTGTTACCATTACCGACAGTTTTTAGGGATGAACGAGGGGTAAAAATTCAAGTGAACATTGAGTCTCCGCCTGTAGATTTATTCACACAGACATACACAAACACGCATATATATATATATATATATATATATATATATATATATATATACTATATATATATTATATATATATATATATATACAGTATATATATACATATATATATTTACACATATATATCTGTCATATATTAATTAAGGAAGAGCTGGGCAGTGAATATTTTTTTGTTATTAATGAAGCCAAGCCACCCCTCCAGAGAGGAAAAAGTTAATTCTCCTCTCTCTCTCTCTCCTCTCTCTCTCTCTCTCTCTCTCTCTCTCTCTATATATATATTATATATATATATATATATATATATATATATATATATGCTCTCCCATACAGTGAACATTTTTTTATTAATGAACATAAACATAACTTACATTTCTTCTTACTTACTCTGGCCCCTCTGAGAATAATATCAAGACAGTTCGTAAAGAACGGCCCCCATGTACACGGCACTAAACCCACAGAAATATAGAGGACAAAAAAAAAACACACACACACACAAAAGAACACGGCGCTTCATAGTTTCGGCCGAACGAACTATTCGTCATGACTCTTTTCGTTTTATGGAGAAGCCAGTGTGAGAGGAATATAAATGCTGTAATCACGCCAGGCCTAAAAAAAAAAAAAAAAAAAAAAAAAAAGACGGAGAACGTTGAAAGAAACGGGGAGAAGAGACGGGGAGCCTCCCTTGTCTCCAAAAGGAGCTGAATCGTTACCTGAGAAAAAATCTAAGTGAATCAGGTATGGAGGAGGATAGTGGAAGGAAAAAATATCTGAGCTGTCATTAGCATTTTCCCAATTGCTATTATTGGTTGCTGTTTTTGACCAAACAACAAACCTACATGTGTCATTTTCATAAGTAAAAAGGCAAACCATTTGTGGAAATCTTACACGTTAAGTCTAATGAGTTGCAATTTATTGAAAGAGGAACGGATTATGACGAACACCTTTGCAAGTGTAAGTTTACTGAGGGAAAATAGTCGCAGGAGGTGCATTAAAAGTGAAGGAAGAAAATTCCTTTTGATAAAGGAAAAATATATCTATACTCACGATAAAAGGCCAAGAATGGTACGAAAAAAAAAAAAAATACTAAGAAAACATTCTGAAGAACCATATTAAATGTGCGCATCAGATAAGCGCGTCTCTTTAAAACTACGAATTTTCTTCACACGAGAGGCACTGACGTAAAGAATTATTAGTTTCTTTCTGTTGAATAATGAATTGTTCACAAAAAGAGTATTGTAAGTGCATATTTAAAAGTATTCACTTCCTATAAACATCACAAAAGGAGCATCAGAAATCCAACTTACTAGCAAACCTTCCATAAAAAAAAATGAAAAAAAAAGTATACTCAGCACATCACAGGAATTATCCTGTTTTCTTAACACAGGAACGCATTCACAAGTGGAGCATTAGACATGCTGACGAAGCACCTTCCTACAAAAAGGAGCATATTCACAAGCGAAGCGTTGAAAGTGCATGCTTATAAGCATCCGAGATAAAAAAAAAAAAAAAAAAAAAAAAGAAGTTCAAACTATATTCACAAGAGGAACTCCAGAAACGCGGCTGCTCGTAATTTTTACCCCCCCACTTCTAAGCACCTTTTAATTATTCACCCCTCCCTCTCCAAGTACTCAGTTCTTCAATCGTTTGTTTTTGTCAAGTCATTTATCAATTTTTATGTCCCCTTCCCCGTTTTATCTCTTACGAGTGGAAGCAACAAGAATTTCATTCTCTGCTTGTGTACTTCTCCCTTCGGCTCAACCTTTGACGGCCCTTGCTTCTTTGGCTGCAGGTTCCTGAGAACGACAGGGCATTCACGTCTCTGACACTCAGTCTTGAGAGGAGAGAGAGAGAGAGAGAGAGAGAGAGAGAGAGAGAGAGATGAGAGAGAGAGGAGAGAGAGAGAGAGAGAGAGAGTGTGTGTTGTATTGAAAACTGTCCTCTGGCACAGATGAATCTTTTAGCAACATTGATCGTCCTGGGAGTTTAGGAAGGGGTGACGAGAGAGAGAGAGAGAGAGAGAGAAGAGAGAGAGAGAGAGAGAGAGAGAGAGAGAGAGAGAGAGAGAGAGAATGCGGAAGCGGATAACCCAAGAATAAAGAAGAGCATACTTGGGAAAACGGAGCGGTGAAGTTGGCACTGAAGACAGACGTCAGATGTGAAATTGTCCACTGAGAGTTGGAGGTATAATAACGGTATTTTTGGCTTTCCTATGTTGGCAGGCGTGTACAATATATATATATATATATATATATATATATATATATATATATATATATATATATATATATATATGAATGTCTTTTCCTGTAATACTACAGTGTAATATGAAAATAAGAAGGCCCATAAAACACTATTTATATATTTATATATGGTTTCAACGTTTAAATAGTGTTTTATGGGCCTTCTTATTTTCATATATATATATATATATACATATATATATATATATATATATATATACATATATATATATATATATATATATATATATATATATATATATATATATATATATAAAAGCTATCGATTACTTTTTACCAGGTATGTATGCAAATGTAATATTATCATTATTGTTATTATTCAGTAGATGAAACCTATTCATATGGAACAAGCCCACAGGGTCCATTGACATGAAATTCAAGCTTCCAAAGAATATGGTGTTCATCAGGAAGAAGTAACAGGAGGTAAAAGGAAATACAAAAAGAAGAGATCCCACTTGTTAAAAAAAATAAAAAATAAATTAATAAATATATAAAAATTTATTAAAACGCAAAGAGAATAGTATTACGGTAGCAATGCATTGCATCTTCGCTTGAACTTCTGAAATTCCAATTGCACGCCATCCTCTTGGATGCTGTTCCACAGTCCAAAGGTGTGAGGAATAAGGACCTCTAGAACTGAGAAGTTCGACAGCGAGGCTAAACATTCCTGCATAGCTATGCTGCTGTTTACTGAATCTGGTTGCTCTCAGCAGGCAAAGGGGATCAGGGATCAATTGTAAATGTGAAAGATCGAATTCTTCAGAATTTTTGGATACGCATGTCACTGCCAAGCCTTTGATCCAAAAGGAAGAACATGAAGTAATTCGGATGGTCAGGTCGGTAACGTGACCTCGTTCTGATGCTCTGGATGAGGGTTCGAACCCCGCTACGGACATCAGAATTACTTCATGATCTTGCATTTGGATCTAAGGCTTTGTCGTGACAAGCGTATCCGAAAAATGTGAAGAATTCGGAAAGTAAGAGGGCACTGTGGGTGTTACAATTATATATATATATATATATATATATATATATATATATATATATATATATATTATTAATATATATATATATATATATATATATATATATATATATTATATATATATATATATATATATATATATATATATATATTTATATATATATATATATATATATATATATATATATATATATTATATATATATATATATATATATACATATACACACATGTAGTTTTAGGCAACGTTTCAGCCTCAACAAGGTGAAACTGTCTTAATGTGGCCTCTTATTAAGAAACGAACATTATACTAAGACCTTTGGCACACACGCCTTGGTAGGGTCCATGAAGGTCATGAAGCAGTTTCCAATGACTATACAGTTTACTCTTTTGGTGGGACCTAAATCATGAAAGCCATACACACACACTCACAGTGTAATATATATATATATATATATATATATATATATATATATATATATTTATATATATATATATATATATATATATATATATATATATATATATATATATATATATATATATATATATATATATATATATATATATATATATATATATAACAAACACACACGTGTTCATGTGGATGAGTGTGTGATTGAAAAGATAAACCGACAGTTTAAATAAAAAAAATACATACACTAATATCAAGGGATATGTTCACGAATTTCGAACGAATGTTTGACTTCAAAACATGATTAAATAAAACTGCACATTCCGACATACCATCTAATATACTGAAAATTGGTAAATAGTTATTTTCACTTCCATTTGATAAAATAGGTGCTAAGAGTATAATTTCTTTTTGAAATAATTTTACTTACTTTTTTCAATTGAAATATTACAAAACCAAAAAGAATAGTTAATAAAAAAGGCACCGTGACGAATTTGTTTTATGGAAAAATTCAAGATACTGATTTTTTTTGTACTTTAGTGCAAAATCTGTTGGGAATTATTTTGCATAAATCAATTTTTTTGTGAAACACAAGTAAATAGAAAATATATTCCTGGTGAACTGAAGACAATCGACGGGTATATGCGCAAATATGCTTAAAGAAAATTTTATTTGCCTAATGACCAACTTTTGTAACCAAATACAAAAAGTACGTGTATTACGGAAAGGTATTATGATTTACTTTTTTCTTTCCTTCATGCATGTTTATCATTTTAAACATTATAGAGTTGAGCGAACGTCCGTAAGTTTTAATTGCTGATCTCTAATCTCACAGGAGTGAAACTGCTATACTGCTTTGAAGCAATATGCCCGATCGCAATGCTTTCACTACTGCTGATGTATATATTTGATTGTTGCCTTTCGTTATTTTCTTTTCTCTCTCTCTCTCTGTCTCTCTCTCTCTCTCTCTCTCTCTCTCTCTCTCTTCTCTCTCTCTCTCTCTCTCTCTCTCTCTCTCTAAGTAAATGGACTCTGTTGTTTTGCCAACTACCTTTCCAAGATGTTTCATAAGAATGCTTTAAAGTTGACGAATGTTTAGCAAGTTATCGGTCTCTTAAGTATCTGTCATGTGAATGCTTTACAGGTTAATGGTCTCTGAGGCTTCTTTCAAAGTTAATGACCTTTAAACATGGTTTCATATGAATGATTTACAAGTTAATGTCCTTTAAGGCTCCTTTCATGTAATAGTTCTGACATTTAGAATAATAATAATAATAATAATAATAATAATAATAATAATAATAATAATAATAATAATAATAATAATAATACTCACAGTAGTTTGGCCTTGAAATGGAGAAATAAATCTACAATTAAAAATAAATCTCTGTAGAGATTTATTTTTAAATGCACCCATACATAAGTGTGGATTTGTTTCTTAAATAATAATAATAATAATAATAATAATAATAATAATAATAATAATAATAATAATAATAATAATAATAATAATAATAATGATTTTGTTATCAGAAACTTTT
Organism: Macrobrachium rosenbergii; assembly: GCA_039081455.1. Taxonomy (NCBI): domain Eukaryota; kingdom Metazoa; phylum Arthropoda; class Malacostraca; order Decapoda; family Palaemonidae; genus Macrobrachium; species Macrobrachium rosenbergii. Next base: position 28,316,019 of record JANJGK010000036.1, read on the forward strand.
ATTTCACCCATGAAATTGTATCATAGATGTAGTGACAATAAAATGGCTTTTGGACATAATTTCAAGCAAATGACTTTGTGATTTAACGGGGGGAGGATTTGTATATATGCTTAGACCGCAGACTACAAAAACTTTTATTTTTAGATGCAGATTTTTAGAGTTGATTTTTATTTTCGTTTTGAATCAACTTTTTTTGTATTAAGCCAGTTTTCAGTCGTAACACAACAGAATGTGGTTAGCATGATATTAAATTAGCCAGGCTTCAGCTAAATAACAAATTTATTGCAATACACCTTGTAATTGCTAGAATCTTAAACTTTTGGTTTCGATGCTTTTAACTGAATTTATTGTTAGAGGTAACATTAGGTTAGAATCTTCAATGCTGTAAAGGAAAAACATAAGAACAATAAATCAATGATTATCAGACAAATATTGAGATGGGGCAATAAAAATAACTTAATATTTATTTTCAACTTGGAAAATATCAAATATCATTTACTGCTTCATTACTGAATTGCATAGAAAACCTAATATATATATATATATATATATATATATATATATATATATATATATATATATATATATATATATATATATATATATATATATATAATTAAACTAATAACAAAAATAGACTTTTATAAATTCCCTAGTCGGAAAAATAAAAAATTCTTAATATCAATTATTAATTTGAAATAAAGAAACAAATTCTTGGTTGCTTGGCTTACAGTAATACCCAATGTTCAGTTCCGTATTCGACAGTGTGAGATTTCTATATACAAAAATATATCAAGAGACATCAAATGAAAGCACAATAGACAAGACGGCAACAGAAAACTGGTAAAAAGACTTGATATTCCGCTTCCCTTGGTGACTTAAAGACTTCAGCGGGTAATGGAACGGGATTTCTTTTCAGACCTCAGATTCTAAGGCTAGAGAACATGACCTTAAAGGTCATCGAAAACAGACTACCAAAAGTTTATTGATATCTTTGTACATGCGTGTATATATATATATATATATATATATATATATATATATATATATATATATATATATATATATATATATACGTGTGTGTGTGTGTGCGCGCGGGAGTGTTAAGAGGGCATTTTAGCAGTTGCAGATACGTATATTTCTCGTAAAAACGTGGAATCTAAACACCAACGTAAATTCACTTACATGTCCATTTAAATCTAGTGGCGATTCGAATTCCTCATCAACCTTCCGTTAACATAACATTATCTTAAAATACCATTATCTTAAACGTTAAAATATTAAACCCACACTGAACACATCTGAGTTTGTGAAGTGATAATTCATCAACTGAAATTCGAGGAGAAGCATTTCATTCCTCACTGATACTCATTGCTGAAGTGTATATTGATTACGATATGGTAAAATATATACAATACAGATATATACAATACACATGTTCATTACCGGACCAACAAACATGCCTAAAATAACATGCCCGTCTGTCTCGACACCATAAAAAAAAACCTCAAAAAGCTTAGGAAATGCTCCTTTTTTTACCCGTCGTAACGGGTAATTACGGCTTAGCAATTAATGAAGGAAAAAGAGAGAGAGAGAGAGAGAGAGAGAGAGAGAGAGAGAGAGAGAGAGAGAGAGAGAGAGAGGAAAAGGAGAAGAAGAAGAAGAAGAAACAAAACGCACATCCATTCAGTAATAGACCACATCTGTTTTCCCTGCGACAAAAGCAATTATTCGTGACACGCGAAGCGGCCGGCCCATACGAGGAAGGGGTGTTTGATGCAAAAAGTTCAATTGCCCGTCTAATCAAGCCCACGCTAATAGAGATTGGGGGGACACGCGCTCGAATAAAACCAATTTCAATTCTTTTGACGTATTTCTTTTCGGTTGTCCCGTATCAAGTTCGTTTACCGCACCGAGGACCATTTTAAAGGTTTCTCTGATTGCCGCTCGAGTGAATATGCATTATATGAGAGGAATATTTGGCTGGCCGAGTTCCGCCTCGTTTACTGCGTGCGTATGAATCTTTTGGGAGTATTAAAGAACATGTAGGTTTTTAAATTTAAATATACATATGCATACATGCATGTGCGTATAAAGTACACACAACACACACGCACATACATATGTGTGTGTATATATATATATATATATATATATATATATATATATATATATATATATATATATATATATATATATATATATATATACATATACAGTATATATATTCCTCCTCGTTCTCTGCGATATATATATATATATATATATATATATATATATATATATATATATATATATATATATATATATATATATATATATATATATATATATATATATATATATATACACTAGCGGATCCAGAAAAATTTCATGGGGGCACCAATTTTCACATTATACATACATATACAGAATATATATATATATATATATATATATATATATATATATATATATATATATATATATATACATATACATATATAATTTCTTTAGTCGATTTTTTAATTGTTTAAAATTTTTATATTCATTTATGTTATTATTATCTAAATCTTCAATATTATTATTTCATCATTATTTTTCCTGGGGGGAGTGCACGTGCCCACATGGGCCACCCTGCTGAGGAGTCTACTAGATGTCCACCATCGTCCGACTATAAGGTTGGAAAAGGAACTTTCACTCTGATAAATGGGCCCGTGAAAAGAGAAGCTGTTCCCTGCCTAGATTATCCATAGACTGTCGTTCCAACCCATTTGCAGTTTAGAAGTTTTGAAAAAGGTGGCTTCATTTACTGGGTCAATAGTGTGCACGGTTACCCAGCCTAGATTCCGGTAAACTCTAGATCCTTTTACATGAACGCCATAATAAGAATCTTGTTTTTCTAAGAAATTCACCACGCCGTTGTTAAATTGTTGTGTATAAAAATCCACGCCTATGTCAATAAATTGCATTATTTGTAAAAAAAAACAAAAAAAAAACTTTCGAGCACCAGAACCTTGTTCCTAATCAGTGTTTACGTTAAAAATAGATTCTATTTTTAACGTAAACACCGAGGAGGATCGAAAGTCTTTTTTTTTTTTTTTATCTTTTACAAACAATGCAATTTATTGCTATAATTGTGGATTTTTAATACACAATCTTGCATTAGTGGCGTTAGTGGAAGTTACACATCGGAAGATAAATACTTATGCAGATCCAAACTGCGCTGTATACAAAGGGATATTCTGAATTATCTACGTACATTCGTGCATGTTTGCACGCCTCTTATTGAACATACACAGACAAGATGTCTATATTACCGTAATGTTACAATGCGCGGAATGTTCTAACTGCAAAATATAAATTCTGATTCAAACAGGCAGGCACTCCTTGTCAGGCGCAGTGTCACATGCACGTTATAGAATACCGCCGCATATACCGAAACGCTGAACGAAACAATACGAAATTTCGTCGAAAACCGATGAACTCTGTATCGTAATACAGCTTTTTCGACGCATGCGAACGCTCAAACATTTTAGAGCCGCGATAAAGGGTTATGAATCATTTGATGTGTGTTCGGCGAGTCCCAGTCTGATTGATTCTCGAAAGTCTGGGGGAGAAATTGGAAATTAAATCATAATGGAAATTGGATATTAATTCATAATGTGACAGATATTTGATCACTCACGTTTGATACCTTTTATCTGATATATATGAAATTTTGGCTGGGCCGCCTATTCATATTCATTTCTCAACAATTGGAAGACAATTTCAACACCGGCTCTGCCATGAATGTACAAATAGAAATCCGCTAGACGAGCTGCTGTAAACACGGATAAATGATTGAACGAATACGCTATCGCCAACGGGCTGAACTTCAATGAGCGAATAATGATAATAATCAAATCTTTTAAAATCTTATTAGATGCCGATGGATAATAAATGCCGATAAACTTATATCAATCAACATTTACGGCATAAATGCTAGCAGTTACTTACTCTAAAATGTTCTAGAAATGTTCTTATTTTTTAGTGAGTTATTCATGATAACATTCCAAGCTTTCGATAACTTACTAAATGCCATAAAGAATACATATTGGTAACCTAAGATCAATCAACTTTTATAATGTAAAACGTTACCAGTCACACGCTCGAAAATGTTTAAGAAATTTCAAGAAAAGTAAATTTTTCCATTTTTTTAGTGATTTAATAAGGATAATATTCAAAGATTCAAAGCTTTCTATATCTTACTGAATGAGAGTGTAGAATACATAGCGATAACCTAAAATGAGTCAGCGTTTATAACATAAATGTTAGCAGCCAAATGGTTGAGAAATATTCCAAAGATACAATGAAATGTAATTTTTTTAATGAGGTAATATTGATAATAATAAGAGCTTTCAATATCTTACTGA